>JARYHS010009186.1:244252505-244554997 GCA_031002005.1 Vandiemenella viatica
AGCTGAAACTACGATATTCTTCTGCAATATTCTGATGCTAGGAAGTTCCATATAGGATGGTTTGTTTACCGCCTGGATGAGATACCCTGCATAGCAGACTTTATGGTCTAGCGGTGAAGGTTCTCGACTGCTAACAGTGCGGTCGTAGGTTCGAAACTGTGTTGGGTGATTTTTTTTCCTTTCATTTTCAAACCATTCCACCATACCCACTCTTACATATAACATATCTAATTTCTGTAATAAACAATAAATAAAATTTAACACATCAGACAAAAAAAACCTATTTCTATTAAATCTTGCTGAATAAAATCTTCCCTAACTGTAAGCAGTGAGTTATAAATAGATTCATCTCTTAAATACACTCCTCATAACTAACGATTTCTAGCACACTCATCTCTGAAATTTTTGAAAGAGTGACTATTTTCAAAGAACATACCAGATATACTTTTTTTATAGCTTATGGCTTTACGCCTCGTCGACGTCGAGGTGACGGACTGGGAACGGACGGGGAACAAGGAACGGAAGGATTTCGGCCATGGTGTTTTAAAGATCCATCCCAGCACTCATCTAGAGTGATTTGGGGAAACCATGGAAAACCCAAAACTGGATGGCCGGACAAGGAGTTGAATCTGTAGCCTCCAGAATGCGAGGCCAGAGTGTCACTGCTTTTCACATCACACTCAGTCATTACAATCTGTCACAACGTTTAAAAAAACTGCTTCGGCAAAAAAGGTGATTTTAAGAAAAAAAGATAATTTTCAACATTTAAAATGATGAATATATTACAGAAAAGAAATTGATTTTGTATCTATAATTGGTTTGGTCACGTTACTTTTGGGATTTTCTTCGTACAATCAACATGTATTCCAACTGTATTTTTATATATCAGCCTGATTATTTAAGTTGGATAACTGAAGACAAACCAATAAACTTTTAAACTAATGTGCTGGTGATAAATTATTTAGTTTGCGTGTTATAGAGGCCGGTAAGAGGAAATTTAAGATTTATTTCCTCATACAGTGATGTCAAATTTCCTGCTACGTTGTCAGATTGACTGCCATCTAGCACTCCTGAAGAGATTTCCGTGTTAAGGGAATAATGTCTCATAGCTAGTAGACATTATCAAAAGTAAAGACACATTTCCGTTTTCCTCCTGTATGACGTATTATACCTTTTTATAATTGATTTCTTCCTTTATAACAGTTTGATTCTTTATACAGATTGTCAATATCCATTTAAACACGAAATTTTCTTCTTTTATATATCTTTACTTCGCTTACATGACGGACGGAGCCTTCGTCCTGTAAGTTGTCGCAGCTCTGTGGTAAAGCCGTGATGTGCTAATCCAACGTCCTGAGTTCGATCCAGCTTCAAGTTGTATATTTTTCGTTCTTTATTTCCATTTCACTTATTGATGGCACATATGTGTAAAACATAAAGTGTCTACATATGGGTAATAATTATGTTTTACAGAGAATGGTTTAAAAATAATTTCTAATCTCAAACGTCATCAAGACTTAACAACTAATAATTAGTTCTTTGCGATTTCCTCTTACGTATTTACATAATGCATAAACATTGTAGTCAACCTACAGAATTAGAGAAATAATTCAAACAAAAAATTATTATTTTCTGAAACTAATAATAATTATATCGCCCACCCCCGTTAAAAACCCACTCAAGGTTCTTCCAAACCAAAATCCTGGATCCGCCACTGGAAACATGTGAGCCGTTTATAAGGGACAGACAACGTGATTTCGTCGTGGCTAGAATCCCGAGTAGTTTTCTTTCCCTGTTTCCGTCACACAAGCGTTCATATTTAAGTTGACTGCTGGTTGAGAAACATTTGATACTTTCAGTTTCGAGTATGTTATTCCCTGACGCAGTTAGGAAAGAATCAAGGATATATAAGATTCATAGAAACCAAAGGAAAGTATTTTCCAGTTTACAAAGACAGTTTCGCGGCTCAGATTCGTGATTCTTTAACTACAATACTTCTCGACACTTTTCCGGTTGTAAATAATTACAGGATGATAGTAGCTTAACAAATTGTATGACGACTGTATTATTTGTGAACTTTTCACGCTAGAGGCGAGTCTAGAAAACTATATGGTACGAATAGAACTGCCACTTGCCAATGGACACAGAGAGAACTTTAATAAAGCCAATTTAAGGAAGAATGACAGGTATTTCCTTGTTCAGTCTTGATGACGTTTGAGATTAGAAATTATTTTTAAACCATTCTCTGTAAAACATAATTATTACCCATATGTAGACACTTTATGTTTTACACATATGTGCTATGTATTCATGTATTTATCAATAAGTGAAATGGAAATAAAGAACGAAAAATATACAACTTGAAGCTGGATCGAACTCAGACCGTTGGATCAGCACATCACGGCTTTACCACAGAGCTGCGACAACTTACAGGACGAAGGCTCCGTCCGTCATGTAAGCGAAGTAAAGATATATAAAAGAAGAAAATTTCGTGTTAAATGGATATTGACAATCTGTATAAAGAATCAAACTGTTATAAAGGAAGAAATCAATTATAAAAGGTATAATACGTCAACAGGAGGAAAACGGAAATGTGTCTTTACTTTTGATAATGTCTACTAGCTATGAGACATTATTCCCTGAACACGGAAATCTCTTCAGGAGTGCTAGAAGGCAGTCAATCTGACAACGTAGCAGGAAATTTGACATCACTGTATGAGGAAATAAATCTTAAATTTCCTCTTACCGGCCTCTATAACACGCAAACTAAATAATTTATCACCAGCACATTAGTTTAAAAGTTTATTGGTTTGTCTTCAGTTATCCAACTTAAATAATCAGGCTGATATATAAAAATACAGTTGGAATACATGTTGATTGTACGAAGAAAATCCCAAAAGTAAGTGACCAAACCAATTATAGATACAAAATCAATTTATTTTCTGTAATATATTCATCATTTTAAATGTTGAAAATTATCTTTTTTTCTATATAATCACCTTTTTTGCCGAAGCAGTTTTTTTAAACGTTGTGACAGATTGTAATGACTGAGTGTGATGGAAAGCAGTGACACTCTGGCCTCGCATTCTGGAGGCTACAGATTCAACTCCTTGTCCGGCCATCCAGTTTTGGGTTTTCCATGGTTTCCCCAAATCACTCTAGATGAGTGCTGGGATGGATCTTTTAAAACACCATGGCCGAAATCCTTCCGTTCCTTGTCCCCGTCCGTCCCAGTCCGTCACCTCGACGTCGACGAGGCGTAAAGCCATAAGCTAAAAAAGCTATATCTGGTATGTTCTTTGAAAATAGTCACTCTTTCAAAAATTTCAGAGATGAGTGTGCTAGAAATCGTTAGTTATGAGGAGTGAATTTAAGAGATGAATCTTTTTATAACTCACTGCTTACGGTTAGGGAAGATTTTATTCAGCAAGATTTAATAGAAATAGGTTTTTTTTGTCTGATGTGTTAAATTTTATTTATTGTTTATTACAGAAATTAGATATGTTATATGTAAGAGTGGGTATGGTGGAATGGTTTGAAAACGAAAGGAAAAAAAAATCACCCAACACAGTTTCGAACCTACGACCGCACCGTTAGCAGTCGGAACCTTCACCGCTAGACCATACAGTCTGCTATGCAGGTATCTCATCCAGGCGGTAAACAAACCATCCTATATGGAACTTCCTAGCATCAGAATATTGCAGAAGAAAATCGTAGTTTCAGCTGTGCGGTCGAATTTGATTGAGGAACCAAAGTTCTTTAACGGGATAATCCGAATGCGTTAACAGTGTGTCTGCCTTCCATTCTAACTTCGTAATAAACTCTAAATATAAACCTAATGACACTGCATAAAATCTCTCTAATAAGTTTTTGTCTTATTATCGATCGCGACATCTTATTGTTAGACAAACATTCACAATATCACAAACAGTTCTATCACATTCACTGCTTAAAGATTCAGGATCGTGAACTTAATCCTTGATGTTTTTCAAATCATCTGAAAAATCATTAATGAAAGCAATGATATCAGTGACTGATAAGGATTTAGGTCAAATAACTGCATTACATTAAAATGGGTATTCATGTAGTATGTAATCATGGAAACAGTTACCACGGATTTAAATGAACAATAGAACAAAGAATAGCCCTTCGGCAAAGAAAAACGGAAAAGGAAACCGTACAACAATAGCTGACGATAGGGTTATTTGCAAATGCTAGCGAGAAATCTTTTCCAACCGGCAGGGTTTATTTAGGATTTGAAAATCTACGGACCTAGAATAAGACGTCTGCTAAGAGGCAATGAACGACTGGCAGAAAGGCTGGTAGGTTTTATCTTCATAAACTTGACAGCAAAAATACGTTATAATGCGTCTCAACTACAAAATAGTAAGAAATATACAAATCTAAAAGTTTTAACATTCAGAACACCTCAAGCCAGTGTCAGAAAACTGCAGATGGAAATCTCTTATTAAGCTTACAGTCGAGTTCGAATGAGGAAGGAAGCTCATAAACACAATGTGTAAACAGTGCCTATGCTGTTCATTCAGGCTTGATAATTTCTGCTTGGGGCAGACAAGTCCAGTCGAAATATTGAGCTAACTGAATCTGGTTATTGCCGAAGCTTGTTTCTACTTTATTTCCTATTTTTCATTTTAATTGCACCACACGTTTTAAATCATACTGTTTGGCCACGAGTAATCACGTTTCCATCATCTGCATAACTGCAAACATTTGTTTTTCAACACAATATAGATAATACATAACGATCAGATCAATTAAAGAAACACCCTTAAACTTTGATATAATAATCCTCTCGCATGACAAGCGGAGTGAACAAAGAGTTTCCACTCTATATTTCGGCGATAAAAACGCCACCATCTTCCGACGAAGTAGGGAAACACTTGTTCACTCAGCTTGTCACCCAGAGAATTGTATTTATGGCCAACGTCGGAAATAATTCGTTCTTTAATATTTGAGATTGCGAACGACTCTAATTATTTATAACCTTAATTTAGTTTTAATTTTTGAAAAACATGGGATGGGAAAAAATAATAAAGATCTTATTGGCAGACCGAAGAAAAATTTTCTTGGCATAATCTTCTTACAGATGAAATGAAACCAGTGACGTTTAAAATGTTTACATTTTTATTTGCCGATTTCTACTAAGCTTTTGTAAAAATCAGAAAAAAATCTAATTTCTCGCTGTATATACGAAACTACTGATCAGTTAATTCATTCTGAACGACTTTCTCCTTATGTTTATAGAAGAGCTAATAGAGATTTCCGTCCGGTTTACATTTTTCGCAAAATTACTAAATGAGTAATTTTAACAAATTAAAGGCTACTCCAGAAAATTTTTACGACAAAAATTTATATTAATCCTTTCTTACTGAATTTCACGAATCGGAAGTAAATATGTTGTTAAAATTCACATCAAGCTTTTCAAAATTTATATAAGATTTATAAATCATATCTTTTGTTTGATTTGTATATTCCATTTGAAAAGAAATTTCGCAAAATTGGAAGCAAACTCTTTTTAAAAAAACATTTTTTACTAGTTTGCTTTATGAATGTATATATATATTCTGAATTGAAGTTGATACACTATAAACCAAACTAGCAACTGACCAATTTTAATTTATATTTTCTAGTAATTAAAAATTGACCAATATTCGTGTCTCCTATGATTCAACGAAAGTGTGAGCTTTCACTGCGATTACTGAAGTAGAACGTAGGTAGTTTGGATACTTAAAATCTCTCAGCCCTCCAGCTCACCACAATCATACGTTTAAATGCCCGACAGTCACAAATATTAGTGGAATGACTACTGTTCCTTGCAATGTCTCACGCGAAACCGACAGATATGCTTATGGCACTGGAACAGGATTTTTTATTCTTCTACCTGCTGAGAGAAGTTGTTACGGATATACGCATCAGCATATGTTAAACAAGATGGATTTAAAAAAAAAAAAAAAAAGAAACAAACACATGGAAAAATGGAAGGAAAGGAACTGACAAGTTGCAGTAAATACATTGCTTGATTAATGCTGCCTAAATACAAGACAGTTGAGTTAAAATCTTGCAGAAGTGGGCTACGTTTCGTGAGAAGCCGCGTACCGGGAGATTATTTAAATACCTACTTTCACGTTCGTAGCTACGTATTCTAAGTTTCTATTCACAGAACTTAGTTTTGTTGCGATGAAAAACTTTTACGGAAGCAGAAGGCTGTAATCAGTTTTGATATGGCCTATGTAAAATGAATTCTGTTAAACTCAGGGAAGTTATCAACCACAATGCAAAACATCATCATGACATATCTGAAATCTTAGTACACATACAATGTAATAACACTGAAATTGAGTTCATTACTCAGCTTATAGACGTTATAATATTACTCTGCTTTAAATGGAAAGCAAGTTCCGAGTGGTCAAATGCTCTGCGTAAAGTTACAATTTCCTCCTTCACTATAACAGCTATTCTACAAACCAACTGCAGAGAATAACAGCGCTAAACTATAAAAATTTGGAACAGTTTGCAGTGATGTTCTTGATCGCAGGGTCTCTTTTTCAGCTGACTCATAATTTTCAATATTCGAAATATTAAATTATTTCAGATCCTTACGTAAAATTCGTCCTCATTCATCGTTGTTGTATTTTAGTATTTTGACACTATTTTTTGGTTCAACAGCTTCAGTAATTCGATAACTTACTGGAGACCGTTACTCAGACTTAATGAAACGTGAAATCCACGTATAACCGTTTCTTCTTTTGGAAGGTATTTTGTAGTTGTTGTGTTACCGAACTTGTTGGGTGAGTGGTTAACGCTCGAGACTGGAATTCGGAAAGTCGCATGTTAGATCACCGGTCCGATTGTCCTGGTTTTCCGAAGTTACTCCAAGCGAATGCCGCGACGTGTTTCCCGAATTACCATGGTTGCAATAATTGGCGTTACTTTCCCCAGGGTTCTCCATGCCCTAATGACCTTGAAATCGGCTAGTAGTAAAGCCCTAACCAATTAAAAACATTGTTACGTCTTCACAGTATTGAACTCCATCCTGCTATAGCTGTGATGACAGCAAATTTGTTGATTCATAGATTAGATTGGTGAACATAAATCAATAATTTTCTTTCAGTAATAAGCGTGCTACAGGAGACAGTTAAGATCGCAGTAACAAATCACCATTAACTGATTCAAGCGATTTGACGGAATTTGTTAGATTTTTATGATCAAGAAGTTTATCCGTTCTGACTATAACTTTGCTTTTAACGTCACTTACGTAGGTGTATACAACGATGACAGTAGAACAATTTCTTCTGATAGGATGCCTGAATAGCATTTTGAATCAGTAACTGCTACGAAAACTAGTTTTATCGTATCGAAACTTTGGCTTGCCTTTCTATCTAAGTTAAAAGTAAGCCTTGGAAGCTGCACTTCTTTTCATGAAATCGTTGAAATTTTTACCAGTTCTGTTGGCACTGACATTTTGGATGTCCACTTTCAAGTATATTTGTCAGTAATTTTGTGTATGTCACGGTCAACAAAATCCATGTTTTGGATTTCAGAGGATTAACGAAATAATTTCAGGCTAACAGTGGACTAGTTCATACTTGAATACCGTGGCCGGATTCCTTTACAATCCTTGGTAAATAATCTTTTCCGTGACATTTAAAAATATAACATTCATTTAAAGACTGAATTGGTAAAAGAAAGCATTTGTGTTAGTTTATCGATACGTGCAGCCTCCCATTATTTTAGCTTCTCAGTTGGTGTATGTTGTGATTTTAGTGATCCACAGTACAGTAAACACAAGAAGAACGTAACAGTTCATGAAAATCACTTATGTCCGAGGCTGGAATCGAACCGTCTGCTCCAGGAACTACCCGAGCGCTAACCACCATTCTTCCGGGTCGGCACCCGCGATGCCTACAGTAGCAGCGGATGAGTCCTACCAAGACCGCAGCAGAGGGGTCAACTACTGTTATACACATGTTGACCAGCATTACGTTTCCTTGTTCCCAGTTTCCTGTGTATTCCTCCAAACTATATGTCTCATAAACAACAGTTACAAAATATAGAAACAATCGTTCATTGTCATTCATTATTGATTAGTATCAGCTTCTAAAATTTTCGCACTTGTGAAACTTCTGGTTGTATTCTGGGTTACCAGTTGACTGGTAACAATTTTACCCCTCAAATCAGTGCAGGTTCTTTACGGACTACTGTCGGAAGAGTTCACCATAGTATTAACATCAGAATGGAGTGAAAAGTTGGCCTACTATAATAACTTCAAGTAGCAAAAAGCGTATAAATCGCGAAATAAACTAATGATTTCGAATGTGTCCGCTAGCAATCGCAGCAGTTCGTTAATTACCAAATGTTTTAAATCCACGTCCTTGGATACTTACCAGTAACGTTTTTGGTAAGAACATCAAACCAACGTTTCACCTGTCGTTTGAGTTTTAACAGCACCACCCACAGAATATTGCTATAGCTAAAAAGCCGTATTAGTTTATTGTTCTTTGCCTGTTTATGAAACACCACTAAAACCACAAAGGTGACAACACTTTGTGAAATTGTGCCTTCAACTACTGACCCCTCATCATGTTTTGTTTTTGTTTTAAAAAGAGTGTTCATTTCGCCTTAAGCACTTTCGTTATTAATGGCAGGTGAAAATAAGTTTTTTTTGACGCTAAAATACTGTCAACTCAGAATGCGTTGACGACATCTCATGTCACCGACAACAGTAATTTAGTTATAATTTTTTCCGTATGTTTCTAAAATAATTTTAAATGTAGTAGTAAAAGAACAACATGTCTTTATAGCACACCGCAAAATTAACTAACTTCAAAAATCTGCAATTATTTGTCAACGCACTCACCTAAAACTATCTTTACATGGCAAATATTGATTTTGTCATTAATAGTTAGTTATTTTAAGTGAACAGATGATCGGTATAACGTCTTCCTTTCTTTTGACGCTAGCGTTTTGTTCAAAATTAACTTTTTGTTTGAAAATGGTAACTTTTAATGTTCTGTATGGACACGTAATTTCTCTTGAATGTTTTAAAAAACTAAAATGAAGTGCTTTCAATGTCTGCACAACTCTTTTATTAACGAAATAAATCCATATTTTCGTTTCTATAACGATTATGTTAAAATATGTCACGTTTTTTTGTGAGAGGTTGAGTCTCAATTTTGTATATTAACGTGAATGTACCACCTACCGGGTATAGTACCGTCTTGGTAGATGTGTATAATGGGTTGAATAAGTCCCAGGATGAAATGTAGCGATGTGCAATTCAGGTCGTTCGGATTAATATGAGCATGGTAGTACATATTGTAACATTCCCACCTCTTAACTTCAACAATTCTTGCTAATTTATACCAACCGAACTTCTATTCCAGAAATAGCCTTCATTCACTTTATGAAAATCTCCTACTAACCGCAAGGTTGAGAGGCAGGAATAATTAAAATGAAAATGGATGGATGAACCACACAAATTTCACATTTATTCTTATCTATTTGAAACAAATTTGATATAGAGATTGCAATAGGAAATTTAAAACTATGACACATATGCAATAGAACAAGTACACAGGAATTGTCCACTATACAGCAGTTCATAATGGCAACAATTTTTCAATTAATAAATACGCAGAAATTGTCCATTATCCAATAGTTATTAATATAAAAAAAATCCGATTAAGAAGTACACAGATATTGTCCACTAACAAACAGTTATTAATCTCAACAATTTGTCGATTAACAAGTACACAGGAATTGTCCACTATCCAACAGTTTTTAATCTAACAATTTGTCGATTAACAAGTACACAGGAATTGTCCACTATCCAACAGTTCTTAATTTGTTGATTAACAAGTACACAGGAATTGTCCACTATCGTACAGTTCTTAATCTCAACAATTTGTTGATTAACAAGTACACATGAATTGTCTACTATCCTACAGTTCTTAATCTCAACAATTTGTTGATTAACAAGTACACAGGAATTGTCCACTATCCAATGGTTCTTAATCTCAACAATTTGTTGATTAACAAGTATACGTGAATTGTTCACTATCCAACAGTTCTAAATCTCATCAATTTGTTGATTAACAAGTACACATGAATTGTCCACTATCCAAGAGTTCTTAATTTCAACAATTTGTTGTTTAACAAGTACACGGCAATTGTCCACTAACCAACACTTCCTAATTTCAACAATTTGTTGATTAACAAGTACACAGGAATTGTCTACTATCCAACAGTTCTTAATCTCAACAATTTGTTGATTAACAAGTACACAGGAATTATCCACTATCCAACGGTTCTTAATCTCAACAATTTGTTGATTAACAGGTATACAGGTATTGTCCACTATCCAACAGTTCTTAATCTCAACAATTTGTTGATTAACAAGTACACAGGAATTGTCCACTATCGTACAGTTCTTAATTTGTTGATTAACAAGTACACAAGAATTGTCTACTATCCTACAGTTCTTAATCTCAACAATTTGTTGATTAACAAGTACACAGGAATGTCCACTATCCAATGGTTCTTAATCTCAACAATTTGTTGATTAACAAGTATACATGAATTGTCCACTATCCAACAGTTCTAAATCTCATCAATTTGTTGATTAACAAGTACACATGAATTGTCCACTATCCAAGAGTTCTTAATTTCAACAATTTGTTGTTTAACAAGTACACGGCAACTGTCCACTAACCAACACTTCCTAATTTCAACAATTTGTTGATTAACAAGTACACAGGAATGTCTACTATCCAACAGTTCTTAATCTCAACAATTTGTTGATTAACAAGTACACAGGAATTATCCACTATCCAACGGTTCTTAATCTCAACAATTTGTTGATTAACAGGTATACAGGTATTGTCCACTATCCAACAGTTCTTAATCTCAACAATTTGTTGATTAACAAGTACACAGGAATTGTCCACTATCGTACAGTTCTTAATTTGTTGATTAACAAGTACACAAGAATTGTCTACTATCCTACAGTTCTTAATCTCAACAATTTGTTGATTAACAAGTACACAGGAATTGTCCACTTTCCAATGGTTCTTAATCTCAACAATTTGTTGATTAACAAGTATACATGAATTGTCCACTATCCAACAGTTCTAAATCTCAACAATTTGTTGATTAACAAGTACACATGAATTGTCCACTATCCAAGAGTTCTTAATTTCAACAATTTGTTGTTTAACAAGTACACGGCAACTGTCCACTAACCAACACTTCCTAATTTCAACAATTTGTTGATTAACAAGTACACAGGAATTGTCTACTATCCAACAGTTCTTAATCTCAACAATTTGTTGATTAACAAGTACACAGGAATTATCCACTATCCAACGGTTCTTAATCTCAACAATTTGTTGATTAACAGGTATACAGGTATTGTCCACTATCCAACAGTTCTTAATCTCAACAATTTGTTGATTAACAAGTACACAGGAATTGTCCACTATCGTACAGTTCTTAATTTGTTGATTAACAAGTACACAAGAATTGGTCACTATCCTACAGTTCTTAATTTGTTGATTAACAAGTACACAGGAATTGTCCACTATCCAATGGTTCTTAATCTCAACAACTTGTTGATTAACAAGTATACATGAATTGTCCACTATCCAACAGTTCTAAATCTCATCAATTTGTTGATTAACAAGTACACATGAATTGTCCACTATCCAAGAGTTCTTAATTTCAACAATTTGTTGTTTAACAAGTACACGGCAACTTTCCACTAACCAACACTTCCTAATTTCAACAATTTGTTGATTAACAAGTACACAGGAATTGTCTACTATCCAACAGTTCTTAATCTCAATAATTTGTTGATTAACAAGTACACAGGAATTGTCCACTATCCAACGGTTCTTAATCTCAACAATTTGTTGATTAACAGGTATACAGGTATTGTCCACTATCCAACAGTTCTTAATTTCAACAGTTTGTTGTTTATCAACTATACAGGAATTGTCCACTATCCAACAGTTCTTTATCTCGACAATTTGTTGATTAACAAGTATACATGAATTGTCCACTATCAAACAGTTCTAAATCTCAACAATTTGTTGATTAACAAGTACACAGAAATTGTACATTTTCCAAGAGTTTTTATCTCAAAAAGTTTTGATGAACAGGTACACAGGTATTGTCCACTATCCACCAGTTCTTAATCTCAACAATTTATCAATTATCAAGTACACAGGTAATTGTCCATTTCCAACAGTTCTTATCTTAACGATTTATCTATATTCATAAATTGGTAAATTCTTATATGAATACAATGAAACAAGCCATCTTAATCTCATAGCGAGAGTGAGTACCTGGCGGATACGTAGAGAATAGAGGAAAACTAAAAGACTCAATTCTTTCTGCTGAGCTGTGTTCTAAGACGGTCAGCTACGGATCACTACTGAAAGTCTTCTTGTATTTGGAGGTGCTTATTCATTCGGTTAATGGCAACTAGTATAGTCCTGTGTGTTTCATAGAGGGCCACTGCCAACCATTGACTTCGTGAATTCCTGTTGCTGTTTTTAACTTTTTTGCCTTATGGCGTGGGGTATAGGATTACACAGATAATACACCTCCTACGCGCTCACTATTGCACTAGTGTGGTTTGTGCGATATAGCATGACTTGGCTCTTCGCGGCAAAATCACTGGCGTGAAGGGGGTGAGGGGATGAATGACTTCTAAGCGCCTCATAAGCGCCCCTAAGCTCTGCATAATGGCTGCCACAGCAGCGTCCTTAAATACGTAATAAATATTCCGAGTGACACAATCTCGCTACCGGTACAGCAAATTTTGGATTCATAATTACTCTCTTATTAGCTATTTAATCCTACATGTTACAACACCTGACTACCATTATTCACATCTCTATTATATCAATTTGTATCGTTCCTCCTAAAATAATCCTCTATTTGTGTTGTTGCACCACAACATCCAATATTATTTCTTAACGTAAGTATGTTTTGATTCTGCTTATTTATAAAAATTAGCAAATATTTAATAAATGTTGTTACTACTATAGGCGCTACTTTACGGAGAGTGTATTGTATCTATTCCGGTGTCTAAAAGTATATACGCATTGAGGGATATGTCAGCAGTTGCCTTATTTAAAGGAACCACCTTCATTCACGTTAAACAATCAAGAAATATCCTGAACAGTATGGACAGACATTTTCCTCGCATTTGCTGTTAAATTTCCGAATTTTCTTGTTCGATAAATACTTCCTCTTACAGCTCGTTGAAAACGTAAGAAAAGGAAAGAGTCAGTTATGGCCAAAATTTCTCTTATTCTTGGAATGAAAGTCTTCAGGTTATACCCCATCCTAAAAACATGGCAATGAGACAGCTCAGGTGACGTACACCTCTAATATAAGCTGTCTCATTATCTTTAGTCAGAAGACAATTACAGGTGTTGTAGCACCAGAGTAAATATAAACCAAAGCAAGACAAATGTAGCACAAATTATGCCAATCACAGTAGATTAATTATAAAAGAATACGGTCGCATGCGATAGCAGAACTTAGTGAGTCTTGCTACATAGGAAGTAAAATTACAACCGACGGCCGAAGCAGCAATGATATTAAAAACAGAAAAGCAGTAGCGAAAAGATCTCGCATGAAAAATAGAAATCCCTTAGTTTCAAATATTAATCTAGGACTCAGAAAGAACTTTTCAGAACTCTATGAATGGAGCACAGCACTTTGTGGCAGCGAAGCATGGTTTTAAGAATACCAGAAAAAAAGAAAATCGAAGCGTTTGATATGTGTTTAGAAGGGTGCTGAAAAATAAAGTGTGAAACTAACGACTTTTGGTAATGATGGCTGAGAAAAGAAGTTTATGGAAGAGTTTAACAAATACAAGAGCATGGCATATCATATTTTGAGACACGAAGGATTGATTAACTTGTTACTGGAGGGGAACAATCGATGGTAAGAACTGCAGAGGAAGACAGAGATTATAACATGTGAACCAGATAATTGATGACGTGGGTTGTAAGGAGTATGTAGAGATGAAGAGGTTAGCACCAGATAGGAAGGGATTTAGGATTACATCAAACCGGTCGAGAGAAATATCATGTTTTCCCAACACAATCCGTCGGTACACCTACGAAGACTTCATTGTCATCACACGTCAGGAAAGTTTCCGTTCTTAATTCTGTTATCTAATTTCCTAGGTTCACTTTGTGTTTCCTCATTAAAAATTAAAAAATAATAATAACAAAATTTATTCTTATGGTCCTACGCCTTTATCGTAGCGGGACGTATACTTTAATACGCAGCTCGAAACCAGGGAATATACTGAAACGGTTCATTTTGACAAACCAAAGCCTTGCCAGGAGTCAAAATCATGTTATCTTACCTTAAAAATTATGGGAGTACCGATATTCAAACCAAGGACTCATAGACAACAAAGTAAACAGAATCAAAAGTGGTCCACGGAAGGGAAAAGATGATTGTGACAACAACTGTCACTCCAGATATAAGGGACCCGAAAAATTTTTCTCTCGTGGATATGGGGATCGAGCGTGAAGAGTGAGTGGTAACGCTCTGGCGTCGCATACGGGAGATCGCGGGTTCGAATCCCCATCCGGGCATTCAGATTTGGGTTTTTCATGTTTTCCCCAAATTACCTCAGGCGAATTCCGGGATTATTCCTTCAAACGCCCATGGCCGAATTCCTTGCCGTTCTTTGCTGCCATTCCTTTCTCGCATCTGATGACCTCGACAAAGCATAAAGCCATAAGCCAAAAAAAAAAAAAAAAAAACTAAGAAAAGAGAAAACAAAATAAATGTATGAGTCAGAGATTTGAATAAATTACCAAGAAAAATAATGAATAATTAACCAGAAACGCTGAAAAAATTTAAAATTTCGTAAAGTGAGCGTTTGCAAGACAGAAGAATAATGGGTGTCTAGGAAAATTGCCACCGGGGCGTGCACTCCAATTAAACTTAATAAAAAAAATCATATACAGAATTTGTTAAAAATGTTCCGAAGTAAAATTCATTTCACATTTGCATACAGGTTCAACGCTGCCAAAGCGGACGCATCATGCGAAGAAATATTCCTCGTGTCTCTTTTTGTTTGGGTAGAAGGTACGACACAAAATACTCTTTGAATATATGCCAATGCATCTCTTTAGTTGAAATAAATCTTTCGGCGAGTTTTCATCGGTGTCAGTGCAAATGTGGTGGCATTAACAGGCTATGACAAAGAGACGGTTGTGACAACTATTATTGTTGTTAAAATTTATGATAATATTGTATTATGTGTTTTAATTAAATATGTTAGTTATGTTTAATTGTATTAACATTTGTAAAGTGAATTATAAAAGGGTACCACAAGCCGTAGTTAGTGTTTTCTTTGGGTAGCGTAAGTTTATTATCGTTAGCTAACACTGTAAGACTCATTGGCTATGGCCAGCAAAATCATTGTATGTTCGGCGCCCAGTTTGAGAATATCGTATAGCACGAGTTTGGACTTCATTGTATGGAGGCTGCAATGTGACGCGGAGAAATGCAGCATCTATCTATATGAAACGCAATTCTTGGTCATTATGTACCGATGTCTGTCACACTCTGACGTCACGCTTCCCGCCTCCAGTGACCAACTAACATAGACCGGAGATGTTCGAGGTTATGCGCGTTATTTAATATGATACTTCTATTTGATGATCCACGAGTAAATGAGGTGCCAGCTCACTAAAAGAAAATTATGTATTTCATAAAAATCGACATATTAATTATTAGTTGGTTTTTCTTAATTAAAATCCGTGCGATGTAGACTTTTCTTATCTCTCTGTACAGCGATACTGTTGCTACAGTAAGCTAAGAAATATCTACATCATCTTCAAGATTATGAGCGTTATTTAAAGAAAATTATACTTATTTAGCGAAGAAACTAAATGCTAAAATTCTGCGTTCAATACGTCATTTTTTACGGATTTACAAGATATTTATATTCGATGTAGATACTGTTATCATTTACTCGAAGAAATGATTCACTTGAACACTGAAATAAAAGTATGCACTGCGTTTAAATTAATAGATTAATTATTAGGTTTTTTTTTACTGATGTCTTTTTTATTCGTTACTGCTTAACGCTCCGTCGACGGCTAAGGTAATTAGAGGCGGGATGGGACTGGGAACAAGGAACGGGAATGAATTCGACCATGGCCTTTTTGAAGGAAGCATCTCGGCATTCGCCTGGAGTGATTTAGGGAATCCATGGAAAACCTAAATCTGGATGCCGCCACGGGGATTCGAACCCGCGTCCCCCCGAATGCGAGGCCAGAACGTTAATTACTGCTGTCACTATATCAGATATAAGTAAATATTTCCACTGTGCACAATTTAGATCGCAGTACAGTGAATAAATTCGTTCATGGGCAATAGAAGCTATGAATTTTGAACAGCAATATTAACAGAAGTTGTGGTTACGTCGTAATGCAGACAGGTTCAGAATGACAACTGACACAATTTTTTACAGAAAAATTCGCAATCAATATAGTTTCACAAATAATTTAAGCTGCTTTCATAAGCGCCGTGTTACTGAAATTATTGTTTCATGGGGATGGAAGTAGTTCCGTATTGATCATGTTGAATGAGACCTTGACCAGGAATAAAACAAATATCACGCGCATATGGTTTTCGATTCCTAATTTATTTTTAGTTTCATTGGTTCTCTAAATCAGTAGAAGTTACATCTGTACCACTGTGCAAACTACAGCCGAAATATGAACAAATTACAAAATAAAGTTATGGGCGTTACATAAAAACAATTCTATCTATTTAATTAATCGCAATCAGATACCAGAACATTCCTTACACTTGTCATTTTTGATGGACTTAGAGGTTATTAAGTGTTGAAATGTAAATTTTGAGGAAGTGTGCTAAATAAATTAAGTGATTACTACAATTGATTTCTACAATTTTGGATGGTTATAAGATACTAACTAAGTTTAATTAAAACAAAGTTGAGCATTGAGCTAGCATGTATTCGAGATAAGATTGGGCCTTTCGCGTCCATAACACGCTGTTACTCCAATCGGTATGGAAATGCCAACTTTCACGTAATTCGTAAGAGGCTGTCTGGTAACTGTTGGTAACTAATTCATCTACACTAATAGAGTGGAAAGTTGAGGATGGGCGTAAACGACAAAACTGTTGGAACTGTGTTTGTGCAGCAGCATTTTCATTAAGAGGCGCAGTGCGGAGGCAGTGTTGTATTCCCGGTGCAATCTAGAGGAAGGGCGGTGGTCCCTGCGGTCCCCAGAGGCCTGCTCCTAACGAAGCTGGTAGCTGGTGGGCCCTCAGGGCCCCAGGCGTTACTCGTCCGGGAGCGAGCAGTCCGTGACCAGCATCTCTGCACGCCAGAGGCACACCTGCCAATGGACGACTAGCCTTACCCGAGAACTCAAGCGGAACCATTGTTCTTCGACTTTAGGGAGCATCGCTAACGGGATTGGCGTTTCGCACTGGGTGTAAATTGAGAAACACGTAGGAAATTGTAAGTTGGTCAGTTCGTTACATCGGTGCTGGTGGATTAGAGGATTTTTGTTTTGTTTTTTGGCTTTACGCCTCGTTGACGTGGAGTAGCGAGAAGGGAGTGAGAGCATGGAAAGGGAAGAATTTTTTTTTTTAATTGGGTTTCGGCCATTCCACCCATACAGCCAGCTTCAACCGTGTTTGTTTTTGGTTTCTCCTAGTGTATATGTGTGTATCGTCGTCGTTATTGTTTACTTCTCGGTATGGAAAACACAGGACGGACACAAAACTTAAATGAAATCACCCAAGCCCTCGACCTGACTTGAACCAGTGACGCTTGCAACGTGCGGTCAAATCGCAAGCCCCTGACGGGACAGTGGCCAGCGAACGGGAAGGAATTCGGCCACAGCTTTTGAAGAAACCATCCCGTCATTGGTATGAAGCCAAATAAAATCATGGTATAGCATCTTTGGCCAGGAGATCCCGAAGGATTGCTCAGTCGCCAGGTGACAGGGTTTTCGATTCGCCGCGCAATGCGACCCTTGTAGCGGCTAACATACCCGGGCACCGTACCACGTATATGGAACTTAAAGCTTAAAGTGGATTACGAACCATTGAAGCATTCCGTGAACTTTACATTAACAGCTAGCTGTGCCAAACCCGAGGGTCGGGATAAGGAACTTTGAAATTCTCAGCCGAAACCGGAATTCGAACCGGAGACCTTTCGATCTCCAGTGAGACGCTTTAAACACTGACACAATCTGGATTGTGTGATGCCACAAGGCAGATATATGAGATAAAAGTATTAAAAACTGCAAGTAGAAACTCTAAGGCCCTTCTCACACGGCGCTACTGAAAAGAAACCAGTTACGAACTAGGATCACAACTCAGTTTCTTTCCAGTCACAGCACTGGTATTTGTATGGAGGCTCTCACACGGGGCGATCGGTTGGAAACCAGTCCGCAACGCGTCCGCGATTAGTTCGAAGCGACGCAGCATGCCAGTTGCCGCGCTGCTAGTTTTCAACTAGTTTCTCAACAAAAATGGCGGATCAGATAATAAATTTAAACCTTGATGCTGAAATCGAGAAACATCCGTTTTTATGCAACTAAAAGTTGAGTGAATATTCACGGAAAGTTGACACAGAAAAAGCATGGAGTGTTTTTAGACAGAAAGCTAATTTTTCAGCTATGTAAACATGTTTTTAACAAAGAGTAACGAATAATATTTTATATAAACACTTCAGATTTATTTTTCTTAAATTAAATTTCATAATTTGCCACGGAAGTGCTCTTTGTGGAGTAATAAATTAATTGCCTAAATAATTTTTGGTGTAATATGCCGATGAACGAAAACTAATTTTAAGTTGTGACAGCGGAATTATGTGTAGTGTGTAAGTTCCAAATTTAATCGGACTGTACAGGACTCCTTTCCCACTCGTGACAATTGTGCAAGCTGATTTTAGTATATTAATCACTTTGTGTTGTCATTACATCATATGTGACTGTAAAAAACTTGAAATTTTTCCATCATGACAAATGTACATTCTATAGTTGAACGGGAAATCGTTGGCATTTTCATCACTTCATAGCTTTCCAAGCAAAAGCTTTTGTTTATAAAATATTTTTTTTTTAAATCTCCTATTCCTTCTTTGAATAATATAACATCCTCATCTGAATTAGAATCTCACGAGTGACTGAAATTCCAGAGATTTGAGTAGCATCGTGTGCGAACATGGTCAGTAACTAGTTAGCAATTTCAGTCTGTGTTCAGTTTCGTTTCCATTGAGTAGCGTCGTGTGAGAAGGGCCTAAGTGATAATTTGAAATAAGGAATAGGATTAAGAAATTTTAATTATGGTAGCGAGAGTGAGACAGAGAGTAGATTTTATTTAAGATTTTTCAGGAGATGGCTGCAGGTGAGGCGAGGCTGCACTAGAGGTCCCTCAACCCTCTCCCGCCTTCACGTTTGGCGTGGAGAGGACTGCGGTCTTTCGCCAACACACTAACGCGAAAAGGCGTCTCGGGGGAGGGGTAGTATTTGTGGAGCTCTGTACTTTCTCCCATTTTGCAGAGATTAGTCCTCTCGTCAAGTGTGTAGCCAGGATGTTGGTAGTGCTCTACCCCACTCTCCCCCCCCCCTCCCCCAGAAGGACATCAGACCGTAGTACAGCTAGCCAGAGTATATTTAAGGCCCCATGGATGCAATTCTCATTTTTGTTCAATTCCTCAAGTTTATTCAGTCTAGCTCTGGGTGATTGAGTGCGGTGACTGCTTGCCTGCATGATGTAAGATCATTTTATGTTTATTCTCTCTCTCTCTCTTTGTGTGTCTGCCATAAGACTCACTTTCGCTATGGTTGTGTAGTGAAGTAAATTAATACTGTAAGGATAACGGGGAGATCTACTTTTGAGCGACTATTAAGATTTGAGGAAGTGCTTATGGAAAACTGTTGTGAACTCATTGGCCTGAATAGGTGTTGCAATTTCGAGTGTGGACCTTTGTAGACAAACTGCTACCTGACCAGAAAATAACTTTATTTTGTGTGCTACGTTACATCTATTCACAAATATTTATTCTTTGTAATTGTACCTGTCCCCTACTAACTTTCCATTGATAAATGGTTTATTAAAATTTGAATGTAGTCATCCTTCGGCAAAGAAAGAAGTCCGATAGTCGATAATTAATCGGTCAGATGGGAAACATTAAAGTCGCGTAACGGAAACGTTACAGTCGCTGAAGTGGGATTGAAAACCACCTCCGTCCTCCCGAATGTGAGGACAGAGCGTTGGCCTCGAGTTGCTGGGGTCGCCGGTTTGAATCCGGCCTCCGGATTGGGTAATTTTAATTAAATGTTGTGTTCATCTTGAGTCGTCTAACGTATTGTAAATAAAAACACTTGAGAGATAAAAAATACCTGTTCAGTTAAAAAAATTGATGTAGACTAGAAGAACTAGTATAGTCAATAGTAAAAAACGTTGTATGCAAATGGCAATAAAAACCGAAAGCAATACTATATTTTTTTTAAACAAATTTCAAGGTAGCCTCCGATTTTTTTCCGATTCTGGCCCCAACGTCTAGTAACAGTGCATTACAGGTTGTAATAAGTCGCGTTTCCAAGGCGACGCAGTCTGCACAGATAAAGCGAGGGCTATTTTTCGGCGAGCGGAAGCCGCGAGCCCCTTCGTCAAGCCACTCGCTGCGCTGTTGACAATAACAGCAGGGACAGCCAACCGAAGGACAATAGTGACCCGCCACTCGGATATTTTTGTATCCTGTTGCATTGAATGCTACTCGGAGGTGGAGTGGAGACGAGACACTTGTGGGAGAAGAGGGACTGCGAGACCACCGCCATCCTCTGTGGGCCTGAGGTTCATTTCCCGTCCCCGGCAGTGAACAGTGCGCGGACACGGTAATGTGCCTATAAAAGTGAGACTTATTGCAACATATCAAGAGCCCGGAAAATACCCCTGAGAAGCTACCCTGATTAGCTAGACACTTGTTTAAAATATTCAACTGAGCTAACCATCCGTAAAACTTCACATGTCAGATTTGTGTCTTTAGTTTGATCAATAAAGTCATGTCTTTTGTGAACTCATTTTCTTTATGGTCTTGTAACCCCTGTGACGTGTCATGTGCGAGGCTTTATATTAACATGTTGATAAAGAAAGGTTTTAATTGCTGACGCTATACAGGGTGTCTAACAAGTTTCAAAAATAGAGCCACCACACCAAAAGAGCATATATTACAAGGTTTAACATCCATTTTAGTTGAAGTAAAATTAAAAAAGATTATTTTAATTTAGGAACGCTACTATGCCGTAAATTTCACTAGTGCTGCAGGAAAGTTCTGGGGCTAGGAGCAATAACGTATTCGGCAATGCCCTTTTGAAGTTCCCATCTGATCATTAGCGTGGAGTGATTTCGGGAAATCATAGAAATGCTAAATCTGGATGGCCGGACTTGGTTTCGAATGAGGGTCATCTGGAATGCCAGGCCTGTTCGTTACCGACCACTCATTACGCTGGAAGTACAGTGTAACGTCTACCCATATCAGCAATGAGGGAAAATGTTGTCAGTTTGCGTCAGGCAGCTGAACACAACACATTCATCAAAATATGTTTAAAGTAACAGCTAAGTAACTCTGTGAGGAAGCATTAGGGCATTATACAACATTTTACGCTTTTAGCAGGCGTCATATCATTTAAATATTCCACTTACTTTTTTCGGTGATCGCACCATTCCGAGTCTGAAAACCCTGATGAAGGCACCAGGTTGGGCGCCGAAACGTTGGTACTGAAACATCAATTAAAGCAGTGCGATCCTCGAAAAAAGTAAGTGGAACATTAGGGCATTGCTTCCTTATACGAAGCATGAACGGCGTCGCATTGTGTTCAGCGATCTGGTTGGGTGGTTACACGTCTTATGTATGTCACATGCTCCCATTCCGGGTGCTTAACTTTTTTTAGTCAGGCAATGTAGCTTATAATACGATACTTTTGAATTTTTTTTTTTTTTTTTTTTTTTTTTTTTTTTTTTTTTTTTTGTAACTGCTTTACGTCTCTTTTTAACATCGAGGTCTTTAGAGACGGGAAAGGATGGGGGGCAAGGATGGGGGCAAGGAATAGGAAGGAATTCGGCCATGGCCTTTTGAAGGAAGCATCCCGGCATTTGCCTGGAGTGATTTGGGGAAACCATGGAAAACCCAAATCTGGATGCCCGGACGGGGATTCGAACCGCCGTCCTCCCGAATGCGAGGCGAGAACGCTAACCGTTACACCGCCCCGTTCGGTTTTTGAAAAATGAGTTTTTATCCTAGACAAGTACAAAACAAGAATTAATTATTGACTATAACTTCTCGAATAATGGCTTATGATTGAAACAACGGTGTGATTAGTGTTAAAAAATTTCACATCACGATCGTTTTTATCATAAAATTAGGTTTTTGTAATTTTTTATGTATACATTTTGTTGCCTCTCCTCCATGCATACTTGCCGTGGTTGGCAAGGCTTATTTCATAAGGAACCATTAGAGGAGATACGTCTACTTTAGCTGCAGAAAGACACAATTTATTTTTGAAAGAGAAAAATAAAGATTACTGTTTCGCAAATGGTCGCAGTAGCGACCCTCAAGACGGGTTTGGCTGAAACGGATTACAGCGCAACCGCTTTCTAACAACGATCCTCAGGACGCCTTAACAACAACGCCCATTGCATCTGCAGCCGTAAAAACCGGGTGTTACAACCCGGAGTGCAGAAAAGAACGCGGAGCAGCCATTACTGCGAATCGTTAGGATGAAAGTAAACCACAGTACACGGCGGTCTGGTCTGGCGGATAAGAGCTCCGCGGCGATACAATTACATCTGCGGATGTCTTTTCGCCTTTCATGCGACTGCCTGGGGATGAGGTGGCGCGGGCAGGAGAGCTCCCCGGAACGAGCCTTTAATAAATCGGCTCTCGCAGGAGAGGAGAGGAGAGAGGGCGCAGCAGTTTGCGGTCTCTGTTTACCCCCGTCTGGGTTCCTCTAGATTGCCGCCACCAGTTCTTATCTGAATTACGACCGCGGCCTCGGAGGTCGCAGGCGAATATGGGTCAACACCAGTAACACATGCTTCACGCTACTCGGCGAAAGCACAAATCACACGTTTAGTTCAAACCAAACAGAAAGGCTCAGGTTTCTCCTTCTTCTTCTTCACCACATTCTTCCAACATTTTAGGGTCGACTACTTCCGGCGAGTTTTTACTGATCGTTGACATCGTCACATACCCTTGCTGACGCCAATCTTTTAGTACCTACTGCCAGATCGTCCTACGTACTAATAGAAGAAATGGAATAGACACTTTGTCTTACAGAAAGTGGCCGATCGAGTCAGAGTCTGTCACCGAGCGTGGTGGGTGAACGGTTAACGTTGTGGCCTGGCATTCGGGAGGACGCCAGTTCGAATCCCCGTCCAGGCATCCAGATTTGGGTGTTCCATGGTTTCCCCAAATCACTCCAGGCGAATGCCGGGATGCTTCCTTCAAAAGACCATGGCCGAATTCCTTCCCGTTCCTTGCCCCAGTCCCATCCCGCCTCTAATGACCTTAGCCGTCGACGAGACGTAAAACAAAAAAAAACAAAAAAAACGGAGTCTGTCACCCTAGTTTTTAACAACCTAACAACTTTGGACAGTACAGGTTGATTATAATTATAATTAAAGTTTAAGTTTCAAAACTCTCTAAAAAACGAAGCACTGATTAGAATGACGTCAAATTGAACGGCGTTTTATTGAAGAAGGGGTAAAGAACATGAAAAAAAAAAATAGTTTCAAATTTTGGCGACAGATGGCGCTGTAAGCATCAGAATTTTGTCTACAAATGACAAATCGTAAAACATATCCCGTCAGATGGAAATGGTCTTCGTCTGTCCACAGAATTTTCCACTGCCAATCATTGCCCACTTCCATGCGGGCAAGAAATTCCAAAGCAAAACCCTCTCTTGCTGGCAGGTCAGAAGGAAACAACTCCTGCACATGACAAATTTTGTACGGGTAGCATTGTAGGATGTTTCGTAGAATGTTATGCACAGTGCTCACAGGCCTGTCCAATGTTCGGGCAATTCTCCGTGCACTGCATGGTTGCACACCACCGCTCGACGCCTCCTGAACTGCTGTGGCCACTTCTCCAACTACCACCGAATCACATCTTTTCCCTTCCTCTACTAGACTGCACATCTAACGAACCTGAATTTTCGAATTTTTTCATAATTTTCACCAGACCCATGACAGTCATCGGACCAACGCCTTTTTTCATACCCTTGAGGGTACTGAACTTCTGCAGAGCTACTGGTGCAGAATCAGTGTTCATGTTCTTTCCCCCTTGTTCAATAATACGTCGTTTAATTTTGACGTCATTCTAATCGCTGGTTCGTTTTTTAGAGCGTTTTGAAACTTAAACTTTAATTACTCCTATAATCACCCTGTACATCATCAGAGGAAAGTATAACGTCTCTGTTAGTTTCACCCATGATAAAATCCCATTGTTTGATAATTCATTCAGTTCCATCCGTATTTCAAATGATTCATTTCCTTATTTTAATGCGTGGATTATAACAGGAAGACTGGCTAACAGTGAGGTATTTAGCTCCACCCACTAACGACTCTTATTGGGGAGGTAGTTCATCAACCTTCTCCTATATTTCAGTAATACATTTCTAAATTCAGATCGCAACCTACTGTTAAAGTTGTAAACTGGATTAAAAAAAAAGGTCGGTGAGAAGTCTCAGTGCTATATTTTATTCCAATTGATTTCAATTGATTAATTACGAAATTTATTTACATTTATTTAATTCCTTTCAATAATATTACACTCGTAACGTGGTCTGTGGAACAACCTGCGGACGACCATGTTAGATGATGTAACAAATTAAACGATCATCGTCACACAAATATTTACAACCAGATTATTATCGTAGCACAAACGTAAATCCTTATATAACCGGTATAAGTGAAGAAAGTTTGAGAATCGCGGTTAGAAATGGAGAGTTCTTAAAGTGAAGTGCCTGTAAACGTATTACTATGTTCTGTGTGCGAGGAATGTATTGTTTTGTTTGTGAAATGTGTAGTTTATGAAGCGGACTAACTCGGCATTCACCTTGATGGCCTAAAATCCTCAGTCAGGACTGCCGGTAGGCGAGAGCCTAGATTCGTTCCCTGTCCCGTTGAACTTCCTAGATGCTGTGTGCATCGCCTCATCGCACTGAGCTACCCTGGCGGGTGACTGCTTTGTCGCACTGTGGTTGAGAATCCGCGATTGACCAGTTTCAGGTAAGGCTTGCGGTGGATGGACTCTTAAGCATAAAGCTTTTTCTAAATGTCTGTTCAGTTTTCCTAACAGACTACATATATGCATGCAAATAATGAAAAGTCTGGTGGACTGGGGGCAAGAATTCGCCCATGACCTTTGAACGAAACATACCGGCATTCGCCTGGAGTGATTTGGGGAAACCATGGAAAACCCAAATCTGGATACCAGGACGCAATTTCTAAACCACGTCCTCCTGAATGCGAGGTCACAATGTGGAATGAAAACAAAGGTTTACCTTACAAATCCTTAGAATTTTCAAAGAAATCAATTTTGATATTCACTTTCTTTTATTAATATACTCGTGAAAGATGCGAATTATTAGACAAACTGAAAATGATAAAACATACATTTAAAAAATTAAGAAAAAAATTCTGTAAAGTAAACATACGTCAATAGCGCAACGTTCAAACAACTGTTCATCTAATGTTCGTTAACAATACAATGTCCATTTTCCATGACATTTATCATTAACAGGAATAATGATTATAAACCAATTAAAGTTATTGCACGGATACCTCACTACTGCGCTGGTACTGAATTGTGAAGAAGAATATTTTTTTTTTTTTTTTTTATTTCTTCGAAGAATCATTGAGGTGGCCGGAACCGCGGCATACTACTTTGTGGTCTTTCTGGTATTTAAAATGATTGTAAATTGCGAAGTGCTTAAAGACTGCATAATAATACGATCTAATGCGATAAGATACCTGATAGAACTCCAACGCTAACAGGATTCATTTGGAAAAACTGCTGGAACATTTTATTCTGGAAATTTTAAAATAACATGAAAACCAGAAGATAAATGTTGACCAACTGAAGAAGACAGTTCTTAAGCCCTCTAATATTAGATATTTGTGATAGGAAATATAAAATATTCATGCAAACTACTCACCTTTCTGATCGTTCAATAAATATCTGGAATATAAACGATTTAAACGCAGTTATTTCATTAAAAGAAAAAAGATATAAAAATATAATCCTTCCAAGCGAAATCCGTATGATTTCCTACGGTATGTCATGTAGTGAAATTAGTATAATATTGATCCTTACGAACTAAAACATATTTTTGGAAAGTAATAAAAGATAAAGAACAAACAGAATTCTGAAACATGAATTTCAGTGTTAGAACTCAGCCTGTTTTATAGTATTAAGGGAAATAAAATCCACTGCAAAATAACTAACATCAACCTATGATAAGAAGTTATGTATTATTGTATTTACACTGGGATAGTTATTTCAAACGAACCACATTATGTTAATCATAGGAATGTAGCACATCAGTGTAAAAATCTAACAAACCAAAAAATTTAGGATAATAAAAATGTTTCCACGTGTCATTTCTTCCGTAATTTCTAATGAAACGATACTGTATTTACAGTAATTGCAAATATTCATTTCTTTTACTATAAGAAGAAATAATGAACGAAGTGAATGCGTGAAACAAAAAAAAGGCTATAAACGATATTTTGGAATTTATAAACATGTCGTTCCAAAACAACCTCTTTTAACACATATGTCAAAAAAATATGAAATATTATTTGCAGCACGTTTCCCACGGCTAAGAATTACGTAAAATTATACTTGCCGTTCGAGCTCCAAAAATTAAATTGTTCTAATTAATTTTTTGTAAGCGAATATCGCACTTTTAAAGTTACACACAGTAATTTAATATGTGTCAGCCTGTGCTTTCTTCAGAACTACGAGGGTTATTCTTTTATTAAGTAAGAAGAAACCTTTAACTTCGGATTCTTTGAACGTCGCAATGTCAAACGTGCTTGTACATGACGTTTCTAATGATACTAACAATCACCGCAAACGATTCATAAATAGATCTAGACATTGTAGAAGATAGCCAAAATCGTTTGTGAGAAGTTTCAGTTGATTCAGATGGATAAGAGTGCAACAGGTGTGAGTTATTTCGTTTGATGATAAAAAGCAGACACCAAGTGGCCAGAACTGCAGGAGTTTCCAGGCGTTTTAGGTATCTGTTAGTCTACTAGAGACGCTACCAGCCACGTTCCCTCACACAGACCAAGACCTAAAAGCAAACACACCGAGACGGCCGACGGCTTTATTTACGGTTTCCGAACGTCCGCCGATGCCCCAGTTACCAACTCGGAATAAGCTGCCAAGAGCAACTTCGACCCCCGGACCAAACAATTCTTAATGGAGAGGGTGAGGAGTCGTGAATTTTGCTCTCATTCTAACAGACGAACGAGGGTGGGAGGGGATCCTCCGGGAAGTGGGCGTGGTCGAGACGCATGCCTTCCTGCCAGGTCCCGACCGCTTGCCAAAAAATGTTTCGCCGGATAGCCCTGCACATCTCTTACCTCCCTCACCCCACAGCCAGACTTGTTTTGCTGTTCCCCGGCCAAAACGCCTTCGCCAGATAAGGTATTAAATATCGTCTTGTTGGCAAGCCTGGTACTCCGTGAATCGCGTAGCGCATATAAGCGACCCTATTAGCACTTTGTGTGTCCAAATACGTAACGCAGTCAACACTTGTTATTTATTGCGTGGGGGAATAACCTTCAGACATATCGTGTTGCGATACACTGCAGTATTATGCTTGTGACTCACCTGTTTGGATCAGATTATTAACGTGTCGCTATAATGCTTTCGAAATTGTATACGACGAAAACTACGGTAATGTGTTTCCATAAATACAATTTAACGTTATCTTCAAATAACTAGCAGTAATACTTCATATCTGCGACGAAACACTGAACAGAAGTATCAGCAATCCAATTCAAGTATCATCTATAAATTATTCTTCTTTCTCGCACTTTAAGACTTTTATAAAGTTAAACCTCTTATCCTGTTTAACATACAATCTTCCTTGCCAATAACCGCCGTAAATATTACATCGACAATTTTCTTGGTCTGTTCATATAATACTAACAGTAGCGAAAGAATTGCTGTTTCTGCGGCAAGTGTTTCGTAAATGGCGATTAATTTACACTTAATAACTCTTCATCTTACCTTTCTAGTTCTATATTCTAATTACTTATTTTTGAGCGTATATGGTACTGTTATAATTACATACAATGATTTGACATATGTTAGCTTTTACTTTCTTGAGAAATATGATGATTATTCAGCACGATATAAGTAAAAATTCTTTTCATTATTTATGTCAGCAAGATATCATTTACCACCCAGATGCTTTAGAAACTCAGAGCTTATTCCCTCCGTTTGTTGTATATTATTCTAAAGTATCCTTTCCGTTCTTATAATTAAATTTCCAAGATGTTCAACACCAACATCCCCTTTTTTCAACATACTACACTCCAGAGTTTTGCAAAAATTTATATATTTTCTTCTAGCACTCTTTTTATCTGTCAACTTTTTCAGTTACTTGTGGTTAAAAATTATATATTTTACCTTTCATCAATTTTATGAAACTCTCTTACTGTACTTTGAATTTACCCTTTAAGCTATTATTTCTTTACTTTTCGTTGTGGGTGAGCGGTAACGCTCTGACCTCGCATTCGGAAGGACGTGGATTCGGATCTGGTGTCCAGATTTGAATTTTGTATGATTCTCCTCACATTTTTGAAACATTAATTTATCGACAAATTACTGTTATGTATTTACTAGAGACATTTTAGATGCAAATATGATATTATGGCCTCTGTTTGCAATTGATGAAATTTTTACAGCTCGCTCTGATTTTTTGTTTTTAAATAAAAAAGAAAGGCAAAAAAAAGTTGTAAATGTGAACATACTGTAGCGTATGCCAACAAAGCCCATACATGATCACAATGCTGGCACAAGTTTGGTGAGGTAAAATCGAAATGGGCATGCTGTTTCACACATAATTAATAATGGTGAAATAATAGTAAGGTACAATAAAACTTTGAATTACATAAAGAAAACCATTGTTGTTCTCACAGCCGAATGCTAAAATCCAGTTACCAAAGCCTGGGTGTCTATTGTGGAAGATTTGACGGGCCCAGCCGTGTATGTGTTAAATTATAAATATTCCGTTCACTCGATTTGCGTCCTGTTAATTCGCACTTCCGATAGACTTTAAAGGTACGGCGAGCTTGTATTTTTAAATAAATGTTTTGGAAGCATACAGTGGAATATTCGCCAGAATAAATCCTGATTCACTGTTGATAGATGTTTTGCACACACAATGCCCGCAATTCGTATCCAAACATCCCTCCTCCCCTCCAATTCTAATTCAGTGTAAAATGATGTGCGAAAACAGCAACGTGATTGAAATCCTCTAACTACTCAAGTTAACGTTAAGTTACGTTTGGAATGTTTCTTTAAACTACGAGTACAATGTAACAGTGCTTTATATCGAGAAATACCATCAAACTTCTATTGATTGTGGAATAACTGTTTCGTTACATGGGACTTAGTTTCAGCTAAACTTAATATCAGATTCAGTATAGCAACATAGGATAGCATAAAAGGTAAAGCGAAATTTACTGAACAGTACCTATTTTCCTCAAATGATCTAACATATACATGATTTTTCTCTGCCTTATTCCTTATATATATATATATATATATATATATTTGGCAGTCGGCCTTGTAGCCATTCAGCCAGCAACTGTGTTACTTTAATTCCTCAAGTGTGTATATTGAATATTCTCGTGTTATTATTGATGATAACAAGTGACAGGGCAACACAGGTCGAACACAACACTTAATTAAAACCACCCACGCCCTTGGCCGGATTGGAAACGACGACCTCTGCAAAGCGAAGCCAGCTCGCTAGCTCCGTGCTACCGAATCCGGCTTCCTTACAGTTATTAATTGTTGTAGACAGAGCTTGAGCGCTATTGCTGCATGGACCCATTAATCACTACCAATGTTAGGTATCGTTATTTGATAATCTGTAACTACTGCAATGACTGTTTGAATTATTCCATTACAGGAGGACATTACTTATACAGGGTGTTACAAAAAGGCACGGCCAAACTTTCAGGAAACATTCCTCACACACAAACAAAGAAAATATGTTATGTGGACATGTGTCCGGAAACGCTTACTTTCCATGTTAGAGCTCATATTGTGGACGGCTGTGATACAATACGCCATTCTCCAGGGCTGCATCAGCGCATCAGGGATTCCATGCGACGGAGGGTGGATGCATGTATCCTCGCTAACGGAGGACATTTTGAACATTTCCTGTAACAAAGTGTTTGAAGTCAAGCTGGTACGTTCTGTTGCTGTGTGTTTCCATTCCATGTTTAATGTGATTTGAAGAGAAGTAATAAAATGAGCACTAACATGGAAAGTAAGCGTTTCCGGACACATGTCCACATAACATATTTTCTTTGTTTGTGTGTGAGGAATGTTTCCTGAAAGTTTGGCCGTACCTTTTTTGTAACACCCTGTATACGAATCTGCTAGCACAGAATTCGGTTCGTCATAGTAATTAAAATTGAATCTGGAAATTGTTTGCAAGCTGCATATTAAATTACCTTCAGATACGTAGTCTGAAGTTTGTACGAGAAGTCAAAGTTAATAATGTGAAGTTGTCCTGCATTTATCATTTATGAATAAATGTGTGTTGTATAACTGAGTAAAATACTTGGAAATCACCTCAGAAGTTAGCTGTTGTAATACATGTAACTGGAGTGATGGGAAATGAGGCTGCAAACAGAACAGCACGGCATCATTTAACTGCTACGCGAAACAGAAAACGTTTTCGTACCCTGCACAGACTTCAAAACCATTGTCGCCAACATTTTTAAGACAGAATGGGTAAAGACATGGCTAGCGAAAGGGACCATTTTCAACAAAATCGCCGGCAAACTATTCTATGCTCAAGCAGAGCTGAGCAGAAAAGAAATTACGTTAATGAATAGACTTAGGACAGGACACACTTTATTACCCGACAAAAAATACGTCATACGGTTAGTGGACTCACCGATGTGCCCCATTTGTGATGCTGTGGAGGATATTTATCATTTCACGCTGAGCTTCAAGCAACATCAATCAACAAGAAAACAACTGCTAGAAGATGGTCTGAATATAACTCGCATAACCTCGCTGATGCAATCTCGTTCAGTTTCGAACAAGAAATTGATCAAGATATTACCCCTGTAAGTTATACCTACTGAAGGTGGAATGGAAAATTTAACCGCCTATACTTCGATGTTATTGACTGTATTAGCATTTGGCTAAAGCCATAGGTAAAAATAAAAAATAGAGGAAAGAAACCAAAATGTAACCACCATTTTATTTTTTACCTCTCTCTTGTTTGATCTAAGTTAATTTTAACGGAATACGATCTTCGCTATATTTTCAAATATCCTGCATGAATGAAGTTATTAAATATCTGATCATAGTCTTCAGATTCATATTTATTTAAAAATTAAAAAAATTTTTTAGAAAAAAGTTACATCCATGTTAAGAATATATACGAAATTCCCAGAAAATTACATTAAATTTTAAGAAAAGAACACAAAAGCGTCTCATTTTACCATTTGACCATGTGTTACAAATAATTTAATTATTTCATATTCGTAATATTTGAAAATTTACCATCTAAGGAAAAAGTGATAAGTTTCTACTCTAATGAATTCTTGCACTGATGACAAAAATCACCACTTTTTTTCACTAACGTTTCTATTTGTTACGGCCATGTGAAACAGCATTTCAAATTATTTTAACAAAATGTCGAAATATTAACATGAATTAGGGAGCTCCGACTTGGGGAACTCCGAGGATTCTACATAGGACGTCTATAACACTACAGTTTCAAGCATTTAAAAAGAATTTTAGTTAGATGCAAAAGTAAAAAAATAAAAAATAAGACGCAGTGATATAGAACAGTATTTTCCAAAGACACTGAGGTGAACAGATCGTTACGTTGTCCCTTGGAAACAGTATATAAATGCTGTTTAATGCATCTCTGCAAAAACTTTTACTGAAAGCATTAATAGTGTAACTGGAGGGATACTTGGATCTACCCAACCCTGCAATCTTCAAGAAATATCATTTCTTTCGAAATATAAATGATAAAAAATATGCTGCCAAAATACAACACAATCCAAATGAAATAAAGTTGAGGTCTGTAACATTTGTTACTAATAGCTTCACTTTTTTTTTTGCAGTATTGGTTAATTATTTAATTGTTACTACTATGTGATTATTATCGTTTTAACTACATAACTGTATAAATGATGTGAATATTTGTAATTAAATGTAATAGGATTTCCACAGATAGTAATATGTGTAACGAGCTGGGTATTATTAGTAGTTTAGTCTGTGAGCATAGACAGTGAGTATCTTTGGTAGAGAGCCGGGCGCTAGCGTTGGCGCGGTGAGGCTCGCGAGTTAAACAGTGAAGGTAAAAAAATTTGTAGGGAATAATATAAAATGTGATTGAGTAACGTCGTGATTGAATTTAAAACCATTAAATTTAACGTGAATGTGAACCGAACTGTGAATTTCTCTTTGAAGATACAACCCTTTTGATTATCTCGTGGGCATGTTCGCCGACCCGGTGTTAATTATCTATAATTTGAATCAGACAATGCGGATAATTAGTGGATGTATCAAGTCCACTCCACTGTACTGGCTACCCGTTTTGAGGAACATCGAACAGCCTACGATAAGACGACGCAATTGCCCAATTGTCCAATATAATATCTGTCATACTTTGGATCTCCCCATCCACGATGACATGGAAACCCAATTTCAGAGACTTAAATCAAGAAGTCAAAGCATAAGAACTGCAAAACAGATTACATGTAACAATTTTAACAGGAGAGAGTGGATAGCCTCAGCCACACCAGAATGGCACTCCCTGTTTGACAATCAACAGGCACTAAAGGGACTCGACTTCTCCCGCAAGACCTGGGCTGCTCTCAACAGATTTAGGTCTGGCCATGGCAGGTTTTATCTCCTTAAACATGGGGAAGGAGAGATCCTCCGAATGCCGACTGTGGTAATGAAGAACAAATAATTCGTCACGTGACCTTCGATTACCTTCAGGGGATCACCGAAAGACTTCATAGATATTTCAAATGAAGCTTTACATTGGCTGCACTACGTCGATTTTGTATTTTAACTACAATTTAATGTTACATTTTTTTAGTGTAAAACAATTGTATATAGTTGTATTATTGATTATATGCTATGGCCATAATAAGATAAATAAATAAAAGGAACAGTCGGATTTCAAGTGTTAGAGGTGATCATAGGGCCAAACAACCTATAATACGCCGTTCCTTAGTTTAAATGTGGAGTCAAATTCCAGTAGTAAAACCATTGGTTTACGACAGGCGCATAAATTCAAGAATATTATCAGAAACAGTCCACCGTTGACTCAGTTTCGTAAAGGATCCACATTTAAACCGGGGTAGTTCGCAGGTGGGACCCGGGTCCGCGTTTGGTTACTTTCTTCGACTTTTAATTCGCCAAGTTATGTCCAGGGCATTTTAATTGGATGCCACCCTCTGGATTGGATCGACGCTACTGACTATTGTGGAAGGTATACCTGATCGTAGAGCGACGTATCGACCGTGAGACATGGTATGGGTCGAGCCGGGTGTAGGCGGGATCCATTAGCGGCAGCTGGTCTGCGGCTGCAGGCTGGACCGGCCATTCTGCAGCCGATAAACAAAACACGAGCCACCGTGTTGCACTTACCGCAGTGTCGCCACACTGACCCGCTAATGGACACACGGACGGCGTTTAGTTCACCAACTGCGAAATGCGACCGCTGCTGCAAGCCGCACAGTGGAAAAATACGGCTCCACCTACATACCTCCAATCCCCTATCTAAAATTTCACAACGGCTTTTATTTGCTATCGTCCTTAGTTCGAAATAAACTGTAAAATTTAATTGCACACCCAAATGTCTGGACTATTAACGTTAAGTATTAATTCTATGTAGAACGACTAATAGATTCTGTATAACATAACATATTTTAATAACTCGAAAAGTTCTAGCAGCGTGGTGGTCAGTGATTAAGCCGTCTTTCTGGCGTTCTAAAGGTCCCGGGTGCGAATCCTTGTGTCGGCGAGGTCTTTAACACAACATTCACTTCTGACACAGCTTACTGTGTAATGTGAAGTACGCCAGGACGCTTCTGTGATTCGGATTTCGCGTTAACCTGTAGTTTCCTAGTAGGACTACCGGGTTAGGTTAGGTAAGGCGGAAAGGAACTGGACACCTTGCCTCCTAGCGTCCTACCAACCTTTTTCAAAAGAGGTAGTGTAAATAACTGTTGGCGACATTTGGTTTAAATTTGAAATGCATTTAACTAAAAAAAAATTGACAGTCAAAGATAGCTCTGGCAGAATGAAGGGGACATAAATTAGTTTTCGGACAAATTTATTGAAACGAATGGGGTTATACAAGTTTCGTCAAGAACTGTAGAGGGCTTAATGTAATGTGGATCATATCATGAAACTGATACTTATTAAGGTTCATGTTTTCTACTTTCCCAGGCTCATTAAACTCTTAATCCCAAGTATGTTATGTACCATGAAACTAGGATATATTACCATTCACTATACTTTTATTTAATGTTTGAAATTTTTTGTGTACTCTCGTATATCTGACACTGAATGAATTTTTGGTATTATTCTGGACGTTTTACACAGTATCAGCAAATACACTTAGTATTAATAGGATCAAACTGAGATTACTAAATAGATGTCATTAATCCGTAATTAATTTCTGAAGAGCATGTGACAAGAATCTACCGCAAGAAATGAAGAAAAACCATGAAGAATTTTTATACCTCTTTTTTTTTTTTTTGTAAAGGGTTCTCGATGGTCTTGTTTTCATTCAAGCTTAGAGTAATAAAAAACCTCTATTCAGAATAATGCGCTTTGAAATCGTCTAAAGATTACAGCATGAATTAAAATTGAAAATTTTGTAGTAGGCTGAGGTCCAACAAATATTGTCACGAAAAACTTTAAATGAGCATAGCATATACTTAATTTCGAATATAATTTTTTTTTTATGTATCTCCAGGCAATAAATTGATTTAGAATCATCAATACTACTAACAGGCTAAGCTTGGTCACTGTGCTATCGTGTTCGTAAGGCTGACGTCACGCCGAATTAATGACGGCCATAGATGTTTGTGTAAGATCAAGCTCATGACCATTATTTATTTATTTTTTTTTTCCCTGCCATCAGTCTCTCGACTAGTTTGATGTTATCTTCCATCCCTTCCTATCTTGCATGTTACGCTACCCTCTCATCTCAACATAGCCCCTCAATTGTCTGCTTCATATACTGTATTCTAATCTCTTTCTTACTCTAAAGTTCTTAACTTCGACTGTTCCCTCCACTATCAAATTAACCAATCCTGAATGTCTCAAAATTTGACCTAAGATCCTGTATTTTCTTTTTCCAAGCCTTTTCGCCCATCATTTCCATAGTAGTTTATTTTGTACTTTTTCTGTTAATAACTATTATATATTTTTAAACAACTACTAATAAATGAATTGGAGGAATATTGAAATAAAAGTATGTACTTCGTTTAAACAATATTTTTATTATTTTTATTATTTTTCTTTTTTATGCACTGATCAGCCAAAACATTATGACCACATTGCTTATTAGTGTGTTGGTCCATCTTTGAAGCGCAATACAGCAGCGATTTGGCGTGGCATGGATTCGAAAAGTCCTTGTTAGGTTCCCGGAGTTGTCTGGAACCAGGTGTCTACCGTCCAGATCACGCTATTCCCTTTAAATTACGGGTCGTGGTTTGTGGGCGCGGCAACTGGGAACGAGCATCTCAGAAACGGGAATTTGATCAACTGTTCTCATGCTACTGCAGTGAGCATATATGCAGAGTGGTTGAAGGACGGTGAAACCACGACTGGGCGACTTGGTGGTGGACATCCACACCCCATCACAGAACGTCGGTGTCGGACTTTTGCCCGCTCTGTAAGGCGGAATAGGCGGTGATATGTGGCAGATCTGACAGCAGAGTACAATACTGGTGCAGGCACAAGTGTTTCAGAGCAGAGTCTACTGTATTGCGTTCCAAAGATGGACCAACACTACTAATAAGCAGGTGTTCACAATGTTTTGTCTGATCAGTGTAGTTGTTTTCATATAGTCTCTGTACAGAAATATCGTTGATACAGTAAACTAAGAAATATGTGCCACATAACATCATTTGTAAGTTCAAGAGTGTTGTATAATTACAATTGTAAAAAACTTCTAGGAAACTAACTGCCAAACAGTTTCCAAGCTGTTAGTTTTGATTGCTTTAGAAGGCATTTCTATTCGTTACGGATGTTTTCGCTTTATTCTCTGTCACTGTTGTAACAAGCTCGAAGAAATTAATTGCCAAAATTCTGCCTTCACCCCGTTGTTATCGACGTACTTAGAAACTAGTGAAAGAATAATGAATCAGCCGTGCGACCGACACAATCGACATGTGGTGTTGATGGAGCCCTAGAAAGAAATAAAACAACGCAAAGACCAGAAACCTTTACCACTGTGCTAGGAAATGTCTTAGGACAATAACCTCCCCGCGATCTGCTTTACAGAAGTGATAGGTAACACAGTAAAATCGAAGTAAAACGGTTCTAAGAAACAACGGAAGAATATATCCTAAGAAATCTCCACTACGCTTGAGTTCGTCAGTACGCAGTTGACTGCTAAAATTCTGTTTCTAGCCATCACACTAAATAGAATCAAAATTGCTTATTAATGTGTATAGCAATTCCCCTTTCTGTCTGGTCCGAACAAAATTTAGACTGTAAAGTATAACTATAAGATTAAGTGGACAAGATAAAAATAGGCCTCACTTTCAATAGGTTTACTAAAGTTTTCTTCCATTAAGATGACTTTAGAAATGGGATAATTGTATGTTCAGCCAACCAAACAGGCTCATAAAGGAAAAGGTTCGTGTGGTCGTAATGACCTGATGGAAGGGTTTCTATAGGCAGCGCGATACGCCCCTGTCGCGGCCGCCTAAACCAAACCCAGTAATCCCACCGCAATGTAGGGTAACCTACAGTTTAACGTGAAATGCGAGAACGGAAACTTCACATTACACAACAAGCTGTACCAAAGGTGAAGGTCGGGATAAGGGCGTTTGAAAATCCCTTCGGAGACCGGGATTCGAACCTTGGAATTTTGGTTCCCTTTCAGGTAACTTAGACACCGAGCCACACCAGACCGCGCCAACATGCTCATCAGAAACCAGGGAGAAGCCTAAGACTGATTTTATGTATGGCATCGATAGTAAGATAGATCCCAGTTGGCAGACAAGTGTAGGTGGGTAAATACCTTTTTCATCCAGAGCCTGTTTATATATATATATATATTTATTTTTTGGGGGGGGGGGGCTTGCTTTGCGGTTTATCGAAGTAGAGTTCATTAGAGGTGGGAATGGAGTGGGGGTAAAGTAACGGGGAGAAATTGGGCAATGTACTTTTTTAAGGAACAATCCCGTCATTCTCCTGGAGATATTCGGGTAAACTGAAATCACAAATGTGGCTTGACGAATGGGGATTCAAGTGCTCGCCTTACAGAATGCAAAGGCAGAGCGTTACCGCTCACCCACCACGCTCGGTTTCTATTCCTGGAAGTTCAGGATAAATGCCAACATGACTGTGAACTGCTTCCTTTCCATTGAAAATAATGGTCACCACCACTTTTGGGTGCTGGGAGGATTAGGTGGGAAGTAAATACGACTTCACCCTTGGCAGACCCACTCAACACTTTGGTAAATATCAAGAACGAGATTTGTTATATCTGCACTGTTTACTCTGTGGGAGGAATGTTTGTGCTGCATTTGCCTGCGAAACATGTATCTTGTCTTTTTTTTTTAGTAAGTGTGTGTTTGTTGATTCTTGGCTGTCCGGGTGGCGCCGCGTCATGTTTTTTGAAACCGACGTTTCGACCCTCATTCTGGGGTCTTCTTACAGGGCAGTTCTGAATGAGGGGAGAAACGTCGGTTTCAAGAAACATGACGCGGTGCCACCCGGACAGCCAAGAATCAACTGACTCTGGACGCGGAAGCCTACGATTACAAGTGTGTTTTTGTTTATGAAATGTTTATGAGGCAGAGGTTGAAGACCATCCCATCATCAGCTAAGATGATTGGGGGGAAACTGCCTACAAATGGCAGTCAGGAAGACCGGTGCTCGGGGTCGAGTACTTCAACCTGATCGAGTTTAGCGGCTGTTACTACAGCGAGCTGATTTACGCTAATATCCAGCCAGGCCATGGCGGCCTCTACCACTGCCTCACAAATCAGTATCTGCCAACAGACGCGGACGACAAAGCGCATTAGCCGCTCGGCGGGATCGGAATTCATGACGCGGGGCACTCGTCACGCCAGGCATTCCATCCGGCACGTGCGGACCTGCAACTCTGCGACGATACAAAGACATTCGGAGCATCACTACTTCAACACCGAACATGCATGTCCGGAAGTCCGGCAACAGCGACCCAACGATGAGAATCGACACTAATAAAAGGGTAAGCTTGGTCTTCGTGAGTGTCACGCTGTTGCATACAACGGCCAGACATCATACTTGAGCCACTCGACGCTATGCGCATTTAATGCGTCCAGTAATTACGTGGGGTAAAATAAGGAGGGGGGGGGGCGGCGAAATCTCAACAAGACGGGCGGAGGGTCACCAGAAATCTCACATCATCTTAAAAAAAAGTCTCCAAAATTACAAGGTTTTTAGTGGGGCGGGGAGGGGGGGTGTGGGTCTCTCGAGATCTCAGCTAACCTCACCAAACCGCGCCAAACCTCGCTAAACCTCACCAAACCTCACCAAACCTCACCAAACCTCGACAAACCTCGCTAAACCTCACCAAACCTCACCAAACCTCGACAAACCTCACCAAACCTCACCAAACCCCACCAAACCTCACCAAACCTCGCCAAACCTAACCAAACCTCGCCAAACCTCACCAAACCTCACCAAACCTCGACAAACCCCATCAAACCTCACCGAATCTCGCCAAACTTCACCAAGGGGAGGGTCCGACGAGATCTCACCAAATCTCACCAGGGGGAAGGGGGCGGATTTCCGAAAAAAACATCACGCGTAAATAACGGACACCCCCTTAGTTAATAAAACTACTACAGTAGAGCATCGATTATCCGAAACAATTGGGGACGAGGATCGGACGTCGTTCGGATAATTGTTTTTTTCTGATAAAAGAAATTTGTACTTTTTCATAGGAGGAACATGAAACGAAGAAACAGTGGTATGTATTAAACACAAAACTGTATGCAGAACATGTACTATAGTATGTAGCATAGTTATTTCAAATAAGATAATACAAAATAGTTCTAACTTTGATTTTACTATTGTTTAGAGAAAGAAGCCCAAAATATTACTTCACTTTTTTTGCCGATTAATCTCGCAAATGTTTTTGGGTAACCAATGTTTCCTTTGACGATATTGGTATAATCGATGCACTACTGTATTTAGTCACGAAATGAATTGCCGAAATACTAGAAGAAAACAATGTCATACTTTTAAATTAACTTACTAACAATTAGTTTTTTTATTTATTTGTATTCGTTAGATGTAAATGCCTTCGAAAAATTAATTGCCCATTGATATATAGGGTAAAGGTTTTAATTTTCGACCAGTGAACAGGAAGTTCTTATTGGATTCTAATTTAGCTTGCGGCAGAATGACAACTTGAATTTGAGATTACAGAAGAGGGCATGAGTAATTTAATTGTTTAAAACCATAATTTAAGTTGTTTTCATGAGCTCCATATTACTTAAAACTATTATTTTATGCCCTCAGTTACACAATCTACCACCTTCATTGACTTCTTTATAAATGTACACTTGAAACACTCCCAAACAAGTTTCTGGAAGAACGTAACTGTCCAATTTCTTCATGCGGTATTTAACTGAATAAAAAATCTTATATCTTCGTGCAAAAGAAAATCAACAGACAAAAATTATGTATGCTTGAATGCTCTCCGTAAAGTTATAATGAGCAACTTTTATGCACGAATAAATGGTGTGAAGTTTATAAAATTTCTGCAATAACTCCAAAAAAAAATGTTTCCTTCGGATTTATTGTGCGTGTTTGAAACTTTAAAACGAAGTAGATATATAGGGCAGACAGCCGCAATAATGGAAAGATACGACAGATGTCCTACGTTAACCTTACCAACTCATCCTGCATCACAAAAAACCAACACAGTAGGGTGTAAACTGTATACCAACAAATAAAAATACTAAGTTGTAAAGTGTTGAGCCGATAATATCTTACAACTAATGGAAGTAACATCCAGTACAAAAAACGACATTTACAACTTTGTTTGTTTGGTAATGCAATGTTGTTGCAGGCCATGTTTCCGCAGTTGCTTACTTAATTACTATTTGTAAAATAACGCCAATGCAACTGTTTAATTTATTTATTGCTGCGTCGTACGCATTTCACCTCTCGTCGAGGCATCATCAGCAACGAATGTGTCTCAAAGTTTTTATATACAGTTTTATGAACATTTTAATCATATTATTACGTAACTGTGAACATGAGATATTTTTATATCTGATATTTACTTACTATTTACATTTGTTATTTAGGATATGCAGCTGCGGATCTCTGTTTTATTATCCAAAGCACGTTTTGCTGGTTTCATATTTACAAAATTTCAAAATTGGAGCTTTCTCATAAACAAAACAGCTGGCCACAACAGACGAGCGAATTATGATTACCGCAAATAAGTTCCCGTCGTAGATTTTGACAAACCATTCGGCCATGTTATCTTTGACGATAGCCCACGTTACACTAAGTTTAATAGGAAAACACGAAACTTCAATTGGTGATGGGGACATTTTAAGAAAAAAAAAAATGATCTAACAAAGATCCACTTTCAATATTATTCACAAGGTATATTTCGTAGTCGTTTGTTTTTTTCTCGAGATTTTACATTATTAGCTTTTCGGTAAACACTATTTAAAAATCACAAGAACAAATATACAACCACTTTTTGTCAGTCGCCTCTCAGGGACGCCTATGCCAACAATCATAATGTCCTGCGGCCATCTAACTTCACACACCTTGCCGCCTTATTACGTTTACTACACTGAGGCAGTATTACCAACTTCTAACATTGAAATCGTATTCTACCAACTTAAACAATCAGTGACTAAATTACAAACTACTCACCGCGGAACCTCGCATTACAGAACATGAGATTTTAATTTAATTTAATTTAATTTAATTGCAATGGAGCACAGGCTCCGGTGGCAATTTCCCTACACACCCATCTTCCCCTTATCCTGTACCCACCTACATTTGCCCTCTACAAATTTTATCTTTAAATTCTTTCATAGTTTTCGGTAAATTATTCATCACTTTTCTTGGTAACTCATTTCAATCCCTATCACTCTTACCTAAAAAAGAGAATCTTCCCACACCCTTGTGCCTGAAATCGAGTGCCAGCTTGTGGTCATGGTCATCTTTTCTCTTCCATGCACTACTTTTCATACCTATTGCAATATCTTTCCATGCCTCATCGCCAGTATACGCCCTGTACACTCCCATGACCCTCCTCATCCTTCTCCTGTCTTGCAACGAATCCCATTCCAGCTCATTTATCATATCCATCACTGATTGCATTCTGAGATAATTTCCAGAAACAAATCTAGCAACCCTTTTTTGTACCCTCTCCAACTCCTGTATTGGATACGTAAAATGAGGGTCCCATACTACACCACCATATTCGAGAAATGGTCTGACCTAGAAATACATGAAATACAGGGATATAACGATATATCGTTATGAGGTTTCTTGTCCCCAGTCCTATCCCACATATAAAGACCTTGATATAGAAGGGGAGTAAAACCGTAGGTTAAAATACTGAACCAAACACTCTGGCGTAGACCATAACACACTTGATAAATCGTTAGAAATTCTCTGTTTCCTGATGTTTCTCTGCTGTATTATTTTTGATCGACATCGAAAGCTATTACGAGTTTAAATCGACGAAAGACATCCAGAGGTAGGAGATTTCCTCTACGAGTGTGTGAAGCTTGCAGCGGGGCTCTAGCAGTGTTTCACTGCTCCTCTGTTCATGCAGTATTAAGCTGCCTCGCGAGCGGAGAAATCTCTCTCTTACAGACTATTTCGAACTTGGCAGATTTTGCATAAGCTTCGGAATTTGCATATTCGTGCTGCACCCAAATAAGAAGCGAAATTTCTACCCAAGGATCTACAAGTGAGAGTCTAACGTTACGGAATCTTGGGGTGTATTCAACAAACTGAGGAATACCGAGCATAGATTATCACAATGTTATTTGGTAAGGTACATTAAAACAGTTTGGTTTAAAATAGTTTCAATTGGTAGTTTATGTTTTCATACATTTTGACTTTCAGATGAATCTTAACATATTTCGTGTATTATAACAAAATTCAAGACAGCACATATAACTTACGAAGCTAATTAATCAACTGAAACAGGCTTATAATTTGTGTAAACATGTACGTCTAGCTATCAAATGGATTATGTTGATGCTAAGGAATCCGTAATGTTGTCTGATAACCATAAGAAGTACCATGCCATTTAGAAATATGGTGTTTTAATTCTATGATTATTGTTATCAGTAAAATTATATTAAACTTAATATCCTTAAGAGACATATTTGAATATCATCATCAGAGTATTTATAACTAGCCGCAAATAATAAACAGTACCGAGATTGGTGGGTGAGTGGTAACGCTTGAACTTAGAATTCTGGAGGACCTGAGTTTGAATCCCCGTTACGGCCATCCAAATTTTCGGTTGTATGGTTTACCGAAAGTCAGGCCATGATAATGCTGGGATGGTTCCTTCAAAATAGTCACAGGCAGAATGTTTTCCGTTCTTTGCTCCCAGCCTAGTATCGTCTGTAATAATCTCAAAGGCCGAGTAAAATATATAGACACTTTGAATGTCCTTTGTAGTCATCAACTATACTTTCCTGGAAACAGACAGTAAATTAAACAATTAAGGCATTATAACTAAAAATCACCTTCATCGTGATTACTGTTATTTGTTCAAAAGGGATTCGGTATTCAGAGATACACATCTCCAATAAGCTCCAAAAACATCTTTAATGACTGGAAGGTGATAAGATTAAATTCAGGAAAAAATTAAATAGTTTTTACTTGACAATTCGTTCTACTCATTCGAAGAATTTATTTTTAAGATATCTACAAAATAGTTGCTAGTAATTAGTGTAAATTTATTTGATAAGATTAATATGCATATTATTCTGAAGCGGTAAATCTTCTGGTGTATACCTCTATTTAATTAAGCAATCGTTTGTCTGAAAACTGAAAACCTTCCACATCCGCATAGACAGTGTCTTGTATATATATATGGAAAGTGACTGTACTGTATTGTATTGACCACGACGCTGCCAAAGCTTCCTTCAGAAGATAATCGTGAAAGTCTATTCCCTAATTTTTGTCGTATATAGTTAGTTCTTAGGATTTCAGCAACAGTATTTAATTAGATCACTCGGAGAAAAACTTCGCTCTTACAAATAAAATAAAGGAGAGTGGGTTAAAAGCATCACACACAAAATCAAACCCTACTACACAAACATCTCTACTTCACAAAATATTTTGACAATTACTTTAATCGTGTAACGGCTTTTCATGTCTAGTCACATTCCATTAATATCCAAACTTGGCACTGACTGACTGATGAAGCTAAATATAAAATCACATACCTGTAATGTCAATCAAATGTTCTACGACTGATTCTTGGATTCTCTGCTCTGCATCTTCTTATTAGCACGAACCTGGCATCGAGAGTGGTGGATGAACGGTAACGCTCTGGCCTCGTATTCGGGAGAACGTGGGTTCGAATCCCCTTCTGGCCATCTAGATTTAGATTTTTCATGGTTTCCCCAAATCACTCCAGATTGGTGCAGGAATAATTCCTTCAAGAGGCCATAGCCAAATTCCTTCCCTCTCCTTACCCTCAGCCGTTCCCGCCTCTAATGACTTCGATGTCGACGAGGCATAAAGGGAAAAAAAAACAAGAGACGAACGTGGGGTAAGACCATGTAAAACAATAATGTAAGAAATAGAAGGTACTAATAATTTAATTTTAGGATTTTTTTAGTAAGTAAATTGCAATTTCCTCTACCTTGAGCAGCATAAAACGAAAGTAATATTATATTTTTAATTTTAATTTTTAAAGTAAAGTCGAAAGTCTTTTAAACTTAATAGTGAGTTAAAATTGAAGTACATTGTTTATTGAAATTACTATAATGATCTTGCAAGATTTTAATTTAATTTTTTTAATTGCAATGGAGCACACGCTCCGGTATCAATTTCCCTACACACCCAACTTCCCCCTTTCCTGCACCAAACTACATTTTTGTCCTCTACAAATTTTAACTTTAAATTCTTTTAACGTTTTCGGTAAGTTATTCATCATTCCCCTTGGTAACTGATTCCAATCCCTGACACCCTTACCTAAAAAAGAAAATCTTCCACACCCTTGTGCCTGAAATCGAGTGCCAGCTTGTGGTTATGGTCATCTTTTCTCTTCCATGCACTACTTTTCATACCTACTGCAATATCATTCCATGTCTCATCGCCAGTATAAGCCCTGTACACTCCCATGACCCTCCTCATCCTCCTCCTGTCTTGCAATGAATGCCATTCCAGCTCCTTTATCATATCTGTCACTGATTGCATTCTGAGATAATTTCCAGAAACAAATGTAGCAGCCCTTCTTTGCACCTTCTCCAACTCCTGTATTTGATACTCAAAATGTGGGTCCCATACTACACTACCATATTCGAGCAATGGCCTGACCAAAGTTTTGTAACCCAATTCCTTTAAAGAAGCGGCACTACAATTTTACCAAGCCACACTTACACATAAACCAAAAAAACAATTCAACTATCGAAATTAGGTATATGTTAGTTCTCAAGTACATAAATCGTTTTACAATCATAACAGGAACAAAAAGTTAAAATGATTATGTAGGCGTCAAGATATAATTTGTATGATTTCAGAAATACCAGTCATGCATTACACACAATTATTTACAATATTACAAGTTTTGAGGCAATTTTTGTATAAGAAGGAGTGTATTTTGTTAGTTACAGAGTACCAGCGCCTCCGACAGAAGATATACTTCTCAGTAATTTCCTGCAGCATCCATGGTTTAAATTTGTACATACTGAATAGAAGTAACTTCTACTGTCACCAGCGATAGCTGCGATTCAAAGAGGTCATCCTGTTTGTAGATGTAACGATTAGCTTTATAACGCCATCGCTACTACTAAGTGAATCTTTGCATTCATTTCCGAGTCAAACGTTCCATTATTCAAACCATACAATTAGTTCGGGCATTTACGGGAAATGATAGTTGGATTTATTTTTCAACCTGCATCAAGCCTTGCTTTATTGAAACTAGGATACATTTGCTATTGCTTTTGTCAATTTATTCAGGTACCAAAATTTGGATCAAAAGGCAAGAATGAAACACACGACGACCAGTTATTGCTCATACGAAGAGTTCATATTTATTTATGAATACAGGTTCTGATTTCTGGTACTAGTTTGCAGATAATATATACAGTTAAATAATAACCTTATGTTGTTCTACATGAACAGTTATTAAACAGTTATTTCCTAATAGCCTAAACTTGAAACCAGCTTAAATAAATAAAATACAGTCGATAACGAAATTTTATATTTTAAAATAATTTATTGTTTAACATGAACAAATCATTGTGTTAATTTTGCCATTTATCAAAATACTTTCCCTTAATTTCTTATCTGTTTTAAATACTTGTAGTACGTAAGAAATATTTATCGTTTTTGTCTATCCTCTCAGTTATTAAAATTCTCTTTGGCTTTAATAGAAAACTATATACTAAAAGAATCCAATTGTTACACCCAAGATAGTCACGAGATATTAACATCACACCAAATATTTGTGCATTTCAGACTTTTTTGTGAAATAATTTGGGACGTTATATCACTCCGTACGTAAGAACTTCCATAATGGCAACCAATTCCGTAAAGTTTTAATCCTGAATTACTCCGTTTCAGACGGAGTATGCCGTAGCGCTATGGAAATTTCAGCCTAATTGGCTCCATTATTTGCTAAAAGCGAGTTTTGAATCAGTGATTAAATGGTGCTATTGTTTGTGTATCTCAAAGTTTTAGTTCCGTGCTCCGACACTGGCGGCGACACTGAGTCAGCAGCTCCTTGCAGAGAACTTCGTTGGCAGCCTTGCTGCACTGGGCACCAAACTAAGCGAGATAATTGTACGATTTACAACTGTCTCCGCCCCCCTCTTAATTATTTCCCCGGCGTAACGGCTGCGTTAAATCATCCAGATACAGCGAAACACATCCCCGCCGACAAACACAGCTCTGGCGTAAGCGAATTTGAAGCAGAATAACAATAAGTAAATAAGAGAAATTTATTACCTCTCTGCTCTAGGTTTACTAAAAAAAGTGATTCAAAAAGGCCAAACAGCAGCAATAATACAAAGAATATGTATGTCTTGATAATATTTTTGTTCAATTCTAATCATTAAAAATAAAAATTTAAAAACACAATTCAGAAAGCAAGTAAACGGATAACATATACGTTACATTAACGTTCACTGAAACTATTATATTGAATTAACCACGTTTGTAAATTTTGTTCGTCAAACCTATTACTACAAAAATAATCGAAATAACTGTTTGTCCTCCGATTTTGCATTATGAATTATGGATTAGTTGTGTCAGGAGAAAGAAATTTTTTTTTTATAGGTATGAGAAAAGCATGGAACTGAAACTATGTTGTTTTAGTTTTATATGTGTCTAAATTTTGTTCCGTAATTTTTACAGTTTGTCAGAGGATGTTATATTTGAAGCACCATAAGAATTTATTGCTCACTATTCAGAAATTAGAAAATATGAAGCACATAATTGAGGACGTGGGTTCTAAGGGGTAAGTGGAGACGAAGAAACTAGCGAAAGATCGGAAGGGATGAAGGGTTACGTCAAACCAGTTAAGAGACTGATCACAGTAAAAACAAAACAAAACAAAAAAAAGAAAACTTCAAATACAATTTTTAGTGGGCTATGCCCTCATATCTAATAACATGGATCAACATCGCAATTCCATGTATCAGGAAAGGAACACTATTGAGACCTAAAAGTTGAATTTTAATGGTTAGATGATTCCCTGATATTATTCAGAGTTCACATAGGCGGTTTTATTTAACTGTTTTTATATTTTCTGCAGTTATTTCATTGTGCTGGAAGTAAATATCATAGATCATTGCTTGTAAGAAGATTTCTGCACTACCTACTCTATCGTGTAGCTGACTTGACATCCTAAGTCGGTTTCAGTCTTAGTTTTATCCTAAATTCAATCAAAATTAAATCTCTAAATTATTTTTCTAATCTTTCAAGAGTATTTTCATTTATTTCTGGAACTGACTGTAGGGCGTGAGTTTGGTAAGGGCACTGTTACGAAAACTATAAGATATGTGAAATTATAGATTCCAAAACTAATTTTTACCTTATGCGAGCTATATATGGATAGCGCTTCTGACATTTTCGTTGTAATTAAGTAATGCATAATGCACTTCCAATCACGAAATGGTACAAAACTAGAATTAAGGGAAAAAATCGAAAATAAATTACATTAACATGTTTGCTACCAAATTTTAAAAATATTGGATTTTTTAAGACAGCATTTTTTTAAAAATTATTTGTTTAACGTCATAATTTAAATGCTTGAGGAACTATTTAACCAATGTTTAGTTTAAAACTATAACATTTTCATCTTCCGATTTTTGGCGTGCACATATTTTTTTAAATTTTTGTTTGTAGTTTTACGCCTCGTTGACGTCAATGTCATTGGTGGAAAGTCTAACATTTTTTTTACTCACAACGATATTTGGAATTCTTAAAAGTTTATGTGACTTCACAAAAATTAAATTCGGGAGGACGCCGGTTCAAATCCCCGTCCGAGCATCCAGATTTGGGTTTTCCATGGTTTCCCAAATCATTCCAGGCAAATGCCAAGATGCTTCCTTCGAAAGGCCATGTGCGAATTCCTTCCAATTCCTTGCCCCCATCCTTTCCCGTCTCTAAAGTCCTCGCTTTTAAGAGACGTTAAGCAGTTAAAAAAAATGTATTCATTCCGCGATGACCTATTTACGTTCAATATGTTAAAGAAAATAACGAGGGAGATTAAAATGCATATATAGTTCATTTTTCTGTAACCAACCTCCTTAGAAATATGCGGCGCCTGGGCGTAACTAGCAGAGAAAAATAATAGGTATGAAATAATATATGTAAAATAATACGTTAATATGCGAGGCGGACTGCTACAGCATGAGAGAATAAGTTGGCTAGCCTGTAAGCTGGATTGAAAGATTATGAATATCGTTGACTTTAGGAATAAGTATTGTATTATTGTTTTGGCGTAAAACCAAAGTGGAGTCTTGAAACTAAAGAATGTTTTAACTTAGTGTGTATAGTACAAGATAAGGATCTGTAAATGATTCAAATAATATTTGAAATAATTGTTAAAAAGTGGAAAACGTGAGATTAGTTATTTAACGTAGCGTACATTATTTTCAAGAAAACTTGTTTTAACCGGTAGAGAGGAAGCTTTCGTTCGTCATTTTTATTGCAATTCAAGTTACAAAACGGGCTGTAACATGAACACGCTAATGACCTCGATGTCGACACGTCCTAAAGCAGCAGCAGCAGCAGCAGCAGCAGCAACTACAACAACAACAACAACATAATATGAACAGTTATTATGTCATAGGCTCTATATATCAAGAACGAGTCTAAAAATTCTTCCGCTCACAAGCCGTAATAGCAGAGCTATTGTTGAACAGGGTATATACATAATCACATTATTTATTCTCAGTTGTAATATTACTTACTTGCACCTTATCTGTATTCCACGAAATGATTTTGGGATTAAACGCAGTTTCAAAATGTAAATCCAGCTCATATCACATTTAAATTGCGGCTTAAATTCCTACAGACCTTTCTTCGGAGACAGAACGTCTTATTAAAACTGTGTCGTTACGAACTTCTTCTCTGTTTATGCAGGTAATGCCTACAATATGTGTCACTGCCAATGGTCCCTATACTGTCTGCGTATCGGCTGGTGTTTGTGGTAACGCTGTACGGTTCATTGACTGCTGCTTATCTTACGAGTAGCCCCTCCTTAGCATACGAACAGCTCCGGTGGTGGGCAGGGGGCGATTACCTTGTGGCAAACACACCCCCCTCCCACCCCTTCCCACTTCCTTATGCATACAGAGTAGCATCCAGGTAGTAATTTACTAGGTTACCACAAACTTTCCGCGTACCGTCTTTATCAACAGCAGACTCAGAGTTACCTAGAATTACAGTCATCTAAATGATATAATGTGGAACCTTGACTCAGATTAAATTTCAGATATAAATCTGTACAAAGTGCGAAAGTAACTCTGGCTCTCTAAGCTAAACGGCTGAACCGATCTCAATGAAATTTGATAAGGAAATACAATTCACCACTAAGAAGAACATATGGTTCTTTTTTTCTGTATATATAACTAGCTGATACCCGCGACTTCGTACGCGTGGATTAAGAATTTCTTTGCGAGAATTGAATATATAAATTTGTTGGTAGCGAAGGATTGGTCACAAATTACACCGAATCGGCATAATATGACAGGAAAGCCATCACTATAGCATTCTACCGTCGAACCTCTCTTTTGAAGATAATCAGTTTCCAACATATGTTTGTCACCATTCGATAAGTTCTCAAAATTTCGTGACTACAACTGTTAATCATAACGGAAAAAATTGCCTGAGCCCTTCTTACAGATTTTCTTGTCAAATTCCATCAATATCGGTATAGCCATTTAGTCATCAAAACGTAAAAAAGAACGAGACTCTTCCGCATTTATAGTATTATTACTGCAGATCACACACACACTGCGAACAACCCTTGAGGGACCATTATAACGTAAAAAACTGTACACCTACAGCATTGCCTCGCATTGAACCCCTAAATTTGTGACATCTACAGTTTAACATTTAATTCGAATAACCGACGGTCCAGGCGTGATTCTTACGATCAAAAACAATTTTTTAAAATCTTTGCCTCCACGGAGAATTGAACTGGAACCCACGATCCAAACAGCAATAAGCAAGGGTTATATCAACTGAGCTACGAGACCGCTATGTGGAAAGGCAGTATGGAGACCTACTCATCCTAGGCGTCTGTCTATCATCGGCCAGTAATTTTTCGAAATTATAAGACAAAGTGTATCATTTATACAGAAACTTTTTCGACCAAATGTAGACAGTACTTTTTTCCTTGTTTCAAAGGATAAATGTGCACACTTTCATCGAAATCGGATGAATACTGTGATTTGTATGAAGAACAAAAAACCAACCAACCAACAAACAAACAAACATACAAACATTCATCTTTATATATAGAGATATATTTTGCCATTTAATCTTGAAAACTAACTGAGCAGTGATAGACAGACGTATAGCGTGTGTAAGTCTCGGAAGTGCTTCGATGGAAAGCAGGCTGGTGGCTCAGTGGGTACGGAGTTTGCTTTCACAAATCCTGGGATTGGTCTCGGATTTAAATACCGATGAGGAAATTTTAAGTGCTGTTTTTGACCATATGAACCACGCCTGGATGTTTCGTTGTTCACATTCCATTTAATTTATAGATCCAGTCATGACAGAAATGGAATGCGGGGCAAATCCATGGAATCGATAGATCTATACCGCTCATTGTATACCATGGCGCAGCTCCTTGGCATTAGAGAGGACGAATGTTGTATTGACATATTCAGCCACAAAAAACGACGTGGCTGGAAGTATAGTATCTCTAACGCACAGACGAATCAACATTAACAGTGCTGTATGATACCACTCCATACGCAATGCGGAAGGCTTTCAGAATTCGACCTAGATGATTTGGCACAACCTGGTGATTAGGATTTAAGACCAATTTTCCCGGTCTTTTGGCGAAGTACCGTAGGATGAAACTCTTCTACCGGCAAAGGTCAAACAAATAAACCAGTATCAAGCCCCAGACTCTGTCACAATGTCTTAGAGAGTCGACCGACATACAAAATGGCCTTTAAGTTTTCAGTTTAAAACAATATTCAGCACGAGGAATCACTTGTTGTGTCACATACGAGCAGTAATCAGAAACCAAGGTTAGAAGGCCGATATTCATAGAATGTCGTCCGTTGAAGAGAAATTAGTGGTGTGTGGTAATTGTAAGACATGCGGTTGGTAACTGTGCAGAGTTTCAGCCACCCGCCACCAACAGAGCTAGTTGTAGATAAACACAAATGGCGACTCATTTGGAAAATTGGTCTCGGAAAGAAATCCGCGCAGTTAATCGATTTCTGTTGGCGAAACTTGTAACCGCGGCTGTAATTCACAGGCAGCTGTCACACGTTTGCAGAGAGACTGTAATGTCTCGTCAGCATGTCGCAAAATGGTGTCGAAAGTTTGCAGCCGGTAGAGAAAACCTCATCGACGTTGCTGAAGCGGTTTCGCTGGGACACTACCGACCAACCTCCCAGCAGCCCGGACGCTGCTCGAAGCAGCTTTCGCCCTTTTCCTCACCTGAACGAGCATCTAGAAAGCCGATTATTCGCTTCTGTCGAGGAGGTGAAACACTTCACACCAACGTGGTTGAACACAGAACGACTGATTTATACCAGGAAGGAACATTCTAACTCATCCCAAGAAGTGAAAAATTCCTAAACCGATATGGAGTCTACGTCAAAAAATTTCCTGATGTATGTACTATCAGTTGGCCGTATTGGTTGTAGAAAATAAAATTCACACGTTTTGTAACCATAGTTTCTGATCACCTTTTTATAATATTCGATTTAGCCTCTCACTAAAAAAAAAAAAACAAAAACAAAGAAACAGCCGCTTAAATGTGTTAGCAGTCTCGAATGATGCGTAATAGTAAGTTTCAGTGCTATCATCGTTTCTCCACATTTATCATATACCAGTCTCGAAGGAGAGAGAGCGCTTCAGTGCACTGAGGCGCCGCACACAGTATCAAGGAGGTATAACGAACCGCGCACGAGTCCATGCCCTTGCGCACTGTCCGTCCTGGCTGCCTTTTTTAGACTTTTCCGCAGCCGTAAATGCGAAGCCGGGATGGTACACCTCATAAACTACACTTTTCACGGACACAAAAAAAAAAAAAAAAAAAAAAAAAAAAAAAAAAAAAAACTTTTACAACACACACAAGATAATTAAACGTTTCTCAGACATATGGCAGCACTTCACTCCCCCAGTAGTATACCGTACCCAGCAGCAGAGCTGAAATGCTTGGTGTCAGTAATGGGATGTGGGTGTAAAACCATAGCTCCTAATTTAGCCTTACGAAAGATGAGTAAAATGATGGAAAAAACTGAATTGGTGAAGAAGTAGATGAAAAATCCTGAAGCACTCGTAGTTTTAAGTTTGGATGCTTGCTTAATTTCTCCACATTTATGAGACTGCTCTGTTAAAAAAGTACCTGGAATTGGTCAATAAAACACAAAATATTTATTATTCATCCAAATTTATGGAATCGCCTTTGGATTAGGGTCCTTTCAAAATAATACACTTTTGCCAACGAATAATCCAATAACAATAAAAAAAAAATTAAACGGTTTTTCTGGAATCAACTTCAGTTATCGCCGCCAAATCTGTTTTATGTATTGTATCGCATGAAAATGGGCGCCACGATGTGTTGATTTGAGTTTTGGAGAGAGAAAAATCGAGCGGAGACATATCAGGTGAATACGGTGGTTGTTCGATGATATTGCCTAAATACCCATCATTCTGATGGCGCCGATGCGTGCGTGGCTGAGTTTGCAATCGGTCGTGGCAGCGATGCTGTGCTGGTTGCGGTAGAGCGCTTCCAGGCGCATGCGCAGTGCGGGCTGTGATTGCCACCTGGCTGGCGCTGTACTGCCGTGCTGCCGCACCACAGGGGCCCGTCCCTTCTGGGTCACCGCCACAGAATAATGCATAATACCTGCCAGCTAGTCGGACAGCGCTGAGGTGAACCAGAGAACGAATTAGCTGTCAGCTGCGCAGGGACCCGCCAGATGCGTTATTCAAACCAGCCCAGGTGTCTAATTAACCAGCAAGTGCCGTTCTGAGTGAAAGATACTGTCTTTCTTTGGTACAGGTTTCTACATTCTGATTACCACTTCCACTTAATATTTAAAAGTATGGGATGAGAGATCTGGATGACCAATCAATAGCAGGAAAATTGTAAAACACATACTGTCTTGCATTGCGATAGGTTGTTTCAGAAGCTAACACAAATATTTATTTTCAACGGATTTATTTATTTATTAATGTTTTTCCATGGATCCCTGCTGAGGAAGGACTTCTGCACGTGAAACTTGTCATGGTTAATAATGCACATCAATATGAATAATAATCATAGTGGTAAAATTACATGTTATGAAGACACAACATGAATTAAAGAAAATAAAAAAATAAAAATTTGTAGGAGTTTCCAATAAGATATTCTCTCAGTTATTCTTTAAACATATCTTCATAATTTACAGACCGTTTTAAACTTTTCGAAGTTTATGAAATAAATGTGTTCCAGAATAATTAACTCCTCTTTGTTCTAATGACATCCATGTTTCTTACAAATTATTTCTGTTTCTTGTATTGAAATTATATACCTGTGGATTAGAAGTAAACAGGTTAAAATATTCTGTGACAAAGCACATGAGAGAATATATAAATTGATAATTCGTTGTAAGAATATTGAGCATTTTAAAGAGTTGTCTGCTAGAAAATCTTGGTTTTATCCTATATAGAATCCTAATTCTTGGTTATATCCTATACAGAATCCTAATAGCTCTTTTCTGTGCTGTGAAAACTATGTTATTTTGTAAAGAGTTTCCGCAAAAAATTAAGCCAGTGACATGACGGAATGAAAAAGAGAGGAGTACACCTGTTTCGTTAAATCTACATCTGCTGGTAGAGAAATGGTTCTTACTGCAAAGGTGGCACTACTTCTTCAGTAGTAACGTGGTATGGTCTTGCAAACTGAGTTTCTCATCTATTTAAACGCCAAAGAATTTCACACTCTTTGTTTCCGAGATTGTGTTAATTTTATAGTTTATATGTAACTCCTGCTGCGCATAATTTTTGTTTTAAACGTAATATCGCGTGTTCTATTAAAATTTAATATTAATGGGTTTGCATTAAACCAGTTTGCCACCTCAGTTACATTAAGTTCTAGATTACAGTTTGCTGTTGTTGTTTCTTTTTTATAGTCAGGTTAGTGTTGTCTGCAAATAAAAAGCTCTGAACCATGTCAGATACGTTTGAATTAACATATATTTGATGAACATACTGGCTAATAATTTTGTAATAAGTTTGGAACTGGAGCCGTATTCTAAGGCCTACACTAAACTATAAATTTTATCTGCTAACTAAATGACTATGTTCCGTTAACGGTTTTCATCTGTTGTTGACCATCTTAAAATATTTTTAGTCGATTTAGATGAAACAATATTCTTAAGGAAAGCACAAAAACAATTAAGGGTAGCTTTATATTTGCCAATATTCACAGTGCTCCTGTGTCTTCTCTCTTTCTGAGTATGACAGTTATTTAATCGGTAGACAACGGTCTGATAAAATATTTATACTGTTATTGTAATGTAACAATCAACATAGTTCTCAACAATGTCAAAACACTAGAATGAAACTGTTTAAGGGAGTAGGTACAGTTATCAGGTTTCAAAAAAAATGATTTTTTTGTTTTGATTCACAAAAATAGTTTTTACTTTTGACTTCATCTTGTTGAAAAAATTATTTAAATATCTTTGACAGTGTGGGAGTTATGCGTGATTAAGCGAAGTTCTGCACGATTGACAGCCACTTAAATCTTACTGCACTTGAAGGTAAACCAAATCTTTAACCTTAAATATCTCAAAACAGCAGTTCATCAAATAGTTTTAAAGATAACTTTTTTCTATATGCATAGATCTTTTTCAAATTTGCAGGCCATGTTCTACATACTAATTACTACAGTCCTTACCATTATTGTTTATGCAGCTTTTCCCAAATGAAAAATGTTTAAGCAAAAAAAGGAAAAATTTTAATTTCTTGAATTTTTTTATTAATAACAAATATAGAGTTAAATATGTTATATTATTGGTTCAACTTATTGCCTTGATACTAGTTTACAATATTAAGAAACATTTCTGGAAAATTTCAGATACTATACCTTCTGTCATTAAAACCCTTCACAACAACATATTTTTTACTGTCAGTTTGGATGGTACATTATCGTTGACCAGTGCCAAGTCCATTTCTGTGCAGGACAATAGACACAGAAACAGAGAAATTTACTAGATAATTTCTTGTCTAATATTCGCCATATTCCGGGGATAGGTATATTTAACACATTAACCTATTGTTAAACAATATTTTTATTTTAAAAATCAATTTTTATATCTAGTTATAACAGTTCTATGGAGTATTTTTTATTTTTTTTCAGTTAAATAGCATGTTTCCTCTCAAATTTTGTCCTCCACATAAAATGTAGCATCACCGAAATCGTATGAGCAAATTAGTCATATTACAACTGCTTCAACCACATATTCGAGATCTGTTTATTTGTTCAGTTACTACTTATTTAGACTTCTAACAGGAAATTAACTCAAAATCAGGATTTCCGTATTCTGTTGAGTTACGTTATGGCGTTCGTATTTTGTTTACCGTTAATCATTGTTCGTAGTCAGAATGCTGTACCAACGGCTAAATATTGTACCTGACAGATTTTGAATCAGTTAGTACCATTCTTGGTTAGCCAAGATAGAGTACTACTATGAGGAATGATTGCATCGTTTCAAAGAGCATGAAATTGAACTGAACGATTCATGAAGTCCCTATTGGTACTGATTAAATCTGCACTCTACATCTGTAACGTGGTTCACCAGTAGTCATAATTGTTAAAGTGTACTTTAGGCAACTGCTTCTAATGCGCACCCTTTCTTCATCGCCGAAAATGCTTAGCGATTCAGCCTAAATGTTTCACGGGAGCACCCGCTTTGTTCGCTAATCGGATGAAAGCTGATTAAATCTGCAACGAACCTGTTTACTTTGAGCCTACTCTGTCTCATGCGATCCCTAAATCGCCATTAAATTGCTTACTCTCGTCTGCAGACCATCGCATCCCTCACTCAGTTTATATCTGACCACGCTTCTAATTAATTTCCTAAGTACACTGATATCTGAAATAAATGAACATCTTGCAGAGAGGCTGCAATAAAACCTTTCCTACGTTAATGGTACAAAAACGTATAAACTAATTGCTAATGTCGAAAACTGACATCGGAGTAATCGAAATGTATATTTTGGATGACACAAAATTGATTTTTTGCTGCCAGAAAAAATGAAAATTACACCCGTGACATGTTGTGTCAGGTTATTGAATGAAAATAAATGACCACTGGTTATAGCAATACAAGAATCAAAAATAAGTTCCGTGAAGTGTTTTTACTACATTAAGCAATGCTTAGAATATTTTAACCTTCCGATTTTTCCGTGGCAATTAAATCTATGAAATAATAATGGATTCTGGAAGATATGACGTGCAACCACCACTGGCGTTGTTTTACAGAATACGCAACCCTGTAAACACCTCGTGAAAAATAATCATTAATGTATTTGTACTATATTGTATTAAATATACTATATGAGCAAAAAATTTAGCTTCTTCTTTCAACTATTTTGTCACGTATTCAGTTTAATATCCAATGACCATTTGGAGATGTGAGGCATGGTGCAAAGAAAAAGGGGGGGGGGGGGCAGATCTTAATTGAATGTGGATAATAGCAGACAACAAAGTATCTAGTAAATTGCTCTGTTTCTGTGTCCATTGTGCTGCAGAGAAATGGGCTTGGCACTGTTCAACCACCACTCAGTCAACATGCTAATTTTATGGCACATGTAATTTAATAGTTGTGTAAATAGTAACCTTTAATGTATGCTGTCTGTTAATTCCTTTGTTTTCCATTGTGTGGTACTGACGCGAATATAGAAAGAGTATGAAATACCTTAATTTTAAGGAGCTCCTTTGAAGAAGGGTCTTGTGAGAAATATTCATAACGTATACTGAATATTATTATCGTTATTTTCAAATTTGTCTGTATGTATATGTTTGTTAATTGGGCCAACTATGACCGCATTAAGCTATCGTTTTTTTGTTGTTTTTTTTTTTCAATTTTAAACCGAGCCTGGTGGGTGAGCGGTAACGCTCTAGCCTGGCATTAGGGAGGATGTGGGTTCGAATCCCCGTCCGGGCATCCAGATTTGAGTTACAAGGTTTCCTCCTTATTTATAAATAAAAACAATTATATTTTTACGATTTCCAGTATCGGATCAATGTTACCGGTTTTTTATTTATCCTTTATACCAATTAGTGGGTTTAATACCATGACTGAAAGTAAATTATCTTTTAAATGAAGCCGATTATTATCCAAAATCAACTCAAATTGTTTATTACACTTTCACAATAACAAATACTATTCACTTATCTTTTAGTATCCTCTTTGAAAACATTATTCTATTTGAAGACAATAGTTAAAGTTCATTGGTAGAATTATACTTTTCCCTGCCCTCCGGCTTGGCTTATCTTTTCCGATATTAAATTACAATTTTGCTTCTTTCCACCAGGATTTTGGAACGTCTTTTTATTCGTACTGCTCAAGCCATGTTTTTTTTCCAACACCAACTCGTAACCAGAGATTTTTCTTTCCTCTAGCTTGACGCTCTCTGACCCTAAAACTTGAATGTCCAAAGTTACTATACACAATCATAATTACATATTTAAAAAAATTCTTATAATAATGTATTTCAGAGTTTGTGAGGTTGTGTACCGAACAGGTTTTCCATGGTTTACCTAAATCACTCTAGGCAAATGCCGCAAAGCTTCCTTCAAGAGGCCAAGGCCGAATAACTTCCCTTCCTTGCCCCCCATCGTTTGCTGCCTCTATTTACCTCGACGTCAACCAGGAGTAAAGCCATCAGTAAAAACAGGGATGGCCAAACCGCGGCCCGCCTTGAACATTATTCCGGAACGTGATATTCATCACACTTTTAAAAAATATTTTTTATATTCCATTTTTAGTGGTATATATTTCTTTGAAATGTGCGTTTTGTATCATTATTATTGTATTATCTATGTTTACATGTAATCATAACAGTAAACACAATAATAACTCGTGTTTATTTTTCACTCCAATAAAATGTCTCTAGTGTGGATATATAATTTTATATCCGGCCAGCGGAGTTATGATTCACTTCCAAAGTTTCCAGCAAGATCATTTGGGTTGGCCACCACTGCTTTAGAACATACAGTAATAGATGAGTTTATTTGAAGGAAGCCGCTATCGAAACTGAACTGGTATTCGTGTCGAGCAACACTAAAGTTGAGTGTTTGTTCTTATCGTACCCCCCTCCCCCCTCCTCCTCCTTACCCCTCCGTCAGGCCTGTTATTCGCAGCCGGAGAGATTTTAGAGGACTTAACATTTATTAGGGCGAATGGAGTCATAACACCTTAGCAGTAAACGGGGCGCGAGTGCTAATTAGAAGTCTTAAGGCGGGCGGGAGTTTAATTAAGGTCTCCGGCGCGCTCCCGTCCCCTCCTCTCGAGAACAGGGAAAACAACAAACACTTGAGCAGCGGGGCCACGCCACAGCCTACAGGACGCAAAAAAACATTCCACGAGGTTTATGTTTCGACCTCGACGATATACACTGATAAGCCAAAACAAATCCCACAGCGAGAATGAATGCCGCCTGTTGACGTTGCGGTTACTTCTTGTGGTAACGAAAGTATATAAGCGTAGCAGAGACTCATGATGATACATCTAAATCTACATGTATACTCTGCAATTCACAATTACTGTGGTTGGCAGAGGGTGCTAAGCACCAATCCTAATTTAGTGCATTCCAATCCCAAACAGAACGAGGAAAGAAAGAATACATAAAATGTATCAGTACCGGCATCTCATTTCTCGAATCTCATCCCTCGTGTCATTGCGACCTAAATAGGTTGGCGGAAGAAGTATTTCGTTGCACTCGTAAATCGCAATTAACATTGTCACTGAGATACGTGTGGCAAATGGGAGATTCGCTGGCATAGATGACTTTGACAAAGGGCAAATTGTCATTGCGCGGCTCCTGGGAACTATAATCTCAGAAATGGCGAGGCTGGTCGGTTTTTCGCGTGCTCTTGTAGAGAACATCTAGGAACGTTGTTGAAGGACGGTGAAACCACGAGTAAGTGACCGAACGGTGGATTTTCACCCTTCATCAAAGAATGTGGAGATCGGAGGATTGACCGCTCTGTAATGCAGGATAAGGAGCGATATTTGGCAGACGCGACGGTTGTGTACAATGCTGGTGCATGCACAAGAGTTTCGAGGTACACCGTTCAGAATACATTGCTGAACATGGGGCTCCGCCGCAAACGGCGCTTAGTGTTCCGATATTGACACAACTACATCGTCAATTAAAATTGCATTGGGCACCAGATCATCAAGATTTGACCTATATCAAAGATAACGTGTCGTCTGGTCGGAATAATAGTGTTTCGTATTACAACAGGTCGATAGTCATGTCCAGATACGCCGACTTCCAGGAACATATCCTCGACACCAACTTAGGCCTGTGGGGCAATGTTATGCTGTTGCGGGCATTCACCTGGACTTCATGTTGGACCTGTGGTAGTTGTCGAAGGCACCAATGACAATTAAGGACTGCGTGAGAATTATTGCGGACCATCTTTATCCCTTAATGCTTCATGTCTTCCACGAAGGAAATGGTATCCTGCAGCTGGGTAACTGTCCGCTAGCAAGGCCAGAGTCGTGTTACAATGGTCTGAGGAACATGACAGAGACTGGCGTTATTGTCCTGGTCACCACATTCACCTGATATCAATCAGATAAAACACATGCGTAACACCATCTGGCGCCAACTCCGCGTCCACAAACTTTCGGCTCATACTTTAGTGGAACTGATGCGTGCGTAGACAAATAATGCAAGATACCTCCGGAAGCCTACCAAGGCTTTGTCACCGAGAGTGGTGGGTGAACGGTTAACCTTCTGGTCTCGCATTCGGGAGAACACCGGTTCGAATCCCCGTTTGGTCATCCAGATTTGGGTTTTCCATGGTTTCCCTAAATCACTTCAGGCGAATGCCGGGATGCTTCCTTCAAAAAGGCCATGGCCGAATTCCTTCCCGTTCCTTGTCCCCAGTACCATCTCGCCTCTAAATGACCTTAGCCGTCGACGAGGCGTAAGGCAATAAACAAAAAAAAAAGGCTTTGACCAATCCACGCCACGCCTAATCGCTGCTATATTGTTTTCCAAAGGTGGACTAACAGGCTGTTAAGCAGGTGTTCATAATGTTTTTGGCTTTTTAGTGTATCGCTCGGTGATGCGAAAGTCGGTTTAACGACTGCAGTACACTATGGTCTGTCAGACATCTAGTAGAGAGACGGAAAACAAATGTTTAAAAGAACAAACGACATTCTTATTTCCGAGGCAATTAGTCCGACGAAATCCGCATCCGGTCATTCAAATTTTGGTTTACTGTATTTTTTTAAACCATTTGGAAGACCTACATTATTATTATTACTACATTTTCAGTCCTGATCACGGTATATTAATACTCTCAAATAAAAGTTCTCTCAAAGACACAGTTCTAGAAGCAAACTAATTTAAATGTATACAGTTTATTGTGCCGTCGGTCACCAGAAGATGAAACCAAAGCCGTCCTAAGCAACAATTATGAGAACAATTAATAAAGGTCATTAAGTTCATTACTAAGAATAATTACGTCCATGACAAGTTTATTAATGAAGCACGTTAACACTTGTGAACGATTTGGCCACCATCAAATTTCAAAGTAAAGGCTAACCGAAACTTCGTATCCGAAAGATTACAGAGTTCTTGAGACAAAAGGAAAATTATAATTCATATCTCCTTCCAGCTAAATCATCCACTATCACAACTTGACGTTCAATTTTCTTTTAAATACTGTTCAAACTTCACTTTTATAATCACAGTTCCTATCGACGACATACAGTTCTTCTTGAACAGAGTTACACATACGAAACTACATCATACAGTAAGTATATAGGCCAATTCCTTCACTACGTGAGCCGCGCTCTGCGACAATTCGCATACGACTGACTTAGAAAAAATGTATATCTCCGCTCCAGAGACACTACTTCGTAGCCGGTGGAAGGTATCTGTAATGTTACACATTCCAGGATAGTCCATCATAAAGTCCATTCCTTTTCGTTCCTTGTCATCTACTCTGAGCCAGATCTAAATACAACTACGTTACCGATCTCTAAAGCCTAAAACAAAAATAGATATTTTAGCAATGTACATTTTTCCAAATTCTCATAGAATTTCAAATCGCAGTCAATCGAAAGACCTTAATCATCTTTAACAAAGTGAAAGTAATCTGACATTTTTGCTTTTTTACAAAATCCATTGGAAATTTCATTGCAATCGTAACCGAGAAAGTCTCTGTTTTATATAATTCTGCTGTATTGCTGTATGCAGGCAGGTGCTACTAGTTTGCTAGTTTGTAAGAGTGATTAAAATTTCGCACAGTAGTGACCTTCGTTCTCTGTGTGCTGTGTGGCAAACTGGACCAGTTGGAGTTTCGGATTAACTCAACTGTCGACTAGAAGATCCGACTGGCAAACGTTTGCTCGGCAGCAAAGTTCGACCCTTGCTGAGCCTGACCAGGCGAACTTGATGGAGCATGTGTGACCGCCTACTGACCTAGATAAAATAATTTCTTTACTAACAGATAAGTAGTACACCCGGCTCCTAGGTTGTATACTGAAACCGACCAGAAAGTTTTCATACTTCATTTTTGCAATAAACAGAGAAGATTTTGTTTCCAGTGTTATTTTTAATATTATACAGACTGATTCTGTGAACATATTACAAACTTTAAGGGATGATGGAGAAGGGTAAATATATAAATTTCGAGTAAAATGCTATGAGCGAAAATCTACTCAAGATCTGCCTTAGCCTCACGCAGTGCTTAAACTAAGGGCTCCAGTTCTGTTCATGGCGTATAGAATTTCCACTGAATACTCCCCAATACTGAAGCGTAAAACTTGTAATCTTTTTTTTTTTTTTAAATTCCTTTTTATTTTAATTATTCTCTCAACAAAATATTTATGATTATTCAATAATTGAGAAGTAGAATTGTGATTTTGCTTCACAGGTAGCCAACACCGTTTCACGTACGTTTAACATTGACATTTATTACAACTATTCCTTTCAATTACAATTATACAACGAACGTGTAATAAAGTAGTTTCAATATATCAGTTCTCAGCGGTTGTTAGATGTCCTTTCACTAAGCGCAGCGGGGCGATGAGAATCTCAAGGGGCGCGGGTTTTGTTTATCAATACGACACTTCTTGGGGTGGTTATAAGGATCTCAGTGCAGCTACCATTTTTCAATTGCAGCCAAATTTGCTTCCAGTGGCATTCCCAGGCGGTGACCCATCTGTTGGTCGTTGGATGGCGTCATCCACTCCGTTGGTGACATGGAACACAGAGCATCACGTGCTAACCTTAGTCGCTGCACATCACCTTACCTCTCGTCGGCTGCCACGCACACAACCACCGCCGGCAGTCTACTATGCACTCCACACACCCTAACGGCTCTTGGGCTACCTGCCTCAAGGTCGCATACCACAGCAGTCCTGTCACCCTTTGTTTGAACCTTCCACCTGTGCGAGCCAGGAGTCTAGCATATCGCGATACACTACAATTCCCTCACATAATTTGCCCTGTTGATGGGCTACTAATGGTGCACGTAACTTGATATAAGAGACACCTGTCTATGGTACAGCAATAATGAATTCCGTTGACCAGCACAAGTTTCACAAGCTTCTACTTTTACAATAGTTATTCAAAATGGTGTCTCCCAACGACAATGCAGCCATGGTATGATTGTACAGACGTCGTGCAGAAATCTATTTAAAAACCTGGGTGTACTAACAAGGCCAGCACAGTATGTATACTCCGTACTATCATTGGTAATGGAAAATCCTGAACACTTCAATCTTAATGCTGACATACATAGCCATAATACTAGGAATAAATATAATATCCATAAGGATTACAAATCACTGTCAATTGTACAGAAAGGATTAACATTTACTGGAGCTTCCTTATTCAATGTCTTACCAACAGAAATTAAATGTTATCTACAAAAACCCAACTACTTTAAGTCCAAACTGAAAGAGTTTCTGCTTCAGAATCCATTTTACTCTGTGAAAGAATTTTCTTCTTGGAATCTGGTAACTAAGAATGACTAATAAAATAGTATATATGGTGTATGGAGGGGGAAGGTGACAAAGTTGTCCACACTTACTAAAATGATATATGGTTTTTCTTTCTGTTGAAACTTTTGACAAATGAAGTAATTACACTATTTACAAAATTTCACTCATATATAGTAACTAACATGGGATAGCATGCACTCAAAAACTGCTGTAAAAAATTATGATACTAACAGGTTTTTAAGTAATGAGTTGTGGTAACTGGTTGGTAAGAAAATAACTTGTTGTTAGATGCTGGTAACAAGTTTATACACTATTCCACATAATAAGTATTAACTAACTCGGGATTGTATTTGTAGATTACAGGAAATATTGGTTATACTAATGGGTCGTAACTAAGTGTATGTACTGTTCCACATCCCCGAGATTATTCTCACATGGGATCAAAGTGAACATATCTATCTATCTATCTATCTATCTATCTATCTATCTATCTGTCGTACCCGTTATAATATACTCGGTGTCGTTTGAACAGTGTCGCAGGCAAGGAGAATTCTTGCCATAAAAATCTTCTTCTTTCTCGACATCTCGTACACAAGACGTTTCCCATGATCCCACAAGAAGAAATAAAGTGGGGTGAGATAATGTGAACTTCCTGGTCACGTAGCAGGACCTCCTGTGCCTATTAACTTTTCAGGGAATGTCTGATCCATCTGCTTGGGATTAGTTGAGTTATAATCCCAACCTCTACACCTGCTGTAAAGTGCTCGGCGGGATTGCCTACTGTAACGCAACAGTTGCCTTTCCTTCCGCCAGCTTAAGTAGCGCCACGTCGCGCATGAATACTGACAATACAGTCAGGCTGGAGTTGTATTCGAACCGTGAAGTGTAGCAGGCGCGGACACGCACGAGATCGTTAAATGTCGTGCACATGTGTTTGAAATTTCGTGGAGTACAGCTATGAACATGTATCAGGTCACTATGAGTGATAAAAGGGTGTTATTAACTACGGTTTGTAGTAAAACCAGAGGTTTTACTTGTTTAATTTATAAATTTGTTTGGGGTTGGGATAGAGGACAGACGAGCGGGCAAAATTAGGCAACCTTACGAGAGCCACAACCTGCAAGTAGAGCACGAGTCAGCGATTCGGCAATTGTCAGGCGCCGAAACCAGAACGCAAGTTGGCATCATGACCGAATGCAGTTAGGTGATAGAAGGGTTTGCCTCTCCAAAGAGCTGGAGCGGAGTGGGGGTTATCTTAGTAAAACCCTAAGCACAGATAGCTAGGTCTGTCTATCTGTCGGTCGAGCTGAGCGTCGCATTGTGCAGCCGGCAGGCGACGAAAGAAGTTACCGGGCTCCGGGCTCGGAGCGGAGCCAGTGCAGCCACAAGAGATGTTCTACAGCAAACCAGAAGGTAGGCTCTACTGAGAAAGAGTTGGATATGAGACGGATAGGTTCAGTTACAAGCTCGCTCTGTCTCTCCTCGTTCCCATGATGTTGTTGGTGGTTAGCAAGGCGCCACTGCATCAGTTTTATCAGTTTTAAACACTAATGTTTATAGTAAAGGTTATCCTCAGCTATCTTCCGTTTGTGTGTAAATATGTGTACAGTGTCACACCTTCAGAAATCTGATGTAAATAAACATGTAAATATTCAGAAATTATTAGCCCTGATTTCCAAGTAATAATCCTATCACAAGATACATATTCGAACAATTAGTCGATTTCTATGTAGACGCTTATCCATGCCTCCCTATGGCAATCTGTCCTTGTCTCACCACTCGGCTGGACAGAGTGACTTTGAGGGTCATCCCAAAGGGGTGGCAGCCAAGTCACTACAGTTTAACAGTGAAGGTGACAGAATTTTTAGTGCTGTGAAATACAGAGGAAGATAGTGGATGGTAAATGATCGTAATGAACTGTTTTGGAGGACGTGAACTTAATACTAATTTTTCCTAAAAAGCTGCAATCTTCGGACATATTGGTTCAGATTAGCTATTATGATTAAAATTTTGTGGTGGCCAACTAGTTCCGTGAATTTGTGGGACTAATGATAAACTTACGCTGGACGGTAATGTGCTTTAGTAAACTTACGTGTTTTCTTGTTGATAATCCTCACGCTCAATAACGAACTGGTTTTGGCGACCGAGGCATACACTACTTAGTTCTGTTAGAACTGTTTAAAATTAATCAATTCTGCTAATTAAACCGCCATTTTCAATCTTGAACTTACGACACCTCTAATAGTAACGAGAACTGATCACCAGAATGTCTAAGGATGCGAAGTTAAGTCACGACGCCAGCTTGAGGTGAATCTCTCGCTTGCCGGAACGAACTTATACTAAAAGGGGGGAGGGGAGCTTAAGTACTGCCATCTGTCTGAGATTCACGTAACTTATGTTCTCTATGATATGTGTATTTCTTAATGATTAATATATTTTGTTTATTTCATAATCGGGCTTTCGGCTGCCTGCCTTCGTCAAAAATAGTTTATGACGACATAGCAACGAGAGCCAAGTGTCACAGTTCTTCCACTTCCATGGTGAATTGTATTCTTGGGTAGGCGCTATTAAAATGGTGCAAGATCTCCTGCAAATTCTATTCACCTTGAGGCCAAATGGCAAAGGTGTTATCAACGTACCAGATCCACTTTGAAGGTTTTACGCGCGCGCTTTGTTAAGCACATCCGTTTCAAGTGTTACAGAAGTGTGGATCACTGTGAAAAAGAATGGCATTATGTGTCGTCGCTCAGCAATTAGTACCTATCTGAAGTTCCAGGCAGGTTGTGGTGAAGGTTGTTGTCCGAAGACATTTCCTTCAAACTTCATACGTCTCCGTCACTTTTCTTGCGGTATGTCTTCTCTGGTGCTGCTTTTTTTATTATTTTTATTCTTGTTCAAAAATGGAGAGTGGTCTTCTGTGGCGGTCGAAGTATGTGCAGTACGTGCCCAGTGGTGCTATCAGTGGGTTCTGCGATCTTTGGGCTGTCCTATAGAAGGATGTGGCCAACTGTCGTATCCTATCTCGCAGTAGTGGTATTCCTGCGGCTGCGTGCAGGTCTCCAACTGGGAATCTTTTTGTTACATGGAGAGCTCTTCGAAGGGCTCTATTCTGCAAAGTTTGTAGTCTTGCAATGTTTGTCTTGGCCGCGTACCCCCACACTGGGCACGCGTACTCAAGCAGTGGACGTACCAGACTGCAGTAAATAGTCACTCCTGTTGTCGCAGCCAGTGAACTAGTCATGTTAAGTAGTGGGTACAGTTCCTGTAACCTGATTAGGACTTTCTTCCGTAGGTCCTCAATATGTCTCTTCCAGGTTAGCCGTCTGTCTAACGTCACTCCTAGATATTTAACTGTGGAGTTCCACGGAATGTCTTTACCGAAGAGGCGCAATTTTGGTGCAGGTGTTTCACGCTCTCGGCGTTTTCCGAGTTTCCGGGATAGCATCACGGCTTGGGTTTTCGTAGTGTTGATGGTGATACGCCACTTTCTTGCCCACTGCTCAGTCTCTTGCAGTACTTCTTGCAGCTTTCTTGTTGCTACTGCCCTGTTCCGGTGATGGGCGAAGAATGCCGTATCGTCGGCATACAGAGCAGTGTGTACGCTGGCTGGTGCTGGAATGTCCGCTGTGTACAAGCTGTACAATACAGGCCCCAGCACCGAACCTTGAGGAACTCCGGCATGTATTCGGCGGCGAGAAGATAGAGCGTTGCCGACTCGTACGCAAAAAGTTCTGCCGACCAGATAGCTTCGAATTATCTTCACCATCTGGCTGGGAATCCCATGATGATATAACTTTAGTAGAAGACCGTTGTGCCATACAGAGTCGAAGGCTCTTGCAACATCCAAGAGAACCACTGGACAGTATTCTTTCCTGTTAAAGGAGGCGGTAGCAGTTTCTACCACACGCATTATCTGCTGTGTGGCAGAGTGACCTCTTCTAAAGCCCAGCTGGAAATGTGGTATGATTCCATTTTCTCTGATGTAGGTTTCAAGCCTCTGTAATAGCAATCTCTCAAATACCTTGCTCAGTGAGGGTAGTAGACTGATTGGCCTATAATGTTGCGGGAATATTGGATCTTTTCCCGGCTTCCTTACTGCAACAACAATGGCGTGTTTCCAGCTTCGTGGGTACCGTTGGCTTCTTATTATGTCATTGAAGATGGTGGTGAGGTGTGTGACGGCTATCCGCGGGAGATTGCGGAGCAGCTGGTTGCACACCTTATCATGCCCAGGAGCTTTTCTTCGGTGTAGCCGTTTAATGACCTGCTGCACCTCCTTTTCCGTAAATTCACTTATGTTATACCCATCGCCATCTGCTTCCATGAATCTCGCAAGTCTTCTGCGAGTTTCAGTGACGTGGTCTTCGTCTTCTATTTCCGCTGGCTGGAATTGTTTTTCAAAGTGATCGGCAAGGGCGTTTGCCTTACTTTCTGGATCGAAGACGAGGCCTCTCTCTCCATGAAGAGGTGGCTGCCTAGCTCGTCTCTTGGTGAATCTACGAGTCTCTCTCCAGAGGGTGCCATCTTCAGTCCTTAACATGGATAGTCGAGAGGACCACTCCCGATTTCTATGTTCCGTCAAATCTGCCTTTATTTCACGCTGTAGCCTATTTAACAGTCGCCTGGTCTCTGCATTTCTTGTGAGTTTCCATTCTTTAGCAACTCGATTTTTATGTATGATCTGTGCTAGGAGATTGGGAGGTAGCTGTTTTGAATGCTGGACTCTCGGACTAGGCGGTGTGGCAGCTTTGCTGGCGTTGATAAGAATGCCTACGAAGTGCTTGAGCGCTTGGTCTGGAGTTCTGTTGCCTATTAGGAGTTGCTCTTCGACTTCTTCAGTGATTTTGTCACGGTACTGATCCCAGTTCGTTTTTCTGTAATTATGTGTCTCTAGCTCTTCTGGTTTCCAGGAGCCCACATCTACTTCAAGCATCACGGGGGAATGATCCGAAGACATTCTGTTAAGCGTGTTTGCTGTCACAATACCAGTAAACCCTTTCGTGAAGGCAATGTCTAAGACATCTGCTCTGTTGCCATTCCACGGATGGTGAGTGGGCTCTTCAGGGCCCCAAACATGTAGGTTATGTCTAAGAGCCAGACGATGCAGTTGTTGCCCAGCTCGGTTTGCTACACGGGAGTTCCAGTCTGGGTGTTTCGCGTTGAAGTCACCTCCAACAAGAAGTTTGCCTCGAATGTTGGCGAGCCCGACTATATCGTTCTCAATCAGTAATCTCCTCGGTGGACGGTATGCAGCGACAATTGTAAGTGGCCCTGATGTTGTTGTCACCCGTATGGCAGTAGCTTCAAGTTGTTCAGTTGGCGGCAGCAAGATGTCATGATGGGGAATGCCACGCTTGATGTATATAGCAGCTCCTCCTCCGGCTGTTAGTCTGTCTGTACGGTAGCTGCAGTAATTAGGCACCGGAGCTCTCAGTCCAGGTTTAAGATGAGTTTCTGTTACTAGACAAATATCGACGTCTTCTTCTCTCAGGAATTGCCTGAACTCAATCATCTGGGAATGAATTCCGTTGGCATTCCAAACACAGATGGACAGTCCTTCTATATGTCTTCTATCCATAATGTGGTGGTGAGGATAAGACTTCTTTAGGCTTACTCGCCATCATTACAAGGGATCTTATGTCGGTTGACAACTGCTGAAAGTTGGTCATTAACGTTGCCATCATATTGATGAGAGCACCAACAACATCCATGAGTCTATCTATGGAAGTTCCCGACGTGGTTTCTCTGAACTGATTGTTTTGCATTGGATCTGAAGTCTGTGCAGCTGGACACTGTGGACGTGAATTACATTTTTTGTTTGACGAATTTCCTCTGACAATGTCTGAGAATTCCTGGCTTCTCTGTGAACCTTGTTGGTTGCACGGTGCTTGATTGTTTTCATTATTCTTCTGATTACTTGCTTTTGGTTTCTTCAGGGGTGGAAACTGAGACTTTTCCAAGTTTGTGTCGACGTAATTCTTGTTCACCTGCTGCGCATTCTTGAGTACATCAGCTGTCGGTTCGGTCATAGCAGGTCCATTGCCTTGAGATTGTTTTGACTTATTTTTATCTTCACGTTTTCTGCGGGCAGCTTCAGACTGTGCCATTGCGATTCCTCGTTGGCGTTCTCGTGCGCGCTTAAAGGATGGGCAGCCTCTGTAGCTCGCCACGTGATGACCTTCACAGTTGGCGCATTTTGCTGGGGATTGTCCTTTCTGCAGCGTACACTCTCTGGAGAGGTGTGATCCTGCACACTTAACGCAGACTGGCTTCATTTGGCAATGCCTCGCCACGTGGCCAAGAGTCTGGCAGTTGTAACACTGCGTCGGCCCTCCAGACGAACGCAGTTTTTCAACAGTCACTCTCAGGGACATAATGTTGTCCAGCTCAAAAAATTTTCTGTTTTGTGGCCTGTCAGGCAATACTGCTAGGAACAGAGGCATGAGATCTGAACTGCCTGGTCGTTTTAGCTGAGTCACCGAGCGTACTTCGAAGCCTTTATCTACTAGCTCCTCCTTGATGTCTGAGGCTGGCATACCTAGTGGGATTCCTCGTAGGACCACCTTCAGTGGCTTTTCTGCAGCTGAGGGGAAAGTATAGTAAGGAATAGCTCTTCTCTGCAGCTCTGCAGTGACTGCTAGGTAATCCTCAATAGAGTTTAGATTGAGTTTTATCTTATCCCCTCCTGCTGATTTGGCTCGAAAGGGGCGTCCTTCCAGTAATGTCTTCACCATCTCATACAGCTCTTTATAATTGTTGGGAAATTGTATCACTATTGGTGGTAGTTGTAGCCTCTGCCCGTTCTGTTGCTGCTGCTGTTGGTCTGTTTCCACTAGCGGATTGAATGGATTTGATACCTCCATTTCGTTATTACTTGGTCCTAGCCCCGCTTGGGTAGAGCGAAAAGTCCTGCGAGCTGGCAAGAATCCATCCTCTTGTTGCATCTGTACTTTATTATATGCATCAGTATTTGCTGATGCTTGCTGTTGGGCTTGCATCGCGGATGAATTAGTGAACATATTATTATCATCTACTATTGCCTTACGCGAAGAAGAAGCTGCAGTCTTCATTTTCTTCGAGGCAAGTTCTGATTTCTTCTTTTTAGTGATTCCACACGGAACAGCAGGGACAGTGTCCTTGAGGAACCTCTTTTTATTTCCTTTCTTCCTGAGAAGACGTTGTCCTTCGGCGCAGTGACCGAGAGCATTTTGTACAAGGATTTGATTGTACATACCTGTATATTGTTGCGCAGCGCTGTGCTGCACTGAAAGATGGTCCGTAGAATTTCCAGAAACAGCGTCCATCTTCATAGCAGAGGATGTCATCAAGTAGATGTTTGAGTTTTCGGGATTATCCAAACTGTTTAAATGGGCTGCATTATCTGTCTGGTTTTCTGACAGATGTCCTTTCTTAGGCTGGGCCTTCATCTGTTCGTTCATAGTCGTAACATTTGTTTCCATTCCCCACCAACTCGGCTGGGTCATCGTAGGCTGTCCTGCGGCTTGGGGAAGTTGATTTTGCTGATCCTCTGGTGGGGTGTGAGTTGCTTCCATTTCTACGTTGTAACTGTCACCACGCACGCGAGTAACAGTGACAACTGCAGCAGGCCTAGACGTCATTTTCGTTGCCGATATCGTTGACACGGACGGCTCGGAACGGCGCGGCGCGGTAGCCGACGATCGCGAACGCGACGGCGGACGCGGCCCGACGTTGCTGCCCGTGCAGCGCACGCGTTTTTCGGCTTCGTCGTTAAATCACGATATAAAGCACTCGACTACAATCTACGAAATGAATGACCGATACGCGGAATTGTATGTCACGCACTCATAAATAGTCACAAGTCAACAATTAAAACACACACACATCGAAATTCCACGTCACAATCAACTACAATAATCAGCGGTTCACTATCACACAATGAAACAGCCCATAACATCCGATGTAACACACACGATATCATTCATTACTTCAAAAAATTAATACTTAATATGGGCATTATGTGACTCACTAGACTTATTTATAAAGTTTAGAGTAAATTCTTTGACTGCGAGAAGAAATTCGCGCTAAAACAACTGGACGGATTTTCTTAGGATTTTAAACATTATGCCACCAAGTGTCCCTGGACTAAAATGAGGCATACGAAATCTTGTTGCGGCCTCGGGAAGCTGAAAGATAAAGAAAAAACGTGTATGTTCTGCTGTGTCTGTTCGTTTCCTTGATCTCAACTGAATCGAAAGTACTGGTCGGATTTTGATAGGTTTAGAAAAATCTACAGTCATGTTCCCAAGACTAAAAACAGGGTACGATTAAATTTGGTGTGACTTAGAAAGTTGATAAAATGAGTCGAAAATGTCCAAAAATTAGTATTTATTTAGGCGTATGTTATTCCTCAGTTCAATTTTTTTTTGTTTATTCCTTTAGGCCTAGCCGACGTGGAGGTCGTTGAGGACTGGATACAAGGAACGGGAAGGAATTCGGCCTAGGCATTTTTGAGGTAAGTATCCCGGCGTTCGCCTGGAGTGATTTGGGTAAACCATGGAAAACCCAAATCTAGATGCCCTGACGGGAATTCGAACCGCCGACCTCCCTAATGCGAGGCCAGAGCGTTAACCGCTCACCCACCACTCTCGTTTGTATCTAGCCTCCTATCATTATCACTAACCCTCTTATTAGTGTTATTATCAATATTTAATTACGATGAATTTATTAATTATAAGTATATTGAATAACCGTATTAACGATTTAACTTTAATTGTAATGTTGTTTGGGTTTCCAAAAACTGAGACTGTAGTTTGTTTAGTAAACGGGGTAGCATAATGTTGTTGTTTTTATTTTTCAATAACAATCTTTGGCGCTAGCCGGCACAGCTGTGCAGGCACCGACTGTTGATCGGGCGCCTGCATTGTAGCATGGCAGGGCACGGGGCAGTGTGTGTGTCGTGCCGCTCGGAGAAGGTTGTATAGCGCGAACCAGGCTCTTCGAACACAAGTTAAAATAACTCGTGGCTTGTGAAATATATGGAAACTTGTTTTAATGTAACATAAATGTCATAAAAGTTTTGTCAGTGAACGGTATAAATTAAATTCACCAGTATTTCGACCAGAACAGCGAGTGTTGTTTTTTTTTTTTTTTTTTAATACTATGTCAAATATCTCTCAATTTGTTTATCCGAACGAATAGCTTGCATGTGTTTAAAGAGTAAAATTTGGGCCGTTCTCCTCTAAATGAAACAGCGTCATCCAATGACAGGATAGCTTACATTTGGTCGAACCTGGAAGGAAAACTTACATGAGGTAAAAGTACGTCTACTATATAATTTCCTAAGCTCACTCATTCACTCACCTCGATAGATAATGGCTGGAGAACGGTGTCACGTGTCAGCCTTAGCTCGCAGAATAACAGCCACCAGAGATATCATTAGAAGAAATTCGAGGTTATGTCGACAATTTAGTAACTAAGCAACTGCTACAAAATTAAGTGCCGTAATACATTCATTAAGTTTGCTTTTTGTAGTATTTCATAGTAAAAAACTATCGATAAAATTTTCAGCTCAAAAAACATGGATATGCTTATGAAAGCAATATAAAAAAACTTTAAAAAAAACTTAAGCTTTTCATCGTTTCTGCTTTAACCACGAATGCCAATTGTCATTCCGGTCTTGGCTACATTTCAGTTTAATTAAAACTTTTGACAATGTTGCTGCTTGACCAACGCTCATACAATACGATTTATTTGCTTTTTATGTATTTTACTGACCACTTTCGTTAACCACCTTTGTTCATGTTCGCTGTACGTCAGTTATTAGCTTATTTAAAGTGGACATCATGCCAAATATGTTACCGAATCGAGTTTTCTAGCAATCATTTCTTCGGAGATGTTCAACTGTTTAATAATCTAGAATCTGTATTACGTTCTCTGGCCGTTACAGACACTATGACATTATGGATGTTTGCCGAGTCTCCATAAAAAGCAACATGATAATTTCGAAGCAAACAGGAATTGTTCAAATTTTGCAAAGTAAACTTTAAGGGTCAAATACAAGCCAAGTTTGTATTTCAGCAAACTCGAGTCTACGATCTTGGAATAGCGCGATTGTACCTGTCCGTGTTTAATACCTTCGTCTATGAAAACTTCTGAATTTTTCAAGCTCAAGAGATTTTATTCACCCTAAGGGCGAAACACAAGTCAAGTTCGTATTTGGTCAGATTGGGTCAACTATTACTATTACTATTACTCCGCGATTCACTAAAAGTATTTGGCGGAGGGTGCATTGCACCTATCCGAAAAGGTAATGGTTTTGAAGGGATATACGGGGTATGGCAGGAGGCGCCCATGGGCTATTGTGAGGAACCATCCCAGCATTCGCCTGGAGCGATCTAAGGAAACCATGGAGAACCCAGATCAGGATGGCCGGAGTGCTTTATCGAAAGCTACTCCTGTCAGATTTTATGTTTACTCAGCCGGTAAATCCTTTCTGTTCCACTCCCTAATCGCTCGTGGAAAAAATGAGTACAGAAATGGATCGGCTCTGGCCATGATTTCTCTTATCTTATTTTCGCGGTCATTCCAAGATTTGAATGTCGCTGGTAGCAATATTTGTTTACTGTCATTCCGAAATACGTCAGTCGAGAATTTTTCAATTAGCTTCTGTCGAGTGCAACAACGCCTTCGGTGCTCCAGGTCTTCCCAACCTGACTCCTTCAACATCGCACTTACGCTTTCCCTCCAACTATATATACCTGTCACGAATCGGGCGGCTCTTCCGGTCATAAACTGTGACCCTAAAAACTTTAACTATTCCAGACCAGTGACGATACACAAAAAAATGGTCACTGGTTTATATTAGTCAATTAGTTTAAGATATGGTAACCGGAAGTAAACGCCTCATAGTTGCATATAAAAACAGAGATTGGCGAGTCGTTTCATTCGGTAAAGAAAAGGTTTGAGATCAGGCTACACAATGATAAACTCGCTGGCCCTTGATTAACGTGAAATATGTACCGAAGTTGGAAGTAAAAGTAAAGAAATGGGCGCAGAAAAATAATGAAGACCTTAAACATAAATGAAAGTAACTATGAGTTGGAAGCATGTAGTAATTATTTTCATGTGCAGCGAGACGGTATCAGTGGACTGGAGTGTGGCCGCGATGTTTAATGTTTCCGTGCGGCTCGCCGCTCTCCGAGGTCCACAATTCCCCGTTTAATTTGCGTCCCTGTTGTCCCCTCTGACAAAGCTCGGCCGGCGAGCGTTAATCACCGACTGACTCGGGGCGAGCCGGTTTGTTTTCCTCGTCGCGACGGATGGCACCGCCTGTCTGAAAGTTAATCCGGCAAAAACAAGAGGCAGTCGGACAGGTACGGCGGCCTCCAGGAAATCACAGCGACTCTACTGCATCAGTCACATCACAGCGCGACGACTGTTAACTTCTTTGGCCGCGGTAGCGAGAAATCTGTTAGCGTTACGTGTTACGCTTCACGAGTAGGGCAGCGCCCATTAATAATGTGAGGTGTTTTTTCGTAAATCTGGACCCCTCGCCCCTGTTGTAAGATCTTCAGCCCCCTCCCCCTTCTCCCACACCAATAACAAGAGACCGATCTGGTGATTTTGAAGATTTTTTTAAACTCAACTGTTGTTTGAAGAACGGTAATCTAAAGTAAAAAGTTGTCGTGAAATTTCGCCGAACTTCCCCCTTTTTAGTTGAGATCACGTAATTAATGGACGCCCCAAGGACCGTAAATATATATATTTTTTTTTTGCTGTTATCAGTCTTTCGACTGGGTTGATGCAATCCTCCATCCCTTCCTATCTTGCACCAGCCATTTCATCTCAACATACCCCTTACAACCCACGTCCTCAATTATCTGCTTCATGTATTCTAATCTCTGTCTTCCTCTGCATTTCTTACCTTCTACTGTTCCCTCCACTAACAAATTAACCAATCCTGTTTTGCCTCAAAATTGTCTCCTATTTCTGTAAGACTCTTGCACAAACTTCTTTCCTCGACCATCATTTCCAAAACTCGTTCATTTCGTACTTTATCTGTCCACTTTTCTGTCCGATTTTCCAAGCGAGGCGTATTTTACGCGGCAGGAACCGGTTTTACTCTATTAATGCCGAAGGAGCGCGAAATGTATTGCGCGGCGTAATACTTTATTTCTAGGCTAACGTGCCAACACATTTGAATTGGCCCGCCAACAGCAGAGGTCTACAATATGCTAGCTAAAAAGCCTCTGCAAAGCTCTCATTGATGTTTTAACTTTTCGATTATATATATATATATATATATATATTTAAAAAAAAACTCTCTGCATACGTCTCATTGATGGTTTTTACTTTTTTATTGTAATTAAACTATCTTTGTTATATTTGAATATCTGTTGTAACTACAGGCAAATATTGTGTGGCCCGTAGGCTAGTTAAGAATCGAAATTGTGGCCCACCCCCAAAACTGGTTGGACAGCCTTAGTCTGTACAGTTGACGTATGGACAGTGTCTCAGTGTGCTGAAATGGAAGATGAGGAAAGATGATCGCCATGTTTGTTCTAAAACGTGTTATGGACGATTTCGGGATCATGTGCATGATTTTCAGATATTTTTTTTCACTCCTGTTAATTTAAAACTCGAAACTGTTGACTTCGTCGTTACTCCTTGCTGTTGTTTAAAGAACAAGCTTAAGGATGAGTAATTATTTGACAATCCCTTGAGAGCAGATATAACCAAAACCTTGGAGGATTTTCCCACCCAAAACCTTATTCCTCTAACACGCACAGGCCGCCTTAACAAATCTGAAGGGTTTCAAGCGAGAAGTCGATTCGCCGAGTGCTTCAACACCAACCGTGATGATTCAGATTGAGGAAATACTACGAACTATCATCACAGTTCTGCATGTTAATTAATTATGCTACAAGTTTTAGTTAGGTCGTAAAAATGTTGAAGCATTAATGTAATTGATTGTTTGATAAAATTATTACACAATGTAAATTTAAATAAAATTTCTCTTCCTGTTTTCAGAAGGTTCCTAGCTTTTGCACACATTTTTTGCCGTGGTTTTTGACATTTTACAATCACTAGTTTCAACTTCGCACAAAACACGAGACCTAACACGCAGTGCTCTACGGGTTAGACTCCTCTCCAGGCAGTCGGTCAAACGTCGATGTGTAACGTGCTGCGCTCGTTATAAAAACAGTCCCATTAAATACAGGGAGAAGGAGTAGGCGGCATATCACGTCATACACGCCGCAAAATACGCGTCGCTAGGAAAACCAACCTTCGCGCGGAGATTAAAGGTTGACAATCGCGTGTAGACGTCAGACAGGACATTTACATCCAGAGGGGTCACCATTATTAAAAACACGTGAACCTGTTATTTTATTTAGTTTTTTTTTTGTTTATTGGTTCCTTTTTGTTTATTTGTATTCGTTCAGTGGTGATGATTTCATCATATTATCTGATACTGATACGCTAAAAGCTTTCATTTTAATGCAGAAATTTAAGCACTCGTCTTATATAACAGAGGGAAGTGTTCTTTAAGCTTTTAAAAATTTTGTTACTATGAGCCAGAAATACGCTTTAAACTCGTCATTTTTGGCGGGTTTAGCAGGTGGTTTTTTACGAAGTTTTTGCACACTGATACATGCATCGGAAGTGTAGTTTCTTTTATGCTTTTCCAGCCTTCTTATACCCACTATTAATTTCAACTTTAAATTCTTTAAGCGTTTTTGGTAAATTTATTTCAGTCCCTTACCCTCTACGAAAGAACATCTTGTGCCAGTTTGTGGTCATGGTTACCTCTCCTAATTCTTCCACCAATATCTTACACTGGTGGGTGCGCAACAATTACATGTTATTATTATTATACTTGCTAATGAACCCTGTCAAATCACGAAAAGCCTTGAATATCATTAAGAATTAATCTGTCAAGTTTTTCCGCTGGGAAATTAGAACCATGGTATGGTAGCAATGCCGGATCTAGGCGGGGAAGAGTCAAACGTGTTCATTCAGTTGCCCCGGTCGACAACTTCAGGGGGATGGAAAAATAGTGTTTGTAGGGCGGAAATTTGTTTTCTATGATATGTGTATTTTTTGTTTGTGAAATGTGTAGTTTTGAGAGCGTCCATAAACCACGTAGCTCCATTTTGCATTTTGGCCTCCTGTCAACCCCCCTCCCCCCCACTTAGCTCGACGTGGCTTTTTTCTGTTCCCCCCTACTCTGCGTAGCACGTAGCCGCCTTTCTCCCAATTGATTCTAGAAGACATTTTGTACTGTTTTCTCTTGTCAGACTATCGTAAATTACATACGGAGATAATTAAATGACGCAAATAGATATTTACATGCTATTGTGTATTCTGTACCTCATCTTAACTGTGACGAATAATATGAATGAAAGCTAAGTGGCCTGGCTCGTAACCCCCCTCCCCCCACGTAGCCCAAAGTCGCTTTCCAGCCAACCCCTCCCCCTCCTCCCAGCAAGAGCCACGTAATTTATGGACGATCCCTTACGAGGCGGAGATTATGGTGCGTTCCATCATTCGGCTAGATGTTTGCGGCAAAATGCCTGATACTCTAATCAGGAGGGACGGCACGTGCGGTCCTGGACTCGACGCTAGTACTTCTGTTCCTCCCGGAGAGATTTGTGCTGATAATTCAGAGAAGAACTATCAAAATAGTAAATTTAGGCTGCAAAATCAGAGGAGCAGCAGTTATAGTTTTTTTTTTTTTTTGCCCCCTGGATCTCCTCATCTGCTTCTGAATTTATATGGTATCTTCTTCTTTGGCTGCCGCACCCCTGTCTTAGAGGGGTAAATATCCCCTATAATCACTATCCGGTTATCAATGGGAACGTCCCGGGGTGGTGATAAGCTGGGGTGGTTTCCCGTTACGTTCTCCAGTGTTACAGTGTTCCGACAGTATTGGTGTGTGTGTGTGTGTGTGTGTGTGTGTACAGTGTTGTTTGTGTTGTGCGTGTGAGATGAAAGAAGGTGGTGAACGAGATGACGGCCCATTCAAGTCTGCTCATCCAAAAGACACTTGAGAGGCGGTCAATCTTAACGTCCCCATTCGATGGAAGAATCCTCCAGCCCCCCCCCCCCCCCCGTCGTTTCTACATTCGACACCTATAATGTATCTCATACTACCTCACCATGCTCAAGAAATGACCGGACCAAAGTTTAACTCACAGCCCTTTCGGATAAACACAACATCTTTCAAACATATGTCAACCAGTCCCCTAATGCGTCCCATCTAATTGCGTTTACAATCATATGATTTCAAGAATGAATTCCTCATGATTTTTTTAACAATAACATCTTGGACAAGGAACTTATGGTGTTACTATTCCTTTACGACAATTACCTATTGGGCTCTTGTGTTTGGATGTAGTATTTTCTACGAACTGAAGCATACCGCACAATTTAATATTATTTAAAAAATCTAAAATAAAATCTTTAAAAATGGTCTCGAATATAACCGTTTACACAAATAGAATTTAATAATATTTAAATTGGAACTTCCCTTTCCATCAATACTCAAGTGCTTCTGCTTCTTGTATTACAATGTTGTGTATCACAATACACATTCTCCGTAGTTTCAACAATTTATACATTCACTTCATAAATTAACATAATATGCTAATGTCCTTCTTCTTAACGTTTATCATGAATAATACTGGCCTTGTTAGTTTCTGTATAACACGCAGTCCATTTCATTTAAAGCAGTTCAGTAATCTCATACGGTCTCTGATCTGACACTCAGCGATCATTACAATTATTCATTGACCAAAGACAAAACAGCTTCCCAACTCAAAGAAACATATTGGACACAAACATTTAAATTCTTTTTCGATAGTTACCTCACAAACTATCATTATTTAATAGGATACAGTTTAAAACTATCTGTGTAAAATAAAAATAAAAACAAACAGCATACTTTTATATCTCGCTTCAGCTAGAACTTGGTCTCCTTTTTAAATAAAACGTTGCTGCGTTGTATGTTAACAAAATTATTCCTAAACGTTTTTCAGCTGCCTCTGAAGCGCAGATCAGTAGAGCGTTTATTTTATTGGCTTTTGTTTTTCCCTGTTGGGTCTGTAATTCCATTAACGTGGCTCTGGCAGCCAGCTGCTGTTTTTTACAGCTCAACAGAGATCTTTGCTTATCTCGTGCGCATTGTGCGCGCTAAACGCTATTACAATTCAATGGTATGAAACACCGGACTGTTAAACATGGCCCCGGAAACTTCGTTTCCTCAAGTGATACAGAGCGAAATGTCTGACACTGGCAGGTGTTTAAAACGGATCTTCAAATTCCCACTTCAATTATTTAACAATTTTTTACTTATTTTTTTACTTTTTTGGAATAATACATGTTAAATTGTAAATACGATTAAAAATAATGCAGCAAGTTTTATATTTCTAATATTGGTTTTATTTTATTATTTTTTTTTTATTTTGTTGTTGTCTTCAATCCTCCTTCCCTACCTATTTTGTGCTAACCTCTTCATCTCGACATACCTCCTACAACCTAAGTCTTCAGTTTATGCTTCATATCTTCTAATCTCTGTCTTTCTCTACAGTTGTTATCGTCGACTGTCTTCCACTTGCAAACTGGTTGGGTATACGCATTCTAAGATCTCATGTAGAAGTTCTGCTTTTGCCATAATATCTGTCTGTGACTCTGTATGACATTTTTCTGATCTCAATAAATCCATTTTTACTGTGATTATTTTAACTGTCTGCGCGGTTACAAAATATTTTTTGTTTTTGTTTTTACATCTGTCAATGTTGTTAATATCTTTGCGGGATTTAGACTTAATCGAATCACTCCTCCTTTTTCCAGACGTTTCGACGAATGCCTGTGGTCTTCATCTGTGGTGAAGTCACCTACTGAGATTTGTGTTGCGACCAGTTGTTCTCGTCTGTATAATCTATCAAGACTCTTACCATCAATCGATTACTCTCAATTATGATGCTTACGACCAAAGAGATTAAATCGTACGTGTAATCTATGGTTGATAGTCCCCACATTATAAAAAGTAGAACAGCAATATTTTTGACAAACCACTACGCATTTGAAACTCCAAATTGTAATTAAATACCGGGAAACGTCTAGAATTCAGGGAAGTTTAATGAAATGTTTCGGGGAAGATGTAAAAATTGCGATACCAAACGAAAGTTTACAGCATTAGACGGAAGCCGGGTGTAAGTTTGTGAAGAAAAATGCACAAGTTACACAGTAAATTTTAAAGGTATTTTGCTTCTTCAAGATTTATTGCAATCTGCAGCCCTACTCATACTTTATTTATCTATCATTGCTGATACAATTTCTAGCTATGATGATTATTTTATAATACCGAACTCCTCTCGCAATTATGTAAGACTTTTTACCAAACCTCTGAGGTGTAAGTCTGTAATTAATCACAGCTGTATTTAGAATGTGAGAAGGATAAGCAAGTTTTTACATAAAAATGAGTTCAGGTTTCACCAAGGGTGTTTTGTTAGGTATTTATGCTGATGCGCGAGTTTCCAAATATATAGTTACTCAGATTACTGCCATAGTGGACGGGCAGTATGTTTGTGTTACATATGACTGCTCAGTTTCTTCCATCGATATCTATGTGATTCGTTGAAGCATGAACTCCATTTTCGTCTTCTTGTTTTAGGGCCATATATTTCCTTTTTATTCGACAATATATGTTGACTACGTAAATACATTGCTTTGAATGTCATTGATGTAAAATGATACAATAAATTTAATTCTATAATGCTCATCCATTCCATTGCGAAAATCTCCCAATAGGGTATTATGATTATCTAAAAAATTAAATAATATTGTATTATAATAAAAATTTTCACTGTATATTGTTAATATACAATAACATGCTTATTTTATATAATGTATGCAATTCATTTTTGGTATTCCTGATGGATTATTTATCCACTAGTGTAAGGCCGTACCCGTTTCTTGCGTATCGTCACGGGTCTAGAATAGTTCCAGTTATTATGATGAAAGATTATAACATGTTGATGTGATTTGACCAAATATACACTTGACCAGTGTTTCAGGGTGAATAAAATTTCTTGAGATTGAAGAACTCAGAAGTATTAATAGAGTTAGGTATTAACCACGAACAGGGACGATAGCACAATTTGTATTTGACCCTTCAAGTTCACTCTGCAATTTAAAAAAAAAAAAAAAAAAAAACTTGTTTGCTTCAAAAGCATCTTTTTTTTTTTTTTTTTTTTTTTTTTTTATACTATGCTAACACTCATAATGTAAGCATCTGTAACAGCCAGAGAACTAAATACACATTCCATATTATTAAATAATTGAGCAACTACGAAGAAATTAATATCCAGTATAGTCGATTCGGTAATACATTTGATGCACTTAATGCCCTAATAACCCATGTACAGCGAACATGAATAAAGACCATTACCGAAAGTGGTCGGTGAAATACGAGTACATAAAAAGCAAATAAACTGTAATGCATAAAGTTTGAACAAGCAACAACATTAGTGAAAGTTTTAATTAAATTGAAATCTATCCTAAACCGAAATGATAATTGCTATTTGCGGTTACAGCAGGGAAATTTTTAAGTTCCTTTCATTAGCAACATGTTATTGAAAAGCAGATCCACGTTTTGTCAGCCGAAATATTTATCAGTACCTATTTTTAACTATGAAACTATACGAAAAACCAAATTTAATGAATGCATTATGTCAATTAATTTGGTAGCAGTTATTAAATTGTGGAGATAACCACGAATTTCTTCTAGTGGTATCTCTGGTCGCAGTATTGCGAGCGAAGGCTGACACGTGACACCGTTCACCAGCCAATAGCTACCGAGGTGAGTGAATGAGTGAACTTAGGAAATTATACAGTAGATTCGTCTCAAGAATTACATTTGGCAGCTTTAAGGGAAAATTGTGGTTATTAATATTTACTTTGTCCAGTGAATTTTTAAATCATTTATTTCCAAAATGACTGCTTCCCCTAATTAAATGCGGAGGCCATTTTGTTGCGGCATTTCGTAAACTCATGCAATATTTATGACTACAGCGGTGGAAGCAATGTTCACTGTTGGAATTAGAAAATGAGTCATTTTACCATTGATTTAGATGGAGGCAAGTTGTTTATGCTTATGTAACTTTTTACTGCACGGTCCTAATATGTATACACATTCGTACGCAGAAGTATTAAAAATCTTCTTTCTTGCCCCCCTCCCCAAACCAAAAAAAAGGCAAAGATAAAAAGTACTTGAGTTTAGTTGAAACATACGTGTAACACGCAATGGAGCCTTCACGGATTGTTCTTTCGTGCAGTTGATTCATGATTAGTTGTCCCTGAAGGTGGAGTCCCTCAGAGATATCCTGTGGGGAGGAACGCAGAACCACTCTGCCTTGCTATGCTAATTAGGTGCGGGGCATTATTAGTGGAAACAATGCGGATTCCTGGACCAAGTTGGCTGCTCCTGGAGCCCGCTTTACGCGCTTCGCTGGCCAACTCAACGGTGTCCCCATCTCGCCTCCAGCGAGGCTACACGGCTCCACAAGTCACATCTCGGTTCGTCTAATGAAGTTTCAAAACCATTTGGTTTCAAAATGGCTCCTCCTATAGTAAAAAGCGGAAGCCTTTTTTGCTGTTGCTTATCGTAAACTCGTGCAAATTGCAGCCGGTTTTCATGTATTACCTGTCCTTGTATGTCGCATACTTTTTAATACACAGTACTTTGAAACCCAACCCAATGAATCATTTAGGCTAACGATGGATTTTACATCGCTATATAGTTGGCACTACTGAAATAACAACGCCAGTAAAATTGCGTCCAGAAAGAAAAGCTATTTAAGTCTACAGAATGGATAGTATTAGACTAACGAAACAGATCTTCATCTTAATAAACAGATACAAATCCAAACCCACATGGTTCACTGAAACTGAAAACGTCATGAAAAATGCTAAAGTGAAAAACAGATATAACAGACAACAGAACACTCTTTAGGGAAGTAATTCAAAAGGCAGGTTTTTAGTAAAGACAGAAATACATAAAGGAAAGAAAATGGGCCCAGGAAGAAAAGGAACAACACTCTCAACGATTGAGGGAACTTTGGAAGCAATTAAAATTAAATACAAAAAAAATATAGGCAAAGATGATTTACCGTACCCTCCAAATGGGTTATTTGAAAGAAGAAGAAACCGCGGAAGCCATTTTGCTTCTGCCTATCGTAAACTCGTGCAAATTGCAGCCGGTTTTCATGTATCAACTTTCCTTGTATGTCGCATACTTTTCAATACACAGTACTTTGAAACCCATCACAATAATCATTTAGGCTAACCCTGGATTTTACATCGCGATACACTTCGAACTACTAATATACGTCCGAAATAATAACGGCAGTAATATTGCGTCCAGAAAGCAAAGCAAAATAAGTCGTAACAACTTTCACTGTATCGCGTAGTATTACTTTCATTCTCGTACAAGCCGCATAGATTCGCGATATTATTATAATTTTTTGACATAGAGTTCAACGAAACAATTTACATCAAATGAATAAAATCAATAAGAAGACTAACAATTAAAATGTTAATTTAAACACAATACATACTTTCTTTCAGCGTTTCGGTGGATTCTTGAGCAAATGGAACTATTATTAACTATTATTACATAACGCACATAACCTCGAGTTCGCAGTAATATCTCTGGTCGTTGTAGCACACCAACGAGAACCGGGCATGACAGTGTTACATGATGACACGGTGATAAAAGCAGCGTTCCATTAGTGTTGACAAGAGAGCTTCATAGCTTGTATTCAAGGCTTAGATAACAGGCAGCACAAAAAAAAAAGGAATAATGTGCAAATATTTTGAATGTCAAAATAGTTCTTGTCAAAGTTACATTTTCAGTAGGCGAAATTTTTTCCAGTTTTTTGGTCTGTCGGCTATAACATTAGGCGGTGGACTTCTTTTGGAACACATATTTAGTGAAATATATAGCCAACTAAAAATGTCTAAAAAAAAATGGATTGCATTTCGGAGTATCCATTCCTCACCTTCCTATCTCGAGCTAACCTCTTCAATTCAACATAACCCTTACACCCTAGGCCCTCAATTATCTGCTTCATATATTCTAATCTCTGTCTTCCTCTACAGTTCTTACCTTCGACTGTTCCCTCCACTAACGAATTAACCAATCCTGCATATCTCATGTACCATCCTTTCTCTTCTTTTTGTAAGCCTCTTCCTCAAACTTCTTTTTTTCAGCAATCATTTGCAAAACTCGTTCATTTCGTACTTTATCAGTCCACCTAATTTTCAGCATTCTTCTAAAGCACCACATTTCAAATGCCTCAATTTTTCTTCTTCTTCTCTTTTTCATGAAGGCTCTTTTTGCCTTTTAACATCATTTCGGCCATGAGTTGTAATTTTACTGCCCAAATAGCAGAATTGACTTAATTCTTCTATCGTATCCGAGCCTATTTTATATTTAATCTACTATTATTGCTATCATTTCTGCTAAATGTCATCTCTTTTGTATTGCTTTGATTTACATTAAGTCCAAACTCTTCCTTCAGTATTTTGTTCATGCCATTCGGTAACTTCTCAATATCCTCAGCCTTTTCTGCTATCAAGACATAGTAGCATACTGATTTTTTTCTCCTTGAACACTTATGCCACATGCAAATTTTTCTTTGACTTTCTTCATTGCTTCTTCTACATACAAGTTTAATATTAACGGGGATAGATTACAGCCTTTTCTCACACCCTTTCTAACAGTTGCGTGTCTCTCATGATTCTCTACTTTTATTACAGCAACTTGATTCTTATACAGTTTATAAAGAATTCTATTTCTCCAAATTTTATACATGACTTCTTCAAAATTTTTGACATTTTGTCCCACCTAACATTATCAAAAGCTTTTTCTAAATCAACAAACGCCTTAAAAGTATCTTTGTTTTTCTTGATCCGCCCTTCAAGTATTAATCTTAATCCCAGATTGCGTCCCTTGTACCACCCAAACTGATATTCACTCCGCTGCCCCTTCTCTTACCCTTTCCATTCTTCTGTATATTATTCTAGTTATTAATTTTGAAGAATGTGATGTTACACTAATGGTGCGATAATTGTCACATTTTTCGTCTTGTGCGCTCTTTGGAAGTGTGAAGGTGATACTTTTATTAAAATCTGTTGGAATTTTTCCTTTTTCATAACTTTTTGATATCAGATTCAATAATTTCTAGGTTCCTTCTTCTCCTAGCGGTTTTAGAAATTCTGAAGGAATCATATCAAGGCTTTCAAAGCTCTATCAAACTCTGTCCTCAAAACAGGATCACCTAAGTCATCAATGTCGACATCGCCCTCCTTTTCTATTACGCTGTCGTTCAAATCATCCCATCAAACAATTTATCAACGTATTTGTTCCCTCTGTATTCCACACGATACATTGCAATATAGAGTAGGTCTACGTACAAAATACTATTGTTGTTGTTTTTTATTTATTTATTTTTTGCTCATGTCATTACGATACGTCGATGATGAGGTCATTACTGGCGGGGTTGGGCTAGGGAAAAGCAACTGGAAGGAATTAGTCCATGGCCTATTGAAGGAAGCATCCCAGCATTCGCCTGGAATACGTAAAATAATAATAAAAGATATTTTGCTTGGCTTTCTAAATGTTTTAGAAAGTATTTTTCTAGTATTTGTCTATGGATCTATTTTGCAGTCACTAAAACACCTCTTCATGTTATGATATGTCATAATCTCAAATAAAATGTAATCATGCATTTACCTCAGAAGTAACATTTCCTTTACTTGAAGACCATCATCTGTAGTATGTTAGCGGTTTTAATCCAAATTCGGCTTCATGTAACCTGAAACAGAATTTTATCCTTGTAAGAATTGATGGTTTGCCCCTTTTATTTTTTCTGTATTGGTTTAGTTTCCGTTTCACACTAAACAGTGTATTATAATATATTATATAACATAAACATAACACAGCCATTCTCACAATATTGATTATCATTTTATGATAGACAACTCACTATCAGTGGTAGCTTTAGTGTCATTCTTATTTAATTCTGCCTCTCACAACTTAAAAACTTCTATATCACCCATCCTGTCTTTCTTTGATCTTGCTCATCTCTTCATTTCTTTGGTTTCGATCGATTTGTATTCCATTATAATCATAGCCTATATATTATTTCTACAAGTTTTACTGTCACAAGCCATTATCTCCTTTCATATCTAACCGAAATCAATAAATATCATTTTCATGATTAAGGTATCCGCTTTGATCGTATTTTAAGAAAGTATTTTTTTCAAATTTGATACTGAAAGAGCAGAAATATCAATATTTCTAAAATCCATTTTTTCTGTGTCACGAGCCATTTATCTGCCTTAATATCTAACCGATATAGTTAAATGAGGTACCTTTTTAAAGAATTAAGTTATCGGTTTGGTCACATCATTTTTTAAGAAAGAAATTTTTCTGAATTCGATTCTAAAGGAGCAAAAGTATCATTATTCCCATAACGTATTTTTTTTTTTTATCAGGTCGTATTTATCACCCTTGTTATCTAACCGATACAGATAAATGAGGTATTATTTTAGAGATTAAATTCACCGCTTTGTTCTCATCATATTTTAAGAAAGTAATTTTTCGGAATTCGACCCTTACAGGGGAAAATTATCATTATTTCCGTAATGTATTTTTTTAATCATGATCCATTTATCTCCCTTGATATCTAACCGATATAGATAAATGAGGTATCATTTTAAAGATTAAGGTCTCCGCTTTGATCAAATAATATAGAAATTTTTCAGAATTCGACCCTTAAAGGCCACAGTATCATCATTTCCATTACATGTTTTTTTTGTAACTAGGCGATTAACTTCCTTGAAATCTAACCGAAATTGATAGTGGTTTTATTTAAAAGATTAAGATCTCCACTCAGGTAAATTAAGAACGAAATTTTTCGGAATTTGACTCTTGAAGGTAAAAGTAATAATTGTGAATGTCGCGCGTATGAGACAGTTCATTGCCAAGCCCCTACATGGCAGTAGTACATATCACAGATATATTAAACCTGTTTCAATGGCGTCAACATTTGTTGTGTACCTATTATACCAAGCAAATAAACAACTGAAACAAATCAGGCGGTTCTTCTTTTATCCTATTACAAACTAGCAGCCCTACTATTCACTGTATTCCAGAAATTTTCGTACGGGTCATCTAGTTTTTCATATTTTTATATTATGTTACTAACACAGTTCAATCTTATTCATCATGAAAAATACGAATGTTGCAATGTGAAATCTCAATACAACTGAAGCGAAGGTAGAGAATTAGCAAAACTGCGACGGACGTAAAGGAGATGACAAAATTATAAGGTCGTTGCGCATTGCATTAGATTTTTATTTTGGTACTCTGTTGCGCTGTTGCTGTTGTCAGTCTGTTTCGATGGCCTGTTGTCGACCCTTTCGCTACTCCACCGAGCGTAGCGTGTACTCGAGCGTGCAATGAAATTTTGCAGCGGGAAATCAAAGCGATTTGTTTGTCATGTCGGAGATACCCTATGTCGTAAATATTCAGGACTCAGTTTAAGCTGATTTATACGCTTGTGTGCTGTTTGTTTAATGGAAATAGCTCAAGTTATTTACGCTATAAATATCAATACGGATAGAAAGCTATAAACCTTCATTGAACCGAAATGCTGATTTGAAATCGGATGTTGTTTCAGTTTTTATACCTTTAGTATACAACAGAGCAAGATTTTATTAGTAAAATTATGTAAATAGAACACGAATATAGCTTTGGATATCAGAATTTTTCTTAATTTTTTAAAAAATAAAGTTTAGGTACACTAGTTAGTTTCCTTTCTCTAGCACATAACTGTAAAATTTAAAAGGAAACTTTTACGCTATACTCATGCGTTTGCCAGCCTGCATGAATAGTTACAAATTAACTAAATGAAGTTCGTAGGACACCTTTCTTTTTGGACAAGAGCACTTTTAAATATATTTTATCTGCAAGCAATGTTTCGATATATTATTTATTCTACTATAATATTCTGTTTTTCTGCTTAAGAATATTACGTTATTCCCTCGACAGTATCATCCAAGTATTAGGTGTATGTGTAAATATTCTCCCTAACAATCCCCATAAAATACGACCATACTGTGTAAACATACAGTATGATAATCATGTTACAAATTATATAAACTCTCTAAGTAACTGTGTTTTTAATAGCGACAGAAAACTGTTAGAAAATTCCAATTTTTAAATTTTTTCCTCATACATTAATGGTACAAAAATCTCAGTTTTGAATGAATTGCGGAGTTTCCTCACAAATTTTAATGGCTTCAAATTAAACACATCTATGTCTGTGAATCAGTGTGTGCACTTCTATTACGAACAAATTTAATATTCAGATTTTTCAGCTAATCTGTTAACTGCAAGTTTATTTAAAATTGTTTCTCACTACGGCATTCATTATGCTATGTGAAAAATATGTTACCGGCGTTTGAAAAAATAAAAATATAAAAAAAACAACACTTAACTAAAACTAAATTCCTGTGGTTTTTTCAACTGGCATAGAGTTTCGATTTCCCAAGCATTTACCTCTATCGTTGCCAACAGTATAGTTTTATGTTGAATCCTTACCACGGAACGTCCTGGTTTACCGCGAATAATCAAGCAGATCCTGAATTTTGAGATCAAGCATTTCAACTTCTAAGCTACCAACCAGAACACAACATTGAATTAAAACAGCTAAATCTCTAAGCCCGATTTCAATCTGCGATGTTCCTGGCACGATTACCTAATATATAATGTGTGACTTCTTATGCTTTTCAATTATATCAAATTCATGAGGCTAAATTAGATCAGTTATAACACGAATCTGATACACTACTCCACTTGTGGACTGAACTTAAAAGGTCTCCGTTGCCATAGTTTCAACAAAGAATTACGTGTCTAATAATAGACAGTTTAACGGTTCTTCGATTTGTTTCGTAGATTAAATACGGAAATTTAGACTATTACGAAATACGTATTAAAATATTCCAGTTGTTGTTTCTATTTTAATTCTTCTGCCTTTAGTTCTTAGTTCTAAGTTTCTTCAATTATAATAGATCAAAACGGTTTGATTTTAGTGATATCTAAGTCATATTTCTGTTTTTCTTACAAATCTTTTTGCATGTAATAGAATCATTTTTTACGTTGGCTTTCGAAAGTTGATTACTAAATATGTTGAGAGACCATAGTTGTGATAATGCAACATGGAAGACGAAATTCATTGGGAATAGTATCCCTTGTATGAAAAATTTTTTTTAAAAAAAAGAATAAATCATTATTTAATGAAAAACGCCAATAAAACTGTTGTTGGATTTTTTTCATTAAAAAATAATTTATTATTCCAGCAAGCAACTGCAGAAGACATAGCCTATAATAACTCCGTATCTCTGTATTTGTTCATGAGAAATGCTAAACGGGTTGCCTGAATTCAAATATGTCTACAATGAGTTTATATATATATATATGTTTGCAGAGAGAAGAAACGTGTTTAGGATATTTAAGAATTTTATAATTATTTCTTTGAAAAATCATTCGGTTTACTGAATTTACAGTGTTACAGTATTTAAATTGGAACCCAAATTCGGAATAAAATTTCGGTTAATTGCTGCTGTTCTAATCTAATGTTCTGGATTCGCATTCGGGGGGGGGGGGTTGAATCTCCCTCCGGCCATTCAGATTTGTGTTTTCCATGGTTTCCCTAAATCATTCCATCCGAATTACGGAAAGGTTCTTTCTAATGGCAATGGCGAATTCTTTCTAGTTTCTTGTCCCCAGTCCTTTCCCGCCTCTAATGAACTCGATGTAAACGAGGAGCAAAGCCATTAGCAAAAAAAAAAAAAAAAAATAAATAAATAAATAAATAAAATAAAATATAATAATAATAATAATATTCGCACAAGACAAACAAAAGAATTATTTTAACTTCATATTACTAACGTCATCACAGAAACTATTAGGTATGAAAACATATTTTGTCACTCATTATGAAACATAAGAGGCAATTATTAATGTTTACTGTTAAGGGGACACAGTCGCGAAGGACCTCCCATAAGAAACCAATGTTAAAGCAAGCAAACTTCAATTACACTTTTTGAAGAAACTAATGGAGATACAGACCTGAAACTTTCGCAGTAGACAGATAAAACATCATCTACAAATCACATATAGATTTGTTACCTATATTATATAGTTTTATGAGTAATGATTTTTTGTTCTAAAAATTATTATAACTTTTACAAGTATCTTGGAGCTTGTAAGTTTGTTCTTGTTGTTATGATAGGTCCCATTTTTTATTTGATTAATCATTGTTTTATCAACAAGAGATGCTGAAAGTCTGATGTCTTTATCAGTCTTAGTTTTTGAGAAAAGTGTACTAGAAGATCAAAAAATGCAGTTTTGAGAAAAAAAACTGTATTAAAAGTTTTACATACAAGAAACTAATGTACATTACAATACAGACACACTATTTACACGCATCACGAAAAAATTAATAACTCCGAATCTAATCGTCAAATTTGCATGAAACAAACGGCATTTTGTAGCTAAATAATTGGAGCTTTAAAAATTCAATTTTTTTGAGTTCGCGACTGTGTCCCCTTAAAGAGACAGATGCCCCATATGAATAACGTTCGCTTCGGAGAATTGCACCACATAATGGTAGAAGTTAGTCTCAAATAATAATTGACTAAAATGCCAATGTTCATAAGTCGGCTGTTTACTCTGTTTCTTATTTTGTCTTATATCTGCGAGATCAATCTTGTTTCAATACTAAAAAAAATTGACAGTAAATTATTCAGGACAGTGTGTGTTAATACTAACAATTTTCTCTTCACACAGCTTAGAGCACATAAACAGGAAATCCTTAGACCGATCTATAGTAACTTTTTACCATACCGACATTTTTTTTTCTGTGAACATCTTATACTACCTTATTTTTCTATTTTAGTGATTATCCGGCCGGAAGTTTCGCGGATGGTAATTTTGTTTTTGCAGCGTGCATAATATTTAATTATTTGATAATACTTGCCTCCTTTCATCGCATTAAACCTTCGTGGTTAAAAAAAAAAAAAAACTATCACATGTAATCCGTCAGTTTAGAGATTAACACCTTCATTAAGAAACGACTACATGGGAATACAAATAAGATCTGGTTTGCTCTATTAGTGCAGATGGATTGTTTTTTGTTGAATCACATGTAAGTAGCCACAAAGCACAGCAAAATAAAAAAAAATGGAAAACCTTTCAACCAGATATCAGAAGTTTCAATTTTCATTTATGTTCATTGTATAATAGGATAGGTTTCTCTCTACAGAAGGTTTTGCTTTCAACCGAAGGGCAAGAAGGCACAAAATAAGATGTAAGTGTTTTCTGGCCACCTTTACCAGCCAGCATAGTATCAAATCAATATTTCCATTGGCTCTGGGTTCAATTTACCATTGATTTTATACGGAGATATTGTAAATGTGATTCAATAATTCGATATAACTATCTTGACACAAATTTACCAAATTGATTGCAACAGAAGACAAATCAGATAATTGTTTGTCTGGGCACAGTAACTTTCAATTTTTATGTAAGTAACGATCCAAAGTATTTTATCAATACATTGCATTCCGAATACGTTCACCAACAAGGTATATTCGTTTATAATTATGTCTTGAATTAAAATAGTTTATCGGAGCTTAAAGTGAATTTTTGCAGTTACTGTGAGATGATTAAAATCTAAAGAGCTATGCTTGCAGCTAAGCAGATATAGAGAGGAAGGTCTTCTTTTTTTTTTAACCAGAATAGAGTTTTTTTATTATTTTATAATGAATTTACCTTACTGGTTAAATCTTAATTAAACCCTTTTTCAAAATGTAAACGAGTTTTGACAAATAAAATGGAAAAACACGTACGTTCCTTTTGTTGACGGCAGCACTTGCGCAGAACAACGAGATCCCTCGCTAGTAATCCTTATCCGGAGCCTGTCAGGCATAATATTGGCGGATTGCGTTTGAAACGCTTATTGCCGCCAGCTATTTGTATGGCGGTAATTAAACCGTGTCACTATTCGCACAGAATGCCCACTGCATGAGATAAACACTTCCCGCACGTTCGTCGCGTAATGCTCTGTGTTGCGGATAACCCAACAGTAATTGAGAATAATTCCATAATCCATACAGAACGCGAAGGATTACAGGAAAATGTTAAGAACATTCAACATTAATGCGATAAGAGGTATTAGTACTAATGGTTTCGGAATAAAGTATTTCCGTATACTTTTCGTTGCGAACTATTTAAATGTTTTTATCTTTCTTCTCGGGGTGGAATCGCGCCGATTTATTAAAACCTAACGTTCCTCCCATCGTGCTGTGGCCTTACTCAGAGGTCTGCTTTGACAGTTGCCGCTATCGCCTTATACAGTAGAAGGAAGCTAGCGCGCGCGCGCTATTCGTCCGCGGTGACGTCACCGTGCCAAGTGTAGGTGGTAGGATTGGTTCATTCGTCTTGGGTTTTCCTCAGCAGGTATGACCAAATATGGTCAAGTTGCAAACCACTATCGTGATTGATGTTGTTCGGCCGTTTTTATCTTTCTAACGCGTCTCTTACACGCCTAGGCCACCATCTGCTCTCAGTGACTATAACGCTGGTCTTATCAAATAAAATTGAGTGACCACTATCGGCTGAAAGTAGAACTACAGCGGACTTGCTTGCGTCGTTATTTTCCAAATTATTTAAATGTTGTAGTATGTTATCTTGACAAAATCAAATTTCTTTTTAATTTTCATAATATAGCGTGATATGAGAGGCTGTATGTAAACATTTATAATCATTTGGAAGCGACCTATAATTAAACAGTAACCATGTTTCTTGGCCAAACTTTCTCCTCGGTAACCAGTTATCTGAAGTTTGGGGTTATATTTAACAATTCAGTTAAAAGCTCAAGGAAAAAAACTTCCATCAGACATTCTACCCTCCGGCCGTGAACCATCTCTAATGTAATTTCATGCTTGTAATATAACTAAATAAAGGGAAGGCCGGTAACATCCGTGATTAGCCTTTTAATTAACGATATAACCTTTGTCTCGTAAACGCTTTCATGAAGAGTTCACGCAACAACCTCAGGTACAAAGTTGTGCTAAAACTAGATTTACTAAATATAAGAAAAAGTGTCAGTATTCTATCCACCATCTAAATTGCTCCCTATCATAGTTTAAAATCACATTTTCCGCCCACTTCAGCCTTGTCTGATGAGTCTAAAACCATTCTGTTGCAAAGAAATGGCCATTTAACATCTCAGTGACTCACACATACACATTGCATATTGCAGAAAGTCTTATTCACGGTTGCGTAATCCACCTCTGCCAAGACGGTAATCCGACTGGGTACAGGGGGCCTAACGTTTGACGTTGAATTCTTCTACATAAGCGTTCTAGAGAACTTCACACACACAAAGCAATCTTTGCCAATGGTTAAGGACGTGTTAGTGGTCTTTGAAAATCTCAGCCGATACCGGGATTTGAACCGGGGACGTTACAATCTTCTATCAGATGCATCGATCAATGAGGTTACATTGCAAGTGAGATAGTTCTACTAACCTCATGTGGAAAAAACCTCTAACCATAGCATTGCAAATCACCATTTGTTCTCCTCAAGCATTAAATTCATACTCACATCTTAATCAAGCTATTTTCTGTTGGCAACTGGTGGAAAGATAATGTTTTATCCATTTCTTACACGGTAATATACTCATTACAGCATTTAAAGAGCTCATTGTGAACATCACAAAATAGAAATAACATTCGTAGAAACTTGAAAGATTTAAAGCAGGTTAGTAAGGTACAAATATTACTTCGTTTTACAGCTGTTGCTAACTGTTTACGAGTTTAATAACTTTGTTATTGTCCCAGTCGCACAGATGTAGCATGAATGTTTAAATTAAATACTGTCTTTTAACAAGTGCTTTATAAAAATTTACACCCGACGTGTTTCGCCCGTTTGATGTGGGCAACGTCAGTTGGAAGACTGTTGTAGCTACCAGATGTCAGTCATAAAAAGAGGCACAGAGAAAACTGAAACCATTTGGGTGCAATCATGAAAAGTGCAGCTTTCACAAGGAAAACGTCAGATACCACTATTTAAATTACTTGTTTATTTTAATAGCTTTTAGCCTTATAAGGCAAACAGCCAGTATTTTGCGAAAGTTTCTATTAGCGTTTTCAATTAATTTACAGCTTAAACATATTCATTACACTGGCACGAGTTAAATCACTCGTGGACCGACATACAGCAAGTAAAGTAGTAGCAAAATGTATACGTACCTACAGGTTACGGGAACTCTATGATAAACGTGGCACCACAATTCGATGATGGATTTTTATGTAACGTGGCGAGGCAATTCGAAAGTGAAGAATCAAATTTTTCGTTATCTCGCTTAGTTCTCGAGCCGGGGCCAAAAAATAAAAATATTGCGTAAGCTACAAAGAACATGAACAAGAGATATATTGTTTTCTTCTTGGCGGTTGTGGATAGACTGAAATCTTACCTGGGCCTCGCGAAAAATGTCGTAAACGGCTTATAACTAATTTTTGACATTCGATATCTCGAGAACTAAGTGAGATACCAAAAATTTATTCTTCACTTTCAATTTGTCTCGTCGAATTACATGAGAATCGATTACCAAATTGCGACGCGGCGGTTATGACAGTGCTATCGAGGTTACAGTTAAAATGCTCAATTTCGGAATCGAATACCAGTCCAGACAAGTTCACAAAATGCAGTTCCGGACTGAAATTTGATAGCTACCACAATCCTCCCGCTGATGATGCACCACACGAAAAAGGATGAAACGTGTCTAGCGAATACATAAATAATACAAATGTTAAAAGATGGTGTTTAGTTTAAAATATTCACGATTTTTAATTTGTTTTCGTCTAACTAACTGAATAACAAGGTGTTTTCACACGATATTTCGGCGATCTAAACTCTGTCGCCACTTTCCGATGACTTCACCAGAAGATGTCGACAGAAATTTCAATCGCCGAAATACAGTGTGAAAACACCTTGTTCATTTGGCTAGTCACCCGAAAACATATTAATTCTCAACGCCGAAAGAAACATTGTTGAATCCATTCAAATTTGGACATTTTGAAATATTTCATAAAAATTTATTGGAAAGTATGTTATGGTCCTATTTTATGACTGAATGCAGAGGAACACTGCGGATTTTATTGATGTACGTTCACTGAAAGGAAAGAGATAAATTATTAACTGCAGTGGAATGCAGATCTCGTCCAAATAGAAGTACTTATTAACTGCATTGTGCGGAAGCGACCGTGGATGCCTTCGAAGCGAGCTGAAAACACGCCGCCCGTGCGGCAGATATTTCTCCGGGCGTGTTGCGAATACGCATGCGCGCGTCCCAGGCTCCGCGGCTACAGACGCCGAACAGTCGCGCGCTGCCGTTGGCGGACAGCAGACGGCTGCGGCGCGCATCGCGAGATAAGTTAGTTCCGTCGCGTGCCGCCGGCGAGCGGCGGCGCTGATCGAGATGAGGAGTTCGCCGCTGGTGGGGGCGGGCCTAGCGGCTTGTGCCCTGCTCATACTGTCGGCACACGGTGAGCCAAAGACAATCATAGTGTCCCTTTACCACAACCACCATGTCTTTCTCACGAAACTGGCAAAATAATCGTTCGTTGTTAAACAGGGCTGTTCACGATGAACCAGGGGGACTTCAGACAGTAGTAGCATTCTCTTCTTATTGTTACACTTCTTACAGTATTACGAGTTAGTTCTGTGGTTATTTGATATATCTGCTTTTTGAATTGTCTATTATTGGACACGCTTGACAATTACTATTTTCCTTGCTGTTTTTCCAAGTTTCTTCTCAAGATTGCCCCATAAGCTTTTCTCAGATTGAACTCAACATTATCGTTAACACGTCTATATAAAATACTGAAAGTTGAAAAAATAATGGCCTTATCTGCTTCTGCCAAATAACCACAAAGTTAAATATCATTGGCGTTTAAAAATACTGGACATCCTTTACTTGTACAATTTTTCTTGCTGTTTTCCCAAGATACATCTATAAAAATTTTCCATATTTAATTCTACATTATCATTGACATGTCTGTATAAAATTCTGGACTTATCTACTTCTGCCAAACAACCATAGACTTTAGAATAAGGTGTCGCATCCTCATAAACCAGTGGAATATTCTCTGAATTTAAATAACATTCTCTCGGGTACGTAGCTGAGTGGATCCGTTGGTGAAAATCGACGTTTCGGCTGTCAAAGGCTCTGCACCCATTGTCCAAGAGTCTAGTCTTACACCTCTGAATTTGTTTGTTTATGGCAAACTGTCTGTGATGGTTGTTTCGAAGGTTCTTTTTTTCAGAGATATAATAGTGATCACAAGTTATATGAGTATCAACAGATGGCGCAGAATACTGTATTACTTTTAGCAAAAGATTGAATTTTGTTTCCCAACATAGATTACCAATGTTATAATAATTCAAACACTTCTCAATAACCTAAAACTTCAGATAAGAGTTGACAAACACGAAATTTTGGGTATGCTCTGCTTAAAATTCGTAAATTGCAAAAGTAGATGTGAGAAGAATTTAACACTTAAATTATGTTAAATAATTAAAAAATAAACTTCAAGTGGGTAATTAGGTGACTGAGAGGATTGCCATCGGAGCATGTGCTCTATCGTAATTAAATTAATAATTAAAATGATTTAATTAGCAATATTTCTACATCAGTTACGTGCATATGATGGAATACCAATTACTGTAATCTTTAAAATAAATTTATATAATCACGATTAGCAGCTATTTTAATGGAAATAGTAGGATTGAATAGATTGATTCATCAATTATCATCCTGGGTTTTTGAGTAATGTAATAGGCTCTGGTTAACAGGTAGGATCGACCTGCGTTTACGAACTGTGTTTAAGCCCGCAATTTCTCGGAATTACACTTCCTTGAAGATGCAACGGAGAATTTGGTTACCTTAACGTCTCGTATAAACGCTGATTTAACTTGACTGTTTTCCCGCCAATCATCAACTCCTAGTAACCACTCGCTATGCTAAGTTAGAACCATTTTATGCCGATGACAAAATAGTTTTTTAAGAAACATAGCATCAGAATTGTCGATGATGGTAACTGAATAGGCAAATCGTCCTTTAGTGATAACAGAATAAAAAAACTTTTTCTCTTTGGGTATCATGTCACTCGACTGATTTGCTATTCTAATCTTATCAATACAGAACAACGATATGAATCACTCTGAAGCTCTTCGCCTCCATTATTATCGTGGGTATGAAATTAATGGACAGCGTTTCTCACAGATGTTATTCTCTTTCGTTATCGCTGATAAAAGTTATAGTAATCAAATTAGTTAATTTCCTTTATAAGTACGATGTTTATAAGAGATAGCGAAAGATAAAGTAAGAGAACAATATCATTAACAAGTTATGTCTCCATTATTCACTCTTACATGAGAACACGGGATTCACGTCATTGGGATATCATATTATCGGAAGATACCTCCAACTAGAATATTTACTGAAAATATCTATGGAGTTTGTAAGAGATCATCTGATCCAAACCCCAATGACGAAGATTTCTACATTGCTTACGGCTTTTCTGATCCTTTATTTTCTCAATTAAATAGCTGAATAACTCAGTTCTGGCCGCAATATATTGGTTAGTCATTTCCACAATTTCAGGACATGAATATTATTATTATCATTTTTAACGGCATTGAAACAAGCCTCCATGTGATTGAAGGTTATCATTAACTCTTTTTTTTCAGTTCCAGTTTTTTCTCAAACAATAATATTTAGTCAAGGAACTCATTTGTTGGCTGACGTTTACCATTTTTTTCTAACCATTGTCTATTTATTTCCATATTATAGAAATAATTTCATCTACCCGTATTAAATACTATATTTTGATTGTGAAACGAGGTTTTATTTTTTATTTATTTGATTCTATCGTTTAGCCCACTAAGGAGCGCGTGGAACCATTAATTTGCATTGTCCTTCTCATTCTTGCTGTTCTTCTTATCTTCCCAAAACCTCCTCATCCTTTCGCTGTGGGCTTGACGTCTCTCTTGTGTCCAGGCATTTTTTAGTTTTAGATTTTTTGCTGTTGCGATCTTAGGGGCAAATTTATGTGTAGTGATTAACTGTCTATATATACGATGTTAGTGGGTCTATGCTAACTTCTGCAAGGTACTATAAACCAGCGTGATTTGGTTTGTTGACGATGTGGAATATTTTCTTGGTCAGTCGTGAGTCATCCATCTGTGCTATATATTGGTAGAATTTCATGCGTCTTTTCCGTGAGAGTGAGGCGAATCGTTCGGTCAGTGAATACAGTTCTTCTGAGGTTTTATGTATTAATATTTCATCACTATGTTTATTTTGTATACTATTTACAATTTTACGAAGCGCTGTCCTTGGAGCCTCCATGTTTTTGAGGCTCTATGATTTGTGTGGGCTTTTTATCTCATTGTTCATCACAACTATCCCTATGAGAAAAGTAAATCATCATCTAATAATTACCAACACGATCTGTGGACCATGTCCACCGCTTGTAGCGTATTACCATCTATTTCTTCTTCCTAGCTAAAATCGCTAGCAATATTACGGGAAAACAACTTTCACAACGTATAAAAAATATGTTGCGACGTAAATGGGTTCTAAAATAAAACTTTATTTGAATAGAACATAAAAAAATTGTAACAGGTTACAAAACTTTTTGTGAATATCATCTAAACATTTTAAAAATGTGCAGTGAAATATCCCCTTATTGTAATGCTACATTAGCTGGCCCAATATCTATGTACTTTAAATTTTTGAAAACGTGTTCGTAAAAAGATTTAAATTCTTTAAGCGGCATGACAGTTTCATAGGAAAGGACTGTATCTGATTGTGATGAAACAGCAAATAGAATCAAAAAGTCAGTGTAATAAATGATACAAGTTACGAAGAAACAGAAGCAAAAACTGCCATTTAATTTTTTACTTCCAAATGCAGGAGTTTGATGGAGTAAAAATAACTCCGGTTCGAATTGTTTGCAGATGTTACCTCTGGTTTGGGAGCCATCGGGAGATAGAAGAAGGTTGGGGAAGAGATTTCTGGGCGTGTATGAGGTGTGCGTTGGCGAAGGGGCTTGGATGGATACTGACAGAAGAATAAGGATTAGTACGTGTAAGGGAAAAAATCACTGTGAGTTTTGACAGACACTTAGTTCCAGTAAAGGGGGTTTGAAAATCTTATTCTTTAGGTAAGGGAATCAATGACTGGAATAAATTATCAAGAGAGATACCAAATCTGGAACTCTGTAAGCATTTAAAATTAGAGTTCGCAAATGGAATTGTGCAGGAAATTTGCTTCCTGGACGTATTTTCAACTATGATTAAATCTAAATTCTTAAAAAATTAAATTGTATTAAAGTTGTTCTAATACGTACAACTGAACTAAACGATGGGTAACTATCGAATTACTGGATTTCATATGTAATATTTGGAAGTAATAAAAGAAGGAAGGAAGAGAGACTTGCTAAAGTTCAGTTCGCGCACAAGGATAACAGGGAGATTACATCTCGAGACAGTGAGAACAAATGTTCTTAGTGGAGTTGCAGAATTTATTTTCTAAATGTGACAGTCCGAATTTCCTAACGCGTATACTGAACGTAGGGCCAAGTCAAACAAAACAATAGGATAAAAGGACGTGCGAATGTTAAACAGATGACTTTTCCCCTATGTTTTACACTCCCAAATAAACGAATGAGTAGAGTAATTGGATACAATGACTATGCAAATTGTATCTGAGTTAGCAGACTAGCTGAGTGTCAAAAGCCACTAATACAATGTTTCAAAAATGTAGAAAATGTTTCTTTTCCATTAAAGTTTCACGATATCTCTGTCGCTGTTTCGTTTGTGTTGTTATTTGATTCCTACTATATCTGAGTTCTTCGATTCTGAAGAATTTTACCAATAAAACACAAGCTTCTATGGCCCCTACGTAGACCAGAATTTCAATGGGTACTTAATAAGTTTTAAGCAACAATAAATAAATAAATAAAACTTCTGTAAATAAATTACTCACAGGAAAGTGATAAGTGTGTATTTAAAAGAAGTTGTTGGTTTTAATATTCAAGATGTAGCGTTTAAATTAAGACGCCGCTATATGCAGCTAAACAAACGCGAATGTTAGATATTAGAATAACTTAAATTAAATTTTAAATACTTTGTTGACTTTTGCAGTATGGAAAGTAGTAAGACACTAATTATTCATGATTGTCATTCTAATGTATTTTAAGAAAATATCTGAGTACTTTGAGCAGTATTTCATAGCAAATAGCCGAATAGTGATGTGAGGACAACTTTTTCTTCGTTACTGTAGATTTTATTTAAAAAAAATATGTCTTTACACTTATAACACGACTCATTATAAATGGACAAAAATCCTCCGAAGAATTTGAAGAAATTGAACTCAATTTCTATAATGATAATCTATTTATGGAATAATGAAAATACCATTTAAAAAACTAATCACGAAATTGAGCCAAGTACTTCACATCTGTATAGTATATACGTACATTGTGAATTGAAGTGTGTGTGGCAATTGTTTGCACACAGGAATATTGCGTTTCTTCGTATTCCGATCTGCGATTCCTACTGCTAGATACATCATATTGCAGCCTGTTGTGAGAAATAGTGTGAAGGAAATAGAGATACGAGGTTAGTCCCCTGAAGACGACCATAGGCTTGGTCGAAGCGTCGGGAAGAAGGAGTAGCATTTGTGACGCAGCGTTCATCTCGTGAAGATATTTACAGTATAACAGTATGATGGCTGCGAAAACAGCAAATCTGAGATACGAGATTGTTCACTAGTTCCTGTATATGAATTGCAATATTATGGTTTGAAGGATTTAATCTGCTGAGAAGGAATGAGGCAATTAAAATGGACGCTACTTATCTTTATTCTTGCTAACACACAGATTATTCTGAAATCCGGAAGCCTTTCTCCGTAAACGTTGTTGAATCTTCTTTTGTAGTAATCCTCTGACAAGAAACGTGAAGGTGCCTTTCCTTGCACAAGTCACCGTACCATTACAGTATAGCATCTGCGTCACACTGTAGTTTCTTTTCCTTTGGAGACAATTTTCTCACTTAAGGTATATTTCGTTCATTTCGTTCAGCATGCATTTTACCAACAGTAAATCAGACAGTCAACCGCGATAAGTCTTAGTTATGTGACACCGCCCGGGTACGGCATCACCTAAGCTAGCTGGGTAGTAATTCACGGGGTGAATATAAAATGGTAAGAACTGTAATCTCGCTAGGGACACAAATAAAAAAAGTAAAAGTTTTCTATGAATATACGGCAGAAAATGCATTGCTTGTTGAAGATACCGTAAATATCTTGGCATAATATTGTATAGTAAACTCAATTGAGCAGGAAACATTGGGCAGGTGATAAGAAGAGGTTCCAGAATCCTTCACTTAATGGAGAGGGTGATAGGGTGATGTACCAGGGAATTGGGTTACAAGGTTTTTATCACACCACTGCTTGAATACTGTGGAGAAGTGTGGAACCCACATATTTTGGTTCAAATAGAGAATTTATAGGACAAATTACTGCACAACTCAATTGATATGATTAAGGAGCTGAATTAAAAGACACTGGAAGACAGGAGGGTTACGGGAGTGTTTGGCTTGTGTAAGGTTTGGGCTAAGTACACACTTGTATACAAAGTCGAGCGATTGTCTATAGACATGTTGGGAACTGTCTATAGATATGTATATAGACAATCTAGAGACTTTGTCGCGTGTACACACTTGAAAGCCTTGTTGCTCGCTAGTTGCTAAATATGACTGACTTTGTTGGGATCTCTGATTGCGAAGTTCTAATCATGGACAATGAAAACAAGCGAAAAAAGAAGAGTTGGTGGAGACGTGAAATTATTTTTTACTAACACCACATAATAATATTTTCTGTTAGAAGGTTGTTATTATTAATAAAATCAATTGTATTTTAATAAAATTGTTTTCTGTTCAATATCCATGTGTAAAAATTAAATAAAACATATTTTTAATGTACTTACAATGTTTTCTGTACTTCCTCATTCACTATTTTCGTCTTCACCGCAGTCTTTGCTTCCGCCACCCCTTGATTCTAAACCTTACAGTAGAAATAAGTGTTCGTATGCGAACCAAGCATTCTTTACAAGAGATACTCCATTTTTCTTTACCTGATTTATTTTTTTATGCTCCCGATGAAAAGCTGTTATCAAATTTTGGAGTTTTTTTCCCTACATCGCCTACGGTCACTGCATATTTTTTTTTTTTTTTTTTTTTTTTTGCAGTTCTTTAATAACTATTTTCTTCTTGGATCGATTTTTTTTATTCGGGATTACTCATTTCCCACAAACAAGATGTCAAGTGAAAATCTTCTATTAACGATAACACTTTCTCTGTAGGCCACATTTTGACAGTGAAAAACAAAAATTAAGAAAACCGACCAAACCTTCTCCGCAGCTCACCGACAATAACTGACGACAACGTCTACCGAAACGTCCACACTACGAAATATTGCGCAACATTGTCTAACAATTGTCTCATGTCTCACATTTCGAACGGGAGACCGAAGTTCTGCGATTTTTTTCTAAAAGTATGACTATAGACATGGATTTTTCTTTCGATTGTGTGTATACAATCGCTCGATTACTTGTAGACATTGTCTAGATACAAGAATCTCTCGACTTTGTATACAAGTGTGGAAAAGGCCTTACAATCGCAATGACACATGGATGCATATTGGTAGAAGGATAGAGTTGTACAAGGAAGACGAGAGATTATAATGACCTTAAACTAGAACTTGATTCCATGCGAAAAGGAGTGGAGAAATTTTCTTTTGTGGGTGAGGGAGTCAGGGACTGGAATAACTTACCAGGCTAAGTGAACACTTAAGGGTTTTACAGTCGGAATTCGTAAAGGGCAAAAGTTGGTGGGGTGAAAAATCATTTCATGGAAATGTGGGGGTGTAGGGACATTTTCACCGGAACGCAATTGAAATTAATTTAAATTATTAAATTTATCTAGTTTCTGTCTCCTCGTTAAATGGTGAAGATATTTTGTAGCATTGTGAAAATTTTAATGGGCATTCACTGAGCCTTATGGATGAGCTTTAAACGCTCTGGCCTGGGTTTCGGTACCACGAGGTTCGAATCGCCATTTGGCTATCTAAATATCGGTTTTATTTGCTGAATACCGGAATGGATCGTTCAAAAGAATATGGCCGGAATTGTTACCAGCTGTCCCCTTTACCGAGAGTAGTCGGTTACGCTCTGGCCTCCCATTCGGGGAACGCATATTCGAATCTCCGTCCAGGCATCCAAATTTTCGTTTTCCATGGTTTTCCCAAATGCTTTCTTCAAAACGCCATGACCGAATTCCTTCCCGTTCCTTGTCCCCAATCCCATCCCGCCTCTAATGACTTCGACGTCGATGAGGCGTAAAGCCATAAGTAAAAAAATATTCCTGTTCTCTTTTCTAAGTTGTATGTCGTTGGTGAGCTATAAAACCCTAATTAAATAAATATTAATGTGCATCATATTTTTTCTGCTCCGCGAAACAGGTATATCTATTATTGCGACAAATTTTTCACTCTGTATTAAGAAAAGTGTATTTTTATATGCTCTCATTTGGCTACCTGGTTAGGATATTAATATTTCGATTTGCCACGGATGATTTCTTCCCTGATTTCTATCAGAAATTCAGTTCTGCCTTTCTTGGCTCTCGCTGTTAACGAACCATTAAGCACTAACCATAAACGCCAGAAACTTGGGTCATTTTGTTGCAAACTCTCTACGCAGCATTGTTTCTGAAACCAAAGGATTAAAATGTGAATATGGCTAAGTACTATAAACTGAATAACACTGTCTTCTTCAAATGCATATCGCAATTAAAAACTAAAATTCACAATCCAGTTTTTTTTCTTAACCATAGACAAAAGTAAACTACGGCATTTGCTTTTACATTATAGCTTGCAGTTTAAATCACAAGTTTATTCCCTTTCGCAGTAAAACTTTCTTTTAGTAAATTATTAGTGTTATCATCTGAGCAAAAACTGACATTAGAAACTGTTAGTAAAAATATTATGTACATATGCAGATTGCTAATGTTTTTGTGGAAGATATAACACATGTTACAAGCAATCTACCATAAGGAAAAAAATAATTTATTCAAATTAAAATAGTTATAAGAAAATATCATATCAGTGTAGCGGCTGTACTAATTTGTAATAGATTGGGGTAATTTCAGTTCACTCTGTGAGCAATATTATATGTTTCAGAGGGGTTCTAGAAGTGTTATTACGTTCTAAGCTATTCTCCGAGCTATAACAGATTAAGTATACGTGGGCTCCAAGATGTTATTTGACAGGATAGTATAATTGACACCAATTGCTTTGTTAAAGCAGGAATCCCGAACTGCTGTTAAAGGTGATATTATATTAGATCTTACATTAGCGACGTATCACCAACATTCTCCACTCAATATTACTTCGTGAAAAAATGCTGGTTCTAACCCAACTACTGGGAATGACTTTACAACACAGTGGATAAATTAAACAAGTATTTAAAGATAAAAACATAACTATAAAATAATGCGCATTTCTAGAGGTGCTAAGTTACACCGGAAGGAAATAACGTACTCGTGGACGTATGGCTACCAACTTGATTTTGCTAAATGACTGAATAGCTTCTTCATACGAATATAACTGAAACATGACTTTACCAAATTAATACACTGAACGACTAAATAACGATCCAACACGATATTACTGAACGCTATTATCAAGAGGCATTACAATGCAGAGAATAGCTAACAACATTCATGTTACTCAGACTGAATGAATTATTTAACTATCAACGAACACTTTACCTAATTAAATATCCAAATAATAACTAGCAAGCGACAATGTTTCGTGAAAGCGTGAAATAATGAATCGAGTAGCCGTTGAAAAGATATTATGTCATATGTGCCACATCTACGAATCCAGGAAAAAACTCTTGGACCAAAACAAACAATAGAATGTGCAATTTGAGACTGACCGTTAACGTATAAAAGCGATTAAGTATTTTCGCTGCATCAGAATGAGACCAGCCACCTTGTGGAAGCAGAAGAAGTTTAACTATTTAATAAAGTCAGTGTTGGATCAGGATGTAAAGTAGGATGATATAATACAGTTTGCATTGCACTTAGAAAGACATAATCCCAACGGATGGCTCGGTCAACAGATACACTTCATAGCTGAAGACTACCACCACGGCGAAGAGAATACAGTCCACGTAAGTTAACGAAAGAAGGAAAGCATTTCCGGAATATTGGTAGATTTTAAAAAGAATGCTGTATGATATGTGTCCTAGGTGATCCCTTATACATAATCACTTCAGAAGCTAAGTGACAAGTGAACTGAGAATTATATTGCGCATCACTTCATCTATTTTATAGACAAAAATGGAACAACCCCCGGATAAAATGATTAAGACCCTGACAGCATAGTTACGAGTTAATAATAATAAAAGGTTCAGTAAATATCACTTGTTACTGTTACGCGCACAATAGAATTATTCTTTTTTTATTTTATTGTTTTGTCATGTACAACTCGTCGATGTCGCGATAATTAGAGGCGAGATAGGTTTGGCCATGGCTTTTTGAAGTAACCATCCAGGTATTCACCTGGAATGATTTCGGCAAGCCAAGAAAAACCGAAATCTAGATGCCCGAACATGGATTTGAACCCGCGACATTTAAAAAAAAAAAAAAAAAAAAAAAAAAAACAGTAGTTGATAGTGCTAAATCACAGATTTTTAAACTTTATGTTACCACGCATCCCTTTACAAGAATCTAACTATGGCTCCTCTCACATTTATTTTACAATAGTTATATATATTATCGTTTCTTCTGCCAAGCAGGAGGTTTTTGTAGCAACTATTTCTCATACGATTTCCCCATCACTATTATAAATCCATCATTCACTGCTGGCAAAACTGGAGTTACTCCTACTGTGTGTCGTTTATTTACATTTCTCGATTCTGCTAGAAATTTGGTACAACGCTAGCAAAGCATTTGATTAAACAGAACGTATTTTTTTAACTATTGCTTCTATTTATTAAACTCCTCCAAGTTTCTTGGAAAAAAGTTTTTGTATTTACCAACGTTTCAAGGTGGCGTTTTAAATTGCCTGGTCTCATATTATCTACAACCAAAAATGTTTTACATACCCATTGATTTTTCAAAGCCATCTAAAGTATTTGGGAAACGTAATGCTAAATATGGATCTTATTTTCTTTTCATCCGGCTTATGCTTCTTGGTTCCGTGCTGTTTGTATTCCCACTACCTTGATTTGAAGCAGGATCATTAATTCCATCACTATCTTCATTGTTAGTAGATTTTGTATTATGTTAAAAAAGTATCAATTCGTCAAAAAGTTAAAAACATTGGTACTGAAAATATAGTTCTTAAATTACTAACAATTATCATCAGTAAGTAATCACATATAAGACATAAAAACAATAGCACATTGTGCAAACGCTTCTGTTAACCATAGATACGACTAATATTTGAATTTCAGGTTATTGATTTGTTGTTGTTGCGACTAACAATTCTAATAGCCGTTTGTTTAAAAACTATACATTCGCACACCATTATACTTCAGTTATGACTTAAGTTTGAATTTGAGGTTTCTGAAACTATACATTTACAAACTACAAGTCATCTAAATTGGTGTCTTCCTATATCCGAAAGGTGGAGATGACTTGTGAAATATAAAATTATAGATTTTGACGTTGGATGTTATGTTATGAAAGTTTAGATACATGTTTATTTATATACGTTGTGTTACGAAAAAAACATTTCAGTTAATTTTTTCGCGCCTCCCAGTTTGTAACTCGCTGTGCTAAACGGAACAAAGAAAACAAAATATTTGTTATGAGGTACTAAACATCCTTACTAGAGGTGTCTAAGAAATCTTTACGTAACAAACAAATGTAAATCTTATCATCAATAATAAAAAATAATTAAAAACCTAAAAAAAATTGCTCCAAGAAACTCTGGTAATCAAAGAAAAACATTCCTTGTAGTAATGGAAAAACAACAATACCATATCAACTTGAAACAAAGATGTGAAGGAAGAAACTGAAAAAAACTAACCGCATAAAACGAACACAAGATTCCACGGGTATCATTCGGTACGTGGGACTACATTGATTAAAATGAAGAAATCATATTAAAAATGCCTAAAAGCATCAGCAACACGAAAACGTAGAAATCAGCAAGCAGAACACCACTAAAATTAAATACGCACATATATCGGTAACACAAGTACATCCATACAAGGCTGAACATTATTATTATTTTAATAAAAAAGAAAAGAATGGTTGTATTAATTATGGATAAAGCAAGTGAATACATCAATAATAACATTGAATTATGGAAAAGAATACTCATCGTTATTTTTTATCTCTAAAATCTGTGCCAAAAGGAATAAATTTCGGTGACAATCTCACTTTTACTTAATGGATAAATTACTTCACATAATAAATGGAAGAGTAGAAGGAAGTCTGTCAAATTCTTGGTGTTTGTAGGAGATTGCGATAGTGTTGGAAAACTGTGAAACATAAAATTTTACAATAGTTGTCACTCTTTACAAACAAAACGTAAGATATTTCAGCCTTTGCGTAAATTTATTTAACAGTACCATTTTCCCGTTGCTTCGCCTGCGCGGACATTGATATGCGTAATGATGCTTTTGCCTTTTGTTTTTCTTCTAGCATCAAAGCGTAAAAGCTTGTAGTGAAGAATTTTTTTAACCATTATTGTAAATTAAAATAAATAATTTCGTTACGCTTTTCGGAGTGCTAATCTTTGATGTAGTGATTTAATTAACGTTTTCCGTATTTTCTAACTCACAATATTTTATAAAACTGAACAACTAAATAACCAAACTAACATAGGATAAAGAAATTAACTTAAAACAAAAGGAGGAATTCTGATCTGTATTATAGTGCGATCTTTGGTGGGTATGTCGTAAAATAAGGTTCATCTGAGATGCAGTGTGGTTTGAGCCATCCATCTATTGGGGTTCACAGTTTATGGAGAGTCATAACAAATGCCGCAAATCTTCAATTAGACCTTAAGCATTTAACTTTAAAAATCCCATCCAAATTGATTCGATAGCTTTGCCTATTGTCTGGACAAAGAAACAAACAGACGCAATTGGCTTACAAATTTGTGATATATTACAGTGTGCATAATATAACAGAATAATCTGCTGTTAGGCCAAGATCTTCTCCGATAACAACTCATGTGCTAATGAATATCATTTAATTTAAGTTGTTAAAGTATTCGTAAATCTTTTTCGATGTCACTAGCAAACATTTAATTGAACCAATGACTACACTGTAATTACAACGAAATTCTAAAAAACGGGTTCGCATGGGTGTACAGTTGGAATTTTCGTCAGATGTCGATTACACAATAGCCTACAAAAAAATCAGTTATAGTTCAAGTCTTTTGAAAAACATCTCAGAACCCATTTAATGGGCTATTTGTAATATATTTCTTATGAAATGGACAAAGGAGGCCAAACTAATAATGAAGCACTGCATCTTTCTCAGGAATTTGTCAGAGTGAGTCATAAAATGATGGAAAATAAGACAAAAACAATTGCAGAGGATGAAAAAGCGATTTTATGGGTAGAAATTTTTTTAAATGGTAGGAAACAAAGAGTTAGGATAGGAAATAAAGTATCAAAAGAAATTGAAGTTCGCGGGTTCGAATCCCTGTCCAGGAATCCAGAATTGGGTTTTCCATGGTTTCCCCAAATCACTCCATGGCCGAATTCCTCCCCTTTCATATTTCCCAGTCCTTTTCCGCCTCTAATGACCTCGACGTCGACGAGGCGAAAAGCCATAAGCAATAGTGTGTTTGGACCATTGCTGTATCATTATTCTAATGAATGATTGTGTTAATGGTTTACAGTTGGAAGTTAGGTGAAAGATATTGGTGGAAGAACAAAAACTGTTGCTTTGAAGGGAAAAGATAACTATGACCACAAGCTGGCACCTGATTTGATACATAAGGATGTGGAAATGTTTTCTTTCGTAAATAAGGGAGTCAGGGATTGCAATAAATTACCAAGTAATGAATAATTAACAAAAAAAATGGTACAGCGCTAAAGTAGACAGGTGTGGAAAACGCCAACTGAACATGACCAGGTAGTTAGGTTGATATCAGTTTACCGTCTCGCAGAGAATTGACATGGTGCGAATTGTTGAGAGGAAATTTGTAGCTGGATACACTATTGCTTTTAATGACAGTAATGATAAAACAATGTGTAAAATGTATTAATATTTGCACTGACATAATTCGTACCAAGTGTTAGTTAACTAAGATTACAATACACTTCACTCGCCAATGTTACGCCTTTTCAAGCGCCACCACTTGATCGGAGAAATACTTGGCTTATGGTTTTATGCCTCGTCGACGTCGAGGTCATTAGAGGCGGGAGAAGACGGGATGGGGTGAGGGGGGCATGGAACGGGAGAGATTAGGCCCAAGGCCTTTTTGAATGAAGCATCCCGGCATTCGCCTGGAGTCATTTGGCGAAACAATAGAAAACTCAAATCTGTATGAACGACCGAATTCGAGGCCAGAGCGTTACCAGTTCACCCACCACGCTCGGTAGGGAAATACAGTAGGCCTACAACGCGCCATGTTTCAAATCAAGGGCCATCCTGTTTTAGGCGTTCACCTCAATTTCAATGCAGAATGCTGCACTTCGCAAACAAAACTCTCTGGCCTCGCATTCGGGAGGACGCGGGTTCGGATTCCCGTCCGGGTATTCAGATTGGAGTTTTCCATGGTTTCACCATATCACTCCACGCTAATGCCGGGATGCTTCCTTCAAGAGGCCATGGCCGAATTCCATCGCGTTCCTAGCCGGCAGTTCTTTCCTGTCTCTAATGACCTCGACTTCGACGAGGCGTAAAGCCATTAGCAAGAAAAAAAGTTGATAAACAGAAAATACACTTACAGAACACAAATTACATAATTCGCAGACATTTGAAAAATCGTCTAGTACCTCCCCCCCCCCCTAACCCCCTCCCTTCCATCATATGATCGCAAATCAGTTAACGGACCGATTTTTCAGAGTTCTTATGTTTTCATGAGTCTAAAGAGGCCACATAATTCGTAAATAAAATTTTCCGGAAGGAAAAGAAATACAACTGTACGACTAAACTATCGAGAGTGTAATCGTTCCAGGTGGACGAGTTCACGGGAAAATAAAAATAAAAAATAAAAAAACTAGTTACTTAATTGTAGTCAATGGCTAGAGGTTCTATCAGAAATAATTAACAGTTTTACACATGAATGATGATACGTAAGTAGTGCACGGAATGAAAACACGAACGTTAAGTCATAACCGAGTGGTCTGGTGGCTCAGGAGTTAAGTGGTAAGATTCCAGGTCCGAACCCCAGGCCCTAAATCCAACCTTCACCTCTTATGTGCAATGTGAAATACGCCAGAACGCTTCTGTTGTTCAGACTCCACATTAAACTGTAGGTCTCCTATATACGGTAGGATTACCAAGATAGGCTAGGGTATCGGCGACAAGATATTGCATGTGCAGCAATTAAAAAAAAAAAAAAAAAAAAAATGTGATTCTGGGGTATTTCGGCAAAAAATACCATATAAATTTTTATTTACAAGTCTTCATCATGTCGTCGTAGATATAAATACGATAATTTCCAATACTTCACTATCAGCGCTGGGTGTATCGCTTTTAGGAAATAACTGCAACAAACACAGCGACTCACAGATACGCGACGCCAAAGTGGGGGCTGTCTTATTCTGGCGCCCGGTATTCTCGTATACTTACTGTCGGCGAGCGGTAGAGGTTCCGCCGACGACCCCAATAGCCGGCCGTATTTTATGCGTCCCGGGCAAAGAAAGGCACGAGCAGACAGCAACGCTCGGCGGGCAGAATTAGTGGCGGAAAATCGATGAGCGGTGCTCACACAGTGCCGGCCGTGACTTACGACCGTAGGGAAATTGGAGAGAAGACACTGGGCCGTGGCGTGCCATCAGATTAGAGGCCCCGAAGCAGACACAGGGATCGGGCCTGCGACTTCGATCCACAACCCCAGGAGACGCTGCCAGCTGGCCTATCTTGTAATCGCAAATATATTGCAGTAGTTGTTTAAATATCGCATTAATTCAGAAAATTCTAAAGACGAATTTTAGATGTATTTTTCTCTTACTAGTTTACATTCTTTGAACCGGTAGTGTAGTGTCGCCACTGTAGTGACGGAGTTCCTAATATCCGCATCTTTCGCCTTCGCCGTGGATGCTGTGCTAATCGGGGAATTTAAGTATCGCCACGTAGTAAAACTCTTTGATCACTTTTTTTTTGTCAGTTCTGTCACGGTCGCCATGTCAAGTATTTTTAGTGTGATCTAATCAGTCCTGATGCGAGTAGCCATGTCAAGCTACTTTCCAGATTGTACCGATATCTTCAGAAGCCACTGGTAACATTGTTTAACTATTTGTGACATAGGCCTTCACTAAATGAATTAAGTGGATCAACTTATTTATTTTTTATTTACCTTCTTTTTTTATGCAACTGTGTTCTTAATTTTTCATGCAAAATAGGTTCACTGTAGAGAATAAAAGCTCTTCCCACCTTGGCCTCCAACCGGAGGAGATTAGTACCATTCTAACTCTCGACAACGGAATTTAATCAGTTGTAAGGTCGTGTAAGAAATACTGTATGTGCTAATGTGGCCAACGTTTAGTTCATATCTCTGTCCCTCTAGCTTGACGATTACCGTAAGGAAACTAAAATACCGTATTATCCATATACAGTTCTATAATTCTAATCATTGTCATGTTCCTAAACTTTGGAATAAATTTCATTGTAATTACATCTCTCCCTGATGCTGTTTTAATTTTCACAAACAGTAGTGTAGTATGTCAAATTAGTATTGTGGTACTGAGTTATATAAAAAAGTAATATTTTATTTATGTTGTTGTTTCTTGTGTAATTAATTCGTAGAAAAACTTCAATTGTATGGTGGTTACTAACACAAGGTAACGTAGGTTAACCCATTAAGGTCTTAGTTAGCAATTCATGCCGCATGTCGGGTAATTATTAGCGTATATCTAATTGTGTATGTATCAGATTATTAATAAGAATGTAATATCTTTACTGTCATTGACACATGTTGCGATTCTAAGAAGAAAATTTGAATGTGAATCATGTTTTCTGTTTGTCTCAGCATTCTAGATATTATGTGGAAATTCTTGGGTGGTGAAAATTAAACCACAAATGTACATCGGTCAAAAATATGTAGAGCCAGCTGATTGGTTAAAGATTCCACCATATTGAATTTACGAATATCCAATTGTATCTCTAATTGGAATCATGGACTAAGATCTGTAATAACTCGTTTCTTCTCTTCGATATCAGCCATCTAAGGACCACGGAAAGTAATCCCATGCATTCATTTCAATCCTTCTTTTCTTGACTTCCAATAGTTCTTCAACCTTTCACTTTGCTGTTTCCTCGTTTCTTGCGTCCATATGTTCACACATTTCCTCCTCTCCTGGAAACCTTTGAAATTTCTAATCAGTCTCCTAAAAGTTGCTCTATCATATATTAAATCTACTGTTATTCCGATCTCAACCATATCTTTCTTTATTCCTTGGATCCAAAGGTTGCCCTTCTTACTCTTGTAAATATGGTTGAAAATTCTTTTTGTAAGTCCGTTGTCATCCATTCTCATTATGTGACCAAAAAAACTGATTCTCCTCTTTCTAATCGTGACTGACATCCTTTAAATTTCTTCTTCTTTGGATAGATGTTTATTCCTCCGGTGTCTAAACTCACCATTTTGAATTTTTAATGATTCCCAAATTTTACTCGTTTATGGTTACAAAAAATTAATATAACAAACGCTAGTACAATACTTAAATGGACACTGTCATCGGTAAACCTAGAGTAATCACAAAATAAATCTAATAATGTAACTTTGAAGTAGAAAATTTTAACATTATGATGTCATTAAACTTTTTTTGCAATTACCGATTAGCCCTGTAAGGATGTTTTAAAAGAGCGAGAGACCTTGTAATAACTGTATAACATCATATAAAATTATATTGTTTAAAGTACTAAAAATTTATGAGCGTTTACGCAAATGGAATTTAATAATGTTTAGATTAGTATTTCCCTTTTCATCAACATAACACTTCTGCTCCTTATATTAAAACATTTATTCACACCATTCCATAACACAAACTACATTTCGTATTGTTTTCATAATTTCCGTACCCAGTTCACAAATGTACAGTAACAGGTTAATGTCCATATTCTTGACTTTTCTAAAGAATTATAATAATCGTGTTAGTGTTTATAAAAACGTAGTGCATATAATTACAGTTTGTTCAACAATGGCACAAATTCTTTGATTTCACCTCCAGCGATGATTTCTGCTGTAAAAGGAAAATATCAACAGAAACATTTAGTTCAAACTCCTTTAGACAGTTCCCTCACAATACTTGCCTGTCAGCGTAGAAATTTCTCTGTCATACTATAAACTTTTTACACCTACAGATCTTCGTATGAAATATAAATAGCATGGCATAAAATTTGATAACAAACTCAACTTGGCACATTCGAGAGGTAGTAGGAAAAGGTTTCCAAATCCGTTAGTTGTTGGAGAGATTGATGAGTAGATTTAGCAGAGAAGTAGGGGCATCGGTTGCAAAATTTTGGCCAGATCTTTGCTTGAATATGGTTGTATAGTATGGGACCTACATTTTGGGTATCAAATACAAGATATGTCAGAGGAATTCATTTAATCAAATACAGGAGTTGTAAGGGGTGTAAAGAAGGATTTGTCTCTGGAAATTACTACAGAACACAATCAGGAAATCATATGATAAAGGAGCTGGAATGGGATTCACTGGAAGACAGGAGGAGGGTGAATATACTAGGAATATATTTGTGGAAATATATTTGTGTAAGAATTAGAAGTAGTGCTTGGAAGGGAAAAGATGACCACGACCACAAGCTGGCCCTCGATTCAGGCAAATGGGTGTGGGAAGATTTTCATTCGTAGGTAAGAGTTACTGGGATTGCAATAACGTATCAGGAAATATGATGAATGAATTACCGAAAACACTTAAATAATTTTTAGTTTAAACTTCTAGAGGGAAAAAGTTGTCAGGTGCAGGAAAGAGAAAGAATTGATGTGTTGGGAATTTGCCACCGGTGCGTGTGCTCCATAGTAATTAAATTAATTAATTATAACAGTTTGTTTGCACGCAGTGTTCAAAGAAAATAAGGAAGGACAGACAAAAGAATACTTTTCATACCGGCGACAGTATTAATCGCTGTAGAGGAGTACTTTTGAGGGTAAATACCTTAAACCGTTAAAATGAAATATTATAAATTAATGGCTGTAGAAGAAATAACAGTACTAGAAAAAAACACTTTTCTTCAACGGACACTTTAAATATTAATTTTGTACAGACATACAGCTGTGAGACAATTTCTGAATATTAATAGCTTCTATTCTAAGCATAAATTAATTACATTTTCTACACGGTGCTTTAAGGCTGCAGATTGAATCGATACAGCAAGAAGCGGTGGTGGAGAATTGCTTTCCGTGTATAGGAATACAAATAAGCTGGGGGAAAGAAGGTGGAAAGTGGAAGAAAAAGAAGAGGCTCACCCACACACACTCCGTGACGCCGGCAAGGTAACATAGTAATGGGGTGGGCAGCGAGAATTTCGCAATAAACGGGGGTGCGAGGAGCTGAAGGGTCGTGTAATGGAATTTTGTAGCGGGCGCGATAACGGGAAGAGAAAAGGCCTGAAGAGGCGGGGGTGGCAAGTGAACTTCAAGGGTGGCCCGCCGGAGCGGCACCTTCGCTTCCAGCTCCCCGATATTGCTGCCTGCACCTCACACGAGTCTATACCCCACACGGCTCCCTCTCCTTGGAGAACACTCAGTTTCTATGCAATGAGACACATAAGTATGCTAGAATGGTCAGATCATACAGAGCGTGGTGGATGAGTGGTAATGCTCTGGCCTCGCATTCCGGAGGACTCGGGTTCGAATTCCGTTACGGCCTTCCAGATTTCGGTTTTCTATGTTCTCCCCAAATCACTCCAGGCGGATGCCAGGATGGTTCCTTCAAAATGTCATGGCTCAATTATTCCACGTCCCTTGCCCCCAGTTCTTTCTCGCCTCTAATGACAAAGTCGATGTCGACGAGGCGTAAATCCAGATGTATAAAAACGTCAGATCGTCAACGCTTCAAAACTTCTTCTATTCGGATAAACAGTGAGTTTTTTAAAAAAAATTTTTGGCTTCATCAGTCTTTTCATTAGCTTGATCCAATCTCTTTTTTTTTTTTGTCCTTATTGCTTTACGCCTCGTTGACGGCTAAGGTTATTAGAGGCGGGATGGGACTGGGGACAAGGAACGGGAAGGAATTCGACCATGGCCTTTTTGAAGGAAGCATCCCGACATTCACCTGGAGTGATTTGGGGAAACCATGGAAAACCCAAATCTGGATGCCCGGACGGGGATTCGAACGCACGTCCTCCCGAATGCAAGGACAGAACGTTAACCGTTCATCCACCACGCTCGGTTTGATCCAATTCTCCATCCTTCCCTATCTTGAGCTAACCTCTTCATCTCCACATACCTCTTACAACCGACGTCATCACTTATCTGTTTCGTGCACTGGTCAGCCAAAACCTTATGATCACCTATTTACTAGCATATTGATCCACCTTTAAAACGCAATACAGCAGCGATTTGGAGTAGCATGGATTCTACAGGTCCTTGGTAGGCTTCCAGAGGTGTCTGACACCAGATCACAGGTCACGAAATTGCCTTAAATTATGCATCAGCTGTTTGTAGGCGCGGCGCCTGCAAACGAGCTTCTCGGAAACGGAGAGGCAGGTCGGCTATTCGAGTGTTACTGTAGTGATCATCTATGGAAAGTGTTTGATCGACGGTGAAACCACGAGTAGGCGACAATGTGGTGGACATCTACGCCACATCACAAAACGTGGAGGTAGGAGGCTCGGCCGTTCAGTAAAGCAGGACAGGGTGATCTGTGACAGATCTGACGAAAGAGCACATTTCTGGTGCTTCAAAAAGTGTTTCAGACCATAAGATCACCCCCTCTTGGGATAGGAATACAGTTCTGTGAATAATTATCTTAATTTCTTCTGATCTATAACCTCTAGTAAATTCTAAGTACTATTGAAAATTACCAGATTTTTCCCGAAATATTATCGTAATATGACCAAAACTAATAAAATTGACTGAATATCCATTTATATGCTACATAAAATACATTTAAATACAACCAGAAACGATCAGTCAGTGTTTAATTCAGCAATAAAGCTCAGAAACAAGGGTTTTTGTCATAAAGATCCAAACCCTAACCATCACTATATCTGCGAGTTCGATTGTAACGATACACATGCAAAACATACATTTTCTGCCACCGATCATAGCCCACCATATTGGCGAAACGCTTCTGCGGAATAAAAAATTACATTAATCACAACAGTTGTTTGCAGACGACTTTTTATGAATTGACTTCATTGTTCAACGACTGCGGAAAAAAATTGAATATAACTAGATTAATACTGGCGAAATCACGATTGGAAAACCGAAGGTATGTTACGCGAGAAATTTAGTTTGGTTGGCGCAACCTTTATTTACCCGAAGTAAGAAGTAGAGTCTATTTGGTGGGAAACTGAAATTAGTGTCAAAATCCTTTTTAGAAGTACGCAGTCCGATCGTTACATTAGGACTCATTTCCGATCTGTATCTTTGGAAGAAACAGAGCGAAAGAAACTGAAGAACTGGAGCCGCTAATGAGTTGTCTCACACGCCAGCTGCCTGCACCAACTTCGCACTCCCCCGGACAAAGTTTTCATCTCCGCAGACGCCATTAGGAGTGCGCGGGTCAATAAGGAATTACCAGTCGGATAAATCATCCCGCTGCCAGAGTCTCCACTCCAACTTTAACAATATCCACTCTACAGCCGGGCGTGTCGATACTTTTAAAAGTCGGCCGAATCTGCCTCGTTTAACGCCCGGTTGAGCTAGCTTCTGCCTGTTAGAGCAGTACCTGACAGAAAAAAATTAACTAGGAAAACATTTTGCTAGCTGATATATAAATATATATAAAAATTTAACATGTTAATGGCTTATTGTGGATGAAGTAAAAATTCTTCTTGCTGTCAAGAAAAGGTTGTATCCTGTCCGCTTTATTCTTTAAGATCTATTCAGAGTATATCTTTAGGGAGGCGTTGAGCCATGTGGAGATGGGAGTGCTATTGAATGGAAACTTGGATAAACAACATTCGCTAATGCAGATGACACAGTCATTTTTTTGCAGAAATTCAGGAAATTTTACAATATCTTATAGATAGAGTGTCACTAAGCAGTCACGAATACGGACTTAAAACTACTATCAACAAGACAAAAGTAATAATGGTCATTGGCAAAAAATAACAACTCCCAATGCCATATTATGATTAACCACAAGACCATTGAATACGTATCAAGGTATACGTATCTTGGCACCTACAGTAAATAGGTAATCGGATCCATCTGATGAAGTAAAGTCACGTATTGGTAAAGTCAAGGGCTACTTTCAATAAAATTAATAATCTTTTTAAAAGTCGTAATTTATCAATTACCACGAAGATGAGATGCTATGTGTTCTCTGTCCTCTTGTATGGCGTTGCGACGTCTACATTAACAGAAACTATCAGTTAGAACATTTTTAAATGTGCATGTATCGAAGAATGTTGAGAATACCAAGGACAAAACTTACCACAAATGCTGAAGTGCTCAGCAAAATGAGAAAAAGATATGGAAATATTGATCACCGTAAAAACACGGAAGCTGCAGTACCTTGACCACATCAGGAGGAACAATAGCCACTATGAACTCCTGCAGTCTGTTCTCCAGGGGAAAATACCAGGAAAGAGAAGTGCTGGAGGAGAAGAACTTCCTGGCTAAAAAATCTGAAAACATAGACATCTAAGACAACTACGGAGCTAATCCGAGCATCAAATAACACAGACAAGACAGCCAAGATGGTTGCCGACATCCGGAACGGATAGTTACCAGAAGAAGAATGGTTTATTTTGGAACGAAACGTTTTTACATCACTACAAGACATTTTGAGGATTAAATCTATTCCGTTTGGTCTGTTACATACCTTAACTTCATGTAGCTATCGGTTTTTGCGTATTTCAAAGTTACGACATTACTGCCGGGAAAGAAAACGAATAAATGCAAAAGTAATCTCGAAAAGTGCGAATAACTGACAAATTTAAAGTTTGGGATAATTGGAAAATAAATGATTAAATACTCTATGTATGGAACACAGCCCTTTGTGGTAGTGAAGCATGGGTATTAGTAATATCAGAAAGAAGGAAAATTGAAGCCTTTGAAATGTGGTGAAATAATTAAGTGGACAGATAAAATCTTAAATGAACGTGTTTCGTAGATGATGGGTGGGAAGAAAAGGTTTTTGAAGAATCCTTCAAAAAGAAGAGAGTGGTCGGTAGGTCACATTTAGGTCTTGCTGGATTTGGTAATTTGTTAGTGGAGGAAACATACAGGTGTTGGAGGCGGTGCGAAGAAAGGTTGCTAGATCTGTTTCTGGATATTACAGCAGAACACAATCGATAACTGATATGATAAAGGAGCTGAAATGGGATTGTTTGGAACACAGAAGAAGGGTGCATAGAGTCATGGCAGTGTACAGGGCGTATTATGGTGATGAGGCGTCGAAAGGTATTGGTGGAAGAATGGAAGGTAAAGGATGACCATGACCACAAACTGGTGTGGGAAGATTTTCTTTTGTTGTCAAGGGGATAAGGGATTCGAATAAATTACGAAGAGAAATGATGTATAACTTTACCGAGAACGCTAAAGGAAATTAAAGTTGAAATTTGTAAAGGGAAAAAGTAGGTGGAAAAATATACAAACGAGACAAATGGGTGTGTAGGGAAATTGGCATCGGAGCAAGCTTTCCATCTCAATTAAATTAAAGATTAGCACATGTAAAGCAGACAAAAGAAGACCTAGGTTGTAAGGGTATGTTGACATGAAGAGGTTAGCGCAAGATAGGAAGAGATGGAGGATAACATCAAACCAGTCGAGAGACTTGTGACATCAAAAACAATAAAAACAAAAAAAAAAAAAAAACAAAAAAAAAAAAAACAAAAAAAAAAACTAATGAGAAGGCAGTGATAGCCGTAATAATTAAATAAATAATTTGTGCTTCGTCACCATTAACTAAGATGGATGGTAGAAGTGCAGATGTGGTGCGCCGTACATTAGACTTGTGTTGCGTGTACTTGGCACCTGGTGTAGGAAACATATTTTTTTTTTTTGCTGTTGTCAGTCTATAGACTGGTTTGATGCAATCCTCCATCCCTTCCTATCCTGTGCTAACCTCTTCATTTCTACATACCCCCTACAACCCACGTCCTCAATTATCTGCTTCATATATTCTAATCTCTGTCTTCCTCTACAGTTCTTACCTTCGACTGTTCCCTCCACTAACAAATTAACCAATCCAGCATGTCTCAAAATATGACCTACCAGCCTGTCTCTTCTTCCTGTGAGCTTCTTCCATAAACTTCTTTTCTCACCCATCATTTCCAAAACTCGTTCATTTCTTACTTTGTCTGTCCACCTAATTTTCAGCATTCTTCTGTAGCACCACATTTCAAATGCTTCAATTTTCTTTCTTTCCGGTATTCCTAAAGTCCATGTTTCGCTGCCGTAAAGTGCCGTGCTCCACACATAGAGTTTTAAGAAGTTCTTTCTGATTCCTAGATCAATATTTGAAACTAAAAGGTTTCTCTTTTTCATGAAGGCTCTTTTTGCTAGTGCTATTCTGCTTTTAACATCATTCCTGCTTCGGCCATCGGTTGTAATTTTGCTTCCCAAGTAACAGAACTCACTCACTTCTCCTATTGCATCCGATCCTATTTTTATATTTAATCTGCTAGTATTGGTATCATTTCTGCTACATTTCATCACTTTTGTCTTACTTTGATTTATATTCAGTCCAAAATCTTCCTTCAGTATTTTGTTCATGCCATTCAATAACTTCTCAATATCCTCAGCCCTCTCTGCTAACAAGACAATGTCATCAGCAAATCGTAGCATACTGATTTTTTCTCCCTGAAAACTTATGCCAAATGGAAATTTTTCTTTGACTTTCTTCATTGCTTCTTCTACATACAAGTTGAATATTAACGGGGATAGACTGCAACCTTGTCTCACACCCTTTTTAACTGATGCATGTCTTTTGTGATTCTCTACTTTTATTACAGCCACTTGATTCTTATATAGTTTATAGAGTATTCTTCTATCTCGATATTTTAGACCTGACTTCTTTAAAATTTTGAAAATCTTGTCCCACCTAACATTATCAAAAGCTTTTTCTAAATCAACAAATGCCATGAAAGTATCTTTGTTTTTCTTGATCCGTCCTTCAAGTATTAATCTTAAAGACAGAATTGCTTCCCTTGTACCGCGATTTTTCCTAAACCCAAACTGATCTTCACCTACTATCTCTTCTACTACCCTTTCCATCCTTCTGTAAATTATTCTGGTCAGTAATTTTGAAGCATGTGATGTTAGACTAATTGTGCGATAATTCTCACATTTGTCGGCTTGTGCTTTCTTTGGAAGTGTGAAGATGATATTTTTATTAAAATCAGTTGGAATGTCTCCTGTTTCATAACTTTTTGATATCAGCTTGAATAATCTTTCGATTCCTTCCTCTCCTAGAGATTTAAGAAGTTCTGCAGGGATCTCATCAATTCCAACTGCCTTATTTGCTTTCAAGTCATTCAGAGCTTTATTAAATTCTGTCCTCAAAACAGGATCTCCTAAGTCATCCATGTCGACATCGCCTTCCTTTTCCAATACACTATTGTTCAAGTCGTCCCCAACATACAGTTTCTCAATGTATTCCTTCCATCTGTTAGCTCTATCTTCAGACCTTAAAAGAGGTTTCCCATCGGCAGCTTTAATGTTCATACCTCTTTTCTTCTTTTCTCCAAAATTCTGTTTGATCTTTCTATATGCAACATCTACTTTTCCTGCAACCATTTCCTTTTCTACTTCTTCACACTTTTCTTGTAGCCATTTTTCTTTTGCTATTTTGCATTTCCTATTTATTTGATTTCTAAATTGCCTGTATTCTTTTCCTGCTTCATCCTGAGCATTTTTGTACCTTCTCCTCTGATCGATCAGCTGCAAAATTTCTTCTGTGATCCAAGGTTTCCGGGCAGCTTGTTCCCTAAAGCCTAATGTTTCTTTGCCAGCTTTCATTATTTCGGTCTTTAATGCATTCCATTCGTCCTCGGTTGAGCTCCTTTCACAGTTACTTCTTAGACCTAAGTCTACCATTTCTGCAAATTTTTCTCTTGTGTTAGATTGTTCAGGTTTATTCACTTCCAGTCTGTTCTGCTAATGCTGCTTCCTTATTCGCTTGAATTTCAGCCTGCACTTCATTATTATCAAATTATGGTCCGAGTCTATGTCTGCTCCTGGGTACGCTTTACAGTCCAGAACTTGATTCCTGAATCTCTGTTTGACCATGATATAATCTAGCTGATATCTGCCTGTATCCCCAGGACGTTTCCAGGTGTATATTCTTCTTGCATGGTTCTTAAACAGTGTTTTCGCCACTACTAGCTGATATCTTTCACAAAATTCTAGCAACCTGCTTCCTCGCTCATTTCTTTCTCCTAGACCAAAACTTCCTACAGTATTCCCCTCTTCTCCTTCTCCCACTATTGCATTCCAATCACCCATGATTATTAAATTTTCCTCCCCTTTCACATATTGGATTAATTCTTCGATTTCAGCTTATATTTTTTCTATTTCTTCATCATCTTCCTGTGACGTGGGCATGTATACTTGTACTAATGTGGTTGGGACCGGCTTAGTTTCTAACCTCATCAAAATAATCCTGTCACTAAACTGTTCATAATAACTCACCCGTTTCCCTACTTTCTTGTTCATTACAAATCCTACACCAGTGACTCCATTGACAGCTTGTGTGTTAATTATCCTGTGTTCCCCAGATCAGAAATCTTGTGCGTCCTTCCATTTAATCTCACTAATCCCAACAACATCTAACTTAAGTTGTTCCATCTCCCTTTTTAAGTTTTCTAGCCTACCTGCCCTATTCAGACTTCTAACATTCCACGCTCCGACTCGTAGAATGTTTCTATCCATTCTGATGACTCCTCCCTGAGCAGTCCCCACCCGGAGATCCGATTGGGGGACTATTTTACCTCCGGAATATTTTACCCAGGAAGAAGCCATCATGATATATGTAATTTGAGAGGATTACATGTCCTTGGTATACCCTTTGGGTCTTTAATGCAGTGGTTTCCCGTTGCCTTTTGCATCCCCATGCCGTTGATCATTTCTGATTCATCCGCGTTTAGGGGCAGTTTCCAACCCCAAGGGCAAGAGGGTGCCCTGAACCGCTCCCCGCTCCTCCGCCCTCTTTTCAGAGGCCGTTGGCAAGCAATGGGTGACTCCTTATACCGGGAATCTTTCAGTCGCCAGAGCCTCGTCCGTGCAAACAGGGTGCACCAATTGAAGGAGAGGTTGACATTTGGTTGGAAAAGACTAGTTTAGTCTCTTCCAAACCCTTACACCCCAGGAAACATATAGAAACGAAAAAAGGAACCGTATGTACATTGCAAATAATGCAGTTGGTATTGATGAGATTACTGCAGAACTTCTGAAATCCCGATGAGAAGGAGGAAGTATTAAGTCGGACAAGATGTTCACAATTTTAATGAGTTATTGATATAGAAGACTACTTTATAAGAAGCAAGTGGCTATAGTAGAAGTAGAGACTCATGAGAGCCATGCATCAGTTAAAATGAGTGTGAGACAAGGCTGTAGTCTATCTCCATTAATATGCAACTTGTATGTAGAAGAAGCAATAATGGAAGTAAAAGTGAAATTTTAATGTGGCTTAACTGTTGAAGGAGAAAAAAATCAGTATGCTACGATTTGCTGATGACATTGTCTTGATAGCAAAAACAGCTGAGTATATTGAGAAGTTACTGAATGGACGAACAAAATACTGCAGGAAGAGTTTGAACTAAACATAAACACAAGCAGCAGAAAAGTGATGAAATGTAGTAAAAATGATAGAAGTAATGATGGGTAAAATATATAATATATAAGATCGGATGCGATAGAAGAAGTAAATGAATTCTGCTACTTAGGAAGTAAAATTATAACTGATGGCCGAAGGAGGAATAATATTAAAAGCAGAATAGCAATAGCGTAAAAAGCTTTCATGAAAAAGAGAAATTTTTGGTTTCAAGTATTGATCTAAGTCTCGAAAGAACTTTTAAAACTCTTTTTAAAGAGCACTTTACAGTAATGAGGCATGGACTTTAGGAATACGAGATTGAAGCATTTAAAATATGGTGCTACAGAAGGATGCTGAAAATTCTCGTACCTTTCTGACCAGATAAAGTACGAAATATACGTGTTTTGGAAATGATGGGTGAGAAATGAAGCGTGTGAAAGTGTAATAAATAAAGAAGAGTCAGGATGGTTGTTCACATTTTAAGAGATGCGATATTTATTAATTAGTTAGTAAAGGGAACGGTCAAAGGAATGAACTGTAGAGGTAGATAAACATGAGCTTATTATTATTATTATTATTTTTTTTTTAAACTGCTTAACGTCTCGTAACAGCGAGGTCTTTAGAGACCTAAATGGGAAGGAATTCGGCCATGGCCTTTTGAAGGAAGCATCCCGGCATTTGCCTGGAGTGATTTGGGAAACCGAGGAAAACCCAAATCTGGATGCCCAGACGGGGATTCGAAACACCGTCCTCCCGAATGCGAGGCCAAAACGCTAACCATTACACCACCACGCTCGGTACAAACATAAGAATTTGTGAACCAGATAATTGAAGACGTAGGTTGTAAGGGCTTTGTTGAGCTGAAGATGTTAGTACAAGAATGGAAGAGGTGGAGGATTAAATAAGAAAAACATTAAGAAACAAACAAGAAATAAGTAATTTGTGGTCCATCAACGTTAATAAAGATGAAGGATAGAAGCAAAGGAATCTCGCATCGATCATCAGACTTGTGTCGCGTGTCTTTGCGCCAGGGGTATCAAACCTATGGAAACGAAAAAAGGACCCATATGTTTAGTTACACCAACAGCATACTACCCGGTTAGGTTCGGAGGCTAAAATAGGGGCGCACTGCACACTCGATCAGAAACCCAGTCACTACTTCATTAGGGATCTGCTTTAGGCAATAGCATCTCTGCGTTTTCTCCAATTTCGTCCGTAAGGCAGAGACATTAGTAGGAATCAGTGAATCGCACGTGTGAAATGTTGATATTATCAGAAGCGCACTTATACACTCTCGATAAATCAAGTATGATATTTTCGTCATTGGGTTTCGTTGTTTGGCCGCTGATCTAGTAATGTAGATAGTGAGTTTAAAGTGTTTGTGTGAGAAACATGGGCAACCATTGGAAGTGGCGGCAGTGATCTATAATGAAAAAGAAGGCCATTTATTTTTTCTCTATCTGGACGAGTATTTTGAATCAATGTTCCTCTAAGATATAATGGTCTTTTACTGTGAATTATGTAAAGAATCAACTACAGATATAAGTAACGATCAAAGTTAAAATGGGTGTCTTAGCACTAGTGTTAAATGAATTGTGATTTTATAAAAAGTTTCATAGTGAGATGTAATATTCATCATTTGTTTGAACTTTCACGGTGCGTAGCAAATTCTGTTATAATAGAAGTGCTTTATAGATTAAGTCCTGGAAAGACAATATTGATGAACTAAATTGAGGAAAATAAACTCTGAATTTAATGTACTCATCATGAAGTTGAGATTCTATTTATAAAACTGCTTGCGAATGATTGGCAATATATGGGAAAGGAATCTACATATAGAGATTAATTTGAAGTAGAGTGTACACTGGAGTCCCTGAAGTGCGAAACTTTATAAGAAAGAGAACGTAGGAAAAGAGGTGGATAAAGAATAATAAAAAAAGAGAGGGGAGATCACAGTATAGGTATCGGAAACTCAGTAACTAGCTTTATGTCAGCCACAGATTTCGGTTCGTAATGGTACTTAAGATCTTTACGAGAAAAAAAAATATTTAACGGAAAAACGGAAGATCAACTTAAGTTTGATTAGGGTAAAAGATGACGGAAAACCATGCGGTCAATATCGATGAAGAAAAACTATAAAGTTCCAAAGTTTCTTTGATAAAAATTTAATTTCGTCTTTGCCTTTGCCACCTGTAACTGACACAAAATTAGAGCGATTAAGTAGCACTATGTAAATATATTCCGTATTTCTATGAATAATTCTCGGAATGATACTTCTCTCCCTAACAAACTAGCGTTTATTAGAGATAGTTAAATTTAAATCTCTGATATTATTTGTATTATTTTTATGATTACAATAAACATATTTCAGAGATAGATTTACCTCTCAAACTGTGACAAAGATCGGGATTCAACTAAGTGGTTTAGGAATTATCACCAACAAACATAGTGAGAAATCCAAAAACAGATTTAATAGCCAAAATAATAAACGAGAGTCAACTGTGTGAAACGAAATATTAGAGTGATTTCCGTATACGATATCATCCTGTCAAAAGGGCGTGTAAAACAAAGTCATCTGCCGATGATCAAACTACATTCTAATAGTTTCTATAACATGTTTTCTTTGTATCCACAAACACCGTTAGTTTGAATCGAGACTGTTCAGTCTGCCAGTAAAGGCCCCTGCCAGGCAGACCTCACACACAACGCGCCTGCACGCCGGGATACATATACGACTCCAAACAGGCGCAGAGACATCAAAACAAACCAGGAAAACAAATAGAATCATCTAGAAGCTAAGTGGGACTATTTCTTACAGAGGTCGCCGTACTACCACACAACGGAATTCCTGCGCCAGGCCGCCTATATAAGCGTAGCCGGCCGCTCCACCGCCAGTTCCGGCCTGACCGCGGAACCAGCTTCAACTACAGAAGACCACCGGAAGTTCGCGAGAAGTAGAAGCCGTCTCTCTCTACCCCGGATCAGGACCAGGCTAAATTTCTCGACGGTCATCCGCTAACTGTACCACATTTGTTATTGTTTATCAGTGTTTTGTGTACATAGTAATAAACCTCAAGGAACCATTAAGTGTAGTTCACTTCAGAGACAAAATTGAAGAATTGAGAAAGATGCAAGACAAGTCAGAAGTCTAAATAAATATGTGCATAAAGAACTGGTGATAATTGTTTGTGTGTATTAATTTCGTACAGCTGAAAATAATGATGACCAATTAAGACGTAATAAATTGGTACTATTTTTAATTAATTATCAAACAATTCCTCAGGTGTTGACATAATAAATTTGATTGTAACTTCCAATTTACATTAAAAAAAACCTCACATTTAGCTGCCAATTTCACTCTCAGTTATACATATGTGTTCAATATATGTTGAAATATTGTTAATAATTCTTAGGTAGAAATATTGCCGCAATTCTACTGTAATTTTATTTTCAAAATCATTGCCGAAAAACACTGTCTTCAGATTTGCGTTATAGAAATGAAGTAGCTTAAAATCATTCTTTGAAATTGATTCCAACGCTTATAGTCAGTTCGTAGCAATATTCTTTAAATGCTTGCAGATTTCATATTTAATTCTAAGCTGAAGATTTGCATGATTATTTTCCAGCTCAATGGAACGGTTTAAGACACCGTCATACCAGAAACGGTATGCCAAATAGACTTCGCTTCAAATCTCTGTCCCTAGAAACCATGACTAAAGTTTACAAATAAACAAATACATTTACTTTTTACATTAAGTACGATATTTGCTATGCGAAACCAATATAATTCTTATGTCGTGTTGAATAAAACCGTATATCTCAAAGTACAAAAAAAAATTAACAAACCAAAAATAGATCTGTAAAAATTTTATGAAAAGTCGATTCCTTACTGTTCGCATTATTCCATGTAGCAAACGACGTGCACAAATGCTTTCAAAAATCTTACATGAAACTTAAATTCTGAAGTAAAGAAAGAGAACACGGAAGAGGAATGTCCTTTGCGTGGCATCTACCTGCCGTTCAACTCTTTATATAAAGTGCGGTACGAACGTGTAATACCAAGTAATTCGATTAATATTGGACTTATTCACTGTAAAAAAACATTTTTCTCGCTTAGAAGACGTGTCAAAAATAAGGAAAAATGTCAAAATAAAGAATCCTAGTCTAGTGAATTATAATTAGAATGCTGACTGCAAAACATAGTCCAAAATCGTTTCGAAGTTACAGCATGTTCACAGCCAGCTCAAATGGACATATACATTTTGATTGTGAAAACAAGTGATTTTTTATGGCAACCAAAAGAAAATAATTTTGGAATTATGATTTAATAGCACTAGTAAGTATAAATAATAAAAGTCTATAATCGGGGGTGGTTGATGCATATTTGTAATTTAAAAGGTTTGGTTAGATCATGTATTTCTTTTGGTTTTGACGTTCTTCTACCACTAGGACTAAGAGAAAATACAATAGTTGCTGGATTACGATTTCCTTTCATCGATATTGGAGCGTCTTTAAAGTACGTGGCTTGATCTTGGGGGGGGGGGGGGGGACTTGAAAGCTACGCTGGGCTATGTGGGTAGGGCAGGGGGTTCCGAGCCAAGCCACGTAGCTTTTCCTTCATATTATTTGTCAGATCAAATAGGGGAACAGAACACACAAGAACATGTCAATATTTATTTCAGTCATTTAATTATCTCCGTATGTAATTTACGATAGTCTGACAAGAGGAAACAGTACAAAATGTCTTCTGGAATCAATAAGGAAAAAACTATGTGCCACGCGGGGCAGAAGGGGGGGGGGAGTGGTGGGGAGAAGGGAGGAGGGCGGGGGAAGGGTAGTAATGTCGGGCTATAAGGGGGGGGGGGGTATTTACAGAAGACCAAAATGGAACTACGTGGTTTATGGACGTCCTATATATTGTTATTCGTCCCACGGTTGGAAGTGAAAGCCAGCGCTAGTTCATACTTGGAGGCTGGTCTATCTTTTTGTCCCGCGAGCATCCACCACCTGTCTCTGAAGACGAACGTCTGGCCATTAGGGTGACACCTGTTGAGAAGGCGCTGTCGCTAAAAGGCGGAAAATTCTTCCCTGCGAAAGTAATGAATACCAGCCGGAAACATGATCGTTGACATTACATTGCTACAGGATCAGACGGCATCAGAGCAAAGGCATCGAACATGAATTTTTTTGGTCATTAGAAGCGGGATGGGACTGAGGACAAGTAACGGGAAGGAATTCGGCCATAGCCTTTTTGAAGGAAAAACCCAAATCTGGATGCCCGGAAAGGGATTCGAACCCGCGTCCTCCCGAATGTGAGGTCAGAGGATTACCGCTCATCCACCACGCTGGGTCATATGACTGGGGTGCAAATGTATCACAACAATGCACTACTTCATTTCAGATTCGCGGTTTCCATATTTCTTGATTTGTTTGTGTTTTTGCTGACTCACAGGGAACTCTGGTCTCAAAGGTCGGACTATTCTGGTAAGAAGACAACTGTTCCACTTCTCTTTGTCCCGCCTGTCCGGTGGCGGAGTTGTCGACACCTGCCGGTCGTGCAGACAAGTGTCTGGCGGAGAGCCCTCGGCAGCACAAGAATGGACGCGACCGTCCGGCTGGTGGACGCTCAATGGAGTCGCTATTCCCGGCGGCCGCGCTCCTATTAAAAGACGGCGTCGCCTGCGATTGTGCGGGCAGCTATTCCGGGCTCGCGGCGGTTATGACAGCGTGTGGGACAGCGGCCAGTGTCGGCTACCATACACCTGCCGCGCCCGCCTGCTCGTCAAGCGGGCCGCGGGCCGTTCTCTTTTATTACTCGGCGGAACGCTTGTCAGGAGGAATAATCCGCCCAGGAATAGTCTCCAGCCAGAGCCGTGCCAGAACTGTGGATTTACTGCTGTTTTCGAAACTGATTGTGTCTCATTACTGCGGTCCCAGAGAGCTTCTTTCAGTAGCAAGCAGCTGTGTACTGGCAGGTGGGCAAAGAAATTTGTCCGCGAAGCCATAAAACTAATATAGAATCGCGATCAGAATTTAGTGTCCTTCGAACTTAAATAAATTATCTAGACCGTATTGCTTTCCTGATTCTGTCATCTTCTACAAAAGAACATGACAATTTATTTTGTCCATGATCGATTGGTGGAATTCTGCGACTGTGACATCAAATTTCGGTTGATACAGAAAGCAGTAACCAGTCACAATTTGTTGTTATTGTGTTTATTCAACCATTACCGGTTTCGATCAAGATGCTCATCATCAGATTGTTTGCATTTTTAATGTATTTAGATATGCAGATGCAAAATTCGAGCGTGCGTCCTATAACAACAGAGAAGTGGTATTTATTGAGTGAGAGTAATTTAATTTTGGGTCGATTAAGATTAATCTCAATTACATTACTTACGTTATATGTCTGAATATTTTTTAAATCGATCTCTTGTTAGTGGCGAAAGGATATGATGTCTCATTATTAAACAAACACACAGCATTAACACTGATGATAACTTCACTATTATGAGAGTTATCATCAGTGTTAGTGCCGTATGTTTGTTTAATAATGAGCCACCACAGAAATACATCATATCCTTTCGCCACTAACAAGAGATCGATTTCAAAAATATTCAGACATATTACGTAAGTAATGTAATTGAGATTAATCTTAATCGACCCAAAATTAAATTACTCTCACTCAATAAATACCACTTTTCTGTTGTCTAAATACATTAAAAATGCAAACAATCTGATGATGAACACCTTGCTCGAAACAGGTAATGGTTGAATAAACACAATAACAACAAATTGTGACTGGTTGCTGCTTTCTATATCAACCGAAATTTAACAATTTATTGTCCCGCTGAATATTTTATTTTAAGGAGGACATGGATTTATTTCATAATCACCGTCAACGCAAGTACTCGAAATCGAGTAGGTTGGTTTTCATCTATGGGTCCGAAGTTGTCTGCGGAGTCGAAGAAGCATGCAATTTACCTCAACAATAACAGACATTCCCGCGGGACACAGCCAAGTTCCTGCGATGTTGACTCACGTGTTCAGTTTCTCTCCTGCTCTACCTCTTCTCATTTTCTGATCTTTGACGATTTTCCTCTAGAAACATTGTCAACTTCAGGATGTGCGATCGAGGGAAGAGGTTTCCTCGTTGTTATGGCCAATGAGGCACATCTTCGAGTTAGCCTTGATAAAACCCTTCAATAGCTTCTCTGACCATCAAATCATCAGCACAGCTTTTAACCACAATTTTTATGTGTTACTGGCATCGCGGTTCATTAGAGGCGGGAAAGGACTGGGACAGGGAACAGAAAGGAATTCGTCTATGGCCTTTTTGAAGGAAACATCCCAGTATTCACCTGGAGTGATTTGAGGAATCCATGGAAAACCCAAATATGTATGGTCGGACAGGGATTCGAACCCGCTTCCTCTCGAGGCCAGAGCGTTACTGCTTTCCCACCATGCTCGGCTCGTCGTCTATTAACTCTGAAATTTAATAATAGCACATAGTAAGTAACAGCAGGTATTATTTTGGACTTTGTTGTTTCATACAACTTATAACTTAATTATACGCCATTTTCGTTTGCCTTTTTCACATTCTTCAAATTCCTTGTCTATCCCCAGGAACCAATAAGCCCTAAAGCCTTTACAAAAAAAACTATTATAAATTCGAAATTAACTCCGTCCCTCTGTCTGTTACGTTTTAACTATCAAATGGCTAAACCTATCTTGATTAAATCTGTTAAAGAAATACTGTGTACCAATAGGAAGGAAATGGGATACTTTTTTTGCGATAAAAGACGTATTTTGTCATAAAAAGACAGAAGGACAGAGTGTGTAAGTCTTTGTAATGTTGTATCTTTGCCTCAGGCTTTGTTACTTTAGCAGTCATTTAGTGTACTCCCTACTCATAAATATCATTTACAGACACTACATATTACACGGACAACGAGTTAGGAGGAGGGCAAATTCTCGCTCCTACCTAACATTCGGGAGGACGGGGGTCAGATCCCGTCCGGCCATCCTGACTGTGGTTTTCCGTGGTTTTCCGTGGTTTCCCGCAGTCCCTCCAACCGAATGCCGGGATTCCATGGTTGAATTGTATGGGTATGTCTTCCCCGTCATATTATCCCAACTACATGATTTTTGGGGGACCTTTTACGCATCTTGTATCTTTCTATAACCAGTTCTAGGAATAAAATCCAGGCATATGCAGTCGCGGGTAGCAACTAGTTTAGCCATACTTGTGCACCTTGTCAGTTACGAAATATTAATGAATTATTATTTGAATCAAAAAGGCACTTTAAGTAGTGAGGTTGGTTTTATGTTCATAAAAGTAGTAAATGCACTGTACTCTCTGATCTCTGTTGTTTTTAAGCAGATTCTTTGTACTTCCCGCTTTCTGGTAGCCTCGTGTATGATTCCTGCACTCACCATCAAGAAGCTCCTTTGATAGTCTGTGTTCCTTCAGCTGCGCACACCATGCAGTGTCGGTTGGTGTCGACCTTTTGGCAGACCCGACTCTGTCCAATCAGAGTGAGTGCTCTGCGATACGTCGAACAGAACTCGAGTTCGTCGACCAGAACTCTTCCCGACGATAGCCATTCGCCTAAATGGGCGAGGCTGCCTTTATAAATTACACGCACAAACTGTATTAAGATACCCTCCCTTCTCATTTAGTTTTTCTGTTCAACTTTTCATTTGATATCCTTACCTCCAGTATTTCTGGCGATGGGACATCCTGTTGTTTCCTTTCAAAATACAGAACTGGGAGAAACTGATCCAAAAAGTGATTTCAGTTTGGATAATGTTGAAACAATGATGTATCCGGGAAATAATTTCAGGTTTCTAACATGAATAAATCACATTTTAGGTCTGAGAAAAGATTTGCGTTCTCACTCTGAAATGCTTTGCGCAGTATAGACTTCTGACAATCTGGGGTGTTAATCAGATGCTACTTTTACATATTTATCAGTGAATGCTGAGTAGTTTTATCGATCTTTTAAAGCTATTTGGACATAAATACAGATGGTTCCGTACATGTTATTAACTTAAGTGAGATAAGCTCTTCCAACGACGGTATTTATTTATTTATTTGTCGCATTGCTTAGCAACTAATGTAATACATACGAATATATAGAATATATACAACGACAAGAACGTTGGTAGTATTCACAAATTGATGTTCAGTTGTTGCAGTCATGATATGAAGGAAGTTGCATCACTGGAAACATCTTTAAATGGTGCATCGTACTTCCTTAGAGGGCATTCCTTGATGATGTGCTCCACACTCTGGGAAGGAGCTCCGCAGTAACAGGCAGGAGAATCCTGAAGACCCACTTATAGAGCATGGCGTTGCATTTGGCGTAGTCTGTTCTTAGGCGGTTTAGTCTGACCCACTGGTCTCTCTTCCGATGGAATCCAGGAAGTCCAGTTGGAGGATCTTCAATATCTTGATGTTTCATAGATACACAATCCCAGCTTTTTCGCCAGTTTTTCCATGACGTGGAAATAAAATTCGCAGGTAACATGCTATACTAAGTTTCTGGATTTAAGATGAGTGGTGGTATGTCATTTAGGACCTCAAGGATTTGGAGATTCTGTGGATGGTCAGGTCCATAGTTTTATTCACTCACGTGCCGTTGCTTCTTAGCATCTTACCTCTGGATGTCGTATATTGCTGCTGATACGTAACTAGGGGACAGGTATGGATTTTAATTTGCCAGTCATTACTCTCATACACTCGTTCAGATGGACGTCGATTTTTCCAGTGTGAACACTACGTGAGCAGTACCCAGCTACACGGTAAACCACGTTGAGGGCAGTTGTTCGTAGTGAGTCTGCATCAGCTCTCCACGAAGTACCAGCTAGCTTCTTCATGATATTATAAGTTTGTGACCTGTGTTTCCCATGTGTTTTTTGAACGTTAAGGAACTGTCTAAGGTGATAGCGAGATATTCAGGGTAGAAGTTATGTTTCACTCTTCGGTCGTAGAAGTTCACTTTGAGCTGGTGATGTGCTGTTCTATTCCTCAAACGGAATGCGTACACTTCTGTTTTCATTGGGTTTGGACAAAATTTCCACTTCATACAGTACGCATTCAAGGTTTCTAAACCATTTGAGAGTATGCTTTCACCTTTCCTCTTGTGTGGCAGTTTGGATAGCGATGGTCGGTTGGCTCTGGCGAATGCTGTTGCTCACTATCGTTTTCAGATCTTTCATCTTCCGAAGTTGCTTTGTGTGACCGTGGGAGACATGGGGTCCAGTCCGGTCACTTGTTGAGTAGATTGTCAGCCGTCCTGCATCACCAGTCCGTTGTCCAGGGTACACCACGAGGAGGTATAGCTACAAGTCCCAAGGACGGTTATTACTCTTTAATTAATCGGTTCTCCTTAGAACCGTCATCGAAAACTGTATTGCTGTGGATTTAAAGATTCTTAAATCACTCAAAACGGAATCTGATGAAACACATAACTGAAAACGCTTTTGTCTCAGCATGATTTGTGTCAGACAGTTTTTAGTATTTTCGTTCAGTCCCTTCCACTCGCTTTATTGTCTTAAAGATGAATGAACCATCTCTATTACAATGTTTTTGTTACGTAATAAAAGCATGTGTGACACAGTGCTTTGTTGCATTGGTTCACTGAAATTTCAGATCACATTTTCTTGATATTATTTGTCTTCGCAATTCCTCTTAATCTAACCAGAACTATGAAATCAATAATGTAGGATTTTATCCATTAACAAAGGTTACAGACATCTTTCAACTTGTCTAGTTACTTAGAGGTAAATCATTTTAGTTTTGTAAGTTGAGGTTTTGTAGCATTTTGCACAATAGCTTGTCTTTTGATTATTTATTATTGATTCAAGCCCTCTGTGGCCACTTATAACTAGTTCTTTCTTGATGCTCGCCTTCCTTCCCAATACCTTTTAACCCCGCCAATAATTTTTCTTTTCTCTCCTGTGAGATGGCTTTCCGAGGTTTACTAATTTTTGATGGAGGGGACCAGGAGTTAACCATATTCCAAAATTTGGAGCGATCTGCAAGATTAATATCTCAAATTGCAGTGGAGTCCAAATCGTCTTGCAATTATTTATAAAACAACCTCGAAAAAGTGCAACTGACCTCTGCGTCTATTATCTGTATAAATACTTATTGTTTCTGCACCTAAATTCGTACTCTAAGTGATTTAATAAAATTATCTGCTATCGAAGTAATGTTTAACTTTTTTCCGTAAAGTTGTAGATCAGATTCCGAGTAATTTATGTTAAATTACTTATCGTCCAAGATCCGGCTGCATGTTTTCAACGTCCATCTGTAATTTGATTGAGATTCAATTTTTATGTATAATTGTTACTAGCAGAATCGTATTCTGCCAGGTTAATATCAAAATATGGTCGCAAGTATTTTAATTAAATCCAAAAAATTTAAAAAATTCGTTAACTTGTTTCTTGAAAATATTATAATCATTTGAAAGAGAGACATGTAAGTAACATAAAATGTTTGGGTTGCCAGATGTTAACAACATGTAAGAGCGGGAGAGAGCGTGTGGTGCGCTGACTGTAACAGCTGTCTATCCCTAGTTGCGGCCACTTTTACATACGCAACCCAAACTTATTATCTTCTTTACATGTCTCTCTTTCAAATGAACTATAATATATATACATATATATTTAAAGCGAACAAAATTTTTGCTAAAAACTTTTTTTTAGCTAAAAATACTTGGTGTCATATTTTGATACCCAACTCGGCAGAATCGTATCCTACTACTCATAATTATGCATAAAAATTTAATTTCAACCAAATAACTGATGAACACTGAAATCGCGCATCCAGATCTTGGGCTATGGAATTGGAACAACCAGTGCTACATTTACCTTGTGAAGTGTCTCACTATTGCGACATCAAAATATTTTATTTATTATAAATTTATCACTTAATATTTATCATGAGGGATGTGAATTGATCATCAAGGCACCAATTTAAAATTACTATTTATTAGATCACTCATATGGATGTATTAATTAATTAGACGTGATTAAGAGATGTGATTTGTTATTGTAAACTGTCCGGCATACATTGTTGTTCATCAGGGTCGTTACTGGGCTAGTGGACGCGGTAGGTGAACGCACTCAACACACACAATACCGTTTGTTGCTCCTGTGACGGCAGCTGCGGGCAGATCCGTGGTGGCGCCTCTTACGACACGACTGCGGGAAGCGGTCTGATCAGCTCACGGGTGGCGTCGTGTTCGCCTCACGTTCGACGCAGCACAGACGTAGAGTGACCCCTCAAGCAGCTAGGACGGGAAGATGTCGACGCAGTCTGGCGACGAACCTGCTCCTTGCAGATACGGACTGGAAAAACTTCCAGCAGAAGCGCGAACTCACACTCGCACTCGCGTATTATTCCAACGTCCGTGCGTACAGCCCCGAGGTGCACACCCGAGTTCGCCTCACAAGCGAGTCCCGCCACCCCCTCCACTTAGCGGTCCAGCGGATTAGGGGAAAACGAGGGGAGCCACATTCCTTCGCCGATAGCTACCTGTCCTGTCTGGCTCCTAACAAACTTACGTGGCTGCAACATCACACGGCTGTAATGTGTCATTACACTTGTTTTGTGTGTAAGACTTATTCTGAAATCATTGATTTTATTATTATTAATTTAATTACGATGGAGCACATGTTCCGGTGGCAATTCCCCTGGTCATCTAGCAATCTCCTTTTTATTACTATTTTTTATATTATTGTATACACTTTTGAGTGTTAAATTCCACTCCTCATTTACATATGCGATTAACGAATTTCAATTTTAAATTCCTTCAACTATTTTGGTACATTATTTATCACTTCACTTGGTAATTTATTCAAATCCCTGACACCCTTACCAACAAAAGTAAATTTCCTCACTCCCTTACGCATGAAATGGAGTGCCAGCTTGTCGCCATGGTCATCTCTTCTCTTCCATGCACTATCACCATCACCAACACATGCCTTGTACACTCCCAGCACTCCCTTCACCCTCCTCCTGTCTTCCAATGACTCCCAATCCAGCTCCTTTATCATATCAATTACTGACTGGGTCCTATGATAATTTCCGCAAACAAATCTATCTGCTCTTCTTTGCACGCCCTCAAACTTCTCTATTTGATACTCAAAATGTGATTCCAAACTACACCAATATATTGAAGCAATGGTCTGATCATTCCTTAACTTATACATCCTCTGATCACCCACCCCAACATATTTCTGTATCATAAAATGGCGAAATTTTTAGATCATGGATTAATTTAAATCTAATGGATTTTAATCTATTTGTTTATTATAAATGTTAATCCTGGTGGTTGATGAGTATTGTGAAGACCGAAAGCCACTGAAAAGCAAAATAAATAAACAAAATTATAGGATTATACGAGCAATAAACACACCTAATCACAGTTCTATCATTATCAACTGGGAACTTTTAATGACAAAAATGAATCTACTGGCTTGTATACGAATTTCATATTTAGAATTCGTTCTGGAATGTTTTAAGAATTTCTGTCAAGTTTAAAGGAAATTTAGATTATTTGATAGGTACAATGGTGATACCGCTAATTAGTGTAAATAAAAATTAGCGTCATTAAAAAGAAGCCAAAACATCTAAGTTATTGCTGTATTGCTGAAAAAATTATTTGCTTCAACTAAATCGAGATCCATTCATATCATGTCTGATGGTCCCTTGTTCTTGCCCCCCCCCCCCCTCTATTCCCCATTAGCAGTCTCTTGACTGGTTTGTAATGTTTCCTTTAACTTTTCCTTCCATTACCAAGTTAACCATGTCTTAAAATGTGACCCACTACCCTGTACGACTTTTGCAGAAAATTCTTTCCTGGCACATCATTTACAAAATAAAAACGTTCGTTTCTTACTTCATTTGTCCACTTAATTTTTAACACCCTTCCACAGAACCTTATTTCAAATGCTTGACTTTTCTTTATTTCTGGTATTCACAAAGTTCAAACTTCACTTCCACAAAGTGCTGTGCTTCATAAATACAGTTCTGGAAAGTTCTTTCTCAGTTCTAGATTGAGATTTTTCTCTGTTTCACGATGGCTCTTTTCGCTAAAGCTTCTGCAATTTTGACATCGTTCTTTCTTAGGTTATCAGTTGTTATTCTACAATACCTAAAAAAAAACAGGATTCACTCATTTTTCATCTTACAACTAAGCGTATTTCTTTATATATTTAGCCACTGTTGTTGGTATAATTTCTCCTGCATTTCATGACTTTTGCCTTGCTTTGATTTACGACTAGTGCAGAAATTTAAACATACTATTGTGTAATAAAATTTCGGAACCTTGATTGGAAGAGTATGTTCTTGCGGTTGTCCGGTTTTATTGATTTTACAAAGCTTCTGTCATTAATAGATGAACAGTTCACTGTGAACTGATGGATTTAGGATATAGAAAGCTAGACCGTGGTTCAGAATCATCCTACATTTCCTTTTGAGTTCGGATGACGTAGCGATTGGTTGTTGTCGGGCCACTGGAAAACAACAAGCAGCCCGTAATGAAGCTATTATCGGTCTCTCAACAGCAATGTGTTTTCCAGCAATGTGCAATTCCAGTTCCAGCCCACACATTTCTCTCCATGTACTTTCTACTCGACATTTTTTTTTATGTATATATAAACCACATAATTTTATTCTGATATAAGCACTCTTTTCTGTCAGGGCTGAGAAAATTGTAAGTAATAAATTTTGAGGTCAATAAAAATTTTATGTGCGAAAGATTGAGTCGAAGGCGAATTAAGCACTTATCCGGACGTAGCAGATCCGATACCAAGGAGAAGACGAAGTACATGTTTAATAATGGAGAGGGAGAGACACGAATAAGATGGCTTTCGTTACGGAAGCAGCTTAATGGAAGTTACAAAAGTTATTGGGATAGTTGGGCCTTCAGGTAAAGGATTATTTGTATAAAAGTTCAGAATACGTAGAAATCGCATTGAGTAAATGGTAATATAACAATTGATAAAAAAAATGGATAAAATTGCGATGGATCGCATGCTCCGGTGGCAATCTCTCAACACATCCGTCTTTCTCCTTTCCTCTTCCAACCTACATTTTCCCTCGACTAATTTTACTTTAAATTCTTTCAGAGTTTTTGATAAATAATTCATCATTTCTCTTGGCAATTTATTCTAATCCCTCACACCTTTTTCTATGAAAGAAAATTTTCCCACACTCTTATGCCTGAAATCAAGTGTCAGCTGGTGGTCATGGTCATTCTTACCCTTCCAACTCTCTTGCAACTCTCTTAATTTCCCCACCATATCTTTCTATTTTTCATTATCAATATAAGCCTTGTACACTCCCATGACACTCTTCACCTTCCTTCTATCCTCCAATGAATCCCACTTGTAAGGCAGTTCGTTGATTTGTGATAAATTATTGTCCTGGTGGTACTACTCAACACGACGTGTATTTCAGTCTTAATTAAATGTTCGTAAGATTACAGGTTTGATACCGTCAGGTCGCCAGTGGCGACTCCACAACTAATACTAATGATTCATAGTCACTCACAAAAATAAATCACGTAAACAGTTAGCAGTAGCAGTTAGCGGGAATTGCCAACACATAAATCACACAAAAGTTTACATTCAGAACACACATTTATTGTCTGAATAAGCAAAAGAAATACGTCGCCGAAGTAACCACCAGTTACAAAGACTCGTGCTATCGAAACTTCTTCACCAAAGCGTGCAAGATTCGAACCGAGCAGGTACAAGTAACATGTGGAGCCAATATCACAATCGTTTATCCGGAACACTGTTCTTGTTCTCATCCACCAACACTCGAAATACTTCTTCAAATCACCGTACAAGTTAATGGAATAGTTATAAGCACTTTTTAAATATTCGTCCTCGCGGCATCGTTCTCAACAGTCGACCACTTTCGACATTCGCTTCCCGCGCTCCCGCCGTATACTATACTTCTCTGCCATCTTGCTCTTACTCTCCAAAGATAATCTCTCGCAGACACTACTCTCGACTCGCGTCGGTTCGATTGCATCGTTACACACTCCAACTCCTTTATCATATTAGTTACCGATTGTGTTTTGCGGTAACTTACAAAGACAAATCTGGCAGGACTCCTCTGCACCCCCTCCAACTCCTGTATTTGATACCTAAAATGTGGGTTCCATACCACACCACCACATTCCAGCAGAGGTCTGACCAAAGTTAATTTGTACCACAATTCCCTTACATCTCTAGTGCACCCTTTCATCACTTTTTCCAACGGGTGAAGGATTTTGAACCCTTCCGCTACTACCTGTCCAGTTAAGCCTGGTGTCAAATGTTATGCCAAGGTATTTACATTACGAGTCTTCTTCTCCACTTTATAATCATAATCAACCTTTCGATTTTTATCGGTGTACCTAATATTTGAGAAACAGTGGAATTAAAATAAGATAAAGTCGATCTTGGAAAGTTTAGTTGCAGTCATGTAACTGAAGTAATAGTAACCACAAATAAAGCAATGTAGAGTATGTCTTTTATTTCAAGTAACAAAAATAAGTCTGAAGAAAGATTGGCGATATTATATTTGTAAAAATATATTTATGTCTAAATGATGGAAAATACTGTTCCTTATCCCGAAAGTAAGTTAGTAAGGAATATATAAAAAGTAGCATAATTTCGAATTGCTTAAAACGCGTTCAGTGGTAGTAAACGGTTATCAGAGAGCGGCCATACACTACGCAGATCCAGTTTGGTCTTCTGTTAAGTGGCTCTCCCCCTTTCCCTTATTGATTCCAAAGCATATTTTGTACTGTTTTCTCTTGTTAAATTAAAGATGGAGATAATTAAATGGCGGAAATAAATATTCAAGTTACGTGGCTTGGTTCAGAACACCCACCCAGCCCCGACGTAGCCAAGCGTAGCTTTCTACCCAACCCTTCCCATCCCTTCCCCCATAGACCGATCCAAGTAGTTTATGGACGCCCCTGTTAGTAGATAAAAAAAGCTGCTTAGTGTTGTAACTTTCGAGAAGAAGGTTATAAACCGAATAAATGCATCTTGAGGATTATTGATAATTCCATCAAGTGTTTGCCAGTTGCTGTCAGCAAACGCATTGTTGAAGGTAGCAGGTATGAGCTGCTACTGCAGTGTCGGATCGGTGATCAAGGGTAGTGGTGCCCCTTGCCAAAGGTGTGCACCTGTCTCTTTGCTGCAGTAATAGATCCTCTATATAAGTGGGGACTGGTAGGGAATCGGTTTTTACCCTGTGAGCGCTGTGGGAACCTTTGGGCCTCAGCAGCGGGGTCGTACGCTACGGTGGTGCTCTGTGAAGCTTGGACGAGTGCGTGTGAAGTTGCGCTCGTACAGTGATGCTTTGCGAGTCAGTGTGGTGCGGTGGAAGGCGCACTGAAGCGCCTCCTAGTGTGGGAAGTAGCGTTATTCTGTGACGCTTTGCGCGGCGCGGTGAAATGTGCGATGGGGCACTCCTGCGCGGCATTCAGTCGCTGTTGCTTCCGCCTTGCCCTTACCGGGGCTGGTGGCGCCGAGTGTACGCGAAGAAATCACACAGAGGCTTAATCTATACGGCAAGGTTTTGAAAGGGTCTTCAGCCTGGTTCGTGTTGGACGCTCCATCCGCGCTGCTCCCCGTGGGCACCCTTAATGGGTGGAGAAATGCCTTGCCTCACCACGCCTGCTGTAATGTTGGGTGAATCGGATGAGTCTAATCCCGCGGCGGAGGCGGAGGCGTAGTAGCAAGGTAGAGTGGTGTGGTGGGGCGGTAGATGAAGAGCTTCGCCACGGGAACTGAATACGCTTTATCCCGGTTGGTGGACCAAACATCTGTACTCACGTCTGCAGGTGGGGCGTCACTGAAGGCGGTGCGGTTGAGCGTGCAGCCCAGAGTGGTGGTCGTGGGCCGGCAGGCGGCGGTGCCTTGCCAGTCCTACCTGGAGCGAGTGCCACTGTACAGTGTTTGCCTGTTGGTGTCTGCAGGTGGGGCGTAATTGAAGGCGGTGCGGTTGAGCGTGCAGCCCAGAGTGGTAGTCGTGAGCCGGCAGGCGGCGGTGCTTTGCCAGTACGACCTGGAGGGAGCGCCGCTGTACAGTTTTTGCCTGTTGGTGTCTGCAGGTGGGGCTTCGTTGAAGGCGGTGCGGTTGAGCGTGCAGCCCAGAGTGGTGGTCGTGGGCTGGCAGGCGGCGGTGCTTTGCCAGTACGACCTGGAGGGAACGCCGCTGTACAGTGTTTGCCTGTTGGTGTCTGCAGGTGGGGTGTCCTTGAAGGCGGTGCGGTTGAGCGTGCAGCCCAGAGAGATGGTCGTGGGCCGGCAGGCGGTGGTGCTTTGCCAGTACGACCTGGAGGGAACGCCGCTGTACAGTGTTTGCCTGTTGGTGTCTGCAGGTGGGGTGTCATTGAAGGCGGTGCGGTTGAGCGTGCCGCCCAGAGTGGTGGTCGTGGGCCGGCAGGCGGCGGTGCTTTGCCAGTACGACCTGGAGGGAACGCCACTGTACAGTGTTTGCCTGTTGGTGTCTGCAGGTGGGGCGTCATTGAAGGCGGTGCGGTTGAGCGTGCAGCCCAGAGTGGTGGTCGTGGGCTGGCAGGTGGCGGTGCTTTGCCAGCTCGACCTGGAGGGAGCGCCGCTGTACAGTGTTTGCCTGTTGGTGTCTGCAGGTGGGGCGTCGTTGAAGGCGGTGCGGTTGAGCGTGCAGCCCAGAGTGGTGGTCGTGGGCCGGCAGGCGGCGGTGCTTTGCCAGTACGACCTGGAGGGAGCACCGCTGTACTCTGTCAAGTGGTACCGCGGAAACCTCGAGTTCTTCCGCTACTCACCAGGAGAAAGCTCGCCCTACAAGGTCTTCCCCTTCCCCGGAATCGATGTAGACGTGAGTACCAAAGTTTAATCTCTATTACTTCTTTATGACTGTCATTTCGTTATAAGGGTGATACAAAGACATCATCTTCACAGTTTAAAGAAACGTCGTATAATCAATTTGATGCACCATTATTTTAGTTAGTATACTCTAACAATAAAAACTTAAACAGTAAAACCAATAGAGCATCAGTATTGTGAATTGTGGCAATAATTTGCCAAATTTGAAGATTTTAAACAGATTTGTCCGGTAGATAATTGAAATAAGAACAGTAAGAAAAACACAAATAAAAGAAAACTCTACAAATAAAAAAACAAAAAATAAAAAATCAACAACAAAACACTCAAAGCTGCATAAAACACAAAATAAAACTTACGAAATACACAAACACCTGAAAAATGGCATTCATTTAGAATCATCAAAAAGAGGAAAAAAATAGAAAATCCGGTAAAAGGAATGACAGGAATGAGGGATATAGTTGCTGTAATTAGTGCCTATTAATAAACTTGTATGTATAAAAAAGCAAGAACAAAAGCAAAACAATAGATTCTTATAGAAATAATTTAAAGGAACATTATATTAATATAGCTAAAAGGATGTAAGGCAAATTTTAAATGCTAAGAAGAAGAGAGAAACGTAGAAATATAAGAAAGCTTCGAAAATCAGATATTACGAAAGTACTAACAAATTATCTGTCAAAACTAGAGTGCTTTTCTGTCGTAATTTCTTGAGTAATTAAATGTTGTTTTTTTTCGTATAAGGAAGAGTACATTGCTTCAGAAGCAACCAAGTAAAACTCCGTCAAAAAAACGGAAATTCGTGCTTACGTTGTAAACTGAGCATAAATAAAAATTATAAATAGTAATGCTTGTAAATCGACGTTGTGACTGTTCGTAATTTAAAGTAACGTGTAATATTGATTAAGAGCAGTTATATGCATTGGGCTTGTAGTTAAAAAGTTTTAACTATTTTATGAAGTAGCTGAAATACAACACGCTTCAAAATAAAATAAAAAACAAGTAAGCCAGCTCAAGCTAGATAGATAGTACACAATTAGCTTTTCAAGTAAGACAATCATTTGAAACTTTAAAAATATAATATGATCTAATACATAATTCGTTATGAGGAAAGTCAAAGCAATTCTACATTTATCTCAATCACTGGTAATGATTTAATCTCTGATGTATAATACGTATAACAATTTCCTGAACATCGTTTTCCTTATGCATCCAAGTTTTAAACCCTTCATTTTACACTCACTCGTTTCTAGAGCGGCGTAAAGTTACTGTACTTTCTTTGGTAACTCACTCAATTTTTATTCGTAACGTACAAATTAATAACACTATTCATTCTTAAATTCCCTGCGAACAAAACGACTTCGATGTTCCGTCTTCGACGTAGTGTAGGTAACTGAAACAATGATTCAATTGCTTCACGATAATCGGATTTACGACTAACTGTCGTAATCGTTTGAACACAGAGCGAAAAAGTTGAATTACGTTCAGCGAATAAGGAGCGAGACGCGGTGACCTTGTTTACTCAGTACACATCTAATAAACCATCAAGCCGTAATTTTTAAAATTTCTTAATAACCGTCCATTTTGTGTTCGGTCGCATGTGTTGAACCGGATACGGACAATTCCCGTTAGGCTCTTTTTACACTATACGGTTTTGATCTAACGGTAGAAAATCGTACGGCGACATTCTTTCAGTGTCGTGAAGAACAGCATGGCCCCTTTCACGTTACACGGTGACGGCAAAACGCCGTCCGGTCGCCGCGTAGCAGCCGTCCACTGCCACTGCAATACACGGCAGCCGGACGGCGACCGATAATTCAGTGGCGCACGCGGCAAAATGTGCGCTTTCACATTACACAGCGACGGCGTAACGCCGTCCGGTCGCCGCGTAGAAGCCGTCCACTGTCACTGCAATACACGGCATCCGGACGGCGACCGATAACTCAGTGGCGCACGCGGCAAAATGTGCGCTTTCACATTACACAGCGACGGCAAAACGCCGTCCGGTTGCCGTGTAGCAGCCGTCCACTGCCACTGCAATACACGGCAGCCGGACGGCGACCGATAATTCAGTGGCGCACGCGGCAAAATGCGCGCTTTCACATTACACAGCGACGGCAAAACGCCGTCCGGTCGCCGCGTAGCAGCCGTCCACTGCCACTGCAACACACGGCAGCCGGACGGCGACAGATAATTCAGTGGCGCACGCGGCAAAATGTGCGCTTTCACATTACACAGCGACGGCATAACGCCGTCCGGTCGCCTCGTAGCAGCCGCCCACTGTCACTGCAATACATGGCATCCGGACGGCGACCGATAATTCAGTGGCGCACGCGGCAAAATGTGCGCTTTCACATTACACAGCGACGGCAAAACGCCGTCCGGTCGCCGCGTAGCAGCCGTCCACTGCCACTGCAACACACGGCAGCCGGACGGCGACAGATAATTCAGTGGCGCACGCGGCAAAATGTGCGCTTTCACATTACACAGCGACGGCATAACGCCGTCCGGTCGCCTCGTAGCAGCCGTCCACTGTCACTGCAATACATGGCATCCGGACGGCGACCGATAATTCAGTGGCGCACGCTGCAAAATGTGCGCTTTCACATTACACAGCGACGGCAAAACGCCGTCCGGTCGCCGCGTAGCAGACGTCCACTGCCACTGCAACACACGGCAGCCGTACGGCGACAGATAACTCAGTGGCGTACGCGGCCAAAAGCACGCTTTCACATTAGACGGTTTTAAATCGTACGGTCGAGCCCTAGAGCCACTGTAGTCGGTGTTTGGCTATGTATTATTACTCTTTTAAAATATTTTTGGTGTCTTCTGTATATTTCATTCTGCTGTGTTATATTGTTCAGTAAAGACATATTGAGTTAATTTGTGTACATTTTCTTTCAGTGTCCAATATCTTAAAAGACTTTGGTCAGATCACTTCTAGAATATGGTGGTGTAGTTTGGGACCCACATTTTTGGGTGGAGGGGTTGCAGAGGAGGGCTGCCAGATTTGTCTTTGGAAATTACCGCAAAATACAATCAGTTACTAATATGATAAAGGAGCCGGAATGGGATTCTTTGGAGGATAGAAGGAGAGTGAAGAGAGTCATGGGAGTGTACAAGGCCTACACTGGAGACGAAGCATGGGAAGATATTGGTGCGAAAATTAAGAGAGGTTCTTGGAAGGGTAATGTTGAACATGACCACAAGCTGGCACTTAATTTCAGGCACAAGAGTGTGGGAAAATAATCTTTCGTAGGAGAAGGTGTAAGGGACTGGAATAAATTGCCAATAGAATTGATGAATAATTTACCAGAAACATTTAAAGAATTTAAAGTAAAAATTAGTAGAGGGCAAAAGTAGGTTGGAAAGGAGAGAGACGGGTGTGTACGGAGATTGCCACCGGAGCGGACGCTTAATCGCAATTTTATTAATTATTAATCACCTTTTTCTAGAATATAGAACAACAGTATAGTATAGTATTGGATGCACAAAAATTATCATCCATCGACGGTTATATAACGTGGTTATAATGAATAATAAACAAGTAATTTCAATTAAACGACACGGAGCTGGTAATAGAAAAAAGCCATACCGGAACCGCATAATGTGAACGAGTCTGTCCTTCCGGATTTGCACCGTTCGAGTTTCTGCCGTTGCTCAAAACCGAATAGTGTGAACAGAGCCATAGAACCGGACGGTCCGGTCGAAAACCGGACGGTTGGCAACCCTGCTTTAACTTGGTACTTTAAAAGTAGTAAGTTTTATGCTACAAATGTCGTCATTTTCAGAGGCCGTTTTACTTAATGCTTTTCCTTTTTTGGGTGGTTAGGATTTGATTTGGCAGCCGTGGTACTGTGTGAGTGTCCGGTCGGGGGCAGGTGGTCGGTCTGCGTGTTTGCTGTGCGCTAACAAGCAGAGCGACGTCCGCCCCCGGGGCGTGGTCAGTCGCTACGCAAACAGCTGATTTGATAACAGGCGCCGCACCGCGCGTGTCGTTTACAAACAGCGGCCGCCGTCGAGCGGCGGCGCTGTTTTCCTTTGATCTCCGGGGACGGCACTCGCAAAATACCGCCCCCCACCCACCGCCACCGTCACACAACAATATCTCTGGATAAACAAGTCGTAAATAGCCGCCCGACAACGTATAAAATAAGTAAGGAACTAAACCATTTCGAGAAAATTCATTTACTGAAAACGGATAACCATATCTTTGGGAGAACAATTACAGAACGGGGAGCAATTAGTCCATTCTCTATATCAGTGGTTGCCAAATGGTGGCCACAAGGGTTCCGTGTTCCGTCCGAGAATTAAATAAAATGCTCGTCGAAAAGAGTCATAACCGCACTGCGAGAATGCTGTCATAATTCTGCTTCCGTTTGTGACGACTTACCGATGCGAGACTGGTTTCTCAACCTACGCTTTTAAAAATGGGGATCCGCCAAAAAATGTAATATCAATTAGGGTTCCGTGGCCAAAAGGAAATTGGGAACCGCTGCTCTACGTTACTGGTTTCTCGATCCCTTTCTCCAAGGCTGCCAAACCCCAGGACCGCGGGTCACGAATTTTACCTCCAACAGCAGCAATGTTGCCACCTTACCGATTTTGTCGCTAGATTTAGTGAATTTTGAAGCTCGAAAGCGATATTTTTAAATTTGTTATCGCTAAAAAAATATTTGGTGATTTTTAGTGATATTCAACCTTGCAGCGTTTCGAAACACTTGATTGGAATTGGGTATGGTAATGCCAGTGTCATGACTCGGATAAATAATGGCGTCCATAATAACCTGAAAACGGAATACGGCTTACCCAATACAAGAGGCTTCTGGATTAAATACCTTTGTGGTGTTAACTGATTTAGCCATATCCTATCACTTTCTCCCTCAAATGGAGCAGTAGAGAGGATTTTCAGTACAATGAACATTCGTAAGAACAATTTGACAAACAAGAAAGCCGTAAATAGCCAATTTTTTTTATAATGAATCGGCTAAAATTGTGAAAACTGCTACAGTTACGAGTTTCCTGCTAATGTGATTGGTAAAGATGCTAAAGATTCTAAATATTCTTTTAAATCTAAGACTGACGATTCATCTCATCCTTCCACATCTGCAAGTTCTGCAACTCCAACGATGTACCAAGACGATGAAGAAGAAATATCGATTGAAGAAATTTGATTTTGATTTTTAATACAATGTTATTTTTAATTTAATGAAAATACTAATTATTAAGATATTTTCATATTATTTACCTTACCACTTTCCTTTATTTTATTTAGCGATTTCTAGCGAATCTTTTAGTTCTAAATATCCCGCAATCTAGTGAGTTTTGAGACACGGTCTAGTGACTTTTGTTTTCGAAAGGTGGCAACGCTGAACAGCAGTGGTCCAGAATATGCTGGTTAAAAATTTCTGCTAAGGTCTCATTGATGTTTTTACTTTTTTATTATAATTTAAAAAAACTCTGCAAAGGCCTCATTGATGGTTTTTACTTTTTGATTGTAATTAAACTGTGTTACTTATACACTAATCAGCCATTAACCTACTTACTAGCATGTTGTCCACATTGCGAAAGCAATACAGCAGCGATTCGGCGTGGCACGGATTCTACAAGTCCTTGGTACGCTTCCAGAGGTATCTGACACCAGATTTATACTTACGGGTCACGAAATGCCCTTAAATTACGGGCCAGCAGTTTGTGGGAATGTTGACTTGGAAGGAACATATTGGAAACCATTTACAAACCCTGCATCATGAAAACTCTACCAACACATTTACACCACGGGAATCTCTATCAAACGCAACGTCTACCGTATATACATATACCACTTTTAATTTACTCTCTGCCAATCACAAGCCTACCTCTAACATGTCAACCAAATCGTAAACTTGTTAAAATAAAACTTTACTAGAATACTTCTACAATCCCAAAGATCTTTACCAAGAAAACCTTTACCCTACCTGAAGGTTACCATTTTCCAACATTCCCGAAAAATAATACTACCAGAATTTAACCCTACCAGAAAAACCGAACTTTTCTATATATCATGCAATGAAAAGAGCAGAAAATATTAATTAGATTGCGTCAGTAAGACACATACCGAATATGTGAATTTTATCATGAAAAATACCTGAAACAAGACTCAAATATGTGTTCTAAATAAAAATAAAAATAAACAATACATGTTTAATGTTTTATAACAACTGAATTATTTAAATTTGTTAAAAAAATCTTTTTTCAATCCAACTATGGGGATGCCTGCTTTAAACTTCTGAAATGAATAAAACAGTCAACATAAAATTAACAATTATTAATAACAATTCGTTGTGATACATTATTCTAATAAATAGATGAACAATGCTAAAATTTTATCACTCCAAGACATATCAGAAAATAATGTTAAAAATATGCTATATGCTGAATTGAATTTTTCAATGCTAAATCACTTGAAAATATGCTAAATTTAGTCATAAAATGCTAAATTGTCAGCACTGATCACTAGTGGTGCAAACATCCGGTCTTTAGCGCTGCACGTGATGAAAAGAAACATCAGGCTGGTAGCTCTGGAATGTGTTACGAATGCTATGAAATAAAAGCGTCAAAACATTATTGCTCTATTACATAAATTGAAAAAAAAGAAGAAAATATGAAAGGTTGGTTTGCAGCTTCCCAGTCTTCTGTTCTGTTCGCTTTTATTTCACTGTATTGCGCCGCATCTGACCTGATCTTATTCACATTCGCCAGGTTGATTGTTCTTGTCACTTTCGGCCATGATTGTACATCCCAATACCGTTGTTAGAAAATAGCGATTGCGTAGTAGATGACCAAACAGACGATCTGTTCTCGTCCCCACGTATTGCATGGTCCATCAGTTTTACGTATCTCATCATTCTTCACTTTGGGGTTTCAATAAATTTTATTCCAACTAAATTCTTCTACAGCCACAGATTTCGAGAGCTACTGCCGATAAAAAAATTAATTTCTTTGGTTACAAATGAACATACCCATGTTGCAATGATAGGAGAGATAGGATTATAGGAATAAGATGCCGTACTAATGCCTGTATGGATTCCTCGTACTATTCAGTTTGGAACGCACACAGATAGTTTGGAGCAAGCACCCTCTGCCACCCACAATAATTGTGAATTATTTAATTTAATTGTAATGCAGCACACGCTCCTGTGGCAATTTCCCTACACACCCAACTTCCTCCTATCCTGCACCCACCTACATTTGTCCTCTACAAATTTTAACTTTAAATTCTTTTAACGTTTTTGGTAAGTTATTCATCATTCCCCTTGATAACTCATTCAATCCCTGACACCCTTACCTAAAAAGGAAAATCTTCCCACACCCTTGTGCCTGAAATCGAGTGACAGCTTGTGGTCATGGTCATCTTTTCTCTTCTATGAACTACTTTTCATACCTACTGCAATATCTTTCCATGCCTCATCGTTAGTATACGCCCTGTACACTCCAATGACCCTCCTCATCCTCCTCCTGTCTTGCAATGAATCCCATTCCAGCTCCTTTATCATATCTGTCACTGATTTCATTCTGCGATAATTTCCAGAAACAAATCTAGCAGCCCTTCTTTGCACCTTCTCCAACTCCTGTATTTGATACTCAAAATGTGAGTCCTTGTATAGATGTAGATAGATGTAGATGAAGATAACGAAACTAGAATAAAAAGTCTGTGGTAATAAATGTTTTATATTTTTAATGTAATTAAACATAGGGCAGTAACATGGAAAAACTCTCATGACAACTACATAATGTGTTGTTTGCTTGAATGTATGCAAGATATATTTTTAACATCGTAAGGTATACCCAGTCAGGGTAAGAAGCTGTTAAACTCATTACCTGATTTGAATAATGTGTTTTTTTTCGTTATTTCATTTCAACCTACTGCTGTCTCCTGTACCGTTAATTTTTGTTATTAGTCTGTGTCTTGCTGTCACGGTGTCATCTTCGACTTTTTCGCCCGATGAAGACAACAGAAGCGATTGCCGAAACGTCGCACATGAAAGAACTGATCCGGCGGAACAGCCGAGATTTTTTTTTTGTTAAACTCAGTATAGTTTGCTGTAAAGTGTCTCATGTTTTACATTATACAGCTGTTTGCAGTGGCGTGAATATCATATTTTTCAGTCAGCCTAAATCAGTTGATCATCATATTACTGACATACCTTCCATTTATAGTAGAGGAGTGTAACCATATTGAAAATGGGTATTTTTCTTTTTTTGATCGTTCTTGTGATCTGTACACGAATTACCCAAATTGTGAAACAACTCTGAAATGTGCAGCTGACAACAGGTTGTCATATCGTCCAGCCGACAGAGCTCTGAACAAATAATTCCCGCTCGCGAGAGTCCTATTAAAAACACGGCCTCGTGCAAAATGTTTAGACTGAGCGAAAAATAAACTGGGACTCCACTCCGTATTTTTCACGTGTAGCACACCTGTATGATAATTAAATCAGTGCAATGGATATAGAACTCCAGTTTTATGTCTGATGATCGTAAAAGTTTCAATGAAATTGTCTGAAATTACAAAAAGCAACTGATATAATGCAAAGTATGGCGAAGTCGTGCTGATGACGTGTGCAGCCTGCAACCATTAACAGGAGGGGAAAAACTGCATTTAACCTATCCTATCGCCATGCATGCTTTTATAAACCACGTACAGAAAGGATGAGAAAAATTGATAATTTAATCTCTCTCTACCTATCGACTAGAGTCCATTATGACCTACGTATGGACTAAAAATGACAAAAGCAGACAATTGTATCGGCAACTACTTTACGTCAGAATGCGTTGCGAATAGGTAATCGAAATTTTTAACACAATTACAACTGGCAACGACTGGTCGCATACGAATGACCAGTACACATGAATAGCGAATCGTGTGACTTCAGACAAATGTGATAATTATCCTAATAGTTTCGAGAACATGAGAATACTCTTAAACAAATCAAAGAATTACAGAATCAAGCAGCTAAAGTAGAACTGCAATGTCTAAAACATATTGCTTTAAATATCTTAGAGAATGAAAATCAGACAGCATAATAGAAAAGGTAGCAACAAAAAAATAGAGTTCAAAAATGGATGAAGCTTTTCAGTTAACAAGACCAGAGAAAATCAAAAGAAGAAAATACTAAGCCCCAAAATTAACAGTGAATCAGGCTATAAATTAAGATCAAGAAATGTTGTTTTTAAAAATTGGAAAACTGACGTAATGAGTAAAAGAAGACTACAATTATGTGGGCATGTACAGAAAATGAATAACAAAGGATTAAAGAAATAGATATATGACTTCATAAACTATTACAAATCCAAACCCACATGTCTTCAGGAAACAGAAAAGATATACGAAATGCTGGAATGAAAAGAGACTCACTAAATGACAGAACACGTTTTAGAGAGGAATATCAAAAAGTAGGTTTGCAAGGAAGAATGAAAAAATCAAATGGTGTTATCAAGCAGATACAGGAAGAGGCTCAAAGAGGTTGAAAGAAGTATGGGCACTCAGAAGATTGAAGACAACTAAGCTTAATCGTAGTTGAAAGAAGTCTGAAATTTAATACGCCACGAGCGGATCATGAATTAATAATCAAAACAACGTCTAATACGGTGGTATTCAAAGCTTTATGATGGGTGACAGCGTCGACGAAAAAAATGTGTTACGATAATTCCTGGAAGCCATAAGCCCAGTGATACACGAAACTTTGAAAATGTTTCAACGATAGGTAAAGGTGCAACAGCGCCTTGTTGAAATGAGTGCGTTGGCATGCTAAATGCTACACAATTGTGTCAACAGAGAGTTCGGATCTTCAAGGCCAAAAAAAGAGAAATGTGAAGGCAAATATGACCTTAAAAACGGGCAAATATGACCTAAAAATTATAAATTTGACCAAACATTTAAATTTAATATACATAAAAAAATATGCTAAATTACACATAATTTATTTTATCCAGTAGTGTCGCTTTCACGTAGACGGCATAATTTGCTGCTTCCGTGCACTTATGGCACCTCTGGGAACGTAAATTTTAAATAATTTTGTTGAAGTCTCTGTAATTTCACATGACTTACAGAATACAACTCTTTCATCTGTAATAAAATACTCCTTCAAGTTTCCTTACGTAACACTGTAACTTCGCACTTTCAGAAAATTTTCTTTCCGGCATGTCGGTACTCACTGATCCACTGCAGATTTAACAAAGACTGAGGATTATTTTCTAAAGTATTTCATTGAGACACTGATTGATGCGGATCTACTCAGGCGGGCGAAACATTAACGTTTAGAGAGTGACAATAATGCATATCTTTAATTCTTGACTGGTTAATTTTGACCAATTCAACGAAAATTAGTTTGGTTTTTCCTCCAATGTATATAGGAAGGAAATTTTCCCTCACCCTTATGCTTGAAATCAAGTGCCAGCGTGTGTTCATCTTTACCCTTCCATGCACTTCTCTTAATTTTCCCATCAATATCTTTCCATGTTTCATCACCAATATAGGCCTTATACACTCCCAAAACTCTCTATCCTCCAATGAATCCCACTCCAGCTCCTTTATCATATTAGTTACCGATTGTGTTTTGCGGTAATTTCTAAATACAAATCTGGCAACCCTTTTCTGCATCCCCTCCAACTCTTGTATTTGAAATGTGGGTCCCATACTACACCACCATATTCCAGCAGTGGTCTGACCAAAGTTTTCTCCCCTAATTCCCTTACTTCTCTCGTGCATCCCCTCATCACTCTTTCCAACAGGTGCAGGATTTTGAACCCTTTCCCTACTACCTGTCCAATGTGTCCTGCCCAGTTAACTCACCTCAACTGTAATGCTGAGATGTTTACATATTGAGTCTTCAATAAGCACCTGCTTCCCCACTACATAATCATTATCAACCTTCAGCTCGTATAACCCATTTATTTACGTTGAACTGCGTTTAGTGTTGTACAGATAATGTGCTCTATACTTCACCTTTTCGAGAATGATTTTCCATAGTGTCCATAATAAACAAACGAATGAGACGGGGAAAAGAGGATGATGATAGAAAATTGCGTATATCTCCCGTTAGAAAACAATAGTCACCACATTCCGCAACGTATTTGTTTATACAAAAAAATGTTTAGTTTAAAACGATTTAACTGTACATTAAAGGACGTACATGAAACTACATTTGGAATAGACTTTCATCATAAAGCGAAGCGACCAAAGAAGACTGGTTGTTTCTCAACCTGTTTGAAATGATGTAACGTTTACATTTAAAAAGCCGCCTGAGATGTTCGGATGATGAGGGTTTATTACATTCGCTTCCAGCCGGTTGACGTTACGAACTGACAGAGGAGGAGTGGTGTGTTATTTACCATTATACTGATGGGACTGGTCTGGATCCCAGAGTCTCCAAGAAGTCTGCAGCATGATATCAACCAACAACACCCAATGCTCTTTTTGGAGATGCTATGTTACCTTCAATTTCTGCCTATGCACAGATGTGACACACCTCCATACAATCGATTGATATGTCCATATCTACTCACTAATGACGATATTTTCAAAAGACCCATTATTTTTTCACTTTAGAAAAGTCAAAGAAGAAACAAATTGTTTCTGTAGTTTATGGAATATTAGCAGCTGATATGATCAAAATTTTACATAATTTAAACGGTGTTGTTACAGTTCAATACGAAAAAGTCTTGAAATTTTGTAGTAACTGAGCGGCAAATCACCACAGCCAAAGTTTGGATTCGTCTCTGATCAACCACTCCTCGATCAGCTTCCCGAAGATATGTGGCCATAAGATCAGAGCAATTACGTTCTGCCCTCACTTATTGCTAGTAATGAGCAGGAATCAGCGATACAAACGGAAACATGTAGGTGAAAGAATGGAGCGACTTTAATACTTCAATAAAAATGGGCACATAGACATACACTTGAAATAACTGAAAAATACTGCATAAGATAACTCTCATAAAAGTAATCTCTTACTAATAAAATCCTGTCACTCGGAATATTCTTTCTAAGCCAGCAGAAGGGTATAAATGCATTATCCACTACCTAATAAAATCTGCATGCCGTCTGGCAACTTGGTCCATCCTGAGAATCGGCGAATAGACTGCTCCGGAGGCTGTTCTCGACTGCGCTCTCCAGAGTAGGAGCGTAGTGGGGGAAGTCATGTGACATAGTCCTATTCGTCTAAAATCCCTTGCTAAGGGCTTTCTGGGTTACCGTGGTAGGGGGACTGCTTCCCACGGGAAGTGACTTTGCCCAACCTTGAGCTCTGCTTCGTTGGGTGGACTTACATTACATAGCTGTAGCGAAAATTAGAATATATTATAGCTAAAATCTCTCAATATACTACAATTTGTACTAGTTTTTGGGAAAGAGGTGAAGTACTAAACTTTTTTTCTGCACCAAATAGTAACACTGGTAGTACAGTTATTGGTTGATCATGCACTTTTCTCTTTCTTTACCAAACAATATAACCTTTCTTCTTTTATCTTTCCATTAGTCACTACGTTCTCAACGTACATTCGATCATACAGTTTGAGATTGAGATATGTGGCTGAACCTAAATTTATAGCATTCAAAAAATGAATCAAAAAACTCATTTGAGAGTCGGGGGAGCGGCTGTTTCATTTGAAAGCTACGAAACAGTAATTGTATATCAACTCAGTCTAACATAATGGACTATCAAGACGTAAATATTCGTACATGAGGGAGATAAAAGGGTTTGCAAACAGTGACGACAAATACGCACCCGTGTTCATATTTGCAAAGCGTGCGTAATTTACGGTCAACCACATGTGCGTGGTGGAAGTTAGTATCGAAATACTGAGTATTTTCAACGAGATGTTACAGCAACCCTCTCATAAACAGTATTTAAATAAGGTGATTGCAACGAAACCTTGGTAGACCCCATAACTGCATCAGTGTTCATATCATCATCAATGTTCTCTTATTTCTGTTAGATATATTCCGTAAATCTTTAGAAGAGAGGAAAGTACCTTCTGATTTGAAAATAGCCTAGGTGATTCCTGTTTCCAAGAAAGGAGATCAGAGAGGTCCTAGGAATTATTTACCCATATCTCTAACATCTGTTTGCAGTGGAATTCTGGAGCATGTCGTATGCTCTAACATTATGAAGTTTCTAGATGAAAACGAATTACTTATACCGTACAAACACGGATTTCCGAAGAACAGATCGAGTGAAACACAACTGGCCCTATTTTCGCAAGACGTAATGAAAGTTTTCGTACCATGTTCACAAATTGACGCAATTTAATTTGATTTTCAAAAAGCTATTGACTCTGTGCCACACAATCGACTTTTGGCGAAGATTCGAGCATACGGTATATCGATCAGATTTGCGAATGGATTCGCGATTTTCTAACTGGTCGGTCACAGTATGTCGTGGTTGACGGGGAAGTCTCTCCTAAGCTAGATGTTACTTCGGGCGTTCCTCAAGGGAGTGTAATAGGACCACTTCTTTTCATAATTTTTATAAACGATCTTGGTGAAAACATTATTTGCAGGTTGTGATTGTTTGATGATGATGGACTTATCTATAGGGAAATAAGGTGCTCTGACAATCGCTTAGTAATTCAGCGCGATCTGGATGTTATTTCGGAATGTTACCAAAAATGGCAGATGTCACATAACTGCAAAAAGTGCAAGGCAATGCAAATAAGTAACAAAAAAAACCCATTTTTTCACGAGTACAAAGTTAACAATTCAGTTGTTGACACGGTTAGTTACCTGAAGTATCTGGGCGTAGTAGTACAAAGCAACATAAAATGGGACTTGCACATAACTTCCGTCGTAGGCAAAGATATTTCTAGATTACTATTCATAGGTCGTATTTAGAGAAGTTGTAATGCTCATACAAAGGAAATAGCGTACAAAACACTAGTGCGTCCGCTTTTAGGTTACTGTTGTGAAGTTTGGGATCCGTATCGCAAGGGATTGATTGACACGTAAGAGAAAGTACAGAGGAGAGCCACTCGATTCGTGACTGCTAGTTACAGTCCTTACAAAAGTGTCACAGAGTTGATAAGTCGGTTTCATTTTAATTTATTGGAGAATATCCGAAATTCTTTAATTTACGAGTGCAATGAAATACTTTATCCGCCAACCTGTTTAGGTCGCAATGACAGGAGGCATAAGATTAGAGAAATAAGATGCCGTACTGATGCTTTTATGTATTCTTTCTTTCCTCGTTCTGTTCGGGATTGGAATGCACAGAATTAAGTTTGGTGCTTAGCACCCTCTGCCAATCACTCTATTTGTGAATTTCAGAATATATATGTAGATGTAGATACTATATCAGAGCGTATTGTGAATAAATCTATCTATAGGCGCGTAAGGCGATGTTTGGGTGGGGGTAAATCTATGAGTTCGCAACTTCTCGTCACCGACATGACGTGACGTGTGGGACATATGATATGCGCGTTAGACGCTTTTTGGATTGGTAAAATCTTGTTAGTTCGCGTCACCAACATGCTAATGTTAACAGCATATCTGTAGCTGTATGACTTCTTGCACGTATGACATTCATAGTTTTAAGTTTTCTCTTCTGTCGGTGTAGTCCCCAATGAATACTATTAAAAAAAAATCTTTTATTATTATTATTTTGTTTTTTAAAGGGTCAATCGAATTAAATATTAAGTCAAAGTTATCTGAGAATTATCGAGGAATATATCCAAATACCATTTTGCATATGATTATGTAGAATATAAATATGAAGCTAAAAAATTTCAGTTGGTAAGATACCCTCCGAGTCAGGATTAAAATGATTAACCGAAGCCCTATTGTGACCTGATCTTTGAAAGAAAGAAATAGTGTTCAGGAATAAGCGACGATACTTAGATTGCAGTGGTAGAAGTAGACCCAAATATGTATATACATAACTGTGTATATACATCATCGGAAAAAAATGTATTAATCGGAATATGAATTGCGTTTATTTATTTAATCCTTCATTCCTTCCTTTATATGCCAGATAGAAGAAATCGCTTGATTCAGAAATGAATGGTACCATGGAGCACTGAAATAAATTCACGTCTGGGATTTATTATGATTAGCTGTTGTTTAATATTCCTACTCCACCGTCTGCGTTATGGAAGTTTTTCGTTACAAATACGTTAGCCCTAGTGCGTTTGAACTTTATTTGTTCAGCCCTCCGCGCTGCTACCGGGCCAGCTATAGCGGCGTCATGTATTCGTGTTAAACAGGGAATTTTTATTTCTCTAATATGCGATGAGGCGGGTGGTGAATGGACTCGCTTTGTGAAGGGAATTCAATTAGGTGCTGCAGCAGAAGCTGCCCTGAATGCTGTGATTGCTTCGCGCCGGGCCAGCCTCCCGAAATTGCCGCCGCTGATTCATGGGACCGAGAATTCATTAGCGAAATACAAATTCATGACGGGAAGGGCGTGGAATTTTCTTACCGTCCTGCCTCGACCTGAAGTCAATTACTAGTTGCTCATACATTCCGAGTCGTAAAACATTCTTTCGTAAATAATAGACGAGAAGCTAAACAACCTAGAAAAGCTCGAGGACTTAGAAAGCAGAATTATCCAGAAAATCAAGGGCCAATCGAAACTAACACGGGATAGAAACTTCGGGGCAACAATGAAGACTACAAGAATGTGGAGAAAATTTCGGAGACCATGAAAAAAGGAGTACAGAATGCATAAATCCAGACTTAAATAAAGGATATGTTGCTATCTATGAAGCTATAAGATGACTACAGCGTTGAATAATGAAGTTCGTAAAGATCTGAAATGTTCCAACGCGCTGGAGACCCAGATGTTAGACAGGAATACGTTTTTAAACGTGATAAATAATTTGGAAAGGTTTGACGTAGGAAGAATTGCGAAGACTGGAAGATATTGGACAGATAAACAGAGGAAGCACCACAATGCCTGTATTAAGGCATACTGAGGGTAAAGGAATCTTCAGGAGAAGAAGAATATACGAATTGTAGCGTGATACTAAGTAGTCAATTCGCATTTTAAAATTAAAAAAAATATGCGAGAAGACAGTATGAATGAATTATCCAGCATTTCTGTTAGGGGAATTAATACAGGACGCTTGAAGGTATGTGTGAAGTCAGTTCAACTGTCGATCAATCCTGCATTCCGCATTCGCGCAAGCAAATACCATTGGCCCGAGCGTACGCATTTAGAAACTGACTAGAATAACATTTGTTAGCGCAATAGCTTGCCCGTGCAATTAGTAATTCCCTATCTTCAGTTAAATCCTTCCCAATTATCCTTGAATTAAAATCTCCTCACAAAAATTGGTCATTAATGTTAATTAATGGGCACCTGCGTAAATTCTGCATTTAGGAGAATGGGTGTACGTAAATAACAGGAAATAATTTTTTGATAATGCAGTATCTTTGCAAATACAATACGATGAAGCATTAAAATTTAAAAGCGAAAACAACCTGTAGGGCCAAATGTTTTAATTATAAAAAATGCAAAATTCCAATTTCACAATTCATGAGAATCGGGGATCGTAATCTTTATAATGATACCTCATTTATCGGTTTTCGTTTCTTATGAATGGAGCAAAGGGATTTATCACGTAAAATCACCTTCTGCAAATAATTAACAAAATAATACTATTACCGTAATATTGATGCAGTATCCGAAAATTTTGATGTATGTAAAAAAATGGCACTTTATCTCTCTGTTACACTCGAACGGAGAAATAATATGAAAACAGCCAACAAAGGATAACATGGTGAAAACAGGCTTCGATGTTTTAAAATGGAAAATTGTTTCCTCTTGCGATACCTCCATCTTAAATACAGTGCTACATATGGAAAATGTGGCGTGCTATTTGCTGATCACTTACGGATATTTAACCAGCAATATACTTACCTGAAAAGGTAAACGTATCCTACACCGTGGTTGGTTCGTCGGGTCGCTGAATTTGACGCTGTCTATAGCGGCTCGTTTGCTCTCACTTGAGGCTTATTCACGCTGTCAGTTTGCCTTCCGAGACATCTCCTACAATAGCGTCCCGGAAGTGCGTTGCCAACCTCTGAGAGCTACTTTGCCGATGGCTCTTCACGCGCCGCTGCCTTAATTCCCTCCGCGCGAGAACAACAACAAAGAAGCGCCTCTCCCAGACAGGATCTGCTGTCCCGCCTCGCAGATCGTTGCTGCCTTTGTGCCTATCTGTCGGGCGCATACTGTCCCTCAATTTTCAGCTGCGGCGAAAGCTTCCTATTCGCGTAATTCTATTACGGGTGACGTGAATGAGTTCAAAAGGTGTTGAGAGTCAGTGCTGCCAACTCTTAAACAGTTTTATGCCAAATCTACTTTTATAAAACGCCTAAAATATGCTAAAATATTCCGAAAATGCTGAAAAGAAATGCCAATAAATCTAAAGGGCATGTTAACATTCCTACCAGGAAAGTCTTAACCCCCCTCCCTCAAAAATTAAAACAGAACTACCGTGAACAATAATACCATTCAACACTAGTATTAAAATAAAATCCTGCCAAAAAATAACTGTATTAATAAACAATTCTACCAAATTTTATTTCTACCTAGTAAAAATCTTATCATTTACGAACCTTATACCATGCAAACTACCCCTATCCCTACCAAGGGAATCTCTACTCTAAAGCTACCGTTAACGTGTCAACCAAATCATAAACATACCAAGGTAAAACTTTACTAAAATAATTCTATACAAACAAACATTTTTCTCATATAAAATACTACCTTAGGGTAACTTTACCGTTTATAATACTACCGAAAAATAGCTCAACCAAAATTTAACTCTACCAGAAAAACCAACTTGTCTACGTATCAAGCAATGAAAAGAATAGACAATATTAATTATCTTGCATCTGTAGGATGTCCTGATATGTAAATTTTATCTTTAAAATTATTTGAAACAAAACTCAAATACATGTTGTAAAAATGAAAAAAAAAGCAATACATTTTAATGTTTTATAACAACTGAATTATTGAAATTTGTAAAAAAAAAATGTTAAATTATTTTATGGAGGTGCTTGTTTTACACTTACAAATTTTATAAAAATTCATCTTAAAATTAACAGTAATTAATAACAATTCGTCGTGATTGATTATTCTAATAAAGTAATGAACAATGCTAAAATTTTATCACTCTAAGGAAATGGTTGACTTATCAGGAAAAATTGCTAAAAAAATATGCTACGTTGAATTTTTTTCATGCTAAATCACTTGAAAATATGCTAAATTTCGCAATGCACTGGTTAGACTCGCTGTTAGCAGAGAAATATCACTAACTTGCAATGGAAACCCATGCAAAAACACGACTCTACTTCATCAAAGATTACTTGAGTAAAGAAACGACCGCTCTTATCATGCTTCTTCCGTATGTGCAGGTAGCATGCACAGTCTGCGACGTGTTATTTCGCTACATTCTTGCATATGAGTTTTGCACATTTTATTTTAAACATTTTTGTTGTTGTAAATCGATTGTTTACTACTTCTCTCAGTAATTTTTTCCTGTCCCTGAATCTCTTTCACAGATATATATTTCCTCTCACTCTTTCTCATTCCTGAAATCAAGTGCCTTCTATCATAATCAATTTCTCATCAGTTACACATACCACTCTTAATTCGTAATCCGGTTTCAATCAAGACATCATCACTGATGTGTTCTATCTGTTCCAGCTGTTTTATATATGAGATAATCTAGCTGTATTCCTTATGACCAATTCCACCTCCGGCATTTTAAACCAATAATTTGAATTCCTCAAAGAGCCAAACATATTGAAACAACGGCCAGACCAAGATTTCGTAGCCAAATTCGATTATTCCCCTCTTTCATACCGTTATTACCATCGATGGTAGATGCATAAGACTCACACCTTGCCACGCCATCTTATCAGATCAGACTATTTTTTCCAAATGATGTTCCTAGCACTTTTGTAACTGCATGTCTTGTTTCATCCATATTTTAGGAATGATCTTTGTGTTAGTCCTTCAAGCAAACCTCTACATTTAGTATCGACAATGTAGGCAGTAAGCTTACTCTATAACGTTTTACTGCTGAAAGCCAGTATCTAAATTCTATTCTAAATTCTAAAAACTGAATGACTGTACAATGTATGGCAGCAGCATTGGTTTCTTTAGAAATGTAATTATATGGATTACAATATTCCGGTATTATCGTTACCAGTGTAAAGACGACTTGTGCCAGATTTAAAGTTTTATCACCATTTTATTACTGTCTTTAATGGTACGGATAAAAACAGGACCGTTGGAACACTTGTATATAAAATCTTATTTCCATAATACAATTTGTTTCTAATTCATAAGACAAAATCGAGAACACTGCTTGTCTGCATTTAACTTTGCTGAGTAGTACAAAGTAGACACTTCGGTTTAATATGGTCGACTCCCTGAAATATTTGGCCGTAACAGTAACATGAAAAGGGATCTACACATAACTTCGGTCGTAGGTAGAGATGCGATTCAAAGATCGAATTTTGAAACCTTGTAATGCACAAACAAAGAATATACCGTTTAAAACTCTCGTGCGTCCATATTTCGACTACTGTTGTGCCTTTGGAATCAGTTTCGCACGGGATTGTTTGCCAGTATAGAGAAAGTACAGAGAAGAGCCGATCGATTCGTGACTGCTTGCCATAGTTACTACAAAAGCTTCATGGAATTGGGACATAGGGAGCATCCATGAACCACGTAGCTCCATATTGGCGTGAAGCTCCCCCCCCCCCCCCCATGTAGCCCAACGTGGCTTTGCCTCTACCCCCTCTCTCCCCTCGTAGCACGTAGCCTTTTTCCCTATTGATTCCAGAAGATATTTCGTGCTCTTTTCTTTTGTCAGAATATCGTAAATTCCATACGGAAATAGTTAAATGACAGAAATTAATATTCACATGCTGTTGTGTGTTCTGTAACTTATTTTAACTATGACATATAACATGAATAAGAAGCTAGGTGGCTTGGCTCTAAACCCCCCCCCCTCAGCCAACCCCTCCCCCCCTAGGCGGAGCCACGTAGTTTATGGACGGTTCAATAGATTGAACTGGTATTATCTGACAGACGCACGACGTTTGAACTACTGGTAAACATACGTATTTCCACTTTCATGAAATTCTTCGTCCAGCACCCTTCTTGCGTCGGAATGACAGGAGAGATAAGATTAGACAAATAGTAATAGAGAGAATTGGGATGCACGGAGTAGAAACTAGTTCTGATACAAAGTACCCTCTGTCTCACAAAAATGTGTGAATTGTGGAGTACAGAAGTAGATATAGACTACGATATATGTAGGACGGGTATTAGTTCATAATATGATAGTAATCTTTCTTCAGTTAGTTGAAAAATATTTGCTCAGTTATTTCTCTGTAACTAGAATGTAGATATAGACTACCATGTATGTAGGTGAGAGGATGTATATTAGTTCATAATCTGATAGTAACATTTCGTCATTTCATTGAAAAATATTTGCTCAGTTATTTCTCTGTAACTTTTTAAAGATTCTTGTTAATTATATCAACATAAGGAACTATTAATATAGAATTCCCTTTTCGTCTCAGTAGAATTGCGGTAAGTGTTGATCATTTCTGTGAGTGTGAAATAGTGTACAGATTTCTAAACCAGCGACAAATATGTTAGAAAATCTGAATTGCAGATCGATAAGCTACCAAATGATAGGATGAAAACGTGATAACAAACCGCTAAACAAATAAATTTCAAATCAAGAAGTGCATGTAAAAAAAGTTATGTTATGGTCCTGCATAATCTTGTAATTATTTGAGTATACGTTACAGCAGAGTTTGATGTAAACCTGTCACGTCTTATTAAAGCTGTGAGTGATACTTAAGTAATGTGGTTTAAAGCATCAGGCCGTTTACGTGAGTCGCGAATATGAATCACATCAGCGTCGCGCCCGAGCCTTGTGCAACGAGACCGTAAGGTTTGTTTACTGTGGCTGTAGCCTCTCTGGCGGGCAACTTTTTCTAATGACTCTGTGTTAATGTCCGCCTTAGAGATTGATAGCGCCATCTGCGAGATTGGCCTGCACTGCCGCAGCACGCTTTTAACTCTGCGCAAACGAGCGTAACCGGCTCCAAAGTGGACCCGTCGCCGCTGCAGTGTGAAATAGACGCTACAGTCTGCGACCTCACACGCGGCACCTTCGGAACAGCTGCTACAAGGAAAATCACACATCAACTAACAAAACACCTTCATATGAGAGGTTTATTTATTCGTATCCAAGACACCACTTTAACACAACTTCAGGAGACAAACTTAACACACATTAACCTCTTCAGACCCGAGCTCATAATAAATGTGCAAGAGAACTACTATTGTGTTATTTACTTTGTTTTAATGCTAGTTAACAATGAATCACCATAAAAATATTTGAAACAATAATTAATTTTTTATAGATGGTTGTAACGATACCATCGAACTAACACAGATCGAGAGGAATATCTGTGAGTGGGGATATCTTTGACGGAGTCTAAACAATATGGCGACAGTCTACAGTACGCGGCAATACCGTGTGGACGATAATCTAAAAGTGTTCGTAACAGTGCAACTAACGTTTACTGTAATTTCAAGTATTATTCGAGGTGTTCAGTGTACGCGGATGAGGACAGTGCTCCGAACTTTCTAATTATTTTCCAATATTTTCGCCTACTCGGTTCGAATCCTGCAAACTTTGGTGATAGAAGATCGATTACACGGGTCACTGTAACTGGTGGATACTTCGGCGGTGTATTTTCGTGTTTCTCCAGATAATAAAGTTGTGTGTTGAATGCAAACTTTTGTGATTTGTGTGGTAGTAATTCCTACTCATTTTACTAGTATAGCTGCCACCACGTGCTGCTTCAAGTGATTAGTTTTGTGAATAACATTAATTCTTAGTATTAGTTGTGGAATCCCCACTGGCGACCGGACGAAATTGAACCTGTAGTAATAGAAACACTTAATCACGAACTTAAACACGCCGCATTGAATCGTTCCACCAGGACTCAGAATTATCGCTAATACGCGAGGTGCCTTGCATGGTATATATGTGATACCTCGGGAGTCAAGCAGAAAAATCATACACACAACTTTACTGCTTCATGTTACTTTATTTCATGGAAAAAGTATATATCTTTGCCTTTATTTCGACGAGCCATCTTGTACAGCTGCAGGATCCTAAGTTTCCAATCAGGGCTGTCAAAAGCAGAAGATCTAACATATGAGCTGTGAGAAGCGTGATGTATATTGTAGATGATACAATAGGCCAGAAAAGGTTCAGCTGTGCAGTGGCCAGAGGGGAAAAAAAAAAATCAATGATAGGGACTGAATACTAGGTGACCAGTGCGAAAATTACACGAATGAAATACCATGAACAGTGAGACAAAATTCGTATCTAGGAACACCCTTCAGGGTCTCCGGGACAATACAATACGCCCTTTCTTTTCGTAGCTAGGTTTTTTTACTTATGGCTGTACGCGTCGTCGACATCGAGATCATTAGAGACGGGATGGGAGTGAGGACAAGGAATGGTAAGGAATTCAGCCATAGCCTTTTGAAGAAAACATCCAGGCATTCACCTCAAGTGGTTTGGGGAAACCATGTCATACCTAGCAATGACAGAGAAAATGAGATAAGAGAAATGAGGGTCAGAACCTATTCTTTTCGATACTCATTATTTGCAGGAACAATTAGGGAATGGAACAGGAAGGAGATATCGAGAGAGAAAGCTTAGAATGGTAGGAGTAGGTCTCACCAACCCTCTCCAGCCATCCTGATCTGGGTTTTCCATAGTTTTCCCAAGTCACTCCTGGTGAATGCCGGGATGATTCCTCAAAATAGCCCATAGGTGCCTCCTGCCATGCCCCTTATATCCCTTCCGATGCATATGGTATGGACATGTTCAAGGGATGGAGAAAGAAAGAAGAGCAAAGGTCTACTTTAATATGAACTCCAAGGTAAAACACGTGTGGGTAGGCCCAAAAAGAAAGGGGTAGACCAAATGAAGAAGGATATAGCCAAGACTTATGGCTTGACTGGAAGGTTGCTCATGAAAATCAATGATTCATGGACAGGAAGAAGTGGAGAGTGCTCTTGATCAGCGCCCCGAGACTGGAGCTGGGGAATGATGATGATGATGATGATGATGATGATAGGTGCAACACACCCTCCGCTACACCCTTCTAGTGAATCGCGGAGTAATAATAATAACCAGTCTTTGCAGAAAAGAAACTATTTGAGGGATTGGAAGGTGGTAGGCGTTATCATATGTCAAATATAAAGACTCAAAACCAATAATAAACTCAGTTGGAACACACTCAGCTCTCAACACTGCCACGAAGAATACGCCTGTTGTTGCTCCTTGAGTCCCCCACCATAGTCATATCATCATTCTGCCTGTCTCAGTCTTTATCGTCTCCGCTCATCTTTAAACAGAGAACGGAGATAGAGAAAAGGATATAAAGGGTGGACGGATCTCGATTTTAAATCAAATGGAGCGCCGGAGTGGCAAGATTAAAATGTTAGAACTAGAACAAAGAGACCGCAATAAACTATGGCGTCCACACTCACGAGTATTAAACCAACTGCTGTGGTCGCTCTCGCTTCAAACCGGGGAACTTAACTTCTGTTGCGACGAACACCCACCACTTAATAACCCAGAGTTAGCTTTGTATCGCGGCAACCTCTTTTCATTCCTTCAACTCTCACATTAACTTGCATCAAGTTCGCAGGTACACAATTCCTATATAAGAATAAAAAATAACTTCTACAAAACTTAACGGCATTGTATTAGCACAAAGAGTTGTTAATAATTCTGGAACAGCACTTCTTAAAAGTATAAAACAGTTTTTAGATAATAAAGATGTAGTTAAAATAAAATTGAGGAATTTTCTTATTGGCAATTCTTTGTTCTCCATCCAAGAATTTGTACAAAATGTGTAATTGTATTTAATATGATGTTTAATTTTTTTGTTTATTTATTTATAATATTATTATTCACCTTATGTGCGTATGTATTTACTATGACATGTTCGACATCTCATAAGTCGTTCTTCAGCAGGGATATACAAAATAAGTGTAATAAGTAAATAAAATAAATAAATATTTTATCATTAATAATCATTTTACTTTGTACATTTTCAAATAGGAAGGAATTTTGAAGTGCTTTTGTATCATTATACACCCCGTATGACATACGGTACTAGAACTTAAGTTTAAAAAAACGTCTGTAACAGTGAATTGTTTATTTATACATCTTGTAGCTTCTATTCTTTTTCCCGAATTTGGATGGCTAAACATTTACATCTAACAGTTTTGTTTATCGAGTCTGCCTGTTGAACAGTCTTAGACTATGTATAAATCTATTAGTAAAATGGTTAGTTTCTCGGACAGAATTTGTAGATTGTAGCAGAATTAATCTAAGAGATTAAAGAAAAACGTGATCAAGCGCAAAGTAAGTTTGAGCCGAGATCAAACGGCGTTGGTTCATTGCACCATCTCAGGTACTCGTTGAAGATGCATTCACCAAGCCTGGTGGGCCAGCAGTAATGCTCTGGCCTCGCATTCGAGAGGACGCAGGCTCGAATCCCCGCGCGGCCATCCAGATTTGGGTTTTACATGGTTTTCCCAACTCTCTCCAGGCGAATACCAAGATGGTGCCTTCGAAAGACCATGATCGATTTCCTTTCCATCCTTTGTCCCCAGCCCTTTACCGCCTCTTTTACTCGACGTCGACGAGGCATAAAGCATTGGAATATTTCTTTAATTCTGAAATAGCATAATGCTAATAACCATTTCAAATAAATATTTGAGGTGAATGTTAAGTAATGTGGTTCTTACTAATGCATGATTACGATTAAATGTCTTTATTGACAATCGTACAACGAAACATTAATATAAGAAGGAGTACATATGTTTCTTTGGGTTTTAGGAACATTTTTACTGCAGTTTAAAACCGACAATATACGAAAAAAATCTTATATAAGTTGCAAAAGTGGAATAATTATCTATAATTATAAAAAAATACTTTGATGCGTTACAGGAAGCTCCAATTAAAAGAAAGAAAAATTTCAGTTCATCAGTGTTTGATGCAAAACGCTACCTACCTACGGGCTACACGACTTGTCTACGTTGAGGTCATTAGAGCAGCGAGAGAACTTGGGACTAGGAACGACAAGTAATGCGGTGATGTACGTTTAAAAGAATCATTTCTGTAGTCGTATGGAGTGATTTCGGAAAGAATATGAAATGGGATCGAACCACGTCATCCCGAATGCCAGGTATCGAACGTTAACCACCTATCCCTTAGATCTGGTGTGACATATGACAACAGCCTATTAAGCAAATAAAAGACTGTTATTAATATAGGGTCAGTGTGATATAATGCCTGACAGCAGATCTGCTGAAGGTATTGTTCTTAAAACTCTTTCTGTGTATGTGTGTGTGTGTTTTTATTTGTTTGGGTTTTTTTAAGTGCTCGGTACAAGGAAAGTGGTTTGGGTTATTTGCGGTGAACTGTGGAACAATGTGTCACTGAGAACTGTTTCAAAGCTGCATAATAGAACATGAGTAGATACTGAAAAAGTTGGATTGGTTGTAATGAAAGTAATAAGGAAAATCCATGGAAAATGAAATCTGGATGACTGTACGAAGATTCAAACCCGCGTCCTCACGAATACAAAGCCCGAGAGTTAGCACTCATCCACCAGACTTGCAGTACAGTACAAATGCGTTCCAAAGGAAATATCTAGCTGAAACAACCAGATCTTTGGTGAACTTTAAAAGAGGACGTCCGGTTTGGGCCCTAATGATTTTGAAACATACCGTTAAGTTTGTTGATATTTGGAACAGTTGTACTATGCAGGACATGAAAGTTATAAGTGCATTGAAGATTATGTTATAATTACCTTTTAAGCTGGTCAGAAATGACGGGTTGAGTGAATTCTTCTGGGAAGTCAGTTTCTTAACTAAACAGAACTGTTATTAAATAACGCTCAAAACCTTTATTTTGCAATAATATCTCTGGCCGTTTTAGCCCTCCAACGAAGGGCAGGCACGTCTCAGAATTACGTACTCCATGAAAAAAGTATCCTTTTGTCAGTACTGATCTATAGCTAATTTCGTCAGATTAACATAGTTCCTAACATCAGTGAAGCTAAGGAAATAATGTACTGGAGAGGGAAAGGAAAGTGTTTGTCCGAAATCTGAAATTTTTTACTGCTATGACATGATGGATAGGCTGCACTGAAATCTGAGAGCATCTCACGCTTTTCCTGTAGTATTTCTCATAGTATTTGTTTTATTGTAAAAATAGGCCAAGCCTGAAAACTTAACTTAGTCCACAACCCGAAGGTTGGTTGGATCCTCCCGAAGGAGGCATACTAAGCCATTGTGTCAGAGGTAGGACGGTCAGTTACTTTCCTTTAACGTAGAATCCGAACCACGGAGCGGCCTGCCTAGTTTCTATTTTTTTTAGTGACAAAATGTTATGAGATCTTGGTCTGAATGAAGCTTACACTGTGGATTGTTTATTCACTTTATGAAAAAGAAGTTTTCCCTTGATATTAGATCGTTGATTTAAAATAATAATAAAAATTCTTCTACCTTGGCCATTATGAATGTTATATTTTTTTTACTGAAATGAAAGGCGTAATGTAGATGACCTATTCTAAAATTTGTCAAACCCGAAAGAAGTTCGGGGAAAATTTTGGCTTCTGTGTAATTTTAAGTTTGATAAGGCAACAAGTTTGAAGTACTTACATAGGTTTACTAAACAGATTTGTTTTTAATTTAAAAAAATAAAAGATTTTTGACACCGAGAGACGTCATTCTGCATCATAAATTCAAGTTAATACACACTGATAGAGGGTAGACTTGTCTCAAAACTGGATCGCATAACTTTGTATCAACAAACAATCACAAGGCTTTCCCTGTTTTTAGAAGAGTTGCTTTGTGGAATCTCATTTCTTTGTATAACTTGATAGTTTAGTTAGTGTCGTCGCTCGCATATAACGTTTCCATTTGAATATTTGTGGATAAGGACCTTTCGGAAATTATTAGTGGTTTCAGAACTACCAATCAGCTTTTTGATAACGGAAACAATGGTACGATAGTGAAGATTAAGACTGCGAGTGCATTGCAGATTATGCTATAATATATACTTGAATTTCATTAGATTAGGGTTTTATATTGCATCAGTTCTGTGAAGAAATTAATGCACTGTTGAGTGAGAGGAATGTGTCTGGTTGAGATTGTTTACTGCTGCGAGATGATCAATAGGCTGAGCCGAAATCTGAGCGCACATCCCGGTTTTTTTATCTGTAGAATTTCTCTCGGTAAAGAGAAGTCGCATTGTAAGCCGCAGGCACGGAGAGCGGACGTATTAGCTCACTGCTTCCTTCCCCAGTCACACCGGAAGTCGGCTGCTCCCAGCTGACTGGGGCGACTTCTAAGCCCGCGCCTAAAGGACAGCTCCCGACAAAAGAACCAAATACACTTTGTTATCCAACCACCCGTGCATGACGAACAATGCGAAAAAATGTGAATTTCGACACTAAAATTCCTAACATACATTTTTAAATAATAAAGGGAAGGGAAATTAACCCGCCACATTCCAAAGTTGACGGCTGCGATGAGAGAAAACACGAGAGACGGACAAACAAATGTGCAATATTTCAGTAATCACCTTCTTCAAATAGTAGAGAAACGCACCATTAGGTTCTGGACGTGTGCGCACACAGAACATCACCCAATTATTAGCTAGGTAATCAAAGAAATGGTGGGGGAACGGCTAAGGAGTAGACTATCGATATATCGGCAATGTCGGAGGTAATATATTGCAGGCTATGGTAAAATGAATATATGTAGCAAGGGTACCTAGTACTGACGCGAAACGTTATTACTAGTTAAAAAAGACAGGGAAAACAAATAGATCTTATATATATATACACTCCTGGAAATTGAAATAAGAACACCGTGAATTCATTGTCCCAGGAATGGGAAACTTTATATACACATTCCTGGGGTCAGATACAACACATGATCACACAGATAGAACCATAGGCACAAGGACACAGGAAACAGAGCATGCACAATGTCGGCACTAGTACCGTGTATATCCTCCTTTCGCAGCAATGCAGGCTGCAATTCTCCCATGGAGACGATCGTAGAGGTGCTGGATGTAGTCCTGTGGAACGGCATGCCAAGCCATTTCCACCTGACGCCTCAGCTGGACCAGCGTTCGTGCTGGACGTGCAGACCACGTGAGACGACGTTTCATCCAGTCCCAAACATGCTCAATGGGGGACAGATCCGGAGATCTCGCTGGCCAGGGTAGTTGACTTACACCTTCTAGAGCACGTTGGGTGGCACGGGATACATGTGGACGTGCATTGTCCTATTGGAACAGCATGTTCCCTTGCCGGTCTAGGAATGGTAGAACGATGGGTTTGATGACGGTTTGAATATACCGTGCACTGTTCAGTGTCCCCTTTACGATCACCAGAGGTGTACGGCTAGTGCAGGAGATCGCTCCCCACACCATGATGCCGGGTGTTGGCCCTGTGTGCCTCGGTCGTATGCAGTCCTGATTGTGGCGCTCACCTGTACGGCGCCAAACACGCATACGACCATCATTGGCACCAAGGCAGAAGCGACTCTCATCACTGAAGACGACACGTCTCCATTCGTCCCTCCATACACGCCTGTCGCGACACCACTGGAGGCGGGCTGCACGATGTTGGGGCGTGAGCGGAAGACGACCTAACGGTGCGCGGGACCGTAGCCCAGCTTCATGGAGACGGTTGCGAATGGTCCTCTCTGATACCCCAGCAGCAACAGTGTCCCTAATTTGCCGGGAAGTGGCGGTGCGGTCCCCTACGGCACTGCGTAGGATGCGACGGTCTTGGCGTGCGTCCGTGCGTCGCTGCTGTCCGGACCCAGGTCGACGGGCACGTGCACCTTCCGCCGACCACTGGTGACAACATCGATGTACTGTGGAGACCTCGCGCCCCACATGTTGAGCAATTCGGCGGTACGTCCACCCGGCCTCCCGCATGCCCACTATACGCCCTCGCTCAAAGTCCGTCAACTGCACATACGGTTCACGTACACGCTGTCGCGGCATGCTACCAGTGTTAAAGACTGAGATGGAGCTCCGTATGCCACGGCAAACTGGCTGACACTGACTGCGGCGGTGCCCAACCGCTGCGCAGCTAGCGCCCTTCGACGGCCAACACTGCTGTTCCTGGTGTGTCCGCTGTGCCATGTGTTTGATCATTGCTTGTACAGCCCTCTCGTAGTGTCCGGAGCAAGTATGGTGGGTCTTACACACCGGCGTCAATGTGTTCTTATTTCAATTTTCAGGAGTGTATATATATATATATATATATATATATATATATATACGTTTGTTTTCTTATATTTCACTTTTCTGCCACCACTACCTAGCACAGACCACTGGCCTTTGTTTGTGGAAGTAGCATGGAGTTTTTTCTGTCGTCCACAACGTTGGCCGAATGTCGATAGCTGTGGGGATGTGGGAGATATGATGGTTAAAAGTGGTCGATGCAGGGCATTTTAGTATTTCGACCAAACACATGTGTCTCCGTATATGTCACTGTCCTGCCACAACTACATAGCATAAACCATTGATCTTTGTTTGTGGTAGTGGTATCGTGTCTCCTATCATGTACTATGGTGGTTACATGTCGGTAGCTATGGGGGTGTGGGAGATATGGTGGTTGAAAGTGGTCGACCTGCGGCACTTTCATATTTCTGCCAAAAACGTATGTGTCATGGTTTATCACTTTTCAGCCAAAACTATCTATTGCATATCACTGGTGTTTGTGTGTGGTAGTAGCACAGTCACCCGTCGATAACAACGTTGGCGGAATTTCGGTAACTGTGGGAGTGTGGGAGATATGGTGGTTGAAATTGGTTGATCAAGGATATTTTCTTATTTCCACCAAAGACATGTGTGTCCGTATATTTTTCTTTGCTGCCGGAACTACATAGCGCAGATGACTGGCGTTTGTGTGTGGTAATAGCATCGAGTCTCCCATCGTGCACTACGGTGTTTAGACGTCGGTAGCTGTCAATCCAAATTCTTTACAAACATGAACGAAGTCGTGGGTAAAAGCTAGTAAGTAAATAAAAATAAAAATTAATTAAATTAAAATGTGATGGGTTATGTGGTTGGTTTTTATCGGTGGTTGAGGCCTGGTGGATGTCTCGTATCCAGAATATTCTGGTACGCTCGTTCACATCACCGGAGTTCTGCAGCAGTGGAACCAAATTCACTTTGTTATCCAACCAGCCGTACATGACGAACAATGTAAAGAATACATAAGAACGCAGTTCCTCTCGGAGTTGAGAATATATGAAATGTTCTTGGGTGACTAGCCTAGTTAAAGAAGTGTTAAAATTACAAGATATTTCGGAAGCGGGAGTCTGCCTCGGCTCCACAGCATCGCACGCTCTCGACCGCACTTCACCAGAAGATGTCGACAACGGTTGAGATCGCAGAAATATTGTGTATTGTAACACTTCTGTAACTCGGCTAGTCACCCGAGAACATTTCCACCAATGTTAAAAATGTGTGAATCTCGCCATTAAAATTCCTAACATACATTTTTAAATTTCATATGCAGACTTTTTAGAAATTTATGTTCGCCACGTACTTTTCCTGTGTGTACTTTGCCTGACACAGTTTGGCTTAGGGGCCATCGATAAATTACGTCACAGTTTAACTGCTTAGGGGGGGGGGGGGAGCGGAGGGTACGACAACGTGTGATATAGCGTAACAAGGGATGGGTGGGGGCGTGAAACTTCATCACGTCACTCTCAAATCGTTTCTCGAACTTCACGATATACACATAAGACATTGTAAGACTTCTGATATCTCAAATAATTTTAATAACTTCAGTTATACTTAGAAGAAACAAAAACCACTAACTTCAAATCATTAAAGTTTAACACGAACCCCAGGAGTCGCGGGGAAACAAATTTCTTGGAGATTTCGTTAATGTTTTGCATGAAAGAATACTCTCAACAATGTATTTTTTCCGTAAGAAATACTTAATTTCTGAATCCTCTAGTGTTTCTGCTTTAATTTTCTAACCTCGCTTAAATTCTTTACACACTTATTTCTCAGTGATTATTTAAATCAAACAAGCCAGTATATCTTAAAAAACAGCTATTTTAACTATGTGTATTACCGGTCTTCCCATATGCCTGGACCCGAAACAATCACATGAAGCAAAAACTGAGAACTTCCCAGCGAAGTATGTAAAGAGCAATGCTAGGGTTTACAAGAGGAGATAGAAAGAGGGCCGTCTACATTCCTTCGATAACCAAAGTGTCAGACATCTGAGAAAGAGTCATGACCCAAAAATGGCTGTGGGCTGTTCGTATCGCTCGAAAAAGAGACGGCAGATGGACTACGGCAGTTCTGGATTGGACATCAAGGAACCTGAAAAGAGCAAGAGGAAGACTCGGGGTCTTTGGGATACAGACACACGACTAGCGACAGGCGTGAACAGGAAGAAAGTTGCTCAAGATCGATCAGCCTGGAAGGAATTACAACAAAACTATGTTGCATTTAATTGTAAAATATAGCTCATCTGGCTTAAAGAGGCTGCATCTTGAAACAAGGATTGATAAAGCTGTAAAAATAAATAAACAATATCACAAAAAACTCATGAAATTTTATAGAGATGCGTTGAAAGTAAGCTGAATTTACTATCTGTGAATCGGAATCATGCTTAACCAGCAAGTATGGCTAAGGCGCCGCACAGTGGATCGGGGAGACAAAACAAGATCAGACGCGGACCTGACGTCCTGACTGCGGTTTATAGGCTGTTTTCCGCAGCCATCGAGGTGAATGCTGGGAAGTGTCTCCCAATCACCTAATCATAAACTACGCATTTCATAAACGAAATATACACTTATCATACACAGAACAAGCAGATGGAAACACTTCACTTCCTCCATTATTAGGTAGTAAGACCTGGCAGTAGGTGCAAAATGCTTGGCGTCAGTAAGGGCGTGCGCCATATGTCACCATGACAACCATCAGTAAAACTTATCAATGGCAGCCGACCTCAAAATAATGAGAAAATGTTTTCAAGAAAAATCCTAATCATTCAACGCTCTACTGTTTTCTTTTAAATGTAATGAGTCTATTAATAAGTTCCATAGCACATTCAAATCTTTCCAATCAGACTTGAATACCAATACACAAGTACGTATTGTACTACGCGGGTCTACATTTTTGATTTGCCAGTAGCTAAAGGACGGACTTGGAACTTGTTATTTTGATATTTTTTTATTTTAGTTTTTACTTATGGCTTTACGCCTCGTCGACGTCGAGGTCAGGCGGGATGGGAATGGGGATAAGGAACGGGAAGAAATTCGGCCACGGCCTTTTGAAGGAAGCATCCCGGCATTCACCAGGAGTGATTTGGGGAAACCATGGAAAATCCAGATCTGGATACTCGGGCGGGGATTCGAACCCGCGTCCTCCCGAATGCAAGGCCAGAGCGTTAACCGCTCACCCACCACGCTTGGTACGGACGTTTTGCATCTCCTTTGGCTCTGCAACGACGGTAGTTTTCTCCCACTGAATTTTTTGTCCTTCTTCTACATTATGTTCCGCCACTGCCGATTTTGTGGTTAGTTCTAGTCTCGCGTGACGAAGATGTTGCAAAGCGAAAGGATTTTTAGAACAAAAAATAATGGAATTTATAGAAATATACAAAAATCCTAATAATTTTAACAAAGACGGCGGCTATTTTTTGAACTAAATGTGGAAGTGTGTACTAGCAAATGAACACGTTGTAACAACTACAAGATCGCTCAATAATACACAAACCTCTTTAGAACAGTAAATATTCTTTGGCGAAGAAACAAAATCATCTTTACCAGTGGAAAATAAACAGTGAATCAAGTGTTCAAGTTTATGAAAAAAGGATCAGGTGGCTAGATAGCCCTGACGAAGGCTCCAGGTTGGTGCCGAAACGTTGGCGATATCAAAAATAATAATAATAATAATAACCCGCAGCGCAAACCCTGAAAAAAAGGTACAAGTAAGTGCAATTTTTTCAATAATGACGCCTGCGAAAAGTGTGAAATTTTATATAAGATAGATAAATGTTTTCTATTTTTCAATGTTTTTGTAGTAGGCTAAATAGCAAAAGTAGTAGATTAAATATGAAAATAGGATCGGATGCAATTGGATGGCCGGAGCGATTAAAATTTCCAGAAACTCTTGTGTCTTGTTCTTATGATACCTGGAAGAATATGTTTACACTGACTTGTCTTGTTTTTTACTCGTTTACTTCCAGACACTTGTCGATTACGTTTTCATCAATAGCTTCGCTACTTAAACCAAATACAAATTTTATTTTCATAGTTAATCACAAACTAATTTCAACTTCCATTTCTGTGTGGGTTATTTATCTGCCTCCGTAATAAACTTAATAAAATCCATCTGACTTTTTCGCGTACAGTCGAAATAATTGATTTGTGATTTATGCAATTTCTTCCAGGTTACCGCCATATTCTCAAACCATCCTAGTGTCTATGTAATCTTTCTCCATTCTTGTATTTATTCCTTTTGTCGACTCCATAGCATCCGGTTACTTCTTGATATCAGAGATATTCACAAAAATATGTACAATAATAATTCTTATTACACATAAAAAACACGTTATTTTATATTTATAATTATTGAAATATCTGCGTGACGTGTGACCGCTATATGCTGAACTGAAGAGATTAGTCCAAGTTAGGTCGAGATGGAGGATTGTCTCAAACCAGCCGAGTGGCTGATGACAGAATAAAATGTATAATCCGCATGTGCAGTAGAAATGATAAAAATGTAAAAAGTCTGTCTCCTGATGTATCGTCTTTGTTTCAAGACAGTCCCTCGCGGGCCGAGCGTATGCGGGAGGTGGGGCTGTACTGTTGGCTCGCCGAGGGGCAGATTCTCCACACGTACGGCTTTTGTCGCCCGCCCGCGCCGGGGCGACTACTTGCTGCTTGGTGCGCGGGCTGCCGGTATTGCAGCGGACAGCAGTGTTAGAGGTGGGCGGCAGTCGTGCGCTATAGGAGCCAACAGTTCTCAGCGCACGGGGACGGAGAAAATGAAATTTTTCTCGTTTCCTCCAGGACAGAAAGTGGTCCAAAACGAAGTCACTGCCTTTTTTTCTCTCTTTCACCGTGAAAGCTGCAGAAGTCGAAATAGCAGAAAAGGATTACGGAATTTTCCGGAAAGATTTACGACATCCAACAGTTTTACGAGTAGGTGCGCTTGTAATTCCCAAACATGGTGATTTCTGTGGCTGTGAATATAACTATGACTGTGCAAAATTAATTTATATTATAGGCAGCAGTACATTTGCACGTTGGAGAAAGTTTTATTGTTATGCTTGCAGTCATAATTTTGAAAGTATTCAGGACCACAGAGATTAACGATATTTGAAATATGCAACTTCAGATTAATTTAATTTTACTCCAGTTGTGACGTAACTGCCAGATTAATAAGTTATATAGGTAAAACAATATGGCAATATACAAGATGGACGGTTACAGCATAAGAGTACAGACAATTAAGTTGGCTAGTTTGCAAATTAAATTGTGAAAATATGTATATCGTTGGCTTGAATTGTATAGCGAAATGAAATAGTTAGTCGAAACTGAGAACATAATTAATTTAGTGCATAGAGAAAAAAATAAAGAATCTATATATGATTCAAGCAGGACTTGAGACAAATCTCGCATAGTGGAAAACATTAGATGTGTATTTTAACGTGGATTTTATTGGTTTCAAAACAACGAATTATTTTAATCAGCAAAGGGAAAGTTATCGTTCGCCATGTTTGGTAGTAACCCAAGACGCAAAAATGGGCGATAATATAAACATTTATTATATCATTGGCTTGGCATATCAAGAGAGAGTCTAAAGATAAAAAGCATTTTCCCCTCACATAGTGCGGTATTTTTGAGACGCCTGCAGATATCAGCGTAAATACCGTGTTATTCAACCAACCAAACTCTTGGAACGGTCGTGTAGGTAATATCGATAACAATCCAGTTCACAGTTTATCTCTGGTTAGAGTATTTCTCATGCGCTGGTGCATCGTAATGTTTTATCAAAAATTTGATGATTTTAACGTAACACTTGATTTAATGTTAGCTGATCTTAATTCATATATGAGAACTATATTTTCTTCTCTTGATCTCCAATCATGCCGTTGCGTGAAATCTTGTGTGAAATATTGCACTAAGGAAGATTTACGGATTAAGACATGTAGTTTTTGATTCTCAACAGGATCATAAAGTTCATATTTATTTAGCAGGATCTGGATACGATTCAAAGTCTTGGTTACTACTTCAGTACAGTTTTTTTTATTTTTGGAATGGTGCTGGTGACGTTTAAAAGGATTAGCTGATATATATCAAAGATTTATTTTATCAAGGGTTCATATTTCAGTTTATGATGTCTATTCGGAAAATTATATTTTTATTGCAAAAGCTGGTACAAAACAAGAGGATAAGGCAAAACCAAAACTAAAATTGATAAATACACTCAGTTTTATGGTAGTAACGGTTCAGTTGGCATTAATCACCCTACTTGTTCTGATACGCTTCATAATGTTTGTCAAAAACCTGATGATTATAATGTATCACTTGGATACGATTCAGTTTTGGTTACCACTTCAGTATAGTATCTTTGATTTTTGGAATGGTACTGGTGACCGTTTAAAAGGATTAGCTCTTTCCTTGGATATATAGTTGTGTGTTATAAATTATACGTTGGTTAGTTATAAACAACACGATATTCGTTCGTAGTGTCGGATTACAACGTACATGACTCTCACCCATTAGCTTCAAGCATTTTTATTATTTGATTTCTGAGCTTTTTTTATAACATTCTTTACGTCTCTCGACCATTCTACACTAACTGCTTGATAGTTCTACGAAGAGCAGAACTACGCGCTTAAACCAGTTAGATTCAGAGGGGAAACTATGTCCACAATCTCCTTCACCACCTTTTCCCAGTATTTTGTGGTCGTTTGCTTTTGGTGAGTTTTACTTATTGTTTCCAAGGTCAAATTTGGAGTTTTGGTTTTACGGCCGTATGCCATTGCTGACTTCAGATATTTTATTACTACTTCTAGGTCGTACTACGTAGTGAAGTGAAGCCATCTGTCTGTGAAACATGTAACTACGTTCTGTTTGTGATAAGTGTATTTTTTGTTTGTGAAACGAGAAATTTATGAGGCTGAGTACCGTCCTGGCATTCGTCTTGACGGCTGCGGAGAACCACCTAAAAACCGCAGTCAGGGCGATCGGTACTCGGGGGCCTCCGGCTCGTGCCAGGTCCCATGAGAAAATTTGTCACAACTTAAGACATTCTAAATTAATTAAAATATAACGTATTAAAATTTCGGGAAAATCTGGGTAAAATTAGTGTATCACAAGAATGTGCGATTTTGGTAATTCACCTGAGAAACGGGCTGAAACAATCTCCACCATGTAATGTAAGATTAACTCATCAATTGAGTGTGGCTCTAATTACATCTTATTCTCATATCTCATATTAGGTGATTATGTATTCCGTGTTGATTTTTAAATTACAATACATATTTGGGTGCCATGAGTAATCGGTTCAAGTTTCTTCTCTTCAGAATGTATTTTTGATCAGTTTGGTATTATAACTATTAATTTATTCCAGTTTTGTCAAACGATTCAATTTTGTGCCGCATATGTTTCACAGATTATTTTTTATATATTTCTTAATGCCTTCAGTTCTCCAAACAGAGTAATTTTAGAGCTTCAAGTTACAACAGATGTATTTACGTTAATCTGTAAGACTGTTGTGAACAATATTTTGTCTATTTGTATGTAGGAAGTCTGGTAGACTAACGGCGTGTTTTGATTAATGCAAAGTTTTGCATATATGTTGTGGCAACCAAACTCACACCAAGAATCTAATACGATTTCACATTATATTTTAAAATGTGTCTGCATTTATCCAATCATCGAAAAAATAAGCTGTTCTTTGTAACGAAAGTACACTGATCAGCAAACACATTGTGACCACCTGCTTATTAGTGTGTTGGTCCAGCTTTGGAGTTCAATACAGCAGCGATTCGGCGTGGCATGGATTCTAAAAGTTTCTTTTTATATTTCAGGAGTTGTCTGGCACCAGATGTCTACGCACAGGCCTCGCAATTCCATTAAATTACGGGCCGGTGGTTTGTGGACGCAGCCCCTGGGATCGAGCATCTCGGAAATGGCGAGGCTGGTCTGATGTTTGCGTTCTATGTAGTGAGCGTCTAATGCAGAGTGGTTGAAGGACGGTGAAACCACGACTGGATGAGAAGGTGGTGGACGTCCACGCCTCATCACAGAACGTGGAGGTCGGAGGCTTGCCCGCTCTGTAAAGCGGGACAGGTGGCGATCTGTGGCAGATCTGACAGCAGAGTAAAATGCTGGTGCAGGTACAAGCATACTTCCGCCCTGTTACAGGTGTCTTCATCGAACGCCACGCAGGCTGTCCTGAGGAGGGTGAGCTTCAGCCTGGCGGGCAACTTCAGCTGCGAGGTCACCACAGACGGCGCCTTCTCCACCAAGACCGCCTCCGCCACCATGACCGTAGTCGGTGAGTAATAATTCATGTCTCCTCAGCCAGCCGCGCTGTTCCACCTTGCCCTCCCAGAACCAACTTCCGCAGTCTTACCATCAAGCAACTTGACCATAGCAAACTGAGAAGAAAGAGGTTATCATCAACGTAGTCATTCTGAATATTTCCCACCAATGACTACTTTCGTTTTACTGGTCCAGTGATTTCATTCAGAGAGGTAGGTGAGTAGTAAAGCTCTGGCCTCACATTAGAGAGGACGCAGGTTTGAACCCCCTCCCGACCATCCAGTTTTAGGATTTCCATGGTTTCCCGTATTTCTCACAGGTTCCTATGATTTCTCTAAATCATTCCAGGTGAATGCCGCGATGTTTTCTTCAAAACTTGAAGTCCGAAATACGTTACTTTCGTTGCACTCGATCCTTCCAGATTTCTAATGACCTCGAAGTCGACGAGGTGTAAAGTAGTAAACTAAAGGTTTGGTAGAATTCCGATGGTTTGATTATAGTTCAAAACCAATAATCGTATAATAGTTGCTGATAAATCTTAAAGCTGTTTAAATGTGTCTGATCATGGGATGTAACTGGCGGCAGATCAGTTATTAAATTCATATACATTGCAGGAGACAGCCACCTTGAAGTGGAAGTAGCCGGCAGTATTTCTTCGTGAAAAGATTAAGATGGACAAACACTGTGTTTGATCGGAGCCTTAGTAGTAATCATAGATTAAGAGGAAGACTACTAGATCGATGGGACAAAGGCATACGCAAAATCGTTAGGATGATGAAGGTGAAGAATCATGGGCGTTGCTGCGTAAGCCGCTAATGGCTAATGCCTTTTCTTTGCTATGTATGTCCGTCCAATGCAGTACTATTGCGCCCATAGTTTTATCTAATCGGGTTGTGATGTGGCTATTATAATAACTGTTACATTTATGTTAAATTAACGTAACTTAGTCCACAACCCGAAGGAGGCACACTAAGTAAACTTGTGAGTGGGAGCGTTCAATTTAGTTCGTAGCTCCTCAGCGCACTAGGTCGCTCTTTTAGTTTGTTGGCTCCCATCTCGAATTCCAGAAAGACAGATCATTCGCTCACTTTGCTACCGCTACTCCACGCGCTCTTTTGTTCCTTATGGTAGTTGTGGTTATCAGTGGTTGTCTTTCAATTGTTAATGAGACCAAAGCGTGTTTTGTTTTCATATTCCGGGTTAAATTTCCGTTTTAGCCTCCTGCAATAGTTATTAATGCTGAACAGTTTTTTTTCTGTGTTCAGTAAATGTGCCCACTGGGAACTATGTTTTCTTTTTATGACATCGTATCAAATAACTTAAAACAAAACATATTAACCTTAAAGCAGACCAGAGCAGCTTACATTTGAAAGCAAGTGGTTTAACCACCGAGCTACCAGAACGATCTGTATGACGTTATGGATGTTATAATGATATAGGTTATCCTATTATTATTTTTACAAAGACTTGATTAAAACTTAAATATTGAACGAAATGAACAAAAGGGACTGCGAAATTATGCATCATCTGGGGGATTTGGCAAATTTATTGTCATCATCAACTCATAATAATCAATCAACTTTCGTTGAGTCTTTATGTTGCGGCTTCAGTCCAGATTTTGGTCTCGATGGTTCTGATGTTAATACGGCTACTGAAATTTGCAACTAATTAAATAACTATAAAAGATGGTCACTGCCACTGTGCTGTTTCTGCATTGCGTTTGAAATCACAGCGTTTGCGGAGTAATTGCGAGGCTGCTGTGATGCATTGTGTCTGCCGGTGATAGCGACTGGAGCCGTATAAATGCTCGCCTCTATTCATTTGTGAGGTCTGTAATTACGTTTCGGACGGGGTAGCCGCTTCGCTATGGCGCAATCCTCCATATTCTCTCTTTGATAATGATGATGAAGGGCGTGTGTGGTTGGGGGAGAAGTGGGAGGGGGAGCTGTTGCCACAGAAACGGGGAGCTATAAAGTCCGATGCCAAAGTCCCACAATCCTCCGTTAGTGTTACCCAAACTGAAGGGTTGTGTCAGCATACATGGACCTAAAACTGTACAGAATATATCCAATGACTTAGAGCCCTAATTGAGAGGCTGATAAGGTGTATTGTGGAATATTGCAGTTCACTTAGAATTCGTGAAAAAAACGCTGCCCAAAATGTATATGTTTCGTGCGCCGTTAGAGGAAGTAATTTTAACAATTTTTGACTTGTCCATATGGATATGAAAGATGGTGGGGCACGATTTCTAATCATCAGATTGTGTAGTAAAGTTCCAGGGTAATTGCTAAGCCTCTACACAGCAAGTAATGGCATGAAGGTACACGACACAGGGCGGTGATTCTACCATCTCATCAGGATGCTAAAATATTACCACCTCCTTGATATTCTTCGGAAGATTTTTTATCTTTCTTTATACGAGGTCATTAGAGTTGCAAATGAACGGGGGCGAGGAACAGTAAGGAATTAGGCCATGGCCTTTTAGACGGAAGCATCTCGGAATTCGCCTGGAGTGATTTGGGGAAAACATGAGAATCCCAGAGCTGGATGCCTGGACAGGGATTCGAACCAGCGTCCTCCATAATGCGAGGCCAGAGCGTTATCCGCTCGCCCACCACGCTCGGTCCTTCGGAAGAGTTTGCCTGAGGGAGGCGGCAGTGTTCTCTATCCTCCCAAAAATTTGTCCTGGGTGGGTATATTTTAAGTTATTAGAAAGGAAAACAATCAGTTGGACTCTTGCAACATTAGCCTTTAACGATTCAGCTTTCTTCAAGGTTAGTTGTTTCACACCAGGTTCTGGGAACGTAGGTCCTAACTCAGTTGCTGTAGAAGCCCTTAGTATGTTCTAATGGGCCAATTGCAGGGTAACAATGCAGTGTACACGTTAACAGCCGCCAGCCAGCCGCGGCGTCGGTAGCCCAGGGGCTAGAGTATTTGCTCCGCGTGCCGCTGGTCGCCGGTTCGAGTCCTGCCGAGGGCATGGGTGATAAGTGTTGTAGGTGTTAATGTTGTGTACGATCTGTGGTGTCCATACTTAGAAGCTACAATATATACTGGATGAACTGATCACTGGAAGAGTCAAGATAGCTACGTTAATCTGGCTGTCTTGCCTACATTGACGAAAGCTATATATATATTTTTTAAAAAAAGGCAACGCTTACTAAGACATTCCAATTCTAAGGACAATAGCAGAGCTCATTTCTCGCACTGTTTTGAAGCCCTAATCTCACTGTCTCGAAGATACAACATGGAATTATGGTAGAAATAGTGGACTAGCTGATGCATTCTGTATGCTCACTGTCGGGTAGAAAAGGTACTCAAGTTAACTAAGATTGTCATTAAAATCATTCCTGAACTGTGTCAGAGCCATTTCCAGGCAGTGCTTGAAGTATTTATCTATATGTTTTGTAAGTAGTGTAGCACTTAATTTGATTTCATTAAAACTAACTTAATCTTTCCGTCGTGCTTTCATTTGCTAATGCTAATTTCTTGATCGCTTTGCTAAATGAACGTAAGACTTCGGTCGCAAACCCACATATTTAAAAAAAAAAAACGAACTAAAAAGTGAGTTGACCGAAGGATCCTCAATTTATAGTGCACAGTATATCAGATGACCCGTGCGAAAATTTCGCGAATAGTGACTTTGGTGGTTTGTAACAGAATGCGAGAAGACTCGTCTCATTTGCAGCAATTGATTACAGCATTTGATTAGGTTAGCGGCAAAATACTTACTATGTATTACGAAACAATTAGCAAAAACTTTTGGATGCGTGAAACATACGAATGACAAACTCTCGCTGATCTTGAGGGAACACAACTGACCTGAACAAAATAATCACATCATATCTCTGCGATATGTGTTTGGTGCGACCGTAGCCCGTGAGAAAATTTTTGGAAAAAAAAATGTTTGTATAAGAATTGTATAGCACAACATAAATGTTTCAGTAACAGAAAAAAGTTTATTGTTTATTCATATCTCTGTGGTATGTGCTGCAGCTATCTAGCGACTTGGTTCTGAACTGTCTCATACGCGCAACTTTCATAGTTATTACTTTCATCCTTTAAGGGTCGAATTGCGAAAAATACTTTTTTTTTAATTTTAGATATTACCTAAGTGGAGACCTTAATCGTTAAAATGGTACCTCATCTGTCGATTTAGGTTAGGTATCAAGGGAGTTAAAAGGCTCCTAACAACAACAACAACAGTAAAAAACGCCTTGTAGTAATATTGACACTTTCGCCCTTTAAGTGTCAAATACCAATTAAATGTTATCTACAAAAAGCCAACTACTTTAAGTCCAAACTGAAAGAGTTTCTGCTTCAGAATCCATTTTACTGTGTGAAAGAATTTTCTTCTTGGAATTTGGTAACTAAGAATGACTGATAAAATAGTATATATGGTGTATGGAAGGGGAAGGTGACAAAGTTGTCCACAATTACTAAAATGATATATGGTTTTCTTTCTGTTGAAACTTTTGACAAATGAAGTAATTACACTGTTTAAAAAATTTTACTCATATATAGTAACTAACATGGGATAGCATGCACTCAAAAACTGCTGTGAAAAATTATGATACTAACAGGTTTTTAAGTAATTGACTGCTTATGAGTTGTGGTAACTGGTTGGTAAGAAAATAACTGGTTGTTAGATGCTGGTAACAAGTTTATACACTGTTCCTCATAATAAGTATTAACTAACTCGGGATTGTATTTGTAGATTACAGGAAATATTGGTTATACTAATGGGTCGTAACTAGCTTCTTGTCAATATATAATATTATCAATTATATAGTAATATTGACATTACTAATAAGTGTATGTACTGTTCCACATCCCCGAGATTATTCTCACATGGGATCAAAGTGAACATATCTATCTATCTATCTACCGAAAAATTCTTTTCTCAAAATATGGTGTGACCAAGTTGCAGATCTTCATCTGTGGTAAGTGATGGGTCATAATTCTCTATCCTTCCTTAGTTTTATTGCCTTAAAGAAAATTTTCCTGCTCACTGTCGTTATACATATGTTCGTCGGGACGGTTAAATAAAAATTTCACGTAATCGACTTTTTACATCGATTCCGTGTTTATAAAGAATGTAAACAAAACTATTCTGATTAGTCGAAGCAGTATAATGTTAAATATTTTCTTATCATGCAATGCTTTTCTTCTAAAAAACGCCATGGAGAACTTAGTGCATATGACTGACCAGCTAGTCAACTGACAAACTCCGCACCAGAGATATGTTAAATCGCAGTGATGGAAACAGAAATCGAGCATCGATGACCACAGGGCTAACGGTTTACAGAGAACACAGCGTGCAGTAATTAAATCAACTGTGCGATACCCAGATTAGGTGCATTAAAACAGCGCGGATTGCCGCCAGTTAATTATAATGACACGGCGGCAATGAAACGCGAATCGCAGTAATGACCGACATCGCGGAAGGGTTCCGCGTAATTACGTGTAAACATAGTGGCCGTCATTTCGGCGTAATTTCATTCTCATCGGAAGGATCATCTCATGCGGTTGTTGTGGTAGCACTGGTATCGACGAACTATCGGAATCAGTCGATATTATTCGTTCTTATCGTGACTATTGACATTGAGTTTTATGGTTCAAAATTTTTTTTATTGAATCTATAGTATGATCACAGTTACATCATAATGAGAATCAGTTATAATTCAATTTAAACCAGATTTCTTACAGTGTCTGAACAGCGAGTACATCAAAACGAGAATTAATGCTTCCTAAGGCTTCCGTGGCAGTCTTTATTCATGATTAATAGCTTTTCGGATTATGTCGCGTTGTTTATTCCGTAATACGAGCTTTCGGCTGTCATCCTACAGCCTTCGTCAGAGATGCTGACATAGCAACGAGCGCCAAGCATCGCAAGAGCAAAAGGTCGCTATCTTTGTTTATGTTGTTGGTATTGTTTAAAAGTTCTGCTGCCTGTTTCACTCTTCGAGCTGTATCCAAACATTTATTTATTTATTTCGTGCGTCCGGGACACAACATTACAAGTTGAAACAAATTAAAACAAATAAGATTTATTAATTAATGTCAAGTTTATAGACCGCAATACACAAATTATATGGAATGTGTAGACCAGAATTCTGCAATCGCGATGGCCTTCTCATTTGCCCTAAAAAGATCATCGATAGTGCCGGTTTCAGGTAGTTTTCTGTATATCAGGAAATGTTTTGCATCCTGCAGCTCACGACATTCACATAATTCGTTCGCAGTAGTGTAACCTCATTTCTTGATGTTGGATCTGCATCGGGACACCAGTTCTCAGTCTCTTTATTTACTCGTGTGGTGGGTGAGTGGTTAATGCTCTGGCTTCGCATTCCGGAGGACGCCGGTTCGAATCCCCGTCGGGGAATCCAAATTTGGGTTTTCCATGTTTTCCCCAAATCACTCCAGGCGAATGCCGGGATGCAACCTTCAAAAGGACATGGCCGAATTCCTTCCCATTCCATGTCCCCAGTCCCAATCCCGACTCTAATGACCCCGACGTCGACAAGGTGTAAAATCATAAGTAAAAAATTTCTATTTAGTGCCTTCCATGTAGGATATGGCTGATTACACCCCGTTGCCGGTACCTCTTTGACATTCCTCCAGTGTCCTTAAACTCTGCCACCATTGTCAAATGACTGACAGCGGTGGCAGAGTTTATGAACGCCGAAACGTCTTGTTTTATCGAGGGACCCGACAAGATTTTTTTTTTTTTTTAAATATTTTTAAATTTTTGCTATTTTTCTTATAACCAACTGCACTGCTTTGGTTTCTTGACTTTCTTGTATGTAAAAATGGCACTTAAGTGAGCACCTGATGCGTGAATATTTTTTAACGGTACCAAAAAATAGCAAATCGGTTAGCATCTAAAATTTGCCGTTGAGTGTACTCAACTGGGGGGGGGGGGGGGAAACAGTCAAATTTGTTGGACCACCTTAAACGGAAGTAGAAGGTTCACATAAACCATTGGTCTCCAAACTTATTGCTCATGGACCCCTTTTTAAAGCAAAAAATTGACCATGAACCACCAGGTGAAATAACAAATTTTAGTTTGATGTAGTAAGTGCTAAATTGTGGCGTAAAATAATATATAAATAAAACATTTTAATAATTAAAGTAGTACTTATTGAAAAATATATCTTTTGTATTAAAAATACAAAAATACTAATTATTTTTTCAATGATGTGGGTAAACCTGACGGGATTATAAGAAGCTCTTTATGTAACATTTGTAAGGCTCCATGAGCACTAATTTCTTGTCATTTTATAATTTTTGTAACGAGGCTCATAACTGAATTAAATCCATGTTCTACTAAATATGAAGATGGGGGAAATATCAAGAGCTTCTGTACAGTGATCCATAATGCAGGATATAAATTTGGTTTCTAGTTTTGTAGCCGAAATTTGTGGTGCCCTTCTTCAAATATTGGTTTCAGCTCCTCATTAGTGGATAATTCAATTAATTTCTCCTTTATTAGTATGTATCCGTCTGAGTTTGTGGGTATAATTTTAAAAGAGTCCAACACGCAATCAGGTGTAACCAAGAGAATAATGTATTCAGATCAATGAGAATAAGATTATACAAGACACCAAAATACCTTTGTCTACTTATAAAAAAAAAATATTTTGGATGAAGATGTATTTTTGTAAGTTTTTTAAATATTGAATAATATTTCTAAAATATTAAACCAAATAGTTCGCTGTAATTATACTGTAATTACAAAATTTAGATCATATATGAAAAAGAGCTCATCATACCGCCGTGATGTTTACATGGACTATTCGGAGATAACCGAAGGTCACCGATTGAAATGGCGCGAACAACTTCCTCCAGAGAAAACTGCTCCGATGGCAGCAGTAGTGTATACTATGGTCCATACTCGCATTATGAGTTACAATGACTTAACGACGAGAAAACACAATTTCTCCTAAATTAGAAGCTTAAGTTTTAATGTCAGTGTGAAAATATTGTAATATCTCACACTTTTAGGAACTAGTCTGTTACAAATGTTGGAATAACATGAGGTATTTTTTTTTCTCGATTGTGGATGTCAATACAGTGTCCTCTTCTGTATTGAAGTGCTTTCACCTGACAGGTACAATGTGGCGCAGCAGGCGGAATTCATGAGAGGTTCTGTGGTTGAAGGAGAGCCCTTCTCGCTAAAGGGATACTTCAAAACGTCAAAAAAGACGAAAAAATATAACAACACAGCCAAATCAAATTCGCCCTCTTTCGCTTCGTGACAGTTATCATTTTCTATCCTCTCGTATTCCACATTAAAGAGGAAGTACTGTTATTGAAATTCCAAAGAGCTCCACGCTTAAGGATTCCGCGCAGAAGACTTGCAAGCAAACCATCAATAGATGAATTATGGGAGCTGTTTAAAAATCTTCTGCATAACTTTTATTAATATAGTGTGCAAAACACTGAATATTCGTCGTGTGTTTATTCAATAAAATACTGCAATTTTGAAAACAGAAAGGGGTGAAAGGTGTGTGAGGAGCAAAACGTTTGCAGCTAATCTACACCTGATAATGAAGATAAGTTAGTGAAATATAAATAGATTTTATCAGTTAATCAACATCTGTTAATGAATATAAGTTAATGAAGTTATAAATAGATTTTATTTAACGATTTATGAATATGGATGAAACCTAAGCCTATTAATTTACTCAGCATCAAAGTAACTGTCAATGCATTAGAAGCACGACTGTGGTCCTCCAAAGTAGCCAAAGTCGTTCGTTCTGCAGTGAAAGTGTCCGTTGGCAGTGCTCTCAATCACATCATAAATAACATACATTACGCCAACTTGCAAGAGTACATAAGCGGATTGGTGGCTCAGTGGTTAAGCCGTCTGACTGTAGATGGAAAGGTTCCCGGTTCGAATCCCTGTCTCGGCGTGGATTTTCATAGGCTCTTAACCCGACCTTCACCTCTGGCACAGCTTACTGCGTAATGTGCAGTCCGCCAGAACGCTTCCGTGGTTCGGATTCCACGTTTAGCTGTAGGTTCCCTCTAGCGCTAAAAACACTAGCGTTAACACAGATGTCTACACAGTCATAACAAACTAAAGCCAGCCGAAGGCTTAATGTGGTCCTAATTGTCCCAAACATACATACATTTAGTAGTAATGTTTTGGAGCGATCTTGACAGAAACAAATAAAGCGGGTTGCAGGAAGCACGAAGTGAAAGAGATGTTTTTTATAACAAAATGAAAACGTTACAAGAGAGAAAGACGTAATGGAAAATGCAAGATGTGTGCATGTGAATAGTTGGAATTTATGTTTTCAGAAAGACGAATAGTATAAAGAAGAGAGATATAGCTCCATAAAAAGATAGGTTGAGTGCAATATAATGGATGTGAGCGTACAAAATAAATATGTATTTAAGAGAATCTCGAAGTGACTAATATTGGTCAAGAAGTTGATGAATCTCTTTACGTAAGCGAGAGAAAGAAGTACCATCGAAATTATGAAGAGAGAACCCACAGTTGTTTAATGCATAACAGAAGACGCGGAATGTACTCTCTTTGCTAGGAGTTTCCGGAGAAAATCGACGAGAGGTAAACTAATTTACTGTTTTCATAAAGACGAACGGTTTGGGATAGTAATTTATGTGTGATACAGCAATTAAGTAAAACCTGGTAGGAACACTATTAGCAGAGCCTGACCATTATCACGTATTTCCCACTGCCTTCGTTAAAATTAATGAGTATGAATATGAGTTTCAGTTGAACGGCACACAAGAATCAGGGCACGTAACATCCTTGGTGAAACTACACCACTGTACGGCAGAGAGGCCTGGACACGCCGCAAAGGTGATGAGCAGAGGCTAATGACTGCTGAGAAGCGATTCACGAGGAGAACAGCTGGCTACACATTACGGGAGAGACAGAGATCTGATGAAATCCTTAAAGAACTCAAAGATAAACCAGTTATCCAAACTGTGCAAACCTACAGAATATTTTTGACAGACCATGTACTATGGATGAAGACAAACCGGAGCCATTCCAAAAGAACTCAAAGTCAAACCAGTTCTTCCAACTGTGAAAATATGCAGAACATCTTGGGCAGACCATGTACTAAGGATGAATACAAACCGGATCCATTGAAAACTTCTTAAATATCACTCTAGAGACAAGTGATAAATAGCTACATCACCAAGAAGATGGAATGAGACTGTAACAGGAAACCAGGTCTAACACTGGATTGGAAGGAGAAGTTTCAGTTGAAAACTAAAACTGTCTGTGACATGACATGTCCATTAATGTTTGATATGTCCCAAGATATCACTGGTTGATTATCAATTAATCTTATAAAATGTTTTAATTATTTAACGGATAACTCTTCACTCCAGCACAAATCACGCTTATTACTAACTAACAATCAATTGTGGTAAATCGGACTTGTTTATTGTTCGTTATGTTATTCATGATCACTACGAAATAGTAAAAAGTTAATAACACGTTCTCTAGATCTCTCTGGTTAGAATCAGTATGTGGAATAAAGAGGAGGATGCACGTCTCTTAGAATACACCGCTGACTAAAGTTCCCTTAAGTTGTTTATTTTGTCACAAAAGCTAACCTGACAGCCACTAATCAAAACTAATGGAAGTTGCAAATTCTTAAGAGAATCTAACTAAGTTTTATATGTTCAGTACCGCGTAACGATGATTTTAGCACCTTTAGAGAAAAACACGAATTAACTCTTCACTAAAAAATTATTGTTAGACCACTTTGATGAACGACGTCGAGTATAGTACGTAGTCTATGCGAGGGTCAAAGAAGTAAGAGGGTGAAAACACCCCGGCGAACTATTCAAGCCTATCTAGACCTAAGGCAACCAACAAGGGTATATCAAGTCTGATGGTCCCAACCGACAAACGAAGCATAATTAAGTGTCGAATGAACTCAAACTATTTGCATTACAAAGAGGCTGTCGACTCAAACCAGGACTTCTATACACAATCTGGTCTTTGGGAATCATGCACCACTATTTACCCTATCTCATCATTCTGGGCGAGATGCAAATGGCAAAAATTTCTTCTACCACTGGCGTTTGAAATCGCTAATCAGAATGGTCCGACACACTCACTATGTTCTGGCGACCTGAACCAACGAGACGGGAATTCAGTAATATTAGTTCTGAAAATAATTAATTTTAGCCTCTTCAATTCCAAGAAATACATTGATCAGCCAGAACATTAAGAGTACCTGCCTGATATCGATATAAGCCCGTCCAGGCGATAGCAGCGACACTTGACGAGGAACGACTGCTAGTCAGACACACGCACGGTGCATGTAGTATGAGTGAGCGTGCTATCCGTGTTTAGAATGGGATAGGCGCGCGATCTATCTTAGTTTGACCGAGGGCAGATTGTGATCACCCGGAGGCTCGGCACGAGCATTTCGGAAACTGCACTATTTTTCAAGTGTTTGAGGAGTGCTGTGGTGAATCCACGTCCAAACGTCGAGGGTTTGGGTGGCCACCCCTCATTACAAATCTCGGACGTCGTAGACTGGGCAAAGTAGTAAAATAGGACAGGCGGCGAAATGTGGCGGAACTAACATCAGACTTTAATGTGTGAGTGGAGACCTCGACAGACGAGGCAGAGACAGTCAGCTGAGAACAACTACAACATACCTGATGAAGACAGCAGAGTCAGCTGTCGAAACGTCGGGTTTTTACACCCACCATCCTGCTAGACACCCGAGAAGATTTTGTTGCATCAGACTATAATGCTGGAAAGAGTTCAAGTGAGCCTGAACACACAGTGCACCGAAACCTTCTAACGATTGGCCACTGCAGCCGACGACCCATGCGTGTGCCAATGTTAACACCACGACATCGGCAACTACGACCGAAATGGTGACGTGACCACAGTCACTAAACATTGGCGCAGTGGCAGAACGTTGGGTGGTCTGATGAATCCCGATACCTTCTTCATCATGCCGACGGGAGAGTGCGAATCAAGATAATGCGCAATGCCACAGGTCAGGAGTGTGATGTAGTGGTTTCGAGGAACACAGTGGCTAGTTGCAATTGGTATGCTGCCCCCCCCCCCCCCCAACTCGTCAGATCTGAACCCGGTCGAACACATCTGGTATGTGATTGAACGTGTCGTCAGAGCTCATCCTCTCCCCCCCCCCCCACCCCTTCCCGGAATTTACGGGAATTAGTTCACTCGTGGGTGCAGATGTGGTTTCAACTCCCCTCAGCAACCAACCAAGGCCTCATTGCTTCCATGCCAAGACGCGTCGCCGCTGTAATCCGTGACAAAGTTGGACACACCGGCTATTAGGCAGGGGGTCATAATGTTCTGTCAGGTCAGTGTAGATACGTGACATTTCTGGATTGTAGAATGTAGATAAAATGAACCAAAATTTTAGCTGTTCTGCCAGAGACAGTGTTCTGCAGGTCTCTGCTATTTTTTTGCGGCGCGGTAACATCTGCCGGTAATTGTGTGCCAGTGAGACGCGGCAGCTTTTGAGCGGGACGTGTGTGCCGGAAGGCGCGGCGGCTCTGCTTTCCCGCACTAAATTATGTTTAACGACGGATTACGCTCACTGCGGCAGCAGTGTCTGCTCCGCGCGCCTAATTAGTTGCGGTGCTAATTAGCCTCATCCCGCGGTGCGCTACGGCCGTTAAAACGGCTGAAACAGTCACATCTCTGCGGCCGGGCTCTTTGAGCTGCGGCGGTGCCCCCTCCCCGCGGGGCAAGCGAGTCAAAGAGCTTCTCCTCGGCGGCAGACTGCGAGTATCTTATTGTTTATTAACGAGCGCCGCGATGGCGGTTAGTGAAACGACTCGCGCGCGCAAGTTTCCTCCTTGTGCCGACGCAGGCGGGTGCGTGCGGTGATTAACGCGGTTTCTCTGCGGGTCATTACGGGCTGAGCGTGTCAGTACAGCCGACGTGAAAAGAAACATTCTCGACTTTGAGTGCAGCGCTGTCTTCATGACCCCCACGGTGATGCTTTCGAGTCGCAGTTCTTAACGTGGATATTGCGGATGATATCTAGTAGGGTCGTAACGGAGGCGATCTTTGCGGATGCGGAACTTCAGTACTTGACATGTTTTACGGATGAAGAGATGGAAAAATTAATTTATATTTATTTAGATTTTAATATCTTATGAATAATAAAATTAAAATCATGTCTTCAAATATCTAGGAGAATGGATAGCATCAATGAGGATAATGAGGACATGAATAGTAGATGTGTCAGACTGGAGAGAACATACCATACTTGTAAGAACATGTGTGGATCTAACTCCCTCTCCTTTAACCTCAAACTCATGCACTAAAATACTGTAGTATGACCATCAGTACTGTACGCATCAGAGTGCTTGAACATGGTTAGAAAGGGACAACTCAGAAAACTGGAACTAAAGAAACTTAAGATCTTTAAAAAAAAAATCATGGGTCCTGTCAAAGAAGAAGAAAAATACTGACTAAACCATAATTAGGAACTATACCAACAACTGGAGAGCATTACAACAACCATGAGAAAAACGAGATTAGTGTTCTATGGTAACATAATTCTGGTGGTCAATCATAGACTCACCTCCAAAATCTTCAACACCATCTCTAGAGGGAAATGGTCAAGGCTAGTCAGAAAATATCTCGAGCAGCTGGTAGTAGACCTCAATAACATTTACAACAGGGATAAGTACAGAATGTTGTTTGAAGCATCAGATTCTCTCCAGACACTATCCTTGGATCTGGGGTGAAATGGACCCAACAAAGAAAAGACAATCACAGTGCAAGGATGAAAGAATATAGGGCCAAAGAGATAGCTCGCCAGAGTTAAGGACCACTTGGGCCATAGATGCCAAAACGGAAAGAAGAAGAAAAATTAAAATCAAAATAAGTGCGAGGCGTGTTCAAGAAACAACGGGAATTTTCATTTTTTGGGAAGAATTTTATTTATTCGTCTACATCGATGCTGTCCCCTTCATAATAGTTCCCATCAGATATTGTACACATATACCAACGCTTCTTCCAATCCCCAAAACACTTCTGGAACTCGACCTCATTCAGTGATGCACTTTTATACGAATGAAAAGTCACCTACTGTATCAAAGAGCTGACAAGAGACTAAACATTCAGAATAGCTCAAAATGTGTCGATACTTTTAAGACATGTTTGCCACTACAACAACGAAAAAAATCATGCCAATCTGAGTAATAAAACCCTCGAAATTTCAAAATTCCCGTCACTTTTTAAACACGCCTCGTATATTTTTAACACAAATTCTACATTTTGCATAAACAGTGTATTTGCATAGACTACTGCCATTTTGATTTATTTTTCACTTCATCTTTCAACAATAAAAAACGTTGGTTGGATTCCCAGGCGACCAACACGGATACCAGCCGTCTAATAAGCCACGGTGTTGGATCGTGATTGGAGGAGACATTCTACAAGTGTGCGATAAGTAAATTGGATAAAGTATGAGTGGAAAAGACTACTTGCAACATCTCGCCGGGCTCCTTCTAGTATTGTAAATGGATGGGCGCATCCTACGGTAGTTCTACACGGAGGTACTGCAAGTTGGAGTGCCAATAGGCATCTTTACTTCATATGCAACTTCAAACTTGTAAATTCGTCGCCTAGGTAATAAAACCATTAAGTTCATTGTTACTATTATTGCAGGATAGTAAGAAAAAAAACATCCATGTTTTTGTTAGCGAAGTGACGATGGGCCTAATCTTGTATAAAGAGAAAATAATAAGATATATATTATTATTATTGCCACGATGTTTGACAGTGTTTCTGTTGCTTTTCGAGATTTAAGTCTATATCCGTCATCTGTTTTTTCCGGGTCAAGGATCTTTCTTATAATTTTGCGTTCTTCTTTGAAAATGCTTTGTAGGTCACCTTTCCTGTGTAGTGTTAAAGTTTCGCTGGCGTACAGGGCTTCAGGTTTTGAATATATATATATATATATTGCAATGTAAACGAAACCTCTGCTATACATCCGCATTGTGGAAGCAGAGGTAAGATTTGATGCCGAAGTTCCGCACTTCAGGATGCGGAAATGTAACTCAATTGCATCCCTAATATGTAGAAATGAATAGGTCCTACAGGGTACCTTGTGAAATTTCTCTTTTAATAAGTACACTTAATTAATTAACAAAACAAACATAGAGTGTACACCATCGATGTTACTGGTCTCACATTAAAATGAAATGAAACACCAATATCATGAGTTGTTCAACACGGCGTAATATTCTACCTGTCCTGAATTCGCTGTTATTTCTCTTAACCTACCTTAAGTCAATTTCTCCTTCGTTATTTACGTTTATGGCAGTTCATCGGACTCGTGATCAAAGATTTTCTACGTTTATAGAATACATAGTCCGTATTAATGAAACAACCAGCACCTGGTTACACTAGAAAACAGACTATTACAAATATTTTTTTTTCTATTCTAAAATTAATCTTGTACGATAATTCATGATTCAACATCACTCAAAGATACTGTTCCTTGAATACTGCACCACTCAATTATACCGTACTTCCAAAGTCTTATGCACTCGCAGTCAGTTCTCTTAAATAAGTATTGTTCGTTAAATTCCAGTATATCCACGAATTAGAGAGAGATAATATTGTTAAACTCACTAGTCACATTATGCTGGAATGTCTGCGGCTCCCCTTTGGTGTCGCAAGGCAACGCACTAACACACAGACACAGCAGCAAACAAAAAGAATGATGCCCCCTTTGTTAACGAAGGCTTTTTACAATTTCAAAACTAATGGGATCTTAGTTTCAGGAGTTTTTCATGTTACCAACTATAGAATTTGACCTAAGAGGTTCACAAACAGTATCTATGCCTTATGGTAGTTTCTATAGATGGGTCAGCAATAACCTTTAAGCATAACACCCCTGTTTCTGTTTTTCACCGTTGGATGACGCTTTGGCGTCAACTGTCTTAGCCACCTGTTCCGCCAAACAAACAAGACGTTTGCCTGCTCATATGCTTTCCCTCATCTCCTTAATTTAAAATATTCCTACTTTAAAATGATCAAATCTAACAGTAATTTACACCTTAATATATTAAAATCATCAATATACAGTCGTAACATGTAGTGACATTTTACAAAGTGATGGATTTAATTATGTTTCAAACAAGTTGAAACGTTGCGTTATTTATTTAATGAAGTGTGTTTTAACAGACCACACTGAATCTCTACGTTCTGGCCTTGTATTCGGGAGGACGTGTGTTCGAATTCCCGTCCGGGTATCCAGATTTGGGTTTTCCATGGTTTCCTCAAATCATTCCAGGCGAACGCCGGGATTCATCCTTCAAAAAGGCAATTGCCGAATTCCTTCCCGTTCCTTGTCCCCAGTCCCATCCTGCCTTTAATGACCTCAACGTCGACGAGGCGTAGAACAATAAAAAAATTTGAATCTCTAACAGCTTGAGAATTTCTCGATGTGAAGTAATCGGAGTATGGAGCTCAGTCATACAGGTAAAATTTTTTACCACAGTGATGTCGTCAGTTGTTGCCTTTACGTCCCTCATGAACGTCCGACTAAGTAACTATGGCGCCCCTCTGCGGTAACGATATGTCGATTCAAACAAGTCCAGATGGAAGTTGGTAAACATCCAGTCTCCTCCCAAACGAGATATCCTCAGCGACTCCTTCTCTCCGTTACAACAAAGTGTCTTTCTTCCAGCACTTCTCAGCAGATAAAAACAAATATAAACAATTTAGTGGAAAGGCGCGACGCTCAGTTTTCGATCGTAAGGCCAAAAATGAATCCAATCTGCCTATTCACCGCTGCAGTTCAGGGATAATTTTTTTTTGTCGTCAGTCTTTCGACTGGTTTGATGCAATCCTCCATCACTTCCTATCCTGTGCTAACCTCTTCATCTCCACATACCCCTTACAACCCAGGTCCTCAATTATCTGCTTCATATATTCTAATCTCTGTCTTCCTCTACAGTTCTTACCTTCGACTGTTCCATCCACCAGCAAATTAACCAATCCCGCATGTCTCAAAATACGACCTACCAGCCTGTCTCTTCTTTCTGTAAGATTCTTCCACAAACTTCTTTCCTCACCTATCATTTCCAAAACTCGTTCATTTCTTACTTTGTCTGTCCACTTAATTTTCAGCATTCTTCTGTAGCACCACATTTCAAATGCTTCAATTTTCTTTCTTTCCGGTATTCCTAAAGTCCATGTTTTGCTACCATAAAACACATAGAGTTTTAAAAACTTCTTTCTAATTACTAGATCAATATTTGAAACTAAAGGTTTCTCTTTTTCATGAAGGCACTTTTTGCTAGTGCTATTCTACTTTTAACATCATTCCTGCTCGGCCGTCGGTTGTAATTTTGCTTCCCAAGTAACTGAATTAACTTACTTCTCCTACTGCATCCGATCCTATTTTTATATTTTATCTACTAGTATTGGTATCATTTCTGTAATTATAGTTCCTGTGTGCCTACTTCCGTGCACACCTTTACAGATATTTATTGCCTGTGAATACGTGTCTGGAAATTGGTCTGAGGGACTATCAACATCATGAAGATTTTCGCACATGGTTTTGGAATTTTTATTGCCCGTCATAAAGTTCTGGTGGCCCAAGCATTTTCTGTTAACGTCACTGCCCGAACAATTTTCCCGCTCCCGGCCGAATTCCTACAAAGGACTGCTATGACAATATTTCTATGTCCTTCAAAAAAATTACAGTGTACTTCGTAAAATACATCTATGGTCCATTAAAACAAATCTTACTGCAATAATTCCTGGAGATTAAATATTCGCGGACACAGCAACATCTTTTTCATTTTTTTAAAAAATTTTTTTTACTGCTTAACGATTCTTAACAGAGAGGTCTTTAGAGACGGGATCTTTTTCATCCGCAGAACTATCCTCCGCAGTATATTTTTTTAAAACTATACAACTAAATATAGAAATTAATAATAATTAGCGCTATAACAATTGCGTCACTGCAATGCCAGTTCACAATTAATGGAGGTCGTCATCAGTCACGCTTTAATACATTGACTGGAGAGATGGAGAAGGACAATTTTTAGTGTTTCCTCCTACTAACTACTGTATTAAATATATATCAAGACTTCACGCTTAGTGACACGTTCCGCTACAATAATAAAATAATAAAAGATGTGGGAAATGTTCCAGGATTGGAGATTCCTGAATATTTAAAGTAACACCTAGGTCAATGATAGTTTTTTGTTTTGCTTGGGATTTACACCTCGTCGACAACGAGGTTATTAGAGGCTGGATGGGATTGGGACAAGGAACGGGAAGGAATTCGGCCATAGCCTTTTTGAAGGAACATTCCGGTATTCTCCTGGAGTGATTTGGGGAAACCATGTAAAACCCAAATCTGGATTCCCAGACAGGGATTCAAACCCGCGTCCTCTCGAATGCGAGGCCAGAACGATAACCGTTCACCCACCACGCTCGGTCACATTGGTCGTGCTTTCGATCATATCAGTGTCAGAGTATCTAGCATAAAACAAATCTGATTTAGTTTGCGCATTTGAATTGCACTTGGAGATCAAATTAAATTAACTTTTCACTTCCGGTTTCTCAATGGCTGCTGGAATTTGGACAACTTCTTCAAACCTTCAAAAATTGGATTCTTTTAAGATAATCCTGTATATTTATTTACATTCTGTTGTGTTGCTATTCAATACTTTTCTTCCCTTCAGTCTGGTGTTGTTTAAACTCTGGTCCTGTGTGTTTGCAGCTCTTCCAGAAGGTCCTCCCATCCTGCAGACAGACCGTGAGCGCTACCTGCCTGGAGACCTGCTGAGGGCCAACTGCTCTTCACCGCCCTCCAGGCCCGCTGCGGAGCTCGACTTCTTCATCAACGGTCAGCCTCTACACCGGCGCAAGATCGAAGTCCACATTCACGGAGACACCTTCCGTGTGGTGAGTGTTGCTGGATTTAGCAGCCGGGCAGCAGAGTCGAGCACGAAACTGAATTTGTTCTGCACAAAAGTCAACTGGATCACCAATAGAACTTAGAGACAATCAGTTCTAGTCTATATATGTTGTTGGTTTCTTCGAAAAGTTTATTTTCATGTACACTTTTTAGTCAAAATTTTCACCGGGAAGTTGCCACCAGCGTGGTAAGGATTAAAGTGGACGAAGACGCCCGACATCACTTAAATGGCTATACACCAGTGCCATCGAGACTTAAGTCCACATTGAATCTCTAAGTTCGGGTCTCTCATTCGCGATGATGTGGGTTCGAATCCCCGTCCGGGGTTCCAGATTTGGGTTTTTCATTGTTTCCCCAAATCACTCCAGGTGAATGCCGGGTTGCTTCCTTTAAAAAAGCCGCGGCCGAATTCCTTCTCATTCGTATTCCCAGTCCTTTCGCACCTCTAATGACCCCGACGTTGACAAGGCGTAAATCCTTAAGCAAAAAAACAAAAACAAAAAAAAAACAAAAAAACAGTATTTCGCTTTGTAGAACAAAGGACGTGGCGGAATCTAGAGAGTGTTGAGTGTTCTTCACTTTCCTCTTCATTTAGTACATGAATCAGAGTTTAGACTCTTTTAATTCGAATCTTTTATTTAAAATTTCAACAAAATGATTCAGAGATCCTGAAATTTGGAATAGAGTCTGCTTAATAGATACCTTATTAGCATTTGTAAAAAACTTTTAAACTTCTTGAGATTTACTGGCGGTTTAATTTAAACGAAAAACATTCTTCAGTTTACAACGCGAAATTGAATAGCCTTTATAAAGATAATTAAATTATTTTGTATGTTCTTGATTACCACTGTACCATTCGAACGAATGGATTTATTATTTTTAAGATAGTGTTAGCAGTATTATCACCTAAGACAGTGCAATGGAAATACGTTTGACTGGCTATGAGAAAGTAGATACAATTCTCTAATTGAAAACACTTATATATTACTCTATAACATGCTACTGTTACACCCATTTTAAACCTGTCAGAAAAATGAGTTTTGTGTTAAATAAAAGGGTAAAATGAATAATTTGTAATACATCTGGACATAGGTAATACAAACTGTGAATAACAAGTAAAAAATGTAAACATAAAATATTTTAACCCGTATTTTCCAGCAGAATGAAATAACTGAAAATTGTTGTCAAATAGAATCATATTCTAAATCGGAGTTAAAAGTATATTACCATCACTTGATGCATTATAAATGCGAGTTACTCCGTCTTTCGATAGCTTCAAGAAATCTCAGAATTTTACAAATACAAAATTAGATAATTAACGAGAGCATAACGAAAATGAGAGTGCCATTAGGGGAGTTAGTCCGTAATATTTTCATTAGTATTTGAAAAAAAAAACTGAAAATAATTAACAATACATCAGCTTTATTTCTGAGACTGCTAAATTTATTTACGGAGTTCTTCTAGACTGTAGTGCCTTTAACCAGAAGTATGTGGCACCATGTAAGCAATATCTGTGAACTACATTTAACGGGGAACAGGAAGTTGCAATAATCAAAACGCATAACGGGAAGACCGAATTTGAATTTTCTGTGAAAACTGTGCTGGCTACGTCGGCGGTACAAATTTCCGGCAGTCAGGGCAGCCACCACACCGGCGCCAAATCGCTGGTGCAGAGAATCCCGTAATTGAATACTTGATGGCGACGCGCCTCGGCTTGATTGGCGATTGTGCGGTGCGCTGAACGACAAGTAAAACGCGGAAATTTTTTGTATTTCACTTTTTTTTTACTATGTGGCATCATATAATTTTACAGTGCAGCCACAATATAATTTAATCAACTTTGATTTAATGGCAATTTTTCCATTGTATTCATTATTTTTCTTTTTGTTTTTGTATGCGACTGTAGCCAATGTACATCTTATTCTACGTTGTTTTGGAATTATTTGGTGCGGAACTTTTCACAACTACACATAATTTATTATGGGTTATTAATTTAATAAATAGACGGATATGGTAGATATGTTCGTAAGATCATAGGTACAGAAAACCGGAAGAGACAATATCAGGAATGAAGGAATCCGTAAGCATATCCCAGTCAATGAAACGCTTCAAGAAAAAATTGCCAAAGTAAGATTGCGATGGCTGGGACATGACAAGTGGATGGACCCAACAAGAACGGCCAGGATATGGCTGGAGAAAGAACAGAAGGGTACAAGACCAAGAGGCTGACCCATAGGGAGATGGATTGATCTTGTGAAGCTGGATCTCCAGGAGAAAGATGCACCATGGTCTAGAATCCAAGAAGAGGAAACGTAATTGGACAGGCAAAGGTGGCGAGCGCTCTTACACCGCACCTGGGAAACTGGAGACGGAAGAAGAAGATGATGATGTTAGGTAATTCTGTTCCGACACATTCTTTAAGTAACAATGCGAGAATAATAAGACTACTATCTTTTTAGTAAACTGTCAATATTGAGATGAAGGATTTTGAGATGTATAGAACCTGTTGTTACGAACAACGTTCCTATCATATTTTTCTTTTTTGTTCCGTTAAAACGTGTTGTAGTAGTGATATAAGTTGATCGCAATAATAATATCGATTCAAATTTTTTGCGTACTAAACATATGTACTAAAATTCAAATGGAAAACTGTAATAAAGATAAATATAAAATTGCAACTATCATTTATTTAAAGATTAAACATCATTCATGTGTGTCATATTATTAAGTCTCTGTTTAAGCAGTTACTATTAATTTACTGTCATGATTTTTTAAAAGATCGTTTGTTGAAGTAATTTCTACACGACTACTTCTATCCAGCGACTTCCCCGCACTACAAATTATTATTATTACTAATTTTAATTGCGATGGAACTAACGCTCCGGTGGCAATTCCACTAGTCATCTAACTAGCCCTTTTTATGTATTTTTTTTAAATTTCCTTTTATAATTGAAGTGTTAAACTCCTCACCCATTTACTTTTACGATTTAAAAATTTTAATGATAAATTCCTCAAGAGTTTTTGGTAAATTATTCATCACTTCACTCGGTAATTTGTTCCAACCGCTGACACCCTTAGCAATCAAAGAAAATTTTCCCACTCCCTTATGCATGAACTCGAGCGCCAGTTTGTGGTCATAGTCGCCTTTTCCCTTTCATGCAGTATTCCTAATTCTTTGTCAAATATCATTCCAGCCCACATCACCAACATATGCCCAGTACATTCCCAGCACTCTCTTCATCCTCCTCCTTTCCTTCAGTGACATACAATCCAGCTTCTATATCATATCACTTACTGACTGGGTCCTACGATAATATGCACAAACAAACTTAGCTTCTCTCCTTTGCACAGCCTCCAATACCTGTATTTGATAAGTAAAATGTGTGTCCCAAACTACACCACCATATTCAACCAATGGTCTGACCAAAGATAAGTAAGCCAACTCCCTTACTTCTCTGGTACATCCTCTCATCACTCTCTACAGTAAATGAAGGATTTTTTAACCTTTTCCTACCACCTGCCCAGTGTGCTTTTCCCAGTTCAAATAGTTATCAAATGTTTTATCAACATGTTTCCACTTCAAGCCTACAACGAACAGTTCTGACCCCACCCTATAATCATAATTAACCTTTAGTTTTTTTATCTCTGTACATAATAAGCTTATTCTTCTTCATTCCGTGCTGACCTATCCAATTAGATATTCTATCCATGTCACCCTGCAGCTGTTCACAGTCTTAATCTGTTTTGGTCCTACTGTATACCATTATACTTCAAAAAATCTAAATTCTGACCGTAACCCATCAACACAGTCATTCATTAGAATAATGAACAGCAAAGGTCCGAATACACTACCCTGTGGTACTCCCATTTTTTCTTCCACCCATTTTGATGATGTATTTCCTATTTTAACACTTTGCTTTCTGGCCTTTAAGAATTCCTCTACGCAGCAAGCAACTTTATTATCGTATCCATTATATTTCAGTTTATTTAAACACATTTTATGCCTCACTCTGTCATAAACAGCTGCAGGGTGATTTGGACAGGAAATTTTAGTTGGGTTGGTAAACATGGGATGAAGATAGATGCAAAGGAGAGTCAGCTAATTAGATACACAAGTGAAAAACAAAAGGTTAATTACGATTATAAAGTGGGGAAATAATTGCTTGTTGAAGATTTGAAATGTAAGTAAATATCTAGGCATTACATTTGATGTCGAGTTTTGCTGGGTAGGACACATTGGTTAGGTGGTAGGAAAAGGTTTCAAAATTCTGCACTTGTTGGAGAGAGTGATAAGAGGATTTAGGAAAGAAGTAAAGGAATTGGGCTACAAAACATTCGTCAGACCATTGCTTGGATATGGTGGTGTAGTATGGGACCCACATTTTGAGTATCAAATACAGGAGTTGGAGAGGATGCAAAGAAAGGACTGCTAGATTTGTTACTGTAAATTATCGCAGAATCGAATCAGTAACATATACGATAAAAGAGCTGGAATGGGATTCATTGGAAGACATGATGAAGGTGAAGAGGGACATGGGACTGTACAAGGCGTATATTGGTGATGAGGCATGGAAAGATATTGGTGAAAGAATTAAAAGTAATGTATGGAAATGAAGAGATGACCATGACCACAAGCTGCCACTCTATTTCAGGCACAAGAGTGTAGGAAGATTCTCTTTTTTTAGCTAAAGCTGTCAGGGATAGGAATAAGTTACCAAGAGAAATGATGAATAATTTACCAAAAACGTCGAAAGAATTTAAAGTTGAAATTTGTAGAGGGCAAATGTAGGTGGGTGCAGGAGAGGGGGAAGATGGGTGTGTAGGGAAATTGCAACCGGCGCGTGTGCTCCATTGCAATTTTAATTAATTATATTATATGCCTTAGAAAGATTTAGTGCCACATTATTAACTTGGCCTCCCTTGTCCAATGTGCGTATACTTATTGTAGTTTTCACAGGTACTGCTCTGATCCGTAGATAAAACTGATATTGATAAATTTTACTGGAAAAGAACTTGGTACTGTCGAAATGGACAAATGTTATGCGGCTACTTATTATTTAGAAAAAGTTAAAAACAAATTATGGGCAAATAATGAGTGTTATTAGACAAAGCAAATAAAATATCCATTAGTACGATCAGTAATACTGTACTTGAATTTAGAGACTAATACCAACAAACGTGTTCATTAGTTTCACATTCATCGAAAATAAAACTAGCACTTTAATGAAAGGTACAATTGCTGAATTTATTGTGATAATTGATGCGGTAAAATAAAAATAGACACTTACAAAATATCTGGAGAGAAACGTTACATGGATTTAAATTTGTTTTGCGACCGATTTCGGAATATTGATGTTCTAAAACCAAATAAATTAACACTGAGGTAGGTGAATCAGCAGGAGAATCTATAAATACAGAAACTCGTGTCCGAAACTTTATTCGCACGAGCTTATTATTTTATGAGTTAGGCACGCGGACATTGATATGTTGTCAACAGAAATCACATATACACGGGTCTTAAGTATTATTAAACGTTACAATAATTTATTTGAAAGTTTTACAACTCTACACCTACTCTAAACATCGCTACAAAGAGAAAGAAGCAAAGCTGTAATTAATAACACTTTTTACAGAGTGTTTAGTTAAATACAATTAAAAACATTAGCACCCTGTATGATAAACGGTGATAGAGAAAAACGATACCTAGCAATGTATACCAAACAATCCCAAAAGTTTCCAGGATCGTTTCAAGATCAGTCTAGTTATAAACCAGCTGATAACATGGCTGAAAACAGAGATGAAACATTATTTTTATCTTCTTCTCTTGCTTCATTTACTTGATCAGTGGCCTCATTCGTCATCTGAAATGTAGTTTTTTGTTCTTCTGATCTTATCACTTCCTGGAGATAAGGACATCTATAAATATTCTGTCGTTCTAACGGTATGAAATCTGTTCACTTATTTCCGTGATGTTGATTACCTCTTAAGTACCATTGTCTTTAGGTAATCGGTCTTCATACATAGTTTGTTTTCCGAGTGATGTCATCTATATATTTGATCATGTATGAGCATATTAAACATAAATTTCAGTACCCGCTTTTCGCTGCTGCAATGTACAACCTCGGTTTTAATTAGCCTCGTGATTGTTTCTATAGTTGATTACGGTCTTAGCTTTGTAGAAATTGTCCAATGATTCGAATAACATTTTATAAACTAGATATTGTATGAAACCAAACGTTTGCGATTTCTGATCTGCACTTGGACTGCAATATTTAGCTTTAGTTACACGAACCATCATTCTTTTATTATCTTGGATGTCCGGGTTGAACCGCGTCAATTTATCGAAACCTGACGTTTCGGCCACCATTTTGTGGCCTTCTTCAGACAGTCCTCTGAAGAAGGCCACAAAATGGATACCGAAACGTCAGGTTTCGATAAATTGACGTGGTTCAACCCGGACAACCATCGAAAACAACCGCGGAAGTCTGTGCACCCACATCGCTCTTTTAGTTTTACCTTCGTTTATCTGACAGAATGGTATGTTAAGGATTTTATAAAATGCTCTCGGGTAATTAGCCGAGTTAACGAAGTGTTATCACATGATATTTCGGTAATCACGTTAAGAATTGTTGTCCGCAGGCTTATAGTTAGACATCAGTATTTAAGGGCGTTGTATGATACATGGAATACAAACAAAACAGCAAATTCATCGTTTAAGAATTTTCTGTTATAAAGAACTGAATTCAGTCTTCGAGATTTCATGGGGGAGAAAGGTCGAGAGTACTTGATCAGGTTATATACACGGGTAAATTTTCCGCAAGAAAATATCTATAATTAACACTACGCCTCTGTTTAATATTTATAGACAAAAGCACACAAAGCCTACTGTTAAATTTACTGAAGCTACAGGTATTTTAACTAAAGTGATATCAAAGAAAGTCCTTCACAATAAGTATACCTTCATTCTTGTGATATTTTATAACATGTTAAATTAAATTCGTACACGTTCGAGAATCATTGCAATCGTGCTCACTGTATGATAAAATTGTAGAAATGTTGCATCTGTAGGCGAAACTTATTTTCAACAGCTGCAATGTCCATTACTCATGACAATGATGCGAAACAATCAAGTTTGGAATTTTTACGTGTCTGTATGTCCGCGCATCACGCGAAAACCAATGGCCGAATGTGAAATTGTAAATAGTGAAACTTTTTAACATAGTTCCCTATGATGCAGGAATCTAATCCATAAATTTTCAATCTATTTTACCTGTTCGGCCCGGAACCCTGACATCACAAATAACACGAACGTTAATGGAGTTATATATTAAAAAATGTAGTTACGATTAAAGTATAGCTCACTATGGCGGTGGCCAATTTATTACGACAGTTATAATTGTAACAGGATTTAGGACTGAATATAAATCAAACCAAGTGTAAAGTGATGAAGTGTAGCAGAAATGATACCAATCACAGCGGATTAAATATAAAAATTGGATCGGAAGCATTAGGAGAAGTAAGTGAATTCTGCTAGCTGGGAAGCAAAATTACAATCGATGGTCGAAGCAGGAATGATGTTAAAAGCAGAATAGCACTAGCAAAAAGAGCCTTCATGAAAAAGAGAACTCTTTTAGTTTCAATCATTGATCTAGGAATTAAAAAGAATTTTTAAACTATGTGGAAGCACAGCTCTTTATGGTAGCGAAGCATGGACTTTAGGAATACCAGAAAAAAAGAAACCTGGAGCATTTGAAATGTGGTGCTACAGAAGAATGCTGAAAATTAAGTGGACATACAAACTACGAAATGAACGAGTTTTGGAAATGATGGGTGAGGAAAGAAGTTTATGGAAGAAGCTTACAGAAAGAAGAGACAGGCTGATAGGTCATATTTTGAGACATGCTGGATTGGTTAATTTGTTAGTGGAGGGAACAGTCGAAGGTAAGAACTGTAGTGGAAGACAGAGATTAGAATATATGAAGCAGATAACTGAGGATGTGGGTTGTTAGGGGTATCTATATATGAAGAGGATAGCGCAAGGTAGGAAGGAATGGAGGATTGCATCAAACCAGTCGAAAGGTCGATTTATTGAACATTTATACCACTCACAGAATATTTTTATCCGTCAGGGAAAAACCCAGACCTACAGCAGAAAATAGTCCGTGTAGCTTCCCTTTATTCCCAGGTTAAGATCACCGCAAATGTCAAAAGTAATTTTTCACAATTCCGCTGCGTCATCCATGTGCTTTCTTGTATAGAGAGGACACAATACTTTTTTTGCACAGCAGAAATTCCCTCAGAGAGGACTTACTTGTGCGAGGCGGAAGCTTACGCGGAGCACCGGGGGATCAGAGGGTGCGATGTCGGCAGCGCGCCGCGCAAGATAAACTTTCGATATTAAAATTCCGCCTCCCTTGTGCAAAACAGGATCCGGTCGCTATCTGTAAGAGATTACCGAACAACAAAGCAATTTCTAACAGGATGCCTGAACGTATCTTGCTACAGTCTCCTTGGGCCATCAGAATTTCAGCCATGGACATAATTCTTATTGGGTCAATAGCTGATAAATATACCAATAGAAAAGTGAACTGAATAGGTATAACCAACACTAATGAGCATATGTAATATTTATTTATTTATTGTATTACTCTTGTTCCTTATCTCCCTGCTGAGAGATGAATTATTGGTTGTGGAACATTTCAGCATTAATATATATATATAAGAAGAAGGTTCATAGTGAAAAAAAATTATTGTTTAAGACAAAAAATGAAAACCACAGAAGAAATAAAATTTAATTTTGGCAACAGAATTTTGTAAAAGTCATGTTAGATAGAATTAACTCTTTTCTACAAATCCGTGAAAGGAATAGGAGTACTTACCAATAAGAAAATCCCTCAGTTTTTCTTTAAATATAGTACATCTTTACTATCTTCAAATCAAGATAAGTGTGTGTTCGTAAAGACAAACTTTTCTCCGTGACCACCCAGTGTTACCCACTCGCGGTTGTGATGGTAGACAGCCCCTGGTCTCCTATTCTTAGTAAGGTAGTTTGGTCTCGGTGGGTGAAGAGGGTGGGTGAGGGTGGTAAAAATGTATAATGTTTATACATATAAATTCAGCGTGCCTTTTTGTTGTTCGCATAACTCAAAAATTACTCAGTCGATTTACTCGAAATTTTGGGAAAATGTGGTGGTCGGCACGAAGAAGGTTTATTATAAAACACCATCCCCTTTGCACCCATTTAATTTTTATACAAACCTACATATTTTATCCGCTTTTGATGGAACATTGCACAATATATTATAAAACAAACGAAGAAATACTGTCAATATTTGTATTTGCAAATATCTAGCCTCTCTCCCCCTTTCCACGCACTTAATCCTCTCAATTTTTGTCATGTTATTTATATAAAGCTACAATTTCTATCTGATATTGAAGGAACTTTGCACACATATACTATAAAGCAAACAAAAAATAGTGTCAACATTTGGTTTGCTAAAACCCAGCCCCTCTCCCCTTTCTGTTCCCTTAATTTTTGAAACGTCTTTTATACATACACACAGTATTTTTCTGTTATCAATGGAAACTTTGCACACTTTAACAGTAAAGTATTGCCTACATTCGGTTTTCAGAAACCCAACCCCTCTCCCTCTTTCCACCCCCTTAATTTTTGTCAATATTCTTTATACTACAGTGTCCATCCAGTTTACAAGGATATTTGCACACGTATACTTTTAAAAAAGTAGAAAAATGCTGTCAACATTTGGTTTAGAATAACCAAACCACTCTCTTCCTTTCCACCCCTTAATTTTTGTCAATATTTATTACATACACCCACAGTTTTTATCCGATACAGATTGAACACTGCACGTGTATACTTTAAAACAAAGAGAAAATTACTCTCCACATCTGGTTTTCAGAAACCCGAACTCCTCACCCCCTTTATCCCATTTCATTTTTATAAATATTCTTTATACAAAGCTTAAGTTTTTATCTGAATTTGACGAAACTTTGCAAACATATACTTTAAAACAAACAGTTAAATACTGTGTACCTTTGGTTAGCAAAAGATTTATTCACTCTTTCCCATTACCCTATTTAAACAAAATGTACATTCGAAACCATTCAGTTTTTTTGCAAATATCTCAAAAAACGGAAGGAGAATCGGCAAAATTGGATAGAGACATTCTGCGAGCACATCGCATTGGACCGATTTCGATCGACAATTGCTGACCAACAAATTGAAATAAAAAAAAAAAAATGATTTTATGTGAAAAAATATTTTTCCTTCCTTTGCTTTAATTACATAGCATAGCCACAGCAAGCAAATCAGGGTATTAAATTGATTATGTGTTTTCCCGGCGAATCTATGTTCGCTAGAATACTTTTATTTACTTCCCTATTCATGTCATACCATGTCACAGCGAATCGTGGTCGGGTTCAGCAAGTTGTGTCATACTTCTAGGAAGTTTATTAAACAGATCTGTCCCAGAATAATTAACTCCTCTTTCTACTAATGACAGTGACGTTTGTTAAGTAAGCGGTGCTTGACAATGGAAGCAGTACCAGCTGTCGAAACGTCGCCAGACGATTCGACTTTGACGCGGCCACAATCCCGAGAAGTTTTTCTGCAGTGATGTTTGTGGTTTCTGCTAGTTACGTTTGTTTGTTTATATTGAAATAGTGTAAAGATGAATTTGATGTAAACAAGTTAAAATATTCTGTGACAAAGCAAATACTGGAAAATGATTTTAATAATATTGAGCTTTTTAAAGAATCATCTGCAAGAAGTTCTTGGCTTTACACTACACAGCCCCCTAATAGCTCTTTCATGTGCTACTTTGAGAAGAGTTTCCCAAATAAATTATGCCATTCAACGTGTTTTTTACTGATAGCTATAATGTATAATAAAACTTTAGAAAATTATTACAAAATAATAATTATAGAGAAGTACACTACTGATGACAGAGAAATGTAAATAGATAAAATTTTGAATTTTTGTATATCTGGCTGTCCTCAATCAAACGAAAAGTTATGAGCAAATTTCAACGGAACTTAACATAATGGTAGTTAAGTCAAAGGCTAACATATAGGCCAGCATGCATTTTATACAGTTTAGTAACATAGTTCCTAATAAAGTGGCCAAAATAATAATTATATTAAATTTTGAACTGTGTTCCAAGAGCAAGCAAAATCTAATCAAACTCCCTGTTGTTTATGACATCAGCTGATGTATAGACTAATGTTTGTACCGAATATCATCATACTTCCCGAAGACAGAACAACCAAATCCGTAGATTTTGACATTTTAAAATGTCTGTGAACTTATGAAGCAAGAACCAAAGGACGCTTATCAAACGTCAGTGGTAGGGTATGTTAGCTAAGTTTTGATATTACTTCTGTAATCTGAGACTTAAAAAAGTCCACAAATAAATTATTATTCTAAATCAGAAGCAATTCAGTTAATATTGTTCATGGCTATATTTGTCGCAGCTGAAATGTTAAATTATTTGAATATATCTATTTGCGGCACACCATAATATCTGGGTATAACACTGAGCAGAACTCTAACTTTCAAACAGCATCTCTCAAACGTGACTGCCAAAGTCAAAACGAGAAGTAATATTCTTCATAAGCTTGCAGGTACTTCATGGGGAGCCAATGCTCACATTCTAAGATCCACAGCCTTAGCTCTGTTGCTGAATATTGCTGCCCATCCTGGATCAATAGTGCCCATACAAAGAAGATAGATGTGCAACTTAATCAGGCAATGAGGATAATTACGGTGTGTATTCACGGTACGAACACCATATGGCTTCCAGTGCTATGCAACATCTCACCCCCAGCACTAAGAAGATCAGAAGCTCTCTTAAAAATATGGAAAAATATCCTGAAGAACCCTCAGCTTCCTATACATCAAGACATGATTCAAACAAAACATCAACGCTTGAAATCAAGAAAACCACCATGGCGCACAGCAATCAACCTTACAGAGCCCTCTTTCAACACCAATAAGCTGTGGACAACTCAATGGGAGCAGTCATCAGTAGCCAATAAAAATCTAGTTGAGGACCCTTCAATAAGGTTACAAGGTTTCGATCTCCCCAGGCGGCAGTGGAGAATCATCAATGGGATTCGAACAGGACAAGGCAGATGCGGCTACTTATTACACAAATGGGGCTGGATAGATACTGAAAATTGTGACTGTGGAGCCACCTTACAGACAATCAATCACATCGTTTCTGACTGTCCTCTTCGGGCCTACAAGGGAACAATGGTGGAAATCCATGATGCGTCGATTAGTGCAGTTGACTGGATTAAAACATTAGATCTCGAGATATGAAATTGTACAAGCTTGTGATATGTACATTTCCTATTGTGTACCTCATAAATAATCATACGATAAATAAATAAATGAAAATGATCTTTAATATAATAATAGTTGCTATTTCTTCGACTTCCAAGTGAGGACCGCGATTGAAGTTTGAATTTATTTAGCAGATGTGTTTTTCTTTTTCCCCAAAAATGTCTTCATCCCCTCTCTGAGCTCTTTTCTACGTTCCTCCGTCCAGGTGTTCCTTCTTGTAATGTATTGTCTGTTAAAAAAGTTGGTGCTTATTGACCATGCTATTAAATCTGTCCTGTAGGATATCATCTGTGATTCGATTTCCTGGAGATCCTTTCCAATTTCAATTACCTAATTGATTTTCATTGAAATGGCCAGGTAGAGAATTCTTTTGGCTGGTCTGTTGTTATTCATTCTGATAATATGGCCGAAGAATTTAATTCGTCTTTCCCTGAATGTGTCAGATTTTTTTCAGAATGCTGGTATAGTTCATGTGATGAAACTTTAATACTGGAGATGTTATATTGCTTACAGTCTAAACGTTCGCAACGTTTGATTATGAGAAATTCTTTTGCGTTTTATTTAACGCCTTGTCCAGTAGAGGCGTCCTGCGGCACGTAATGAAACTGTTCGGAATCTTGCACAAAATTATGTTGTAGGACTTAGACTAGGGATAGAAAAATAAAAATATATCGTATCGATATTTACAAATTATATCGGGAAAAAAAGATACCTTTGACGATGTTTCGATATTTTTGTCTAAAGTCAGTAATTTTAAATGTAAAAATATATCAAAATATCTAAAAACATTCTGAAAATTAAAGACACGCGTGTAAATTACAGAAACTTTTATTAATTTACAATCAATCAAACCAGTGTCATCTGATGTAGACATGAAAAGCTCACTCTGTTTTACATGTTCCCTGTCAATCAACTATTGTCCGATGCCGCCAAGTTAAACCACTCTTTCGGACGACACAGAAGAGGCTTGACATATCAGATACTTAATACATTAAATTGTATTCACCAATGGAAAAAGAAAAACAAATGCTGTAAATTTACGTCAGCCGTTAACTTCGCAACACGGATTCTTAATCAATATTCTTCAACTTGATAATCTAACCGTTAACAATAAAATATGTTGACATAAAAATGACGACTTTAACGTAAACCAGTTAAAATTTAACATATTTCTAACCTGTTAACTGATGTTAAAAAATGTTGAATCACGACGAATTCACTTTTTAAATACGCGTTAAGATCAGATATGTACGTATATTTATCCAATATACAGGGTGTTACAAAAAGGTACGGCCAAACTTTCAGGAAACATTCCTCACACACAAACAAAGAAAATATGTTATGTAGACATGTGTCCGGAAACGCTTGTTTTCCATGTTAGAGCTCATTTTAGTTTCGTTAGTATGTTAGTACGCTCTCCTGACCTCAACCCTCTTGACTTCCATTTATGGGGGCATTTGAAAGCCCTTGTCTACGCAACCCCGGTACCAAATGTAGAGACTCTTCGTGCTCGTATTGTGGACGGCTGTGATGCAATACGCCATTCTCCAGGGCTGCATCAGCGCACCAGGGATTCCATGCGACGGAGGGTGGATGCATGTATCCTCGTTAACGGAGGACATTTTGAACATTTCCTGTAACAAGGTGTTTGAAGTCACGCTGGTACGTTCTGTTGCTGTGTGTTTCCATTCCATGTTTAATGTGATTTGAAGAGAAGTAATAAAATGAATTCTAACATGGAAAGTAAGCGTTTCCGGACACATGTCCACTTAACATATTTTCTTTGTTTGTGTGTGAGGAATGTTTCCTGAAATTTTGGCCGTACCTTTTTGTAACACCCTGTATATGCAACACATGGAATTGGATACTGACTTGCGATCTTACAAAAATATCAAATGGTACTTAAAATTGATACTCCAAACAAAATATCGTTTATTGATATGTCGAGAATAAAAATATCGACGATAAATATTGATTATATTCTGAAAAAAATTGATTTTTCAATACATCGATATATTTTACCGAAGCCTAACTTAGACACAGTACGCCATAATCTATCCTTACTGTATAAGGTATCAAAACCGCACTACTAAATCATAGAAAATTTACGAAACCAATAGCAACAGCAAAAAAACCACGGAAATAGCCAAAGATCCAAAACAACAATCCCTAGGGGCCGATATTACCAACACGGGCAACGGGCACCCCTTCTCGGATAACAGCCTGCGCCTTCGGCGTTGGCAGAAGCTGCGGTTCTCTCGGAAGGAGATATTACTCTGCAACGTGGTATTCCGGAGGTCGAAGGTCAAATTCCGTCCCTCTATCCCGACCGCGGATTTTCGTGGTTTTCCACAAACACCCCAGGTGAAAGACGAGACGGTTCCTTTAAAAGGCCACGGCCGACTTCCATCCCCTTCCTTCCCCTTAGTTTAAGTCCGCTGAAAAGGATCCTCTCGACCATCCCAGGCTTCACCTGGAAGGGATGAAACATAAAAAAAAAAAAATATTTAACGGTGACCAGTCTAGGGGTACGCGGCCGAGACGAACGTTGCCAGACTGGAAACTATGTAAAATAAACAGGCTTCCGTCAACAGACCTGCACGGAACTGCAGATATACCACCACTCTGAGAAAGCATGATACAGCTGGCCACATCCTTCTACATGGCAGCCCTAAGGTCACGAAACTTACTGATAGTGCTACTAGGAATGTCGCTACCTGACCACAGAAGACCACTTTCAGTTTTTGAACGGGAATGAAGAAAGAAAGTAGCTCCGGAGAAGGCATACCGGAAGAAAAGTGACGAACACATATGAAACTTGAAGAAAGTGTACTCGTATGACAACCTTCCCACAACCTGCCTAACAATATCAGAAAGACACAAAATGCCGAGTGGATTTCTGAATTCCGTTATCCATGATTCTCGGAAATCACATCAGGAGAATGACGCGATGGTTCATTTACAAGGACACAGCTCATCTTCTTCTCGATCCGTATCTCTCTTTTTTTTCTTTTTTTTTTTGCTGAAAATAGTGGGAAAGGGTTATGTTAGGTTGGCTGAATAGAATCAGTCATGTGTAGCATGGGGGGACTGGATGGAATAGGTTGACTGGAAAGAGTCCTCGGGATCCTACACCAGCCCTTCAGGTGGTCTACACTTGGGAAATTAATCATTTAAAGTTGGTGCGAAGAGTACTGGATTAAATTTAATTCATGTCTGTAATAAATTACCGAGCGTGGTGGTGTAACGGATAGCGTTCTGGCCTCGCATTCGGGAGGACGGCGGATCGAATCCCCGTCCGGGCATCCAGATTTGGGTTTTCCATGGTTTCCCCAAATCACTCCAGGCGAATGCCGGGATGCTTCCTTCAAAAGGCCATGGCCGAATTCCTTTCTATTCCTTGCCCCCATCCTTTCCCGTCTCTAAAGACCACGTTGTTAAAAAGGGACGTTAAACTGTTACAAAAAAAAAAAAATGTAATAAATTAATGATGAACAACGCGATGCTGTATGTAGAATATTTACATTCTTTCTCATATAGTCTTTCGCTAATTGTAAACCCGAGTCATTAAATTGTTGGTATCAACTTTTAGTAAATTAATGATCATAATTTATTACAAGTCAAAGAAAACTAGACTGACAGCTTCTCTTTCCCACATGACAAAGCTTGTCGGTTGTATGTTTTCTGCCCTATATATCTGTTGTGATTGAAGACATTCGTAATTGAAGAACTAATTTAACAACTAACTAATGATGCGTTGCTAAGAATTTTGAATGAGTTGAGGTCTGAAGTTGTTAACATTTAACTTAAAATCCAACATGTAATACATGTGAAACGTATGATGATACCAACCATATGGTTTTACAAAGTGATAAGCAAGTTAAGCTTGTTCAAGCTATACTAAACATTTAAGTGTGAAATCGATTTACCAACTGAATTCCACTGTAAATAAATAAATAAAATGTTTTTAACACGAAAAAATTGGTCCAAATTTGAAAGCAGCAAGTTTTATGAAAATCTCTACATATATCGACGTAGGAAGAGAAAAACAGGGAAAAACAAAATAAAACCCTTCAAAGACACACGAAAACACACACATATTGCAATGGTGTGTTTAAATATTGAAGTTTGATAAGATTTCTATTATTTCTCTACAGATTTACGAAAACAATGAAGAGTATATGATGGATTAGTGACTCACAAAGATAAACAGAGGCAAGAGTATGGAAGGGAGCAAAGCAATCAATCATTGTCCGCAGATGTTATATAATGATGGATGCTCTTCGATTCTCAACATCAATAAAAAAATTTCAGTGATAAAATTTACATCCACAACGTATATAAGACTATCTTGCAACTCAGGTACTTTAAACCAGGTAATTTCTCATCAAACAAAGTATTACCAATGGCAAGCTGGTAGCTGTACCTAAAATGTGTTAAAACTGTCTTTGATTGTCTGATTTATAACTGTAATTCTGTCTACTAGACGAATATTGTAACTGACATTATCCGCGTTATGACCTGATCGCTGATTCTTATATGTTTTATATTCTTTTCTTAAAACGAATTATAACATTAGAAAATAGGCTTAGTGGACCCCTCGGTGTTCTACACGAAACATAGAACTGAACTGATACATTTACAAAAAATAAAGAAAAACCATGTAGATACCCATTGAGGGATGTTACGAACCATTGTCAATTCACGTTACAAATTTGATCACAACTACTTCCTCTCCCTTGCTGGTTCGTGGGAATCGTCTACGCAGATTCAACAAAGAACTAAAATAAATTAATATTTGAAGACCATAATAACAAAAATCATGTGACTCATCATGCTTAAAATAATAATAATAAGTTAGAACTTTTGGATACGTCGCTTGGAATTTGAATCTGGTTACATTCCAAATCCAGGCTGCAAACTACCACTGATTATATTTTAACCATTACACGAGTTTATGAGTATCTTAATACTGCAGTAATGGTTTCTCATGGAATCCCGAAATCGTTTCAGGCGAATTCCGAGATTGTTCTTTCAAATGCCTAATTCCTTGCCTTTCCCGGTTACCAACCCTTTCCTTTTTCTAATGATCTCGAAGTCAAAGAGGTGTAAAGCCATAAGCCGGAAAAAATGTGTAGGACTTGCAGCTGTGATAGAAAGTAGTACTGATAGGACATTTCAGGACGATCGGTTGCATATGGTGTTTCATATGCTTCAAGGAAACAGAGTTTTTCAGTTGTTAATTAGTTTAATAGTTGTTTGTAATTGTTACCTTCAGCGATTTACTGTCATCCAGTTAATACAAGATTCCACATTTGGATTTCAGTTTATGGGTGTTTCACTACATTTAAATACTTCACCCAGTAAAAGAACATATTATATCAATGCACCTGCAAGCATAATAGTGCTCGAAGGGAGACTCGAGGCTACTATAACACACAAACACCACTGGTCTGCGCTGAGTTGGTGTGGCTGTAAAGTAAAATTTACTGACACACACTTGTATATTTGCTTGCTTGTGTGTGTGGGTGGGTGGGTGGGTGTGGGTGTGTGAAGTATGTAATGATCCTTATCACCGTACATGAAAAAGCCAATGTCGAAGGTAAATAACAAGTTATTCACATTACTTTTAAATCTGTTGTCACCAATGCACTAGGCGCTGGGACTGATATGAAAGAAGTGTTCGACTCCACTACAGGCAGTGTAGCAAAATTTAATTTCCAAGAAGATAAATTGCCGGAGAGAGCTGGACTCAGACCGGTAACACGTAACATTTTACTGCTTTGCTCTCCGAAGACAGTTTCACGACTGTAGCGATAAAACATAGCTTAGTGCCGACTGTCGTGGTACCAAACCTGACCCTTGAGGAGAGATCTTCCCGTCATTCACAGCAGACGCTCTGATACACTGAGTTAACGCAACCGGGCGCTAAACCGCTTGCCGAACACAGTTCTGCATAAGCGATGTATACGACACTACGCAAAGTATACTGGCAGTGACAAGCTATGATATTCGATTTATCATACATAGGACGAAATTTGATAGATGTGTATTCTTCTACCAAAATGGCGGAAAGTCTGAAACCGAAATCAGAATTAAATTCTTTCCAATAGTGAATCGTACAGACATTGTAAAGACAGTCGGTGTCTTTAGGGTCTCAGCACGGTGCTAAAGTCACGAAAACTGTATGAAGGTATTACAAACTTGTTATTCGGCTAGTAACTGCAGTGATCCAATGATGCAGGTATTGCTAAACAGGACTGCAAGTCCTGGACTACAAATAAACACTGACAGCCTCGTCTCTCTACCGTTTGTAATTCCTATGAACACCTTGTCAATTTATTATTTATTATTTTTTTTTTGTTTACGGCTTTACTCGAAGTCATTAGCGACGGGAAATAACTGGAGAGGGGCAAGGAACGGGAAGGATTTCGCCCATGGCTTTGAAAAGGAACCATCCTGGCAGTTGTCCGGAGTTTTTTGGGGGAAACCTTGGTAAACTCAAAATCTTGCATGCCGGACGGGGATTCGAACCCACGTCCTCCCGAAAGCGAGGCCAGGGCGTTACCACTCATCCTCGACACTCTCTATCGTGTGTAGGTTGTAACGACAGAGGAGTTTACTCCTCCAAGACAATGTCTAGATAGATCAGCTGATGTGGATTTTCGTTGCCTTCCCCTGTCTGAGCGTATTCGTAAATGTCGATGACTGTGATAGTTTATGTTGAGAGATAAAGAAGGGAGAGGGTGAATCTCGGTGCCGGCCCATTCTGGCCTACTCTTCCGAAAGAAAAGGAGGACTAACAGGCATAACGTCCCCATCAAACGGTCGTATTACAACCGACAGCTTTCAAGCAAAAATGGATAATAATTTTATAATACATTTATATCTCAGGTTTCTCTGACTTCAGATTTCACCCCAAAATAAAACATATCCAATTTTACTCAGCAGTCCCAGTTAAAATACTAGCCTTTCCTGACTCACGTTCATCCGAACTGACAGACAGGAGGAATCGCCCATACCTACGTTGCTTCTCGCAGCTGAAGTATTTTCTGCAAAGAATATAATAAAATCTAGGACATGGTTAATATAAGTTTGTTATGTTTAACTTATGAAACGTGTAGCGTATCTTGAATGGTGAATGAAGAGTTTTTCAGAAAGTTAACTTATTGAATTGTTTTGTTTCTTACATCGGCAGAACGCGTCGATTTGATCCGACATTTTCGCAATCGATCTCCAGTTTCTTCTTCCGGGGAAATTGTTATGGGTATATGTAGGGGTGTTAATATTTTTAAAAATATTGGATTTTCGATATATCGATATTTTAAAAAGTATCAATATCGGCAGTCGATATATGGGAAAAAAGTATCGATATATCGATACTTTCATAAATGTAATTTCATAAATTCAAACCTTGCAAAAATAAGGCTCGACACTGATAAATAGGCGTGTGATTTTGTTCTTAATCAGGTTTTCACTTTCGAATGGTTTCGGTTGGTGATGATAATTGTTAATTTTTTCTAAAAAAATTGACCATTATTAAGGTGACCAGACGTCCCGATTTAGCCGGGACAGACCTTTTTTTTCAGCTTTTGTCCCGGATTTTTTAAAACCCAAATCGGGACGTACCAATCGGAAATGGCGCCTAGGAAAAGCATCGAAGTTGCGCCCTTTCGGAAATTATTTAAATATAAAATAAACAGATACACCAAATAAAACAATCATAAATCTTACAAACACATTTACTTTCAGTTTTATAACAAAAATAACATAATTGTTTAATAGTCTTAAAATTGTATCGTTCTGGCCTTCTGGGATGCAAATAGATTAATAGCAATTTCGAAATCTGTTCCATCGGTGTTTTTTCGCTCAACACTGTGCAGAGTTTGGTCGCCCAACCTTTCTTGACCAACTGTAGCCCTTAGATACGAAAGTATTAGTTTTAGCTTACTGATAGAACGATCGCAACTTGCCATGGATATTGCAATCGTAAGCAGAATCTCAAATGAAATGTCCAGATTCTAAAGGACCCCCCCCATCTCCGTACTGAACAATTAATTCATGAAGCTCTTCAGATCTTTTTACATTTTAGTTTTTTCTTGTGAATACTAGAATTAGAACATTCAATATTTCTTCATATACCTATTCTGCGTTAGCATCACAGCCATAGAAATCTCAAAATTCTTTAGACTTCTTTTTTAAATAGTCTCAATCGTCAGTACCATAACACAGTTTTTTAATGTCTAGGAGAAATCCAAATCTGGTTTGGTTCTATGCAGACGACTGAAACTTTCGCTCATTTCACTTACAATACGATCTAGTGATCCCTTCATAACTCATTCTAATTCTTCCTTGGCAGTCAACCCAGCGTCCTTTGCATTCTATCCAACCATACGTATTTTTCGCCTTTGACATCTTACAATCACCACATCTCATTCCTGGTAAAGATTAAAACCTTTCTTGAGGTCATCAGTAACCAATGTTTCTCTTCATTAGTAAAATGGTCTCGGAAGGCTTTTTTATCCAAAGCAGCATCTTGAAAATTCTTGCTAGGATCCTGAAGCCGCTTTTTAATACGGTCAATAAAAGCGAATTCGTTTTTCCAATGTCCTAACAAAAGCTGAAGATCATAGGATAACTTGCCTCATTTCTTGTTTGAATGCCATCGTCTGTCATGTCTTGTAGAACTTTTACCATATCTTAAAAACATTTGTTAACTGGCTTAACTGCTTCAACTCTTGTACTTGTTCTTTTTCTGGGTTGACAACCACACACATGGACTTCTTGAGTTTTCCCGGCGTGGAGTGGAAAGATAAAAAAATACATAAATAGTTTCAGTTATAGTGTTCTGCTTGGCTACAAGTACATGAACCAAGTGAGTAAATAATTATCGCTGTTCACAAATATCACCAGATTATTATTTTCGTTTATTCTTTCGTGAACACCTGTTCGGTGCCCAGCCATCACAGCTGCGTTGTCATATTTACAATCCTGTATATCCGCTACCGTCCTTCTATAGCTGGTTGAGGATTTCATCTACTAAGCTACTAGCGTTCCTTTTCACTCATCTGGATGAACCAAGAAAACACTCCCTAAGGCGGACTGATTTCCTCTATAAACCAATTTCTAGGTACCTCAGTACATCTGCTCAGGATGTGTATAGTTAGGAGTAGAGTAAAACATGAGACCGTAGATTTTTTTCTTTTTTTGCGAAATTTTGTTATAACTTTGGCGAACACTGGTCGGCATCAGATGAATGAACTCATTTTGAACACGAGATGTAAAGCAATATGTGGTTGCAGAATGATTTTTTATCTTGAATGAGGTGGATATTCGCAACGGGGTCAAGAATGGCCAGAATCTTTGTTAATCCACGGAAATTATCATTTTGGATTTGGCCTTATCACATGTACTCAGTGACTCACTGTGATCTCATGATGCAAGATTTTCAGTGGCAAGAAATTGATGATGTGACGGATTTTCTTTAATATTACCCCACTTTTGTTTTTTGTCTCGATCTAGTGTGAAGTTCAGCGTTAATAATCCCTCTATTTGGTACAAATTTCTTTCAATTTCTTTCCATTGGTTGAAGCACTCACGATGATTCTTCGCATTTCATGGGCAGTGTGCATTCAATGCCTTCCCGTTGGCAAGTTGATGTTCGTGCTCTAATGGAGATAGATTATCTAATTGTGAAACATTTTTAGACAGAGAATGGACTAGCCGTTAGCGGGTCACTTCTTCATCGCAGTTTCGAGTATCTTCTTAAACATCTTTTGTTCATACTGAGGTTGTTTGTAGATAGGAAAGGACCCTCAGTATTTTGAATATTTTGAACCAATTTAATATTTCTGTTTTCATACCATCTGGCAGAACTGATTTCCAGGTTATCTTATCAAAGTCTAGAAGACCGATATCATGCTTTTTTTTTTGTTTTGGTATGACATTAATTGAGTTTTCTACATCATCCACCATATCACCCCCACCAAGATTTTCACCAACTAAATTACTAATGTTTTCTTCAAAATATTCAATAGCCTTATAAATGGTAGCCTCACTGCGCTTAATCTCGTCACACTCAGAATTCACGTCGTGCGCTAAATTAATATTGAATGCTTTGGATTTTAGTGTGCACATTAATGCAGCCAACTCTTAGAATATGTCGAACTTCCAGTAGTAATTACTGGATTTTTGTGCTATTTCCTCCTGCAATTTTAGTTTTTTCCGTGCCTTATTCCCACTCACTTATTACTTTGAAAAAAAATGTTTCATTGTTGTGGTACTACTGCGAAGTGAGTGATGGTTTTGAAATAACATGAAATAAATAAACAAATAATTATAGCTTGTCTTTTCAAATGAAAAAGAAGGGGTTGTGTTTTGTTCCACTCACCACGACAGATAAACTGCATAAAGCTACGGTTAGAGCTGCATGTATTGTTTTTTTTTCTTTTTTTAGCAATTTCCCAGGATTATGAACAACTTTTTTTTTCAGCGAACACTTTCTTTCTCCAATAGTTTACCCGAACCAGTAGGATTCCATATCAAGTTTCGAAGGCTTTCCAAATCCAACTTCATAATACTTTAATGTCACCAGACTGCTAAAAGACACTAAATTTTCAGCCTAATACAGTATTTACATGTAGGTGAAAATTGAGTAGCCAGATTTGCCTCAAACTTAGTTTAATAGTTGCCTAGCTTGACTTGTATGTAACGATATATTTACATAAAAGTCAGAATAATAACAGCATCTTAAAAATACTAAACAACCACACCCAAAACCTCTGAACACCAGGTATCTACACCGGTGGGTAAGCCAAATGAAATGTGTTTTACAGTACCTAGTTATTATGTTTAGGTTTTCGCGTGTTATGCCCTTATATTTTAATTATTACGGTATTTAAATGAATATCACTGTAAACAGCGATAGTAATATTCGAGATGATGTCACCTACGAATGTTTATGCCACGCATGTTACCTACTGATGAAAATAAAATTTCAGAGAATTAATGTGTGTTGATACTTATCGAAAATTTTTAAATATTTATGTCCAAAGCGCTGTCGTCGACAGTAATTTAACTCATTATATCGACTAGCTTCACAACTGCGCCACTCCAATCAACCAATGGAGAAAGTATGGCTTGTCTTATATCCTTATGAGAACCTGTTTTGATTTTTAGGTTTAAAGTTTTTCAAATTTTGCGCCCCCCTTTGAATGGCGCCCAGGGCACGTGCCCTACCTGCCCCACCCTAGGTATGCCACTGCCCCCCTCCTCGTTTTACATTCTTGACTATTTTCTGCATCCTCAGGAAACCTTTCCTGTCACAAGTATTATTTCCTTTTAAATATTTTTCTTCTTTTCTGTTCTTTTGCGAATGCATGAAGTGTGTATTTAATTCTAAACTTGAGAAAGAATATCCATTTATTAAGAAAACCATCACTGATTCGGATATTCGATGCAATGCATGTTCTTCTTCATTTAGCATAAGTCACGGGGGACGGTCTGATATTACGCATCATTTAGCTAGTGAAAAACATAGAAAAGTGAATCTTTTGGTGAAAAAGAAATGAGATTAGCGGCCACTGAAGGAGCTTTTGTTTATCACACAGTGCGGCATAATCAGTCTTTTAGGTCATTAGATTGCACTTCCAAACTTGTACAGTGTGTTTTTGAACCTAAATTCTCATGCGGTCGTACGAAAGCGGAGGCAATTTTACTAAATGTATTAAGTCCATTTGCAATTTCTCAATTACACTCTGACTTACAACAAGCTAATTTCGTTTCAGTAATGACAGATGCCTCAAATCATAAGGATATTAAAATATTTCCTATACTGGTGAGGTATTTTCTTCCTGCTGAGGGAATTAGTGTTAAATTGTTAGAACTTAATTCACTGCCTGGAGAAACAGCGCAAACTATCTCTGCGTTTTTAATAGATTGTTTGGATGATATTAAGATAAAGGAGAAAGTAGTTGCTCTGTGTGCTGATAACACAAATTGTAATTTTGGTGGTGTGGCGAGAAGGGTGCGAACAACGTCTTCACAAAATTAAAAGATAACATAGGACACGATTTAGTAGGAGTAGGTTGTAATGCTCATATCATCCACAATACTATTCAGACAGTGCTGATATTCTCCCAATTGATATAGAAGGAATTGTCTCTAAAACATATTCATATTTCTATTTGTACACAGTTAGGGTTGAAAGTCTTAAAGAGTTCTGCGAATTTGTGGAACAGGAGTACAGACAGGTATTAGGATACAGTAAAACAAGGTGGCTGGCCCTACTTCCTGCTGTCGAACGTCTTCTCCGTATGTTTTCACCCTTAAAATCCTATTTTGAATCACAAGATAAGTGTCCACATATCATAAAAATTCTTTTGAGAACCCTTTGTCAGAGGCTTGGCTCTATTTTATTCACAACAGGCTTCAACTTTTCATTCAGCTATACAAAAAATAGAAGGTGAAACAGTGACAGTATTTGAAGTAATTCATGTACTTTGTGATTTAAAGTCCAACTTGGCTTCAAAGGGGAACGACTGTTTTTTTACATCAGTTGTTAGGGCCATTCTTGTAAATTAGGAGAAAGAGGGCCTTACTTCGGAAGTGGCAAAATTTCGACAGTATGTTTATACTTTCTACCAAGTTGCTGTTCAGTATTTAGAACAATGGACAGCGTCCCTTGAGCATTTGAAACAGTTTGGGTGGGTAACACTGAAAGAGATACCTAGCTGGGAAGAGATACAAAACTCGGTAGATTTCGTTAAGAAAATAAACCCATCTGTTGTAATTGATGAAACTGCTTTGTACGACGAATACGTATATGTCAAACAATATGTGACATCAGAAATACTAGCCGAGTGGAGGTTGAATAAAACATCAGCTGACCAATGTTGGCTACAAATTATCTCCCACTTCAATTCTCATAATGTACCTTATTTAAATATGCTTAAAATATTGGAGTTTTTTTCTGTTTGCCTGGAACTAATGCCCCTACTGAACGAGTGTTTTCCCACATGAATGCCTTATGGACAAGTGACAAAACTCAGCTATCCATAAATACCTTGAAAGCGACGCTCATCACTAAAGTTAATTTCGATTACTCCTGTACCAACTTTTATAAAATGTTGTGTGAGAAGAAGGACCTTCTGAAAAGGATTCATTCATCTCAAAAGTATCAGCAATGGTCAAGAGATGTTGGCCTCAATAATTTTTAAGGTAAGTTCTTTTGTATCTATCTGTTTTAGGCCTAGAGAAGTCTGTAAGTCAGTAGCAATCCATGTAGGTTCGGTAGTTTCTATTAAAAATGTGATTTTATTTTATAAATGTTTACCTTTCGCTGTAGCTCCGCAATCAGAATGCTATTATTGTTTCTAAGATATATGTTTGAAATCCTCTGAATACACTTTAGTAAACATCCGAACCATGTATAAAAACAGTGCACATGCAAAGAGAGACGTTTTAGAATATGACACCTATTTATTACGCTAATATGCTATTACGGTGACGCATACTAATGTACTAACCATGACCGCCTGACCTTCCACAGGTTGCACTGTTCGAGGTTGACGTATGTAACCTTGGGCACACTTGTGGTTTTTTTTTTCCGGGGGTGTCCCGGTTTGGTGGATTGAAAATATGGTCACCTTACCATTATGCGTCTCATAAGTTTCATAAAAATTAATAAAAGCTATAAAACTCGAAAGAATTTCGAGGCAACTCTTATTTTCTGTATTTTTAAGATTGATAAGTAATACAGTTGAGGCATTTATTTAGGTAGAAGTTTAGTTATCACAGCTTTCATTATGACGAAGTTACATAACTTTTTTTCATACGATTTTTTTGTGGTATTTCATTTAGTTTTGTATGTAGATAGCTTATTCCGAGTTGTCTTATTTCTCTTGTTCTCGAATTAACAACTATTTGTTATTTACACTTCCCACTCTTCCTGCTAACACACTTATTTCAAGTTGGACTACCCTGGACAATCCACACGCTCATTTCAAACAATGGGCTCGCGTTCGATTCAAACTGGGCGAGCGATGCCTTGCCTACACTGTTGTCATATGAGTAAACTTGGAACCTGTAACTTACAAATTAATTATAGAAACGTAGTAAGATTTGCTTAAGGTTGCTGATCTCTATGCATAACAGAAATTTGAGGGACATAGTGTCATTCAGAGCAAACGAAAAATGATAACTTTTTATAAAAAATATCGAAGCCGATATCTAGATTTCAGTATCGAAATATCGATATTTCCAAAAAATAATATCGACATTTCGATATATCAATATATTATCAACAGTCCTAGTTAGAGGTCTGTAGAGATGATGTAAACTGCTACTTTCTGGTCACCGTGACTTAAAAGTCACAGTGATTTTTAATTGTGACTTTGTCACGTCGATACGATAGTGCCAGTATCTTCCACCAGGTGGCAATATGTACGAAATCACGGGTACAGTGAAATGTAACGACGAACAGTCACGTTTAATATGCAAATGAGGCTAGCTGTGACTCGGTCACGTGTAGAATAGTGCTGGCACCTGCCACCAGGTGACAATACATAGGAAATCACAGTGAAACAGATGAGCGAAAAATCACGATCAGAGTTCGTTCTGACGACTGAATGTGAGCTTTCTAATTTGCGTTAACCAATAATTAGTTAATACTTCCTGCGGTGGTTCCTTTCATTAATAAAAACAAAATTTCTTCAGCCTACGATTTTTTTGTTTATTGGGAAACTGTGGAATTTCTGCAATTCAAATGTTTCTCTAGCGGAGTTACCCTGAAAAAGCCTATATTTTTATCGTAAATGTTCATATACAACCAAAATAATTTTTCAAAATGAGTTATACATAATAAATAGAGAATGGATTAAATGCATTTGCATATTAAACGCATTTTCACCGGTTATTGCATATTTTACCCAAAACCTAGTGGCGACGCATGTTTTCGCTATATTTACAATATTTTTCGGTAGTGTACCTAGTTAATAAATGAAATCTTTCGTTGTAGCCGGCAAAATCTACCATCATCACGGTTCTTAGCAGTCGTGTGTCTATTGCTTTGATAGACAATATTATTATGCTGCCAAGTAAAACAGACTCACGGGAGATAAAGATGGACGATGCCGCTCGCCCACTGCAGCACTCTTCCTATCAGACAAATTATGCATGCTATGGTTCGTGGGCTCATTTCATGTTTAATTTTTATTTATTTGTACAATGTATAATATATACCATGCCTCCTGAAATAAGTGGTCTTTTCTTGGATAGTAACTACCCTGAAAAATTTACATGTGATGGAAATTTTTTCCATTGTCGAGTTTGCGAGAAAAATATTTCGTGTGCAAAGAAGTTTCAAATGGTCCAACATGTCAAGACAGGTTTTGCAAAAGAAAGGCCTATGGCGGCAAGTAATAGTAGCAGCAAAGGCAAACCAAAAGATCACTTAAGCATGGATCTATGTGAAGCATTGTTTACAAGTAATATTCCTTTTCGCAAACTTAAACATGATGCCCTCAAAGATTTTCTGCAGAAATATTGCTTGAATCAAAATAAAACACATGAATCAACATTTCGTATAAATTACATACCAAAAATTTAGCTACGTCTTCTTGAAGAAATACGCAATGAACTCATGAATGGCATTATTTGGATTTCAGCTGACGAAACTGCCGACAGTTGTGGTCGTTGCATTACAAATTTAACTGTCGGTACATTAAAACTACAACCTTATTCTTCTTTTTCGGTGGCTTGCTAAAAACTTGAAAAGACAGACCACTCTGCGATCGCCAGATTTGTGAATCAGGGTTTTAGAAAAGTATCTCCTTTATCTTCTGCAGATGAGAGAGTGTTTATATTCCTTTCAGATACCGCTCCCTATATGATCAACGCAGCCAAAGCTCTCCAAATATTTTATCCCAATTTTATTCATGTGACGTGTTTTGCTCACGGAGCACGATGACTCCCTGAAGTAGTACGATACACGTTTGGGAACGTAAATACATTGATTTTGTCAATAAAAGAAGGTTTTTCTTAAGGCACGTTCTTGTATTAATGCCTATAAAAAAGCCATATGTGCCTTTACTTCCGGAAACAGTGGTAACTCTAAGGGTAACGTGGGTTGAAGCTGAACTGTTCTACAATGCACATTTCGAGGCCATTAAAGGTATAGTAAACGACTTTGATATTGCTGAGGCTAAGACAGTTTGAGTGTACAAGGAAGCATTTAACAATTCTAGTATTAAAACCATAGCTGTGATTAGCATTAATTTTTCTCACGTATCTGCGAGTATTACAAAGTTTGAAACTCGAGGTTTGGCATTGATTGAATCTACTCAGTTAATGAATAAAATTCGCAAAATGAACTCCGCATTGCCAGAGCAAAGTTTGAAACTACTTTGAACAATAACCCAGGTTATGAACCTCTGTGTCAAACTGATAGTTTTATTAATGGGACGAGTGAACTTTTTCCAGAAACAATGACTGTTAACACAGCATCCAAATTCAAATACTGCACGGTTACATCAGTGAATGTGGAACGGCCCATTCCCACTTATAATAATATTTTGAGAGATCGAAGAAACACAACTTACTATGAAATATTTGGAACAGTACCCGACAATTTACGTTTACAAAAGTAAAAAAAAAAGTTAAATATTTTTTAATTACTGAATTTATAAATATGTTATACAATTACTTACTAATTGCATGCTGATTTTGAAATAAAAAATCTAATAAATACTATTTTTATATAATATAATGTTGCATATTTTAACACGTTTTGATACTTTCATGCATATTTCTAGATTTTTGTGTTGCATGTAATTCCGGTCTCTAATAACAACTTCTTCTGACATTACAGCTGTATTGCAAAGTGTCTGACAACAGAAGCAGTTATAATTTTTGTATTTCAAAATTCAACTATAGTGGCTTCCAACTAATAACTCTCAAAATGTTTAAAAAAATGTAATTCCTGCAGTGATAATTACGAATTTTTTCAATTAGAAGTGCATCACCCTCAGATTCACCATAAATCCTATGCCGTCTGATATTTTGCTATACCATTTAATATCTTTACAGAGATTTTGAAATGACTCAAGGCAAAAGAACGGGTACAGTAGTCTTAATAGGAAATGCCTTCCTGTAATCATTATACACGCGTTTTATCCCTTAAAAATTAGAACATTCCTAAAAAATTGTCTTCAGAAGATTATCATAATGCCGATCTCCAAGTTAAGATTCAGAATGTGTAGGAGATTCTTTTTTTCCATATATTAGTTCCATGTTACGTCCACTATTAACTACCAACATTCATTTGTCTACAAACATTTAAAAAGCATTTGATAAATACCACTGATAAACATTGTCTCATCAGTCCTTGCCACATCTAATATTCAGAGAAAATTCTAAGTTTCTAAACTGAATACAGTGCCACCAGTTCATTTTACAGGAAACAGAAAATTTAAGAAGTTACTGAACATTTTTGTTTTCATTACTGTTATCAATGTTGGCTAAAATTGAAGATATGCAAGAGTATAAAGCTTATGCAAATATGTATACACCATTTTAGAAAATGCTAGCCAATAGTGATGTTTTAAATGCTCCCATCTTCTGTTAAAGCAGTGAAATAGAAACTGAGATTTTAAATAATATGCTGATTAAAATGAAAAGAATTTTGGCTAAATGTTCAATGTCTGGTTAACCTTCCAGCTATCTCAAAAGAGAATTTCATTGACATTTTCAATCTGTATTTAGTTTTTAGGTGTAATATACAGTAGTTAGTCATATTTCTAAACTTTCTGCGAATAAGTGATATGGCTACAAGTCACAAATGGTAACATGGAAGATGGTTTTCCCTTAATATTATTCTTTACACAGATTTCGGGGTTTCTACAATTCTATCTACAAACTAACACAATTGCCAATGGCATAATAGAATGGGTGATATTTCCATACACCATACTGCGAGAACTACTTGCTTTAACTTCAGTGTTTTTAGACGAAGATAATTGTGGTTTTGATTCCACGTTAAAATGTAGGTCCCAGAGAAAAGGAACTGGCCGTTCATTCCCGACCCAACGTCCTAGCAGTCCTGGTTCGGGGTGATCCAACCATCCTTCAGGTCTTCATTAAAGTTTTAATATAATTATATATTCCTTAATGAATTAGAACTCTCAAGAAGAAAAAATCAAAAAAAACACAGAAATAAAAGTATATTTATCCAAGCAGTTTCTCAATGAATATTATTTGTACAGAGATCTAATCAGTCTATCCTCTTTTGTATTAAATATTGCAGTTTTTGGTGTGGTATAAATTTTTGATTTAACATGTGAAATTCCAGTTGCTAACATTACAAGAAAGTTACGTGAAACACAAATGGGGATCTTTTACAAAATATGTTTCATTACACTATAAAATATTTTACAAAATATGCCCCATTACACTATAAAATATTTTATAAAATATCTTTTATCAAAGATCTTTTACAGTGTAATGTCGGCCTTTCCCACTCTTTCCCAACATTAGATGTCGGCTGCATTTGATTAGTTTCACTCATCGTTGTCACAGTGCTGTCGTCAAGTATTTTATATTTACTGCCGGGCCGTACTAATTACTATTAGGGAAAGTGTTGCCATCTACCTCTGAAATGTTTAACTGTGTCCAGCGTCTGATAAGTGTATTTTTTGTTTGTGAAATGTGTAGCTTATGAGGCGGAGATTGGAGACCGTCACGGCATTCGCCTTCATGCCTGCGGAAAACCGCCTAAAAACCACAATCAGGACGGCCGGTACGCGAGGTCCAGGACTCGTGCCCAGTCTGTTGTACCTCCCCGATCCAGTGCACTGAGCCACACTGGTGGGTAAGGGGACCACAGTGTGTGCTCACGCCAATTGGTAGGCCCATGTAAGATAGTAGTCCGTATATTTATTTCCGTCATTTTGCTGGTCCTCGACTAGAATAAACGTTGAGAAATACTGCCTTAGATGATTACTGGGTGATGTTGTTTAGCTTTATTGTCTGAGTGTCCACTGCTGGTGTTGCAGGGAGAGTCGCCCCTCGCCCTGCAGACCAGCTGGTTGTCGTTGAGGGCGTGGCTGCTGCCATCTGACTTCACGGATGACCGCCTGCTCACCCTCAGCTGCACCGCCAGGCTGATGGACGTCTTCAAGAAGAGCACCGAGCTGCAGCTGGGATATCGCCCGGAGCCGGTGCCTCAGAGAGGCGAGTACTACGTGTGCTGTGAAACCCCACTTCAGCCCTGCGTCAATTGTGCTGCTACTGACAACGTTTCGGCATCCAACCGGAGGCTTCCTCAGGTCTATCCTGGGTTGATGTGTCCCTTGCTGACAGCTGATGACACCACCTCGTAGCACACTAGGTGGATTGTTTTGATTTTCCGACAGTGGGACTGTGACGGTATCACACCCAACCAACCATTTAATTCTTTAAATTAATTTAATATGCTTATAACAATTATACTAATGTATCCAAATGACTTAACTGTTTAGTAGGATTCCCCAAGCCGTCGTAAGTGTAGTCTTTGAGGTATAGAATAATCTTTGGGTGTAGAATAAGCTAGTATCGATAAGTAGTGTAAAGATCTTTGGTGGTATCGATTGTAAACAGGCAAACAGCTGAGCCCAGAAGGTCACGTGCCGATTGTTGCAACGCACGCAACTGTGACGCAGATTCAGTAATATTTGCAAGTTTGGTATTTAGGTTTGTAGTCAGTTCAACAGATATCTAATTGTTGATTTTGCTAACAGATTGAATGAAAAATAAATCAGGTGGTTCTCTTGGATCAGTAATTAGCATTTTCTCATAAGAATAGCTCCCATAATTTTTTAATTAACTGACAATATTGGAATTAAAAAAATAGATAAGCAGTAGCTAGAAAGTGTTCGTGATGAGAGTGCTTTCTCATCAATAACACGCTGTATTTTCATGTGGAGTGGAAATGATGTTAAGCATTCTAATTCTTCGAGAGCTGACCTGGTGGTTTTCATCAGCAAATTATCCACTGTAAATAAGGAAAGCTCATAATTTCTGTCCTCGAGTGTCAGCTGTTCCAAAGATGTTGTAGTCGCTCGCTGAGATGTAACAGTGAGCCCGAAATAGTCCTGAGGAAGCCGCAGGTTTGGTGCCGAAACATTGACAGTAACAGCAACACTGATGCGGTGCTGAGCCAGTAAAGTAAGTGGAATTTCACTAACATTAACCTATTAAAAGCTTACACAGTAGTGAGAAAGGTTCAATACAGACCACTGGTCAGCTCTTCTAACATATCTGTTTTCTTATTAATCCAATAATTTTTTCATCCAGAACGACACCTTAAAGTCTTACAATTCTTCACTATTCCAGCTCATAGGTCTAAGTCACTGCAGGAAACTACCAACCACTAATTGACACACTCAGCTACCTTTCTGTTCCTTTAGACAAGTGTTTTTCAACCTTTTTGATATGCGTCCTCTTAACAAGTAAAACAATTTCGGTGACCCTCCAGGTCATTATAAAACATTGGCGACCCCATAGGTCTGTAATAATTAGACGGAAATTTCAAACATGACTTATTTAATTTTCTTTCTATTGAGACCATACCTACTGATCGAGAAATTAAATGCTGTGCAAGGTAGTGGTGGTCACTCTGCGGGCAGTGATATATTCTTTGCCGCGGTGGCGGCGCGGGAGGCATCAAAGAGGGGGAAAAGGGGGGGGGGGTCAGCGGTCGCATAGGAAGAGTTGTTTTCATTCCCTGCGTCAGTTATCTGAGTACGCCAGCGCTACGAGCGAGGAAAAAATGGAGAAATTTCTCAACAGATCTGCCCAGCCCTACAAGTTGAAGCAAATCAGAGCCGGATAAAAAAAAGCGAGAGAGAGAAAAAACGACAATTATCTGAAATAAGATTTTACGGCCATGAATAATAAATCTCAATGAGTAATTTGCTCCAATTAGAAAATAATTCGGTTATTTACGTCTAAAAATTTTACTACGATTCAACAATTTATTAAAAAATGAGCAGGCACATCCTGCTCACAGAATATATTATATTTTTACTATAGTGTGAGACCTACAACCTTTGTTTCTTACTTTTACCTGGCTTGTGGCAGCGACCCTCCCCCCCCCCCCCCGCAAGACCTAGCTACCCAATCCTCCACCCCCCCCCCTCGCCCTCCACAAGACCTAGCTACCCAATCCTCCACCCCCCCCAACCCCGTGGAGGTAACGATCCAGAGGTTGCAAAACACTGCAATATGGAAGAAATGACGGGAACTGCTATCAACCCAAAAGTAGTACTAACCTGTTGAAACATGAATTAATTGCTTCGATACAATGTCATCTATCACATTCTCCACTCTAATTTTGGAGAAAAGTCGCTAAAATTGAAGTTAAAAATGCCGCAATACGAGAGTGACTTACAGCTACCAGATGCCACCATCGCTGCAAGGGTAACGAAAATCGCTTTAATTGTTGGTTAACTCCTTTTCGGTATTGTTTTCTTCGCGTATCAGATTTTTTCAGTTGTAAAAAGTCGTGCGATATTTGCAAATACAAAATATATGTGCGAAATGTATTTCAGAACGCCCGCCATATTATACCGATACTGTCAATCAAAGACTATCCAGTGCTTCCGGTGTAAGCAAACACAACAATTCCTAGATGGATGCCACAGAACATAATTTTTTTGGTCCAGGCTGCATTTCAAACTAATCACAGCCTATATGACAAAAAGAAACTGTTTAGGTTAATATAATCCCTGTACAGGTATTTTTTTTACAGTGTTGTTAGCATTACAGTAATGCGCAGAGTCCCAGTTTTTATTTAATTTGTCGTTACGTTTTCGTAAAATGAGAGTGCAGAACTTGAAGAGGACTTTATACCGAATCAGTTATTCCAAATTTCAACAGGTTAGTATTGTAGGTGCAGAAAGTTGTTCATTCCCCGAAATTACATATTTTTTTCCTTCCATAAGGTAAATTAAATAAATTCTCACGCCGAAGGTGTCATGATAGGTAATTTTAAAGGATTTAATAGTCATGAAAAAATACTTTATTGTTTGAAGCTAATTTTTTTTTTTAAATAATTGCCTCATCATCATTGGGCATGAAAAATTCTTAAAGATGCCTCAATATACACAAAAATATTATTATTTTTTTGCTCACCTGTATTTTATATAATAATTATCAATCAGTTTCTTAAGATGATTTTAGAAATTAACATTCCGAAGAAGGGAAAACTTAAAATTTTAAAATATCCGCGGCATTTGTGGAATAAGTGGAAGGTGATTCAGTGTTAATGTGATGTGTGTGTCTATATTACTGCTATAAAACTTTCATTCCTAGGTTTCTGTAATTTAACATAAATTTATTTGATTTTTTCAAGTATGAATAGATGTTCGTTTTAAAATTAATAATCAAATTGACTGTAATGCCTGTTTAGTGTAACCAGCCTTGAGGCTGATGACAAAACGTTATTTTCATCTTTACTCAAGCAGCTAATATCGTCTTGAATAATTATTAAATTCCTCGTCTACATTGAGATTTCTGCCATTCCAAGCGTGTCCCCTTTGCCTCGTTTGACTTTAAAACCTTCAAAGTCTTCTTACGTAATATCCATTAATCTGCATCTACTACATTAACTGTACCCATAGATTCTAGGAGTTTTTTTTTCGGTGTGTATCTAATTTATTCTCAACTTAAATAGTCTTTTGTATATATTAACACATTGTATTCTGTCCATATCTGTGTATGCATTGGAAATAATGTCCAGAATTGGACCTATGTTTCTTATGTCTATTTTTTGTAATGCAACGGTACTTTTTCAGAACTATAGCGTTTCCTAGGTTTCATATTAGAATTTGTGGAATAGATTTTTTTTTTTTTTTTTAGTTTTAAGTAAAAATAAAGGATACTGGAAATTTCATCCATATTGATTAAAGTTGTCCACAGGAGCATATATTTTGATCAATAATGACAGCAAACAAACCTGCTTTGTTTCTTTTCACCCATTTATCCAATTCAGCTATTCTCACTTTTAGACCTTCACAGAGGCGGATTAAGACAGAGCAAATGCGAACGATAATATCCCGATATGCTTTAGGTATTAAAATTTAGGGTATAAAATAAAACAGCGCATTCACAGAACTATCTTCCGTGAGTAAATGTGGGAAGTAAATCATTTTATATATTCATTAAAGCCAGATCATTTAGATGCTCTCGTCCCATCGTATTCCTAAGCTCCTATTTGATGTGCTTTAATGTAGAAAAAGAAATTTCTTCGCTGCAGATGGTGATCAACAAACTTAACTAAATGGGTTACACTATTTTGGAAACACGATTCTAATTAATTTTCCACGAAGAATGCATAAAATTGAAGTTCTAAAGCAGCAGGCACATCTGTTTTCAGCAGCTCAGCGAAATATACTAGTTCGTTGCCAAGACTGTCTTCCACATGGTTTGGTTAGGGACTGGAGATAACTGTAGATCTTTTCACTATTTCCTCTGCTGGTAAAGATTTCAATTACCTAAGCATTCCCAATACGCTGTTCACTTAAAGATAAGCTTCCATGCATTTTGCTAATGCACGCAGCACACTATCAACTATGACAATAAACACCTGAATTTCAAAATGTTTAAGCGTTTGATTTTCTACAACTTCATCGAGTGTAATAGAGTCACTGAAATGATCGTACTTTGTATTTCGCTTGTGTTTTCTTGCAATCAATCGCTCTTATTCTCCACAGAAAGTTAGAGTTTGTTTCTTACCGGTATGACTAAAAAATTTTTCGTTATTACTTGGACATACTAGTGTAATGATTTATAAAGAGCCTATCCGGTTTTAAGGACAACAGCAGAAAAGCGATAGTCATAAGTTCTGTTTCTATCAGGAATGTAACAGGGCTTAACATCCGCAAGTGCGGAATTTTCGCGTGCAATCCTACCTACGCTTCCCCATCTGCAATTTTTAATGCGGATGTGTAGCGGATGTGTTGTTTACATTTCAAAATATATTACTCTTTATACGAGATTCTGCCCATCATTGCTTAGCTAACAACAACGTATTATTGGTTCTCTTCTTACGACCTTGCAATAAAAGTAACAATAAACTGAACGGTGTTATTACCTAAGCGACGAATTTACAAATTTGAACTTGCATGTAAAGTGAAGCGGCCTATTCACGGTCCAACATATAGGACATCCACGTAGAACTACCATAGGATGCGCTCACCCATTCACGCTACTAGAAGAGACCCACCAAAATACGCTAGTCCTTTCCACTCGTACTTTCTCGTAGTACACTAATATCCTTATCGCTCACTCGCAGGATGTTTCATCCAATCACAATCCAACGCTGTGGTTTGTTTGGCGGCTAAGACCCGTGTTGGTTGTCTGGGAGTCCAATAATATCCAACCCCTCCTACATCTAGCCCTGTAACCTCTTTCTCGGACCATCAAGAGTCCTTTATCGGAAAATCGGATCATCGTAGGTCCTACAAGTTGGACCGTCAATGGGCCACTAGAGCGGTGGAAAGGCGGGTGGCGGGCACGGAGATGTGCGGTGGCGTGGCCTTGTGCTTGACTCTTGAATTAGTAGAGCGGCGTATTCCTTGAAATTCACATGACAAAGATTGTTTTGTTGACGCGTGCGTAGTAAAGTAAAAAAAATTAATTCACTTATTAAATCATCCCACGCCTTTAGCGAAGATACGAGCGTACGGTATATCGGATCAGCTTTGTGAATGGATAAAGGATTTTCTAACTGGTCGGTCGCAGTATGTCGTCGTTGAAGGAGAAAGTTCTTCTAATCTAGATGTTACATCGGGGGTACCTCAAGGAAGTGTAATAGGACCACTTCTTTTCTTAATTTTCATAAACGATCTCGGAGACAAAGTGAAAAGCCTTTTTAGATTGTTTGCTGATGATGCGGTTATTTTTAGGGAAGTAAGGAATTTGGTTGATTGCTTAGACATTCAGCGCGATCTGGATATTATTTTGGCATGGTGCGCTGAGTGGCAACTTACGCTTAATTGTAAAAAGTGCAAGACAATGAACATAACTAACAAAAAGAATCCAATTGTTCAGAAATACGAGTTAAACAATTCAGTTATTGATATGGTCGATTCTATGAAATATTTGGGAGTAACAGTACAAAGGAATATGAAATGGGACTTACAAATTAATTCGTTAGTAGGTAGAGCTAATTCTAGGCTGCGATTCATAGGTCGAATATTTAAAAATTGTAATGAACAAACAAAGGAGATAGCGTACAAATCTCTTGTGCGTCCATATTTGGACTATTGTTGTGCCATTTGGGATCCGTTTCGTAAGGGGTTGATCGAAAGTATAGAGAAAGTACAGAGAAGAGCCGCTCGATTCGTGACCGCTTGCTACAGTCCTTATGAAAGCGTCACAGAACTGATTAGTAGACTAGGCTGGCAGTCTCTGGTAGATAGACGACGCACGTTTCGTTTAAACTTATTGGTAAACATGTGTACTCCCACTTTCACTCACGAGTGTAGTGAAATACTTCGTCCACCAACCTATTTGAGCCGGAATGACAGGAAAGATAAGATTAGAGAAATAAGGTGCCGCAATGATTCTAATATGAATTATTTTTTCCCTCGTACCATTAGGGATTGGAATGCACAACAAAGAGTTTAGCTTTGGTGCTGAGCACCCTCTGCCACCCACAATTTTGTGAATTGCCGAGTATATATGAAGATGTAGATGTTAAAAGATGAAGCAAATCAATAAATAAATATTGCAGGATTGTATGGAATCAGGCATTACTTAGAAAAAAAATAGATTTGGGCATAAAAAATAATTTTATTTTGATTTTAAGTTCATTTTTGGTAAAATATTAAAATATAAATAATTGTAAATTTATTTTTCCACGTTCGCTTCCGCTAAACATCCGCTTCCGGTAAACATCCACATCCGCATAACATCCGCATCCGCAAAACATCCGCTTCTGCGGATATGACGCACCGAACATTCGTTACCACAAAAATTACCTCCTTTATAACCCTAGTTTCTACTCTTTTATTGCCAAGCTGTACGTCTTTCTATTGGACGATGGGTGTTATTGAGTCTTACATGTTTTTACTCATAGGCGTGAGGCCCCATAAGGCTCGGGTCCCGTAGCATTTGCCAACTGTTGCTACGTGGCTTATCCGCTAGTGGACCTTCACCTCTCATAGCCAAGTATGGCCATCCATCAAGCCTTGTAACCTGTTACAGTGGTGACAGAAGGCCCCGGTGACTTTGCTTAGCGATTGCCGACCGTAAGTCAGCTGACGGGGGCTGCCGCTCGTCTGTTCCATCAACCAGCAAAGGACCCCGCGAGAACGCATTTCCAGCCAAGTTGTTCTCCAGATTGAAACGTCACGCCAAATGGCTGAACGAATTCTTCCGCCTGATTTACAATCGTTTCGTCCAATCTCCTTACGTCTTTAAGGCCGTGAAGAGCTCCTGGAGGAGAGACGCACTTCAAACAAGTAGCAGCCATTTGAGCGTGTCCTGTTTGTCTGTATTAGGTATATACAAAAGTATACCTATTGGCCTAAACATATGTCTCTATTTCGAAGAATCTAAACAGCTACGTTTTCAAGGGAGCCGATTTGTTTTTGTTAATCAATGCTGTTAATGGATATTGTCTACGTGCATTGATAAACAAATTGAATTACATTTTGCAACTAGTGCTATTTGTATATAACTGTTATAAATAACTGAACTTTGGTTCGTCACCATATTTCTGACAAACATAATGGTTTTCAATCTTATTGTTAACTGCAGCAACAGTTTAGAATTTCTAACAGGTTTGAATCTGCTAATACTTCTGGGATATTAATTAAATTCTTTATTAATGTGTTCGATTTTTTTTTTTTTCAAGAAATCATTAGTCTCTTCATTCATTAGATTTATGTATCCCAGTTTACTGCTTGTATTTTCTGTTGTTTCTGTTAGATGTTTAAAATGTTTATTTCTCTGACTGTAGAAACAAAACAAAATTTATATATCATGCTCTAAGCAAGAACTATTTGGTTCATATATACGCTTATTTTAATTTCATCATTTGGTAAGTGTTCTCACGTGGGAACCCTTCCAATTTTTCTACAAGGGCTAAAAGAAATACAGAGTTATTACATTCTTGATGTAATGCGGCTACGTTGTAACCAGAATCTCGAATGCCAAGGTGATCCAATATGAGAAAAAATTGCAGTGCCTGGTCTCCGTAAGTCTACCTTCTTGATTAAGAGTGTGCTCTCAACGAAGACTTGGGTGGAATAGTATGAAGGCCATAGATTTTACCCAAAGAAATATTTTACACTACATCGTTATTCTGCTCTATCTAGACGAACAAAGTCGAAAAACAATTCTACCCGCAGCGGACTGTTCCCATTATGCTCTTTATAGTTTTGAGTTTTACTTCACACAGTAACACTACATTCGTTACCTATGTGGTATGATACTGTTATTATTGGTATTAATATTACTGGGATGGAGCTCACGCTCCGATGGCAATTCAGTGTCAAATAATTACTCCTTTTTATATTATTTTAAATTATCTTAATTAATTTGATTGTTAAATATATCTCCGTTGTACTTTTGCGATTTACAAATCAAAATTTTAAATTCCTTCAGCGTTTTTGGCAAATCATTTATCACTTCACTTGGTAATTTATTCCAATCCCTGACACCCTTACCCACAATAGAAAATTTTCCCACTCCCTTATGCATGAAATCGAGCCCCCAGTTTGTGATCATGGTTATCTTTGCTCTTCCATGCACTATTCCTAATTCTTCCACCAATATCTTTCCAAGCCCCATCACAAATATATGCCTCTTATATTCCCAGCACTCTCTTCACCCTCCTCCTGTCCTTCAATGACTCCCAATCTAGCTCCTTTATCATATCAGCTACTGACTGGGTCCTGCCAAAACTTCCACAAACAAATCTAGCTGCTCTTCTTTGTACGATATGTAACTCCTATATTTGATACCCAAAATGTGGGTTAAAAACGACACCATCATATTCAACTAATGGTGTGACCAAAGTTTTGTAACCTGAATCCCTAACCTCTCTGGAAACATCCTCTCATCTCCCTCTCCAGTAAATATAGGATTTTGTATCCTTTTCCTACCACCTACCCCAATGTGCTCCGCCCAGTTGAGTCTGCTATCAAACGTTATGCCAAGATATTTAGTCTGTAAGCCTTTAATAAACAATTCTGACCCCACCCTATGATCATCAACAATCTTTCGTTTTTTATCTGTGTACCTAATAAGCTGACTCTTCTTAGCATTTAGCCGAGGATATGCCCATCCCGAGTAGACAACATAACACTGATAATCTATTTAATCTGAAAACGGCCTTTTCTGTCATTTCCGTCGGACATGGGAGACCTCTGGACTGTCTGTTTGAAGCTAGTGTATTGTAATCAAGATTGAATAGGGTTCCAATTTTTTACGGTAGCAAAAATGGATCAATATTGTAATATCTTCAGTCTTCGCAATGTAACTGCACTTTGCGACTGTCCTGCAATCTGGAAAGGAAACTAATTTTTTCGCTAACCATAAGAAGCTACAAACTTAGATTTGTTTCAGATCAGAATGAGCTGATGCTATCAATTTCAGATCTACTGCAATATAGTTAAGAATACTTTCCTACGTTTTCCTATTATTATTTTTTTCTATTTCTTTAAATCGTATGTTACCAATTTGATTCTACTAAAGGTTTATCTCTTAGTACTACAGCTTCTTTGCAGGTCAGGGACGGCCAAGATCGCTTTGGTGTGAAATAGCAAAAAGTTGCATTACCGAGGCGAAGCCGTTTCAGCATTTTGATAGCCGGGTATTGAGAAGAAGAGTGGGTGACCTCATCGAGCTTCTTCCACCGCTTCTGCGGCAACGCGTAAACAGTTATCTAATGACATCTATCGTTGAAAATGAGTACTGAAATGGTTTCCTTCGAAACGTCCCACAAGTATGACAACTTAACGCGGCTGGAAACCTGAGAAGAGATTATTTATTTACAACGCCTTAAAAATCTTACAACTAAATATATTGCAATCTTAATTAAAAAAATAAATGATGTACTGGGTTAAGTTTTGTAGAGTTTGGATTTTCCACTTGTCTGCGAAACATTGAAGGATATCAGTTGGAACTGTTGCCTGGTGACTATAACTGTAATTGCACAAAATGAAAGAGCCATATCTGATTTCTTTTAAATCTATCCTTTTACGTACAAAATTGACCGTTAACCAAAAATACATCTTCGGTACTTGTAGAGTACGTAATGCCGGCATTAAATAAAAGAGAAATATCTTTCTTTTTCCTTTCATTATTTCTTTGTAGACTGAAATACAGTAAACTTTGCTTACGAATGTTAAACTCTGAAGTATTTTATGACACTGTTGCGTTATGCTGGATATCGGTGACTGTACGTATATATAATAAATGATTGCCCTTCAAGCTGCATGAGAACTTTAGCGGGTATAAAAGGTAAAACACTTGTTTTGTGAATCTACTTGAAATTTGAATACAGCTGTAGCCCCACTCGTGCCCTGTGCTCGGTCTTCAGTTAATGGATGTTTAATGGACTCACCGTGGCTGATAGTGCTTGAGCGACAGCAGGGCAAAAGAACGAATCAAAAAACTCGGAAAGCAGAGTAATACCACACGGCGAAAATCGTAAAACCACGACATCATACGCAAAAAATATTTATTTAGGTAATAATTATGGCGAGCATACATTTAATTGATCTATTTCTTTCACGTTTCACTTTTACTCACATGTATCAAACTTGTACACCTGATAAATGTAGAATTTCCTGTAATAAGGACACCCAGGGTTTTTTCCCTCTCATTCCAGATACTCATTTCATAGAATGTATAATCGGCTTCGGAGGCCATTACCGAATTTTAGTTGTGATGAAAAATTTTGGTGAGAAACCGAATAGAAGCCGTCTACTATGGTCTATACTACATAAAATTATAGTTTAAAAAACTAAAATACACGCTTATCTTCAATGTGAACTAAAAGTTTTAAAAAAATCTTTAAATTTATAAATTTTGTTTAACATCGCTAGGATGTCGCACAATTCAGTATAACTTTTTTGAATAAGCTTATAATCAGAATAAAATCACTCATTAAAAAATTAACTTTAATGTAAAAAAACCGGAGGTGCCCTATATCTATAATCTTAATTATTTTTTTATCACTAGCTGTTCGTAAAGATAGAGTTATTATGAATAATTAGAGAGCAGCCCAGGCTCTTTCTCACATAAAAGTTAAATTTTTAATCAGTGACTTTATTCCGATTTTAAGCTTTTTCAAAAAAAGTTATATTTAGTTGTAGGACATTCTAGCGAAGTTGAACAAAATTTTTATACTTAAAGATTTTTTTTAACATTTTAGTTTACATTGAACAAAAGCGTGTATTTTAGTTTTTAACTACAATTTTATTTTTAACTCTTTAGTTCACCTTGCTAGTAATGAGTGTTTTTTTTTTTTTTAAGTTTTGTAAAACTATAATTTTATTTTTGTTCAAACTTTTAAACAATTCGGACATGTGGAAGTGGGTCAAATTCAATTGCAAGATTCCATTACATTAAAACACTTTTGTATTGTTAATGTCAAAGTAATGAGAATATCAGGACACAGATATGAAATTATTGTATTGTTATCGGTTTTATGTGGAAAATTTCAAACCACTCTGACGTCAGGCAGTGAGTGAACATTGAATTTTAAAATTCCACTGTATTCATATCTTTTAATATTGTTACTGTCAAAATAATGAGAATATTAGTATATAGTTATGAAACCTTTTATTAGCAGATGGAGATAAAAGAAATAATTTTACTGCCATCTACACCAGAATCCACAGGACATGAAGCAGGTTTGAATTGTTTTTCTTTATCTCACGAGTTGAACCTGCTTCTACGTTTTCTTCAAACTGTAAATATTGGGATCTATGCATGTTTTTCATGCGTTGTTTAAGACTATTAATGCTGGAAAGGTGAGTCTTGACTGTAAAACGTTTATGTAAACACAACTTGAATTCATTAACCAATTGTTCTCCCAGTCTCGTTGCTATTGCTAGTGTTTCTGGATTCACTAACGATTTCTAGATCTTCATTTTCCAAGATTTAAAGATGTAACTGATATCAGTTAAATTTATTTCACTAACAAACTCCAAATCAACATAAACTAAAAAAGGGGACTATATTCTTCGTAGTAAAAAGTTATAAAAATATCAAAATCAATCACTGATTGAATTTGTTATATATATATTTGTGTATTTGTGTGTGTGTGTGTGTGTTATGCTAGGAATGGCGTGGGTGTGAGCAGGAACGCGAGAATTGTGGATGGTTTGTATTTTACGTCTGCAAACCGGCGCTTACTACACGTTTCATTTTCAATCAGTGATTGATTTTGATATTTTTATAACTTTTTTACTGCGAGGAATATAGTCCCCTTTTCCGCAATACCTGATTCGTTCGCTATTCGACGTCGAACGTACCAGCGTGCAGTGGTGAGCAATTCAGTGAAATATTAAAATCTTGATGGTTACTGATCTGCACTGGGCCAAATACTTACTAGCAAGTCCAAAGACGTTGGTTTTCGCAGTTGCAGATTTACGTATCTATATTTGTTTTTATTGTGTGTGTTCGTAGTGACGGCAGTATCCGCCGTCCACTGCGCATGCGCCAACTTGCCTGCGGCGCTGCTACTCGCCGCACTCGCCTGGTACTACAGGTAGCCGCCGGCGGCGCCACCGTCGCAGTAAGACGACAACCACACGCCACGAAGTGATTGGCCAAATTCAGGGGAAATGACTGAAGAAGGCAAAAATTAGTTTACATTACATTGAGCGGTGTAATCTGTTTTACTGCATATTATTATTGACCTACTAGTTCCCAAAAAATGAGATCCATAAAACTGTCAGTTGTTTAGGATAATATTGGTAAATTACTTAACCGTTTGATTGGTAATCAGTTATGATTATGTATTTCAGTGTAACACGTTAAAGAACATCTTGTAATAAATTATTCCTGTTGTGATGAGCAAGGGCTAAATAAAAACAATTTTAACGCATTAGAACCCTCCACGTTTATTTGAAAATAACTCCAACCTTTATCCTTCTCCAGGTGGAACTTTCTAAAGTTGTAAAAGCACTTTATGATCTTATATCAAGCTATGTGTGAGAATTTCTGCACCCTTGTGTTTTCCATAGGTGTAGCTGCATTACATTTCGTATCTAAGAATCAGATTACGTGGTATAAAAACAATAGAAAAGATCTCCATCTTCAATATTTTCAGACTATTTCATTTAATTACTAACTTTTGAAGTACAGTTTCTCTTTCTCAGAAAGAGTATTTCATAAATTCATGTCCTTCAGATTTTTATTAACATACGCCAACCAAACTAATGTTTACTGCGGTGTGACGTTACTGAAACATTACCAATCACAGATCGTTCTTTGTCACGTGACCAAAGGTAAGAAATTATTTTATTTAATTTTATGATTTGATTAAAAGTAATCCAAATTTCCTTTCAAAATTCTAAAAAAGTATCTTCTTTAAGTAGTAATCTACGCACATGAGAACAATTTGCATTATATTTTCAACACAAGCAAATAGCCAGTTCTCTTGTGACAGTCGGCTATAACTGTACCAGTTCAGTTTCACATTAACTTTCCCATTTACACTTGCTGAACCTGAATACAGGTATGCGAAGTGGATTCAATATCTACTTGCTGAAATAAAATAAGGAAAGTTACAAGTAACGTACAAAATAACGAACTTTAGAATACATCTTAAAAATTATAAATTTGTGAAATAAACGCAATGCAATTGCCTAAATTGAATGGAGATTTAAATGAATAGTTAAATTTCTGATTTTATTAAAAATATAATTTTTTTAAAAAAATATTTATGTACAATCAGTTCAGCAATTCTATTTAACAGACCAATATTGAATGTAATTTTATAAATTAATAAGGCAGCATTTCGTTTTCAGTGATGATTTTCTTTTTATTTAGTACTTGCAATTAATTTAGTTTGGTATAGGTTATGTTTAATTTCTTATTAATATGAATGTTCCATGTTGACAACACCTCAATACACCTCCTAGGTATTTTAACTGATTGGTCATTTGGATCCATGATGTCTGTCTCCTATTATCTCCAGCCTCAGTGCAGGGCCGGCGCCATGATTCTCGGGCCCCGGTTAAGCGTTCTTATCTCCCTGCCCCCCCCCCCCCTCCCTCCGAACCGCGAAAAGTTTTTAATTCAAACTTTGTTATTTATATATAAATCCAGAAATGTTCGAAATATAGGTGCAAATTTGAAAACTTGCATTTGATTTCTGCTGAGATAGGCACCAAGGCCAGCAGGCCCCCCTTCGGTGACTCGGGCCCCGGGTACTTTTGCCCCGCTTACCCCTCCCTAACGCCGGCCCTGCCTCAGTGTAACAAACTACACATTGTGCAAAAAACTTACATCTATCATACAGAACGTGCGAAGTGCTTAAATTAACTAATGAAGCTTACATTTTTAAATATTTTTACTCGAATAAAATTACAATAGAATATAGTTTCCTTCAAACTAATTTAATTGGAGGGTGACACGACGTTGGAGACGTTTCGTCCACTCTTCATAGCAGTGCTGTAACCCGGACAATGAAACAGCCTTCAGCTGGTCGATTACAGCCGTTTGAATGTTTTCTAGTGTCAGAAAACGACATCCCTTGAGATGAATATTCATTCTCTGGAAGAGGAGAAAGTCGCAAGGATTCACTTGAAGTGAGTATGTAACCAGAGGAGCCACAGGAATGTTTTTACTGGCCAGAGACCCTATTTATTGAAACTGCTGTGTGACAAAGCGCGTTGTCGTGATGCGGGATCCAATCGTTTCGGATGCTTGGCCTCTTAATTATGATACTTTTTCAAGAACCTCTAAGCAAAAGTGTTGATTTACTATCTGACGTTGAGGCACTCAGTGTGGACGATATCCTGGCTATCAAAGAAGCAAATCAGCAAGCTTTTGATCTTTAACTTGCTCATTCTTGCTTTTTTAGACTATGGATGGGTTGAAGTGTACCATTCCGTGCTTTGTTGTTTGGTTTCAGGGTCGTAATCAAATACTGACCAGTAATGACATGTTCCAAACATTTTTTTTTTTTTTTTACCATTTTAACTTGATTCCAAAAAGTCAAGACACATTTTTGTCCTGATGACTATTTGTTCTTGAGAAAGATTTTTGGATCAATTTTCGAGCAGATCTTTCTTATCCCCAATTCATGAACGTCTAACGATGACGCGACTCAAGTTCAACTTGTCCCCTGTCTGTCTGACTGTCGGTTGAAAATCTCGGATTTTGCCAGCATTTGCATCGGTTCTTGCAGTTGAAGGTCTTCCTCTGCGTGGTCCGTTTTCCATCGACTCTTTTTTCTCAAAATAAACCGCCAAAAAAACCTTGGCTCTTGACAAACATTACCTTCGTAGGACTGTTTTGCAAACGTTTCTGTTGCATTGTGCCCAAGTCTGAAGCAAAACTTGTTAGCACACCGCTGCTCGAAATTTATGTCATTCATTCTTAGAACTTCATATACTGAGCATGGTGGGCGAGTGGTTAACGCTTTGGGCTCGTATTTAGGAGGACGCAGGTTCGAATCCCCGTCCGTGCATCCAGATTTGGGTTTTCCATGGTTTCCCCATATCACTCCAGGCAAATGCCGGGATGCTTCCTTCAAAAGGCCATGGCCGAATTCCTTCCAGTTCCTTGTCTCCAGTTCATTCCACCTCTAATGACCTAGACGTCGATGAGGCGTAAAGCCATAAATAAATTTATCAGAAAACTGGATTAACAAGAAAAATAATCAAATAAACAGCCAAATGACTCGACCAAGCTCGGACTCCAACTGATTGCGTATCACATGAAGTCCTGTGCTTCCAGTGTTGCCATATCGTGCGCTTTCGTAGGTTACAGGTCTCACAGGCAGACGGCGACACTGCGGTTCCCGCGCTGACGTCAGAGACGGAAGACGTGATCACTAGAAACTCTGATACTAGGAAAAAAAATCCTGTAATCACACAGTATTGTATTCAGAGATGTGTGTTGAAAATATAACATGGAATACACCCTATTGTACTTGAGGAGACCACAAAAATAAAGTGGAATTTCGAAAGGGGAATTTTAAGATATTGTGTGCCATCTCTATTGTAGTATCTGATACTGGACAGATTTTCTACAATAAGCGTGGCACCACAGTTTGATGATGGTTTCTTATGTAACTCTACGAGAGTAGAAAGTGAAGTATCACGTTTAGTTCTCGAGATATCGAGTGTAGTTCCTCGTGCATTTGGCGACATTTTTCTTCGGGTACAGGCCATATTTCAACTCAATCTCAGCATTTAGAAAGGAAACAAAAACTCCCATGACGCATATGCTGCTTGTAGTTCATTGTGGTTATAGAATTTGTTTTCTGGTCCAGGCCGCATTTCAACCTAACCACCTCAATTTTGACATCGGTATCTCGAGACCTCAGAGAGATATTGAAAAATTTTACTCTCCACTTTCGATTTTTCTCGTCGACTTACATAAAAAAAAACCATCAAATTGCGGTACCACTGTTATCGTAGAATCCCGTGTTTGGACAATATTGAAGTTCTGCGATTTTTCGATTTGTGGATAGTGAATTGTTATTTGAGGAATGAGTTGCTCTTTGCGTGTTAGCACAACTCTCAATCTATAAATGTATTTGGGGTGTAGTAGATGGAAAGACAATATTTGTAAAACAGCTGGTCTATTTTCGCTTTTTTTTTTTAAAATGCTCAATTAGCCTGTTTTGAAAGAGTACTGATGTGCTCGGTATAATTTATCTCTGGCCGCTGGTCTGAAGTTGTCGAAGGCTTATGGCGGTGCATTTGCATGCTGAACGCTACGTCTGGGGCTCAGCCGGCGCCCCTCCAAGTTTGGGGTTGAGCCGAGGATTTAGGGGATGGGGGTCCACAGGGTTCCGGCAGGCAGTTCACTCCCGCTGAGAAATCGTCTCCCGATCTACCCTGCAGATGGTCTCTCAGGCTGTTAAACACTTGAGAAAAACAATAAAACACTCACTGAATAAAATATTAACTTTCCATTACTTGATGTTGTCATATATTTAGAAATAGAATAAAGAACACTGGTCTGTTTCCAATTTTATTTAAAACTAGCTCGTACCCGCGACTTCGTACGCGTGGATTAAGAATTAAATATAGAAAGTTGTTGGTAACGAAGGATTGGTCCCAAACAATATCGAGTCGGAATAATATGACAGGAAAGCTACCGTCGAACCTGACTCTTGAAGAGAATCAATTTCCAACATATTTCTGTCACCATTCGATAAGGTATCAAAATTTCGTGACTACAACTGTTAATCATACTGGAAAAAATATACTGCGCCCTTCATACAGATTTCCTTATAAAATTTCATCACAACGATATAGCCATTTAGTCGTCAAAACGTAACAAAAAGACAGAGACTTCCTTCCGTATTTATAATAATATTACTGTGGTTCACACTCACGCACTGACTGCGAACAACACCATGAGGGATCATTATAACGTAAAAAGTGTACACCTACAACATTGCAAGACTACCTACGATTTGCCTCGCATTGCACCCCTAAATTTCTAATATCTACAGTTTAACATTCAATCCGAATAACCTACTGCCCAGGCCTGACTCTTACGATGAAAAACAATTTTTAAAAATCTCAGACTCCACGGCGATTTGAACCGGAGACCACAACGTTCGTAAGCAAGTGCTTTAACCACAGAGCTGCCAGTCCACTACACGGAAACACGCTACGGAGACGTCCATATCCAACGTGTCTGTCTGTCGCCGTATTTCGAAGTTATGAGACAACATGTGTTATTTATACAGATAATTTTTTAACCAAATGTAGACAGTATATTCTCCTTGTTTCAAAGGATAAGTGTGCAAAGTTTTATCGAGATCGGATGAAAACTTGTATGAAGAACAAGCAAACTAACAAACAAACAAACAAAACATTCATCTTTATATATAAATATTTGTAGTCTCATTTACGCTAATTAACCGCTTTGTGGATAATCACAATATTTGAAGCAAATATACATCCCCCATTACACATATCATCATGAATGTAATTGATTGCATTCAATGGAAATAAAAAAGACGATGTCACTTGTGCACGAATACAAAGTAAATTGTTCAATTCTGGGGAATGTTATGCGCTTTAGGTACCATTGATGTACGAAAACGTCACAGAATTGACACATACATTCGGCTGGAATTGTCTGGCAGATAGACTACGTCGGTTTCGTCTGACTTTGTTGGCGAATCTGCGAAATTCTTCTTTCGTTTACGAGTGCAATGTAATACTTCGTCTACCAACATATTTAGGTCGTAATGACAGGAGAGATACGAATAGAGAAATAAGAAGCCACGCTGATGCTCATATGTATACTTTCTCTCCTCGGGCTTTTCTAAACTGGAATGCACAGAATTAGTTTACGTGTAAAGCACCCCCTGCCAGTAACAATATTTGTGAATTGCGGAGTGTAGATGTAGAATACAAAGCTTCTTAGGACAGTTAGGCCCATGTTATTAAGTACAGTAGGTATCAATTCGCGTAATAGAGAGACGGCTAGTGACTCTGTGGTAAGTTTCCTGTTTAAGGAATAGCCGAACCGAATCCCGAAATTAGGTGATAATTTTCACTCAAAAAAAAAAAAAAAAAAAAAAAAAAACTGTACGTAGCGCGACAGCACGACAGCACGGCAGCACGGCAGCACGGCAGCACGGCAGCACGGCAGCACGGCAGCACGGCAGCACGGCAGCACGGCAGCACGGCGGGAATTGTTTCCATTTTGGAATTCACGTTATTATTTAAATTCTCATTTCAGAGTAGCACCGAGCGTGGTGGGTGAACGGTCAACGTGCTGGCCTCGCATTCGAGAGAATGTGGGACCGAATCCCCGTCCGGCCATCCAGATTTGGGTTTTCCACGGTTTCCCAAAATCACTCCAGGCTAATGCTGAGATGGTTCCTTTTGAAAGGCCATGGCCGAATTCCTTGCCCCCAGTCCTTTCCCGCCTCTAATGACCTCGAAGTCGACGAGGCGTAAAGCCATAAGCATAATAAAAGACATGCCAGAACATATCAGTACTTAATCAGAAAAGCTGCTAAAACCACATAACATTATTCTGATTGTCCAACAGATTGTATGCTGCGCAGCCGTGAGAGTGAGTAATGAACTAGATTCGCATGACTACCGAAAGATTACATTCGACGAGCAGTATCTCATAATTGAGAACAGTTATTAGTATCACACGTATATTAAGGGAATGTTAAACGTATGGGAGAGCAGATGGAACAATGGGAGGCACAGTACGCAGACATTCTGCTTTGCTGGTTAGAAGAATTGACTCCAACTTTACAAGTATTTTTGATGTACGTCAATCTTCCAAAAGGAAACACCTCACAAATAGCGGAAGAATTTGAAGCTAAAATCGCTTACTTTACTCAGGAGCTTTATTGTTTATGACAGCCTTGAGTCTGCATCTACCTGGAATGAGGAAGAAAGCTACGATTAATGTGAGGTCCCGTTAATTTCGTAACAATGAAACTCCATCAGGAACAAAGAGGGGTTTATTGTGTTTGTTGAAAAATGAGATTTAGCGTTGAATCTGTGCTTCAGTGTTATACGAACTTAAATATAAGCAGGAAGTCACTGATTGCAAGGTGACTGCCACAACTTCTTAAAATGTGGAAGTAATTCATGCTCTCTCTCTTTCAAGTGGTGGATAAAATAATGTTTCATGAATAATATTAGTTTGAAAAAACTCCCAGTACTGTTGTGTGCGAATTGGGAAAGTGGAGAACAGTAGACTTGTATGGTATCAGAGAAATAGTACCCTGGAGGGATACAGCGTACGGTACCCAGATAAAAATCTGAAAATACGTAGAAGGTCTCATTCTGGAAGAAGTAGTGGTCATCCCCAGGTTATAAAATAAATCTACGTTCTAATTGACTTCTTTCACCTGTACCCTTGCTCCTGGGTTTATAAAGCATTTTCAAATCCCCGTCCGACCATCCAGATTTTGGTTTTCCATGGTTTCCAAAAATCACTCCAGGCGAATGCTGGGATGGTTCCTTTACAAGGCCATGGCCGAATTCCTTCCCGTTGCTTGTGATTTCGACGTCGACGAGGCATAAAGTCATAAGCATAATAAAAGCCATGCCAGGACATATCGGTACTTACCTAAATGAACGTAGATGATGTGAGGAAAAGAATCCTAATTATTTCTTTAACTGCCATTTTCAACTGGTTGGCAGCAATCCTCTATCCGTTCCTATCTTGCGCTAACCTCTTCATCTCAACATACCCCTTACACCCTACGTATTCAAAAATCTGCTTCAAATATTCTAATTTCTGACTTCCTCTACAGTTCATAACTTCGACTGTTTCCTCCAATAACAAATTAAACAATTCAACATGTCTCAAAATATGACCTACCAGCCTGTCTTCTTTTTGTAAGTTTTTTTCACAAACTTCTTTCCTCACCCATCATTTCTAAAAATCGTTCATTTCGTACTTTTCCTGCCCACTTAATTTTCAGCATTCTTCTGTAGCACCTCATTTCAAATGCTTCAATTTTCCTCCTTTCTAATATTCCTAAAGTCCATGTTTCGCTACCATAATGTGCTGTGCTCCACATATGGAGTTTTAAGAAGTTCTTTCTTAGTCCTAGATTAATATTTGACACGTGAAACAAATTAATAGTACTCATTAAAAGACTGCTAGTTAAGAAATAGTACAGATGGCGACTTTAGATCTCAAAAATACTAGCGCATATACAAAATGAAAAAGTTGCAATAAATAAACAAAAATATAATACTACGAAGTAGTAAATTTCTTTGTTATGATAAACAAACATTTTCTACAGCCAAGAGTTCGAAAAAATCTGGCTGTTTTGCAAAATAGAGATTTCAACGGTTGTTGAATTTCCTTTTCAATGTGTTTCGTATACTGCAATTCAGTTAGTTGGGAAGCTTAATGGGTGTATCTGTTGTATTGGCAGCCCTGTTTGAGTGACCACGTTTGTGGCTGTTGAGTAGCAACGACTGCCAACTAGGGCGTGTGCGAGTTGGTCCTTGTTTCTCGGTAATGACATCTGACAACACGGTGCCAGCAGAACGGGGTCTAACTCTGCCACATAGACATCGCAGCTACGCACAAATAGACCAACACGTAGTCCAGTGACAACATACGTGTTTCTGCACGGAATACATTAGCAATACTTAGTACCAGCTGACCTATACGATGAAAATCCATACATCCTTTGTGTAAGAAAATAAAGTTAAAATGTTTACTTCAGGAAAATGTCACAGATATGAACAATTCTTGCATTTTTGGAACGCCTAATTTGTTCTGTTTCCAAAAAAAAACCTCTCTCTCTTTAGGTGCGAGATTAGTCAGTTTGCTGTTTATTTTGATGGTATTTTGTTTCATTCCTATAAATAATAATAATAAAAAAAAACAGCGAGCGTAGTGGGTGAACGGTAACGCTCTGACCTCGCATTCTTGAGGACGCAGGTTCGAAACTCCGTCCGGTTACCAAGGTTTGGGCTTCCAGTGACTTCTCAAATCACTCCAGGTGAGTGCCGGTATATTTCCTTTGAAACACCATGGCAGAATTCCTTTCCGTTCCTCATCTCTAGTCCTTTCCCGCCTCTAGACATCAGTGAAGCTTAAATCCACTAAAAAAAAAAAGAAATCTCGTATAACATTCATCCAATTTACATCCTTATTCTCCTCAACCGTTTGACAGATAGAATTTTATAACCAGACTTTTTTTTTAATGGTTTGGTTTCTCCAATAATGGAAGTGTATTTATGCGTTTATTGTTTTATGGGCATGCTTGTGATGTGTGTATGTTGAGTGAAGTGTGTTGTGAATCTATGAAAGATGGAAGAAGAGACAGCGTGGAAGCTGGGTGGTACCTGGAACCAGCCTATTGAGCCCTAACCTTCCGAAGGACACCGGAGAAAAATACTACGGATGAATCGCTATCAAGAACGTCTTATACACTCAGTACATGCGTACGCGGAGAGGTTTCGGATTGAAAACAGGACTTTGGTCGACAATTTGCAGATTATTAATTATGGACCACCACACCTCCTACCCAGTCGGCCAAGTCCGGGTGTTGAAAATTTCTTCTATCATCAGGACTCAAACCGGCTAACCAAGTGTGAAGCGCCGAATACCATCGCGGCGCCGCAACCGACTGAGGAAACGTCGTGGTATCTATTTACAGAAAGGCTCATATACTGATCAGTCAAAAAATTATGACCACCTGTTTATTAGTGTGTTGCTCCATTTTTGGAGCGCAATACAGCAGCGATTCGTCTTGGAATTGATTCGAAAAGTACGTTTTAGGTTTCCGGAGTTGTCTGACACTAGATGTCTACGTACAGGTCACGCAATTCCCTTAAATTACGGACCGGTGGTTTGTGGGCGCGGTACCTGGAAACGAACATCTCTGAAACGGCGAGGCTGGTCGACTGTTCGTGTGCTAGTGTAGTGAGTATCTATGCAGAGTGGTTGAAGGACAGTGAAATCAGGAACGGGCGACAAGTTAATTGACGTCCACGCCTCATCGCAGAACGTGTAGGTTCCCCCTCTGTAAAGCGTGATAGGCGGTGAACTGGCAGGTCTGACAACAGAGCGTGGTCCAAAACACTTGTGCCTGCACCAGCATTGTACTCTGCTGGCAGATCGACGCCTATCCCGCTTTGCAGGACGGGAAAGCCCCCGACCTCCTCGTTCCGGACGTCCACCATAGATGCTCGCTACAGTAGCACGCGAACAGTCGACCAGCCTCGCCGTTTACGAGATGCTCGTTCCGAAGAGCCACGCCCACAATCCATCGGCACGTAATTTAAAGGAATTGCGTGACCTGTGCGTAGACATCTGCTGCCAGATAACCCTGGAAACTTAACAAGGACTTTTATAATCCATGCCTCGCCGAATCGTTGCGGTATTGCCCTCCAAATAAGGACCAACACAATAATGAGCAGGCGGTCATAATTTTTTGTCAGATCAGTGTATAACATCGGAATATTTGAACACGAATTGAAAAATAAAAAAAGGCATCTTGAATATGTACCGTAGCAACAGTTGTATAGAGCACTTGAAACACTGATCCCTGGTTATTAAAGCAAGCGGTCCACCATTTTATATGTGAAGTTTACACTCGAATATGTTGTCTCAGTGATATTGAAGGCTATTAATTACTAATGGGAGACAGTTGCAGTAGTTTCCATGCTAATTTACATATAAACTCCTCGTTAGTGTGTGTAAAACATTCACCACTTGTTATCGAAAGTATGAGCATCAACCATTACTTAAATAATACAAAGATTTGCTGAACGATAACCAGTTAAGTGTGACTAATTACTAATAATCTTTAGAGCTATTGGAAGAATATATATTCTTCTTAGACTTAAGTGATGATGTAGCCGTACGCACCTTAATTGAAATACACTGAATTTAACTCATACTACATGTATTATTTAGCAATTTAGCAACATGTTACAGTGGTTGCAAAAATTTGAGAAGTAGTCCTAAAACATATCTATTTTCAATTAGAAAACTATGGTATGATCAGAGCCTAAATTTTAGAGCTGGAAAAAAAAAACACAAAAAAACCATATCCGGCAAGAACGAAAACTTGTAATCATGTAATGTGAAGAAAGGTGTTAACTTCCACATTAACGCTAGTCTTAAACAAGTATACAGAGTGGTTCAGTAGGAATGGTGAATAAGAAGGAGGTGGTAGAATGAATACTATTGAATAAAAAAGTTCATATGAACATATGTCCGATTTCCATTCGTTTTGGAGATACAGGTGCTGGAATCTTATGCATAAAATAAACCTTACCCCATCAGATTTCTGAGCGTGGACATGGTTGAAAAACGAAGTCCACAATGAAAAAGTAAACACAAGAGACGAATTACTCGCTCGCACTGCAAACACTGCTACCCTCATAAAAGTACACCAAGACAAACTCAGTAGAGATACACGTAGTGTTGTGAAGATTGCTGAAGTTGATGGTGCGATTTTCGAACATTTAATTTAAACTTTTGCAAAATATGCGTGTAGTTTGCATAACTAAATTAATTTAATAACTTATATGTGTGCTCTTGATCATTTTCTGAAGATTATTTTATGCATAACATTGCAGCACCTTCATCTCCGAAACGAATGGAAATCGGACACGGGTTTATAAGAAAGTTTTTACTCAATATTGTTCATAATACCACCTCATTCAATATTTACCGTTCCTCCAGAATCACCCTGTGTAATTATACGTAAGTCTGCCAAGCGCACGAGTGGGCAAGAGAAAAATTACCTCCGACTTCACAGTCTGAAGTCTCATTCTTTAATCTCTGATTCCCCATTACCGACTGTAGACACAATTCCGCCGTGAAAAAGAAATTTAGTCAGGGTGCTCAAAAGGACGGAATCTATTTCTCTCCTCCCCTGAATCCTTTCACGATCTCTTCAAAAAGTTTCCGGAGCAGAATTTCGGCCAATAAGCTCCGGTCGCAAAAAATAAAGGCTTTCTTTCCAAGTTGGGGCGAGCTGGCTGTTGAGGGCTCGCGACTGGAGTGGCCCTAATTGACTGACCCCAATACACCACACAGGCCTCTACTGCCAACCACTGCAGGATTGCACTGCACGAGAAATTCTAATTACATTACGAAACAACAAGCTGCTCAGTTGCTTTTAGTTTATTTAATACGTTCGTGGATTTGCAGTTTTCTGTCAGGTCACCAGCAAAGTATGAAGCTTAACTTCTAAAACTAGTCGGTGATAAGGTATGTTCTAGAATAACAACACCGTCAATACACGTTTTACTTAACTTTTTTACTCCCGTGAAATCCGCGTAAACACATACACACAAATGCATCAGCTAATTCCAAAGATTTGTAGCACAATATGAATACCTCACCTTCTCGTAATCTTGGGAGCTTTAACGCGCAGTACAGAACTTTCGAGAGAACGTTAAAAGAAGCCGACAGTACCTACTCGCAGGGGCGGATCCAGGATTTTGTTTTTGGGGGTGGGGCTTGAGTGGACTTTGGTTTGGGGGGGGGGGGGCTTGGCTTGAGGGAATTTTGGTTCAGAGGGCTTGCGTTCAGTGGATTTTGGTTTTGGGGGGGGAGGGGGGCTTGAGTCGGGAAAAAGGTAGTATTTATAGCCTCCTCGGGCCTCAAATCCGTAGAGCTAAAAAAAACTGCAATGTCAGGGGTGGACCTAAATACGTTTGGGGGGGGGCTTGAGCCCCCTAGCCCTCCCCCCCCCCTGGATCCGCCCCTACCTACTCGAGTGCTAACAATCGCTCAGACTGGTAGAAATCGTGTAAAGACGATTGTACGTGTACAAAATAACTTATAATCACGAAGAAAATAAAGAATATTGGACGCCATTTTAACATAAACGTCACAAATTTGAGCAATTCGTACATAAAACATAACATTCAAAATTAAAGTCTCTTAATTAATATTTTAAACATCATACTGCTTTTAATCATACTACACTTCATCTAGAAATATTCTATCGATCAATAAATATTCATTCAAAAGAAAAATATAACAATTTACATTTAATTGTTGTTTATCTCTCTCAGACACGAATACACTTATTATATTTATTCTCCAGGTGGAGCTGTGTCGATTTATTGAATACTAACGTTTTAACCATCTTGCTACGTCTGTTACCGCTGATACGTATATAAGGCCATGGCCGAATTCATTCCTTTTGCTACCACCATGTCATCTCTAACGATCTCGGCGTCGACAAGGCGTAAAGGCCTATGCATCTCTGGGAGACCTAGGTTCGTTAATATAAGATGCAGGAAAGGTTATTTAATCTGTGATGATTGACATAAAAAATGGAACTAAAATCTATGAATTATTCATCATTCTCTATACCTTGTTGCTGTCCAGTTTGCTTCAAATGTATTATTTTAGTGCTTTGCTCCATAATTATTAAGTTACGTCAATGTTTCCTGTTTAAAATTCTCGAGCTGATACTTTGTCCTTTAAGCTAGTCTTGAACATGTTATATCCTAGCCTTCACAAGTAAAGCTTATTTCCCTTTGTTACAAGTTTCATGTGTTGTCTTTAAAACTAACAGAAATAACTTTGAAACTCTCATTGAGTTTCGGCTCTGCGTATCGGAATAAATACATTTTGCCTTTCAACCAGCCGAAACAGAATTTTCCAAATGAAGAAGTAGAACCAGAGGGAAAACAGACACGAAACGCAATACCGCGACATCGAATCTCATAACTCGGCGGTAACAATATCCAGAGCGACGCCATTAGCTAATGACGTCAGCTGCTTTTGTGCCCCGCGAGCGGTGGCGTCTGTCGGCACTGCTGCCAACATCCGTAAACTGAAATACACACAGTCGTCGCCGACGAGGTAGACAACGTGATGCTCGGGGCAAGAAAAGTCTCCCTTGTAGGTTTCCTGTGAGCCAGCGAAGTGTACGCACAGCCAGCAAAACACTTGTTCTTGACCTTTGATTTGGTTCCTAACTTCATGTTTGATTCAATACTTTGAAAGTAGGGGATGCTACCTACAACACCAAAATGAACGAAGATATAGGAATTCATCAACTGAGTTATTGTTCAGCATTAATCTCAATCTCTATGATATATATATATATATATATCTTATCCGAGTTCAGATTATCCGAACTGCAGGGTTAACCGAGGCAAAGTTTTTAAATATGATACGGAGCTTTTATGAAGATATGGAATATTTTTCCAACTAGAGTGTGTACGATATTAAGCGTGGTACTGTAGCGCTTGTGTGTATCGCCTGTTGCTGTGTCGAGTATGAGTCACGTCTACTGGCTGTTGTTAGGTCGATCCTTTGCTGTTGTATGCGTATGACACAGAAGACAAATAAAGGCTTTTTCGGCAAGTGATCGTAACTAATGTACAAAAAATAACTTTATTGCTTCACAAATTAGTTTTACACTAGAAATAAATTGTATTATTTCAGTTTCAATATGTTTTTTGATTCATTGTAAACTATTTCCTTGGCCTCCGTTTATCCGAGGTGGTCCCGGTCCCGTTTACGTCGGATAATCGGACTTCTACTGTGTATATATATATATATATATATACATATGACAAAAGTCTTTGACTAGCCAACGCCTATTAAAGAAAATATCATTGACATAACAGACATCTCAAGTTATTTTGCAGAAATCTCCTTTACCACCTTTACGCAACATCTTGGGTTCGGCTGGTTTCAGTGAGTTTTACTCATCGTTATGTAAGGGGTACGTTGGTTCTTGTTGGTTGTTACCCTTGCTCTTCTTCACGTTTTGGGCCAAACAAATTCAGTTATTTGGCCACGAACGACTGAAGAATATTTATTTACAAATTTTCTTGTGTAGTACCTGTTGAAGGCTGATTATTTTTAGAAATTTTCAACCCTTCTTTCGAGCATTTGTTCTTCACATGTTAAAGTATTCAGAACACAATTAGTCAAAACATTCAATATTGCCTCGACCACGTCAGGTCTGTCGGCTACCACTCCAGACTGAATACTGCCGCCGACCCTTGCTGCAGGCAGAGTCGCAACTGTTTCACATCCCCTTATTTTTTGTGGTCTGCCACCGGCCGCCAGGTTGCGAGAACTGAGACAGACAATTACAAATCATATACATACTGAACAAATTATTCCGAACGTGAAACCTCTCTAATATGATAATACATATAAATTTACAAAGACCTATATAATATATATATATATTCAAATACGTCACAGTGAACATGGCAAAATTTGGAGCTGTGGTTTTACGGCCGCATGCCCTTGCTGACATCAAGCGTTTTATACCTACCACGAAGTCGGGTAAATACTAATGTGAGTATTTAAGTGTAGCCATCTATCAATGAAACGTGTAACTATGTTCAAGCGCTTGATAAGTTGTTTTTTTTTTTTTTTCGGACTGAGCCACAGTGGCGGGTAACTTAACTAAAGTAATTACCTATAATTTTACATTAAAAAAAAAAAAAAATATGGATCCCCACATGTCGATCTAAAACATGTGACCTAAGAAAATTTGTAATCAGGTTCACTCGGACAATATCCGAGGAACACTTTACCTTAGTCATCATTTCAGTATTTATGTATATATATATAAAAAGGAAATGCTGATGTAAGGTTTGTATCTTTATGACAAATCATGTTTTTTCCCTGACTTATTTTTGAGCAGTAACTGATTGAACGTTTCTGATTGTATTTAAATGTATTATATATGAGATATAAATGCATATTCAGGCCATTTTCCTAGTTTTGGTCATATTGCGGTAGTATTTATGGTCGTATTTTTAGGAAATATTTGGTGATTTTTTAATAGTACCGGGAATCCTCTAGAAGTTACAGATGATAAGAAATTAAGATAATCATTTTCAGAAATTTACTCCTATTACACATCTGAGGAAGAAACAAAACTAGTTACCACTGAACTGGACAGAATTCACCACGCAAGAATTAAAGTTATACATCATTGTCACTGTCTAAACGCAAATGTTCCGCCCGCCATTTTAATTTCGACAACGCAGCAGTCGATAAAAATGTGAAAACCGAAATAGGTCAAGCAGGAAGCAGTTTGGCTAGTTCGCTAAAGTTGAGAGGGAATACTGGATAAAAAACAATTTGTAAATTTTACACGGTGGTGAATCTGTTTTTACTGAAGACGACCCACAGTTAAATTGCAGTGACTTGAATCTGTTCAAGTATGATCCTGTGACAGCTTGCGAGGTCGAACGAAGTTTCCAGCAGTACATGACAGTTTTAAGTGACAACAGGAGAAAATTCTTCGGCGAGAACTTGAAGACGCATGTGGTGATACACTGCAACGCTGGCATCAAACATGAATAAACAATGGTATGTACACTAATTTACAACAAATTTATAATAAATACCCACTTTTAAAGATAAAAATGTGTTAATTTATTCTTGTATAGGAACATGAAAATAATTTCGAAAAAAATTGGATTCACTATGGTGCTGTTAGTGTACGGAAGCAAATTATTTTCGGTACATGACACTACTAGACCAAATAAATAATCTGTAATTGAGAATGTTAAATGTATCGTAAATTTAAATGTTTGGTCACATTTGCCCATTTTGAAGGTCATACTTGCACGCATATTTCCATATATTTTGGATCAGAAAGATCCGAACCCTGCTGATATCATTATTGCTCGGGAAACCCCGAACGGTGGTACGGACGTTTAATTTACATAGTTTCGATGTGATACGCATTCCGTTATGGTAACAGAATCTACACTTTTCAATAAAATCCGAACCACGGAACGTTCTGATAAACTCATATTCGAAGCCTGACTCCACCGGGGTTTGAACACGTAACTCTGAGTTTTCAAAACGGGTACCTAAAGCACCGAGCTACCAGACCACTGTAGGACGGTCAACAGTAAAAATTCCGTGAAGTGGTAGAGATATTTAGAGATCCATTAAATATAAACACAGACGGAGGGACTGAGCTAAGCGTCGAATTGCGTTTTATACGATCATGGAAAACGTCTCGCTGAAAATAGAAACATAGAGGAGTAGCAACATTCATCATCCAAACTGCTAACATAATAAAATGTCTGGAACATATCCAGTTTGTTTAGTTCTGTGGGTGTAGGGAAGATTCTGTAAATAGTGAAATTTGGCTTACAAGATGTACGGAGGATTTGGGCGAAATAATTACTCAACAAAACTCAGCTCAACGTCTGACGTGGGTCAATTAATATCGAAGACAGTCCGTAATCAGAAGCATTTTCCCAAATGAACATGAAAGGAAAGCCGAGCTTGCCCGCATTGTCTCCGGTTGCTAGTTGGTGGTAATACATAAACCACTCCACAATTAAGCCTCATGAACGACATTGCTAAGCACACACACCTTTCAATTACTGGATGATTCAGCAGCATCCTCGCTTGATTAGAGTGGGACGAGACGAATATTAGAAATCACACCATTCTGTCTTCCGAAAAACAGGGATAATCTAGGCTCAGGTGAACATAAAAATTAGGATACGTTCAAAGTCTTCCAACAACAAGTCCTTACACACAAGATCATAACAAACGCCGGGAAGCTGAAGAGTTTACCAAGGATCCAACAAGTCAAAAGGACCTAGAGAGGGCCCAAGTAGACACTTCGGAAGTTTTAGACCGGAATCTATTCAGTCAAAATGTCGACAGATTGGTAGTGCAGCCAGAGAATGAAGTTCAAATAAGACCAGGAACCAAGGGGACTGAAGAAAGAAAGACAAGTCACAGAGAAAAAATGACAGTGATATGGAAAATCAGAAAGGCGACTAATAAAAGCACTGCGTGATCCATCTGGGTAGATAAGCATATAATAATACACTGGTGTGCAAAACTTAAGGACGAAGGTAACACTGTTACACTGCCAAGTAGCATAACTCGATGAAATTTGAACCATTCAAAGAAAGAACTGCTACAGTACGGCTCAGTTGGCAACTGGAAAAAATACGCGATGTGACGAATAGAAAAGATACTTTTATGCAGAGACAATAAATTACTCTGAAACCACAGCGACTCATGGTGGTCCCCTGGACATTATAAAAGGGAGGTACATGGTTATATAAAAGGTTTGTGATCACCAGAAACAACGATACATTCTCTGCAACGTTCTCCCTTCCTAGCCGCAAGGTTGGTAACGAGTTTTTGTGGTAGGACCTTCAATTCTTCCACCAGGGTGTTTGATAATTCCAGGATGGTCTCTGGTAATTGTGTACCAGCTGCAATACGTCTCCCCCAACGCATCCCACATGAGCTCGATGGGATTTCAGTTGGAGGAACTGGTAGGCCAGACTATTCGCTGAATTTCTCTCCTTGGAATAGATGCTCCACCTGCGTTGTTCGATACGGTCATCAATAAAAATAAATTCAGAGCCGAATTCTCAACCATTGGGAAGGAGTACAGCGTCGCGATATAGTTGACCGGTCAGTGTACTGAGTTCAAAGATCAGGAAGTCGGTATTCTCATGCAACATTATGCCTCACCTCACCTTAACACTTGGCCTACCAAACCGATCATGTTAGACAATGTTCCTGGTTGCATTACCTGCTCCCACCTCTCGCCAGATGAGGGTACGTCCAGAATCACTACTCAGACTCAATCAGCTCTGATCTGACAAGAGTAAGCGACCCTACTCCTTATTGGTCCAGTCGTTATGCTCTTGGCACCATCGCAAACGGTGGTACTGATGTGCAGGTATCAACGGAACACGGTGTCATAGTCGTCGATCAAACAGACCATACCCATTCAGACGCTATGTCACCGTGGAGAGTGAGATTTCACGTCTTACAGTCCTTAGAAATGTGATTTCAACTGCACACGCTGTCTGTCGTGTGTCTCTTCTTACCTGTTGCAGAGTGTATTGATCATCTGCTGCTGTAATTGATCATGGTTGACCACTTCCTCTCCTTCGGGGAGCAGTGCCTGTGGTTCAAAATGATCCCCATGTACGTGAAACAATTTTACTGTATATGATTTGTAGCGTCGTTTATTGGATTATCTAAGCTGTTATACTCCAGCCTTCTTCAGAGATACTGTTTATATTTATGTTCACATAGCAACAGTCGCCAAGTATCGCAGAGAAAAAGGCCGCTATCTTCGTTGATGTTGTTGGAATTCCTTAAGATTTCTGCTGCCTCTTTCACACGTCGACGCCACCACTGGTCTTCTCTCCACAGTAGCCTCGTGTCTTGAAATTTTATTTCATGCCCGGTGTCAATAGAATGGCGAACGACGGCAGATTTGTCGCTGATGTTATATTTGTAGTGGCGAATATGTTATTTAAGTCTTTCCGCCACTGTGCGACCTGTCTCGCCGATATATACACTGCCACAGCTGCAGGGGATTTCATAATCACCTGTAAGCTGGTGTGGGTGTAATCTGTCTTTTACCCTGGATAATGACTGGCCAAGATTGCAGTGAGCTTTAAACACGATTCGCACCTCCACCCGCTTAAACAGTTTCCCAATTCGGTCAGTGATGCCACGTATGTATGGGAGACAGGCGAATTTTCTTGGCACGTTGGTATCATGAGATAAGTTGATATCTTCCATGGGTTTTTTAGGTCTGAAAACCATTCTGATGTCTGATCCACTATAGGCGTTGGCTCGGAATATTTTTTTTAAGAGTCTCCATTTCTTCTTTCAGTCTTTCCGAGTCACATACTTTCCTCGCTCTTAAATTCAGTCATGTTGATACGCCTCTCTTCGTTGCCGGGTGAAGGTGCAACATGGCGTGCAGATATCTATTGGTGTGGGTCGCCTTGCGATACACCGTACGACCCAAACGTCGCTTTTGATACAGGACATCGAGGAATGGCAGTTGTCCATTTTCCTCCACTTCCATGGTGAATTTGATTCTTGGATGGGCACTATTCAGGCGGTGTAGAAACATCTGCAAATTCTTCTTACCGTGAGGCCAGATGACATAGGTATCATCAACATACCGGATCCACATTTTCGGTTTTAGGCACGCATGATTAACCTCCATTTCGAATGCTTCCATAAATATGTTGGCAGCTACAGGTGAAAGTGGTGAGCCCATGGCTGCGCCTTCAACTTGAGCATAAAGTTCACCAACATATAAACAGTTGAACTGAGGTAGAACTTAGCCAGGTCAGCCCACTCAGTAGACATTCCTTGTGCAAGAAGTTTAGCACGTATTACAGCAACGGCTTCGTCTACCTGCACGTTAGTGAATAATGAAACAACATCAAAACTCACCATGATGTCAGTCTTTTCTAGCGTCAGATTATCAATTATTTATATCAAATGAGCTATGTTCTTTACAGCTGATCTTATATCTCCGGTATGATGTTTGAGTTTTCTGGCAATATACCGCGCAAGTGGATGTGTAGGTGAGTTGACCGCGCTCACAATCGGACGTAAGGGAACCTCTCTTTTGTGCACTATGGGCAATCCATAGAACCTGGGCATCGTGCAGTTGCCTCTTTCTAGATTTATCTTGTCCTCCTGCTCAATTGCTTATGAGGTGTTAACTCTTCGGGCTACCTCTGTCCTAATCTTCTACAGTGGGATCCTGCTTAACTTTGCATAAGTGTTCTCTGCCAACATCTTCTTAATTTTAGTATGGTAGTACTGCGCTTTCATTACTACGGTCGCACACCCCTTGTCAGCTGGGAGAACCACAATATCATTACGTTGCCGTAATACCCGCAAGGCTGATCTTTCTTCCCAAGACAGATTGCTGCGTGGCAGTTTTGCGTGGGCAAGAATGCGAGCTGTCTCTTGCCGGGTGTTATTTGCCTGATCGGTTTCTAACCCCACAATGGCAGTCTCAACGCCCGCTATGATAAGTTGGCACATGTGTGGGAACAGGGGCAAAATTAAGACCTTTCGTTAGCAAAGATATAGTTGCTTAATCTAGTTCCTCATCCGTTAGATTCACCACTATATTGGCAAGTTGCGGAATGTAAGTATGTTGTTGTTCTGCCTTGAAGTTTGAAATTTACAAATCTGTGCCTCTCTAATATTATTCAGCACTCGCAACGCGTATTTCGATGAAACTGTATCCAACATAAATATAAACAGTATCTCTGAAAAAGGCTGGAGTATAATAGCCGAAAGCTTAGATAATCCAATAAACGACGCGACATAGTCCGTAAAACTATAAATCATGAACAAAGACGGCCGCGGAAGTCTTAAGAATCTTTTAATTTTGTTGTAGCTTCACTTGGGGCCGGTCTCTTTTCCTCTCCGCTCGGATAGTAGGATGGCCTGAGTTTTGCTAGAGTTAATGGTGATGCGCCATCTTCTTGTCCAGGACTCAATTTTGTCTGAGAATTCCTGCAGAGTGTAGTGCAGACGTCGAATAGCTATTTCCCTCCAGCGGCTGATAGTGAAAATCGCCATATCATCATCGTATTGGGCCATTTTTGGATTGCTGACGTCTAAACGAGTACACTAATTAATCCTGTGCAGATCCTTATCTGAATCAGGCATCGCTTGATCCTGAGGCACATGGAGAAATAATAGTCGTCGTCGCTCAGCAATTAGTGCCTTTCTGAAGTTCCAGGCAGGTTGTGGTGAAGGTTGTTGTCCGAAGACATTTCCTTCAAACTTCATACGTCTCCGTCACTTTTCTTGCGGTATGTCTTCTCTGGTGCTGCTTTTTTATAATTATTCTTGTTCCAAAATGGAGAGTGGTCTTCTGTGGCGGTCGAAGTATGTGCAGTAATTGCCCAGTGGTGCTATCAGTGGGTTCTGCGATCTTTGGGCTGTCCTATAAAAGGATGTGGCCAACTGTCGTATCCTATCTCGCAGTAGTGGTATTCCTGCGGCTGCGTGCAGGTCTCCAACTGGGAATCTTTTTGTTACATGAAGAGCTCTTCGAAGGGCTCTATTCTGCAAAGTTTGTAGTCTTGCAATGTTTGTCTTAGCCGCGTACCCCCACACTGGGCACGCGTACTCAAGCAGTGGACGTACCAGACTGCAGTAAATAGTCACTCCTGTTGTCGCAGCCAGTGAACTAGTCAACACATGGAGAAATAATAAGTAAAGAGGTCTCATTTAATATTAAATACGAGGAAGACCAGAAATATTTATTTTTTAAGGTTCAATTATTCGACTGCGAGAGCTACAGAACGCACGGTCGAGCATGGGAGAAGAGGGACTGTCAGCTATCAAGACATCATTGAATGTTTTTCATGTTCTACGTATACGTCGAAGGAGAGCAAAACACTTCTGTTTTATAAATTAAGATTGACAGTTCTTAATGTACATAACTTTATTTCATTAGTAAATTACTTTGTTTTTGCATTTTAGGCGAAATAAATGGCATTAGTTTTATCATTTCATATAAACATTTAATAATAACGAAGAAAAATTATTATGTATTGAATTTGTTGTGAGAATTACTATAAGCAGAAGGTGTTGCTTCCCATCTGTCGCTCTCAGAAAAGAAACTCAAGTAATCATGTTATATGTAGTGAGAAGATGTGTGACACTATATACACTAGTAATAGTTTGCGACATTCACAAAATAAAACATCAATTCCACACTGGATCGGGGAGTCTACCCAGCGTACAGGCCATATTGATTGCGTTTTAAGTGCTAGGCAAATGATGGACGGTTCCCAATATCCACCCCATAAACAACAAGTCTCGTAAACAAAAATGCACTTACGATACAGAACACAAGTTATATGATTGGCGGACAGAAACGTCCCACCATTAGGATAAACGCTCCAAATCTACCAAATCTTGTTCTAGATATGGTGAAGCGTCACCTCTCACCGAACTCTTAATCCACACTGGGTATCAGTGCAAGCAGGTAGCCAGTGTCTGCTTAATGCATAGTAATTGTAACGTGAGCACAGTCTGTTCGTACACAAGCTATAATAGCTTGTGAAATGTACGGAAAACTTGCGTCAATGTGACGTAAGTGTTTTATAAGTTATATCAATGAGCGTTGATAATTAAATTCAAAAATATTTCTGCAAGGACAGTGAGCTTTTCATTTCCAGATTATTAAAAAATAGCTTTCAGTTTGTTTATCCGAGCTAACGGCTTGCGAGTGTTGAAAGAGGAGAATTTGGGTCGATCTCCTCTGAATAACACGCCGTCATCCAATGTCAGGATAGCTTAGATATGGCGACAACTTCAGGACATGCTCACAATCCTCTGTACCTCATACAGTTTTCATAATAAAATGTAGCTAACAAAAATGTTCAAAAGGCGCACTAATACTGTTGAAGATGCTGTAGAAAATTGGGTGAACTGCGTTCGGCCAAAAATAAAAAAAATTCATTTCCATTGTTGAATAATCAGTTTTTATAAAAATTGAGAAAATATTTCGCTTATGGGTACATACAAGATACTTTTATGCCATTTATTGATTTATAAAAAGCTTTTGATCATGTTAGGTGAGACAATATGTTCAATGTTTTAAAGAAGTCAGGTCTAAAATATCGAGATAGAAGAATACTTCATAAACTATATAAGAATCAAGTAGCTATAATAAAAGTAGAGAATCATGAGAAACATGCATCAGTTAAAATGGGTGTGAGACAAGATTGTAGTCTATCCCCGTTAATATTAAATTTGTATGTTGAAGAAGCAATAAAGGAAGTAAAAGAAAAAATTTCATGTGGCATAAGTGTTCAAGGAGAAATAATCAGTATGCTACGATTTGCTGATGACATTATCTTGTTAGCAGAACCGACTGAGGATATTGACAAGTTACTGAATCTCATGAACAAAATACTGAAGGATGATTTTGGACTGAATACAAATAAAAGCAAGACAAAAATGATGAAATGTAGCAGTCATGATACCAATCACAGTAGATTAAAAATAAAAATCGGATCGGATGCGATAGGAGAAGTAACTGAATTCTGCTACTTGGGGAGCAAAATTACAAGCGATGGCCGAAGCAGGAATGATGTTTAAAAGCAGAATAGCACTAGAAAAAGAGCCATCATGAAAAAGAAAAACCTTTAATTTCAAATATTGATCTAGGGCTCAGAAAGAACTTTTTAAAAATCTCTGTGTCGAGCAAAACACTTTATGGCAGCGAAGCATGGACTTTAGGAATACGAGAAAGAAAGAAAATTGAAGCATTTGAAATGTGGTGCTACAGAAGAATGCTGAAAATTAAGTACGAAATGAACAAGTTTTAGAAATGATGGGTGAGGAAAGAAGATTTTGGAAAAAACTTACAGAAAGAAGACAGGCTGGTAGGTCATATTTTGAGACATGCTGGATTAGTTAATTTGCTGATGGATGGAACAGTCGAACGTAAGAGGTGTAGAGGAAGGCAGATATTAGAATATGTGAAGCAGACAATTGAGGACATGGGTTGCAAGGGATATGTAGAGGTGATGAGGTTAGCACAAGATAGGAAGGGATGGAGGATTGCATCAAATGGTCAAAATACTGATGACAGCAAAACAAAAAAGAACTATATGGACTGGGCGGATGATAGTGTGTGCAAGTAGGTGCTTTGCGGGAGTAATGGCCCTGGAGAATGAGCCGAGGACGTAGATGTACTCCCACTGTGCGGTAGAGTCACACCTGGAAGTTGTCTTCCATCCCACCTGTCCAGCCGCTTAACCCCAGGGGAGCAGAACCGGCAGGCGAAATGTTGTCGGTTGTCGCAAGAGGCCGCTTGACTCAGGCGTCTGTTCGGCCAACAGGGGAGATGTTGCCTGCTCCTCCAGATTGACTCGTTCTTTACTCCCTGGGAGGCTTAGCGACCTTTTCTAGAGCTCCCAGTCCTAGCCTGGTAGTTGGGCGGTAACACCCGGGCCTGGCGTTCGGGAGCACGCGATTTCGAATCAGAGATCACTTATAACGATATATCGTTATTTCTTTGTAACGTATATATACGGTATATCCAATGTTTTATAACGAGGTTCCACGTGTGAGTAATTTGTTAATTGGAGATTACATATTTTAAGTTGGTAGCATACAATTTTAAATGTAGTGCTTGGTAACACTGCCCCCGCGGCCGATAGAAAAGGCGGTAGTGAAGATGGCCGCAGAATATTATCATGGGATATAGCGTGCCTCAGAGGCAACTGCCAAAAAGAGCAGTATTTTTTGTTACTGTGCCTTAATAGTGTGATTTGTACTGGTTTACTGAAAATCAAATTCTGTTCGTTTGGTGTAATAGTTATTGAGAAACCGTTACGAAGATATCTGGAAATCTTATTAGAGGATTAGCAACATGTTTTCAGACCAGGAAGAAGTAGTACATACTTTATCTTTGCAGCAAGAATACTCATTGTAAACATCTAGAAAGGTTTAAGGAAATCATCATGGTCTTCCTTGATGTCGAAAAGGCCTATGATAGCATAGCAAGAGCAAAAATTTGGGATTGCCTAGAACGAAGAAATCTACCAGGATCCTTAATCAGCAAGATCAAAATGCTGTATGAAAACACAAAAGCAAATAGGCAATGGAGAGAGCAAGTGGTCTGAGACAAGAAGAGGAGTACAACAGGGCAGTGCTCTGTCACCCCTACTCTTCATTGCTGTAATAGATGACATCTTGAAGAATTTCAAAGAAGTATATGGAAAAGAAACAAAAGCCCTAGTATTTGTTGACGATGTTATGATTTGGCGTGAAAGTGCAGAAGAGTTGCAAGAGAACCTGGAGGCTTGGAACAAGTTGTTTGAGGAGTATGGACTGAAAAACAGACAGAGTAACACGGTGGTCATGGCAACAGGTACAGGGACTTCCAATGTGAAGATTTACCTAAACAACCAGCAACTACAAAATGTTGACCAGTTCAAATATCTTGGCAGTACCCTAAGTAAAGAACACACCAGTAAAAGTGAAATTACAAACAGAAATAATAATGCAGCAGTTTTCTATCACCAGGTGAGAACTCTTTTGCGGGACAACAAAGTTCCCAGAAAGTGCAAATGTACACTATTCAAAACCTATTACATCCTCATACTGACTTATGCACTGGAAACATGTACCCTGTCCAGAAGAGACAACAGTAGACTTCAAGCCTCTGAAATGAAGTTTTTGCGTGCCATGCTGCTGAGAACACGAAAGAACAAAGTGAGGAATTAAATAAATCGTGCAGTGGCCGGTATAAACATCAATGTGGCAAAATCCTTACTACGTTCTCGCCTGAAGTGGTATGGACATGTCCGAAGGATGGGGGAAGAAAGAAGTGCAAAGGCCTACTTTAATATCAACATCCAAGGTAAAAGACGAGTGGGAAGGCCCAAAAAGAAATTGACATACCAAATCAAGAAGGATATAGAACACTTAGGATTTGATTAGAAGACTGTTCACATACTTACTAGTTCCTCTTACTGTTCGTGATTAACTACACAACTTAATATCTCTCAGACATGGTGATGCACCACGCAGTACATCCATCCCATGTCTCACTTGACCGCCAACTCCAGCATTCCCAGCGATACTCCTCTCTCTTATCACTGCACGCCTCCAGTGTACCAACCTAACAAACAGCTACGTATCCTCAACAACACAGTTTAGTTCGTAATACATCTGTACGAAACTGAAAGGATAAAACATAAGAACAAAAATACCTTATAAAAAAATAATACACAAAACAAAATCAGACCGACGCATCAGGAGTGTTAACAATTGTTCCAACAATAGAAATCGCATAAAAATAATTAGAATTATAGCAAATTACTATTTAAAATGAAATTAAATGTTAAAATTACAGCGATGCAACTGTTTTTTTATGCTTTAATGCCGTATGCGTTTCGCCTTTCATCTATTCATCAACAGCTACGAGTCTATTTTGAAATTTTACATTTAGTTTTCAAACTTATTACGTACCGTAATGTTTATCTTAAATCTAAATTGAAACATTTTCTGATTAATTACAACTTACTGTTTATATTAGTGTTCATTAGTACATTAAATCATACAACAACAGTTGCACTGAGCAACAGCGGAAAAATTGCCTACAACAACACTGTGACTTTAAATGAAATTAGAAAATAATTACAAGCATTTAAAAATCAACGGAGAAAATTGAACAATTTCAGGCATAGAAAATTTAACTCAAGACATATTTCTTACATAAAATTTTTCATTACAGTCTTTTAACTATCGTTTCAGACACTGTACTGCTATTATTTAAATTACTGTTCATTTAACCATTTTCTCCCATCAAGATACTGCAGACACCAATTTACAATTAACCTCTGCATATCTATCCCAGACATAAAGGTAATAAAATTTAAGGATTTCAGTTAGTAAGAAACTATGTCTTAGGATTGTTGCAGTGGGCTATTCCGTTCCCAGACCACAGTGTTTGGACGACATTAAAGAACACATCTCGGAGGCAGTGGGTCGATACCAGAGGATATCTGGGCCGCGTCTTGGTGTCTGCACTGTAGCTAACCGCGCCCATATCGAACACGGTGGTCGTGAATATGAAACTATGATTCTTACGCGTTGTTCAAGACATTACATGTAAGGCAAACATACATTTTTGCCTTATTAATTATTTTAATGCTCTTAGTAATGCATAGCTTTTTTTTATTTGTGTTTATAATACGTGTTTGGAGAAGACATTTTTGATAAGAGTGAGATGGACCATATCCTTTTTTTTATTTATTGCTTTACGCCTCGTCGATGGCTAAGGTCATTAGAGGCGGGATGGGACTGGGGGCAAGGAACGGGAAGGAATTCGGTCATGGCCTTTTTGAAGGAAGCATCCCGGCATTCGCCTGCAGTAATTTGGGGAAACCATGGAAAACCCAAATCTGGATGACCGGACGGGGATTCGAACCTACGGCCTCCCGAATGCGCGGCCAGAACGTTAACCGTTCACCCACCACGCTCGTTCGCCCATATCGAACAGAGTTGACAAAATATAAATCTTTCGTGTTAACACGTTGTTCAAGGTGTTGTAGTGGGTTGATGGTTAAGAAGAGTACCAAGCTGAGTTCCGGAAGACGAGGTCATTTGCTGAACAGATCCTTAATCTCAAACCATTTCTCACCTACAAGTACCTCAGTGCCTCACCCTACGTGGAAACCTAGCTGACTTTCACAACGTCTATGAGTCCATTATAAGGAATACCATCTTCCAAACGCGCACTGAACTCTGACTTGACAAGAAAACCTTGAACCTTGTTAAAGCGACCCTAATTGTACATCAAATGGGTAAGTTTAGAGAGAAACTATCCTTCGAACACGGATTTTCTTCTTCCAGGTTAAGTACGCCTGGTCTAACAAACCCAGACTGAAGTTCTTCCCCTTCTCACTTGTGTGGTGCCACGTGGTCCTTATCTGGCCACCGAGCGTGGTAGGTGAGTGGTTAACGCTCTGGTCTCGCATTCGGGAGGACGGCGGTTCGAATCCCCGTCCGGTCACCCAGATTTGGGTTTTCCTTGGACTCCCCAAATCACTCCAGGCGATTGCCGGGATGCTTTTTTCAAACGGCCATGGCCGATTCCTTACCTGTTCCTTGTCTCCAATCCCATCCCGCCTCTAATGACCTCGATGTCGACGAGGCGTAAAGCCATAAGTAAAAAAGAAAAAAATGTTAGCTGGCCGATCGAAGGGAAAAAACAACTACTGTGATAGCTCCCCGGTAATTAATTAATTCGTCCTGTCATCAAGTAATAATGATTATCTGTAATTCTTTCGTCCTGCAATTCTGGTCGCGCGATGGTATTACCTTCCCCAAAGGTTGAAGACTTAAAGACTATAGCTTTGAATGGATTAAATGGTCCCATGAAAAGACAACACCGACGAATCGCTTTCCACCTCTTTTATTTCGTGAAAAGGTTCATAGTAACATTACAAGCGGATAAGGCACTAGACTCATTCAAAGATACTAAAGTACAAATACGTTTTAAAGGCAACTGAATATTTGAAACTGTAACTAACGGCAACTCATTGCTTGCCTCTGCACTCACTTAAATAGTTGCTAGAGAATCATTTCAAAAGATAACAAAGAATGACGACCGATGTTTCTGGAGCGTTGTCAATGCTGCCGACAGTCAAAACCATACTAAAACAATTAAAAAAAGTTCAAAATTATTCAAGACCATTATGAAACACCCAGACAGGAAAATTAAAGATATTGACAGGTATTTACATCCAAAAGTATCAAAATAAATCAGTCCAGACAGTTGAGAATTGTCCTCCAGACATAGTGGTTCACATCAACACCTACAATTATAAAACTTTTAATTAATGTTTCATACACAATACTGTACTTGATGTATTACATATCATTTACATGATTTCTATCCATAAAACAATGTTTATTTACAAGATGAATATACACAAATTCGCAATTTTTTTTTTATTTTTTTTTGTAACAGTTTAACGTCCCTTTTTAACAACGTGGTCTTTTAGAGACGGGAAAGGATGGGGGCAAGGAATGGGAAGGAATTCGGCCATGGCCTTTTTGAAGGAAGCATCCCGGCATTCACCTGGAGTGATTTGGGGAAACCATGGAAAACCCAAATCTGGATGCCCGGACGGGGATTCGAACCGCCGTCCTCCCGAATGCGAGGCCAGAACGCTATCTGTTACACCACCACGCTCGGTAATTCGCAATTAATCACACAAAAGTGTACAAATCCACAATTAATCAACTCTTATCTTGCTATACATCTTAAAATAAGGCAAGGGGATGGCTTCTCAATAAACCTTTTTAACTGCCTATTGGAAAAAGTCATTTGTGAATGGAATACTACACTAACAGACGGCTGTGGGTTGAATACTGGTTACAGAAAGGACAAACTACAACTCAACTGCCTGGCCTTCGGAGATGACCTCAGTCTCCTAACATCTACTATGGATGAAGTTATCCACAAACTATCCTCTCTCAGCAACATATCACATAAATAGGGTTCAAGATTTCCATCAACAAAACTGAGGTCATCCCAAACATCGGAAAAGCACCCAGCTTAATACCACTAGGGAACGCAATAATATGAAGGCTAAAGCCTTCAGATAAGTTGCAGAATGGAAAACTCCAAACAACAACGAGGAAATAGCCGTGTCCGGACAAAACCGCGAAGTGACAAAACCGCGAGGACAAAACCGCGCAGACAGAACCGCGAACGGACAAAACCGCGAACGGACAAAACAGCGAAACGGACAAAACCGCGAAACGGCATTTGGCGAAAAATTCAGGAAATACCGGGATTTCAAGAAAAGTACAATGACAAAGAAGACATCACGTTTCAAACAAAGATAAAGAAACTTGCAGCAATTGCCTTTCTTCCTGTTTCAGAAGTCATCTCTGTTTATGAAGAACTCTGTGATAGGGAGTTTGCAGACGAGGAATTCTCTCCACTTTTCGATCACATTGATGATACATGGATTGGACGTATTCTTCGAGGAAATCGACGACGAGAACCACTATTTCCAATCGAAATTTGGAACCAAAACCAGAATGTTAAAAATTCGTTAGAGAGAACCAACAACTCCGTCGAAGGTTGGCACAATGCTTTTCGGTTATTACTTGGATCAGGCCATCCTACAATTTGGAAACTCATAGAAGCTTTCAAGAAGCAGCAAAATCTGACGGAGGTTAAATTGGTGCAATATGGAAGGGGAGATAGAAAAATACAGAAAATGACATATGCGAGAGTCACCAAGTCGATTTTCAATTTAGTTAGTGAATATGATTGTAGCGATGCACAGAAATTTCTTTCTGGTATAGTTCATAATTTCGATTATTAAATAGTGTGCTTGTGTATTTTGTTACAATTTATATTAACTTATTAATGGTTTATCGATGTATATTTCGTATAATCCATCTATATTGTATTTTTATTTTCCATAATGTTCATGCTTTTGTGTAATTTTTTTAAATAAAAAAAAATAATGGGGTGTTACGTAGATCACCTCCTCGTGGTGCACCCTGGGTAACGCTAAGAATCAACGAACTCTTGTGGTTTTATGTATTCCTGGTTTTTCTGTATTCGCGGTTTTGTCCTTTCGCGGTTTTGTCCGTTCGCTGTTTTGTCCGTTCGCTGTTTTGTCCGTTCGCGATTTTGTCCGTCGCGGTTTTGTCCGTCGCGGTTTTGCCCTAGAACCGGAAATAGCTATGAATAGCAGATGCGCCAGAGTGGAGATAACATACCGCATTTGTAAAAAAAATTATGGGTCTAAATCCCTCTTCCTTAACCTCAAACTCAGGCACTACAATGCTGTAGTACTGTATGCATCAGACTGCCTGTACACTGCAAGCAAGGAACAACTCAGAAAACTGGAATTAATGAACGTAAGATGTTGATAAAAATCATGTGTCCTGTTAAAGAAGAAGGAAAATACAGACTCAGGCATAATAAGGACCTGTACCAACAACTAGACAGCGGAAAAAGGAGATTAATGTTCTGTGGATACATAGTTCGGATAGACAATCATAGACTCACATTAAAACCTTCAACACCGTCTCCAGAGGAAAAGCGACTAACGCAAAATGTAGAAGGTTAATCAGAAAAGATCTCGAGCAACTGGAAATTCAACACAATGAAATTTAAAACAAAGATAAATACAGAATGTTGATTAAAGCATCCGATTACCTCCAGTCGCTAACAGCCAAAACACTGCCCTCCAGATCAGGAGTGAAATGGAATCCAGAAAGAAAATCCAGCCACGCTGCAAGGTTAAAGGAACACTGGGATAAGAATAAAGCTCGCCAGAGTTAAGAATCAATTGGTCCATAGAGGCCGAAACAAAAAGAAGAAGAAGCAGTTGGGTAAAGATGTATGTGTGTACCTGACTCATTATTTAATGCACCAAGTATTGCATATTTTTTATTCCGATGTTTGTTCATAACACCCGTTTGTAGGAAGACATTTTTGATAAAAGTAAGAGCGAAAATGGGCTATTATCAAATCGACTGCTGATATAGTTACGATTATTTGCTTGGAAATAAATACCAGTTAACTGTATACCGTTAATGACGTCGCGGTAATATTTTTTTCATTGCCGATAATGCTGCAGTGGGAATTTTTCGTAAGCCCCATCAGATGCGCCTTAAATTTAGTGTGGCCAATTTGGGAACGATCCAGAAGCTATCCGGGAAGTCGTTAAGCCCTTTGGCCTTTACGGGTCCCCCGCTAAATGCAGCCTCCCCAACCAATTGGGTGCGCATTTAAAGCGAGGTTCTGCCTACAACAAGCTGCTTTTTAAAAACTAATTGCTTAATCAATACTAACTTCTCTCACGATCAATGATAATAATAACTGGTAACAGTATTAACAGTTTCTCTTCACCAAGAGGGGTAACAGCACAATCAACCCGCGTTTTACATTTGAAATAAGTGAACAGATGTTAAATACAATATGAAGCAAGTTTACAAATTTCTGATTTACAAAAACGAAAATGAAAGCTTCACTAATACCAAAGTATTTAAAGTATCGGCTACCAACAGTAGAAAATAATAAAAAAAGGACATTCAATTAGGTTTCCTCAATCGTCATAACGTCTGTTCATTGGAAACGTTAGTTTCCATGTATTATTTTCTATTTTTTGTTTTGTTTGATTCTTATTAATGCTCTCTCTTGCCAAATAATAGGAACAACGTACCACGCAAACATAAGAAAAACTAAAAATGAATACAAAAACTGATTTTCCTTATTCGAACAGTCAACAGCTGCATTTAAAATTAACTCACCAATTATTGAAAGACAGGAGACGGGTTAAGAATGTGTTTGGCATGTATAACGTGTATATTAGTAAAGAGTTCTGGATGGACATTAGTGATAGAATTAGGAATAGTATATGCAACACAGGAGATGACTATGACCATGTGCTGGGGTGGGATAATTTTCTTTTGTAGGTAATGTATGTAGGAATAGAATAAAATACCAAAGTATATCGTGAATAACCTATCAGAAAAACTGAAAGAATTTAAAATTAAAATGCTTGAGGAGGAACGGTTGAGTGATATTGTTGCAATCAACTAATTATTAGATTTAAAAAATAAAAATGAAGATGTTGAAACAAGGAAGTAGGTGAGTATGAAAATTGGGGATCTGGGTTTTCAATCAAATCACTCCAGAAGAATGCAGATATGAGTCGTTAAAAGACCAAGGCAGAATTCCTTCGCATTGTGGCATATGGTCAGTCGTTGCTTTTTTACCTAAGGCCTCAAATAAATATATATATACTTACACCTTTATACGTTTCATAAGGTTTTATTTCACTATTTTGTTCTATGTGTTTTAAAACATTTTCTTGGCACGTAGCAATAAGGAATTGTTTTTTTAGAAATGATCAGCAACAATATTTAGTATAAAGGTGAAATCGTTTTTATCCCTAGTTTTCTATATATATATTAGCAGTAATTTGTATAATAAATCCTACAGTTCAATTATTAGCACACAAATTAAGACTTGGTAATCTTGTTTAATTTAATTTAATTTAATTGCAATGGAGCACAGGCTCCGGTGGCAATTTCCCTACACCCCCATCTTCTGCCTATCCTGCACCCACCTACATTTGACCTCTACAAATTTTATCTTCAAATTCGTTCAACGTTTTCGGTAAATTATTCATCATTTCTCTTGGTAACGCATTCCAATCCCTGACGCCCTTACCTAAAAAAGAGAATCTTCCCACACCCTTGTGCCTGAAATCGAGTGCCAGCTTGTGGTAATGGTCATCTTTTCCCTTCCATGCACTACTTTTCATACCTACTCCAATATCTTTCCATGCCTCATCGTCAGTATACGCCCTGTACACTCCCATGACCCTCCTCATCCTCCTCCTGTCCTGCAATGAATCCCATTTCAGCTCCTTTATAATATCTGTCACTGATTACATTCTGCGATAATTTCCAGAAACAAATCTAGCAGCCCTATAGAATATGCTTAGTGACAACAAAAATAATTTTACTTCTGAAATCTCATTTTGTGTTTACGATGATTTTTTTTGAAACAGGTGTCAAGCAGAAATCGAATTTAAAAATATGTAGGCCTATTATTAATTTCAGCGTATCGGATGATGGATAATATTATAAAATGAGTGAAAAGAGAATGGTTGCTTTGAGGCGCTAAAAGTTATGCGATGGATACACTTTTCGAATGACTCGCACGAAGTGCTGATCACATATTCCTGAGGCCCCCACCTGTCTTACAGGCGCCAAGATATTTCAGTAGTAAGAAACAGCCGCTGTCAAACAAGTAGTTATGGAGATACTCTGGAGGAGCATCAGGCGCCCCCGACAGCCGTAAAATAACTCCAGAGAGCGCTCTGCAGTTCCAGTTAATGGCGCCAATACTCAACATGAGGCGTACCAACATTCTGACGTTACAGCCTGGAGACTACATCGACATAAGAAACTAGAACATTAAATTAATCTATTTTTTTGCATTTCAACTGCAACAAATTCTTCTGTGAAGATCCAAAGCAAAAGAAACGGACTCATAAATTGAACGTGTGCATAAGCAAATTACTTCTTTCCACCAGGAGAATAGCAAATGCAGTTACCATAATTCCTTCCTTAATTTAATTTGCAATGTACCTCAGAAATATCTATGTGAAGTATTGCTGTGTCCACGGCGATTTCACATGAAATGTTTTAGTCAATTATGCAGTTACTGTAATACAATTTTCTCTGAAATACATGGATAATATTTAATACGTTGCGAGGTCCTCCTTACTATAATCACCATTTACTAGTACGAGGTAGATAGCCCGCTAACGTCAGCACATGGCCCAAAATGTCGCATCTGCGGTTGCGCTATCACATCGCATATTCATTTTTAATGACAAACAAACACGCTGTACTCAATTACACTCTGTATCTTGCACAACGGTTGTCAATATGAAATTAAATCCACCAATATTTCTTACTTGCACAATTTATTTAACACTTTAAAACTCATATTAACCAATACAGAATTGTCACTGTCCAGCTATTACAATTTCTCGCGGTATCCCCCGCCATATTCTTTTTCCACCTCCTCTCTCCTAGTGGGCACAGTACTGCCAAATTACAAATTATTATATTACTACAAAGATACTTAAAATTACCCCAAATACCTATACACACTACTATGCTGTGAAAACCTATTATTTACAATTTCGTCATAGCGATGATTTGCGAGTGAGACCTCACAACGTACAAGTTTAATTTTTTTATTTTTTTCTCTCTCAAGAGTTGGAGGTCATTAGAGGCGGGAAAGGAATTTGTACTAGGAACTGGAAGCAATTCGGCCATGGCCTTTTGAAGAAAGCATCCTGGCATTCGCCTGAAGTGATTTGGGGAAACCATGGAAAACCCAAATAAGGACGCCTGGACGGGGGTTCAAACCCGCGTCCTCCCGAATGCGAGGCCAGAGCGATCCCGCTCATCCACTACGCTCGGTTTTAAGTTGTGAGCAGAATGGTTTCCAGAAAGGAATAAAAGTGGAAGTTGTAACCTCTGTCCTCCGATAGTAGTAAAGATTCGAAAATTAGTTTTATGTAAAATACACCTGAAATCGTAATTATTATTCAGTTGTCATGTGTTACTACAGATCCATGACAACTAGGACAATATTAACGCAAAATTTCTGGTGAATATTGTATCATTCCATTACCATCTCAAACATTGGATAGTACCTACCCCAGACATCACATAAATAGTTTGTTTTTAAACGGAAAAGCAAACAGGTGAGTTTAGTAAGGGCAAAGTACAATCACTGAACATAAAATGATAACTTTTTCCAATCAGCTTACTTTAATAGATTTTTTTAAATATGTTATAGAAACATTCAGTACAGACAGGAATTGGAATCTGATGATATTGCACTGTTGTGTAACACACCCCCTGCACCTCATCCACAGTAAGCAAAATTGAAATTTTAAGGAAGTTAAAAAGAAACTTTTATTTCTGTGATTTCTTTACTGATGTCTGCTATGCAGAACAACCGTGACAGTGTTTTGATGTGGGCATTTCTGAACTCTTTTAGTACACGAAGAAGTAAGATTCCAGTTTTATGAGGTTCCAAAAGGGTAAGAGAGGGTGTAATTTATAGAATACAATCATTGTGCCAATCAGTGTAACATGATGTATTAATAAGGCAGTAACGACATGTAATGCGTTGTTGTGATACCAGGTAAGGCTGAAAGTCCTGAAGGAAAGGAACTGGCCATCCAACCTCTGATACACTAACCAAGTTCGACTTTCTCTAGAAGTTTAGGGAATCTAACAAGTCCTGGGATTGTGGACTAAGTAAAGCTACTTGCTTACGTATGCACACTTTAAAAAAATGATAGATTAAGAGGTTTTGACACGCTCCAGTTTACTTAGAACCTACATGTGCAATTTATTACGAATAATGTTGTTAGCAACTCCTCGAGCTCTCTGTGGGTAAAGCGTATGACTAGAGATCAAAAGGTCCCCGGTTCGAATCCCTGTCTCTGCTGGGGTTTTATAGGCACTTAACACGACCCTCACCTCTGGCGTATCTTGCTGTGTAATGTGAAGTACGCCAGAACGTTTCGTGGTTCAGAGTCCACGTTAATTTGTAGGTCCCCTATCCCCGGCAGGATTAGAGGGTTAGGTTAAGGCGGCTACGACAGGGGCGAATTGCTCAGCCAGTAGAAACCCTGTCACCAGGTCATTACGACCACACGGAATTATAATTACTATATTAATCCCACGAATGGCGTGCATCTACTTTATATCACAATCATTGGTATCGTTTTGACGAATGTTTGTAAATTCTCATTTACACATCCATTTATATTTCAATTACACAGGTTTCTTTTCATACAGAATCGCAAAAGCGTCACGGAAAACGACAACCTCTATAGGATTCTAAACATGCAGTCATATTAAATCGGGTCTAACAGATGCATATCTAGGTGTTTATATTTTTCGGTTTTGGACTTTTCATGTTCTCGAATGTTGGTTGTCATGTTGCCAATTAAGATACGTTCATAATCATATACTCATTTGTCTGCTATTTATGGATCTGAACTCATGCGAAAGCCAGCTTACATATGGATTTCTAAATCTGTTCCAAAAGTACTCAAGAAAATATTTTAAGAGAAACGATAAAATGAAACTGTGTTAAAGTATCACGAAACACCAACAAAGTAACTCGTGTAAGGTTATGATTTCTCACTGCAATATGACTCATCGTGTGCTAAAAATTTTTAACGCGTAAGGCAAACATAAATTTTCTGTCTGCTGAAATATTTTCTCTAGCCATTTCTCTAGCGCTCATGCGATTTGTCATGAGAGCGGTATGTGGTCGGAAACTGCACTGCGTAATGTTTCGCTTGCAGTCATATCCGCTATCTGGAATGTGGTGGGGAGGCTTTTAGTTTAACGAACTACTCCACCAGTAATCTTTCCCAGTGTTATTTAGCCAGACTTTTTCACCAGAGTTCAACAGCGTCATATTTGTCGATCGTGTCTGGGAAAAGGAAAAGTACTATAATTGAGATAGGTGCACGCTACAAACGTTACAGTTATTTTTATAAATACAAATTTATTCAAAGCTTATCTCTAGAACACGACCACATACAGTACACGCTTTATGAACGGATATTGCTCAAAGTCTAACCACTTCTATAATCACATATCAATAATTGGGGTGCTACCTGTTTTGTACAACATCGAACCGCCTACAATAAGACGACACAATCTCCTGATTGTCCAATATAATAAGATCTGTCATAACTTGGATCTGCCCATACATGACGACATGGATAATCAGTTTGAAAGAATTAAATCAAGAAATCCAAGAGTAAAAACTGCAAAACAGATTATATCTGATAATTTTAATGGGAGAGAAGCTTGGAAACTGGAGTGGAAAGCCTCAGCCCCACCAGAATCGTACTCCCTGTTTGACAGTCAACAGGCACTAAAGGGACTCGACCTTCCTCGCAAGACCTGGGCAGCTCTTAACAGAGTTAGGTCTGGTCATGGCAGATCTGCTTCATCTTTGTGCACATGGGGAATGAGAGATACACCGAGATGCGACTGTGGTGAGGAAAAACAAACCATCCGTCACGTGACATTTGGCTGCCCACTTCGAGCCTTCAAGGGATCACCGATAGATTTTATTAATATATCAGATGAAACTTTAGATTTCCTACACCATGTTAATTTTGAATTTTAATTGTAATTTTATCTTAAATTGTATTATTTTTGTGCAATGGCCATAAGCTAAATAAATAATGGGGGTGTACCACTAGTACACTTTCAGATCTGCTTTATCATAGAGCATTGCTCAAAGCAGTTTAAACTCTTTCCTTTATCAACATGTATATTTCCAGAATCCAAAAAGTTTTTGGAGAGAGAGAGACTTGCTTCTGAAGTCATCGAGGTAAAGATGATCCTAACAGTTAAAAATCTGAAGGGTAACTAGATTTCCTTCAGTATTCTAAAGCAGCGTCTCGCTAGATAAATAAAACGTAGATGATTGAGAATGTTGGTATATGATTAAAATGAGAGTGCCTCCTCAATCTGGGGAGAATTTATGCATGCGTCACGTAAAGGGAGTTCCTACGATCCGTCCAATATACGATCTTTGATTTGCATACTACAGGGGATGAAAATTTAGACTCTGTACTTTGTCTGTCGTGTTAATAATATTCTTGCCGTCGTGCTTGTCTACAGTTGGGCCAGAGATGAACTTAATCTATATTCACTGTTGCCTGGAGATTTTGGCTCGCGATGTTTCGATAAAAGAGAACTTATCTCGGTATGACTGAGTCATTCATGGACTAGTTAATTGATTTGTAAGTTAGGGTTGGTTGATTACAAACATGTTATACTTCAAACACCCTCTATAATACACACCCTTCTTCTGTATTTTCATCTACTCTCTTTTCATCTTATTAAATATTGTGAGAATCATTATAATTAATTTTCTTTTCCTAAAAATTAACATGTCCATATTTACGATGAAATATTCATACTTCCCATTCATTGTTGGTGTCTTTGTCTTACATATGGAATGTTATTTAACTAATTACGTCTTCATACTTCATGTTAATTGATATTCGATGCTGATCAAATACTGAAGTACCAAGTTTCAGTATTCTTGAAAAGTAAACGTATACTTACTTCTACGGTGGGTTTCCGGAGGAAATTCGCGCATTTTAAATAGTGGTATTTGTCTTTCCTTAGCCATCCAGTTGTTAACTTGTAGGTGAAGGTGGGCAGCCCCGGACATTTAACAAACCAACCACACTGCGTAGATAAAACGGTACTGTAAATATGCACCCTGTAGTGTGAAATCAAATGCAACTGAGCCGCGGCTTGGGCGCCCAGTGAGTTCCACACTAGTGTGTGTTTTGTTCCTAGCAAAAGGTTTTCCTCGCTCCTGTCAAAATTCGTTGGAGATTGCTGAATATGATGCGGTAAGTAAAAACATGGTAATTTGGGCTCTAAAAAGGCAAAGAGACGAGATTTATCATCTTCAACACATAAAAATATGTTAACAGGACGGGCAAAAAAGTAAAGGCAGTAAAAAAGGGCGAAGCGAAAAACTAAAAAAAGTAAGGCAGTATAAAGATTCTGAATACAAAGAAAAGTATCAAGTTAAACAGACCGACTGCATAGCACGTGGAGAAATGTTTGATGAAAACTAGTTTAAGTGCTATAAAACAAAGGCAGGGTCCATTAAAAATGTGTTTATATAGATACTTCGGATTTATTGTGATATTGTTAAACTATTGATGGATTGTTTCTTTACTTGTGGCTTTACGCCTCTTCGACGTCGAGGTCATTAGATGGTGGAAAGGAGTGGGTGCAAGGATCAGGAGCGAATTCGACCACGGCCTTTTACAGGAATTATCCTGTCACTCGCCTGGAGTGATTTGGAGAAATCATGGAACACCCAAATCTGTATGGCCGGACGGGGATTCAAATCCATTCCCTCCCGAATGCGAGGCCAGAGCGTTACCGCTCACACATCACGCTCGGTTGATGGATGCAAACGGAAACGACGAGTGTCTGAAGTAAGAAAATAAAAAAGCTGGGACATGGTTGTATAAACATTTTCTTTCACGTATTATAGGAGCAAGGGAGAGGAATTTTTAAATTGTAACCAGAGAACTTTGACCATGTGTCATCTAGGTCGAAAAATGACACAAGGTGTTCGCGTCCTGGCTGAAAACGACTACCAAGACATATTAGGTTAAAATCGAACTAATAATAAATATTTTAATACACTTTCATTATAGGTAAAAGCTTGATAGATGCATATAAAGGTAAAAATAAACGAGTCGTTTCTTTCGGGTAAGCTGTTCTGATTTAGTATCCCGTGCTGAGTCGGGATGGAATAGATTAAAAATGACCCCCGTACGACAGAACAAATAGGTTACAAACGATACTCTTGTCTCAATTAATAATCCCACAAATGACTTATTATTATTGGATTGAGACCTGCAAACACCAAGCGTTACAATTCTATTCTTTTTATCTCCAGTAGAGAAAAGTAACCGAATCAAGACCCGGGTCGCTAAGTCGGACCCCACCTTATTTAGCATCGATTGTGCTTCTTTTCCAACACGTAGACATCAAAACAAATTACGTGTTTTAAAGTTTGCAGGGTTGGGGAGAGATAAGTATCCCGCCAGTTACGGTATTAATGTTTTCAGTAAGAGTGAAAATTTTTGCAGAGGTGCATTAATCATCGTTTTTATAGTATTTCAAGAGAAGAAACTAACAGTCTCTTCAAAATACTATTCTGTATCCATATGTTATATGTTATCTTTTATATCTACGCAACTTTTTTTTTTACGAGTAAATGGCTGAAACTTCCAAGTCTACGGCGTCCTAAGTAGGACCCCTCGTCGTTACCTAAGTCGGGCTCCCCATAATTCATATTAATACTTCGTCAATTTGTTAAAGTGGTTTTCAAATTTCCACAACAAATAGAAATCTTTGTGAGAAAAGTTGTAGTTAGTGAAAGAACTTATTAGCGTAGAAACTTATCAGTCTTTCCTTACATGGTAAATAATAAAATAATATGAATATCAAATAATATAAATTATTTATACAACATGGTTAAATGTTAAAATAAACCTTTCAAATATTTTTAATTTTAATGCACATTTTACTAATTTTGCGTATATTCTTAACAAGGATCACACTTTGGCTACCTCGCTGAGGGACTATTTCTGCAACTTTTGACTAAAAAATTAATCTGAAGACTATGATCAGATGCAATAAAATCTTCTGGGGTGTCCAGTCGGATGGTGTTGTATGAGCACGACGTTTCGACACTAGCTCTGTTGTCTTCATCAGGTATCTTCTAGCTGTCGCAAGCTGTCTGATACCTGATGAAGACAGCAGAACTAGCTATCTAATCGTCGTGTTTATACAACGCCATCCGGCTGGACATCCGAGAAGATTTTATTACATCAGTACTCCGGGAATGTCTCCATTCGCACTATATTATCAGATATTCACTAACTTCAGGCTACTTGTAAACGTACCAAAGAACGTATTCCATTAAAATTAATGTAAAATTAACTCAAACCAAAGACGAGAAAGGCAAAGAAAAAATAAGATTCCGAATTCGGTTCGTTCCCTCTACTAACGAAGTGTGCACTCATTTAGCAGTAGATAGAGAATAGCGGGAACTATTCCAGTGGTGCCATTTCTTCGGATTTATCCGTAGATCTACTGATTTTTATGAAAAGTTAAGATTTGCGGATTTTGTTAAAATATCTACTGATTTTTGATACATTTTATCATTTGTTGACTTTTACTTATTTTGGTATTAACTTGAGCGTATAGTGTTAATGCATTACAGAATTGTCAATAACTGTGAATAGTTTCCTTGCAACCGCTCGTGTGAAGCAACCATTGAAATAAAGCTGGTATTTAGTTTGGTTACCGATTTTATAAATCTTAAATGACCGTAATACAAAACTATCGGCGCACTCTTTATGCACGGTGACACGCTCGTTGGCACGGGCTTACAAAGCAGTGGCTTCCGAGAAGGCTTAACCAATATCCGAGAGTCAAAGGGATCTCAGTCTTTAACATTTCCTGTTACAGAAGGTATGCTAAATTTAATGTCAAAAAAGAAAATGTATGGTCACTAGGAAAATTTAATTTTAAAAAAACTACTAGACATAGCAGCAGCAGTGATGAAAGTGAAGATTGAATAAAATATGTTCAGAGATATTTCTTACTTTCAATGTTGAATATTATTGCTATAATTTTAAAGACCTGGAAATAAAAAGTATTCTTAATTTTGACTCCCTCATCAATAATTATTGATTCAGTCTTTCAGTTAGCAAGTCTCCGGATTTTTGTACCAAATCTACGGAAATTTTAGTGGCCATCTACGGATATTCAAAGCCAAGTGATTGCCAGCACTGAACTATTCCCAGACGGCTTGTGAGAGTGGGAGCTAGCCATATGTCCAGTGACACGATGGCTTCGGATGAGGTGCACGTATTTTATTTTCCTTACGTCTATCGCGGCAGTGGAAGAGTTAGGAGAGGGCGAATTTCGGTCTTAAGAGCTGATGTGAGTTGTCGGGGGCTCCGAAGTTGTTGGGGGGTCGGCAAAGCGGCTTAGCGTGCGCGGCAAAATGTAGTGCCGGTCCGCCGGAGCCGGCAACTTGTCTGCCCGAGTTATCGGCTTTGGCCGGGCAAGCTGCCGTGTAAGAGGTTTGCGGGGACTCGGCGTCCGTCTGCAAGGCGAGATAGATACACGTCACGTGACCCCAGCAGCTGGCCGGCTGCTTGCTTACTGCGAGATACGGCACCAACAGTCACCACCTTCCAAAACTCAAACAAGCTGACGCGCCTTAAATAGTATGATAAGAGGTTATACATACAGATCTTACCATGTTCTTACACACTTATGGAACTATTTATACAGGGTGTTACAAAAAGGTACAGCCAAATTTTCAGGAAACATTCCTCACACACAAACAAAGAAAATATGATATGTGGACATGTGTCCGGAAACGCTTACTTTCCATGTTAGAGCTCATTTTAGTTTCTTGCTGGTATTGTGGACGGCTGTGATACAATACGCCATTCTCCAGGGCTGCATCAGCGCATCAGGGATTCCATGCGACGGAGGGTGGATCCATGTATCCTCGCTAACGGAGGACATTTTGAACATTTCCTGTAACAAAGTGTTTGAAGTCACGCTGGTACGTTCTGTTGCTGTGTGTTTCCATTCCATGTTTAATGTGATTTGAAGAGAAGTAATAAAATGAGCTCTAACATGGAAAGTAAGCGTTTCCGGAAACATGTCCACATAACATATTTTCTTTGTTTGTGTGTGAGGAATGTTTCCTGAAAGTTTGGCCGTACCTTTTTGTAACACCCTGTAGACTTGAGTATTTGGAGATTATTGAAGTGAAAACTTCTATAGGCGTGCTGGAGGGAGGTAAGTCTATGAGTTCACCACTTCCCGTCACCGTCACGCTATGACACGTTGCCCGTATGATCAGCTGGATGGGTAAAATCTTATGAGTTCACGTCACCAACATGCTAATGTTGACAGTATACCTGCAGCTATAAGTATGACGTATTGCGTTTGGACAACAGTGACCGAGCGTCATGGTCTAGTGGTTAACGCTCTGCCCTCGCATTCGGGAAGACACCGGTTCGAATCCCCGTCCGGGCATCCAAATTCGGTTTTCTATGGTTTCCCCAAATCACTCCAGGCGAATGCCAGGATGCTTCCTTCAGAAGGCCATGGCCGAATTCCTTCATGATCCTTGGCCACAGTCCCATCCCGCCTCTAGTGACCATTACGTCGACGAGGCGTAAAGCCGCAAAAAAAGTAATTTGTTCTAATCCCTGACACCCTTACCAACAAAAGAAAATTTTCCCGCTCCCTTATGCATGAAAACGAGCCCAAGCTTGCACTAGCCCAAGCATGCACTATTCCTAATTCTTCGTCCAATATCCTTCCAAGCACCGTCACCGACATATGCCTTGCCATTCCCAGCACTCTCTTCACACTCCTCCTGTCCTCCAATGACTCCCACTCCAGCTCCATTATCATATCAATTACTGCCTGGGTCCTACCATAATCTCCACAAACAAATTTATCTGCTCTTCTTTGTCCAATTATTTTTACATTCATTTTTGTGTTGCTACAGAAAATACGCCATCATCGTCGGCTTTTTCCGTCTGTAGCCTTTTTCTGCGAAGAGAATGGTGTTAATAGTTATCGTGTTTTCTGTAAATAAAAATAAAAGAAGACAACAGTGAAAGTATACATTATACTTGTAGCTATAGTGCGCGGCAGGAACGATGGCGGACCAGTTTAGCAAGGCTTTGCGCAAGTGTGTCATCGCTCTGCCAGTAGCCAATCGGATCCAGTAAAGTTTCAGCGGTAGTCGTGGTTACGAGTGTTGATGGTTTGCTGCTGCTGAAACTTCATTCCTCTCTCTCTTAATATGATTATCACATAAAGGGTTGCTAAACCACATGTTATTATTATTGGCGAATTCTCCCCATAAATGGATCACGTTGAGCAAATGACCCAATCAAGTTTTCTTTGAGTTCTTCTTGTTGTTCAGTATGATTTCATTCTTTCCAAGATAGCTCCAGTTACATCTACTTTCTGATCTGTAGGCATTGGAACTTGTTTTAGGATCGTTCTGGAAATGTTATTCATGCAGCGATAAAAATATTAATGGTTCTCATTTGTATAACGTGCTCAATTTTGGACTGTTATTATCAACTTCATCTTGTATAAGAAAATTCATTGTGTGCATTACACATTAAACCAGGCTGTAAACTCAATAAAATTTTGTACTTGAAATTGAAAAACACGGAACTTCATTGCGCAACGAGGTCCACACAAAATCGGGGAGTACCGCAGTAATTAAACCGCGGCATTGGTTTCATTTTATCCGTGATTTGCATTCAGTGCTCGTCGACATTCGCTTAATACGCATTGATTGTTAATTCGTGATTTAAAAATCGGTTAGCTTACTCAGTTGGATAATCTGAAATAGATTAATTTAATTGAAACGGAAAGAACGGTTCACATTACGGGAACATGATACCGTTCATCAACTGCCTAATTGCACTGCAAACAGGGCCAAAGTGACCTCACTGTTCATTACGACGGCGAGTGCGCGGTTAGAAATCGTTGTCGCTTTTATGTCCGCATCAACCGTTGAATTAAGTACAACTGTCCTAGAACTACGTCACAAATTTAATAAAGGTTTTTTTTTTTTTGCCTGCTTGACGTCTCTCTAACAGCGAGGTCTTTAGAGACGGGAAAGGATGGGGGGCAAGGAATGGGAAGGAATTCGTCCATGGCCTTTTGAAGTGATTTGGAGTGATTTGGGAAACCATGGAAAACCAAAATCTGGATGCCCGTACGGGGATTCGAACCGCCGTCCTCCCGAATACGAGGCCAGAACGCTAGCCGTTACACCACCACACTCGGTTTAATAAAGGGCTTTGCCGTCTGATAGCGGAAACTGAAATAGGCGTTTTACTCTTATGCTTATGGTATTATAACTCGTCGACGTCGAGGTTATTAGAGATGGGAAACGACTAAGGGCGAGGAACTGGGAGGAATTTGGTCATAGCCTTTTGAAGTAAGCATCCCGGTATTCGCCTGGAGTGATTTGGGGAAACCATGGAAAACCCAAATCTGGATGCCCGGACGGGGATTCGAACCCGCGTCCTCCCGTACGCGATTCCAGAGCGTTACCATTCACCCACCAAGCTCATTTAAGGCATTTTTCTGGTTCGTATTAATGTATATAGGGTGATTTAGGAGGAATGTTAAATATTGAAGGAGGTGGTAGTATGAAACAATATTGAGTAAAAAAGTTCATATAAACGTGAGTCCCATTTCCATTCCTTTTGGAGATACAGGACTTGAAATGTTATGAATAAAATATACCTCAGAAAATGATCAAGCGCACACAAAAAAAAGTGATACTGTAGTTTGCTATGTTAAAAGGCTGAGTCAACAGTCATACTTGTACTATAGAACCTAACAAAAACAATGCCGAAAATCTTTACGCATGAATAAAGTAAATAAAGTACTTCTATAAGTTATTTGTGTGCTGTTGATTATTATGTTGTTTTTTACCGATGGACTTACTCCACTAGTGGTGGCATGTGAGAGACCTCCACTTGTGCACTAATTACACCTTCGAAAGCCCATTCAGTGTACTTGGCATACGATAATAATAATACTCGGCTAGTTACCAGAACAGATTTTTATCCAATTTCTTCTGGTAAGCTTAACTAACACCTTGCCGACAGTGAGGTCATTAGAGGCAGAAAAGGACCGGGGGCAAGAAACGAGAAAGAATTTAGCGATGACATTTTGCTTAAACTATCCCGGCATTTGCCTGAAATAATTTCGGGAAATAATGGACAGCCAAATTGTGGTTAGCTGGACGGGGATTAGAATCAGCGTCCTATTGAATGCCAGGATCTAACATTACCGCTCATCCGCCAGGATTGATAATACTTTCAAGATGTATCAGAATAAGAAAGCATTTGTAACTATGAAACGTGAAAAATGGCATTAGAAAACAGAATTCGAATGAATCCGGGGAATTCCAATCAAATAGCTATCAAATTAAGCAATATCGTAACACCTTTATCATCTTATTAAGACATAGAACGATATTTGGTTCTTTAAGCATCATCTAATCTCATCCCATCTGGTACTGTCTGTATTTCTCTAGTATGGACATTGGAAGAGAAGACAACTGGTAAGCGTTGTCTGGTGACGACGTGTGGGCCACGTGGAGAGACCGTCACGAACGATATTGGGCGATAAATCTGGGCCAGCAGATGTCACTGTGGGGCACTGGCGTTGTCGAGACTACAGGGAAACAGAAACGAGGATAAACAGAGGCACGTCAGGAATATCACGACACTAGATCGCGTTGAGACATATGCGTGAAGTAGTATTTAACAAAGTGCGTAATATTATAGCATCTCGTACTGGCCCTTAAACTGACGTGAGTCATCATTATTTGAGGTCCATTAGTAACGTGAGCTGTTTTTTTCGTAAATTTCTACCTCCCTCCCACTTGGTGAGATCTGGTTGGATCCTCTCCTCTCTTCCCCCCCCCCCCCCTAACATGGGTCTGACCTCGTAATGTTGGAGACCTTTTTTAGGTTTCTGAAGGGCGATAATTTGTACTATCATTGGCCGGGAGATACAGAATGGAGCTTTCGATTCGCCGCACAATATCACTCTTGTCGTTGTTAACTTTTAAAGGTCGTTTTGGACCTTACGGTTTTATGAGAGGAATTAGTAATTTTCAGATAATTGCTGGATTTTGTGTAGGTAATGTAAGACTATTGTCTTTCTTGGGGTTGACAGGATACTTACTTACTGTAGACCGAACTTCGTGCTTGCTAAAGTTTTGATTACTAACATACAGCACCCAGAAGCCGGATAAATGAGTTCGTAATCGCCGCCGGTCGCCAGATAGGGTCCAAACCAGTCCGATAAAAGTGTGAGGATAACTAATTAAGAGAAATCTTCAAGTATTAAGTAATGAAAATAGGTTCTCCACACATTTATTAGAATAAAGTACACATCGAACCAGTTTGGCCACTATCAGAATTTAGATGATAAGGCTATTGAAACTTCGTAATCCGTCGATTGCAAGATTCTTAGAAAAAAAAGGAAAGTTAATAATCCAATCAGTCCACACGAAATTACTTCCGATGCCACAGTTACTGTTCTGGTATCTCAACACACTGTCCAAATCAATTTAAAAACATACGTCGCAATGGTTAAACTAGTTCATTCATTCTTCTTACTTCTTGCTACACCCGCACAGGTTAGTATAGCGTCTGACATTACGCGACGCGAGCCGTCGCTACCACACCTTGATAACGACTGACTTTAAACAATGTAGTCATGCGCTCACTTCGGAGCGGCGGAATGCTACTGTTATGTTACATTCCCCAACTACCAATTTGTGATAATTGTTCAGGTTTTTTTTTTTTCAAAAGAAACTGAAGAATTATCATTACAATAAAAAAAAGAAAATAGAAAATTTACAAATACCAAGTTTCAAACTCTCGAGTGTGGCCAACCTACTAACATAAGATACACAAAGCCATTTAACATATTTTAAAAAAAAGACAGGCACACAAACAACATCAAGAAAACATAAAAAAAATACACGAAGGAACCACATGAAATTGTTATAGTTTTCGTGGTCACAGTTCTCAAATAGACTGTCAACTCTCACGAAAATAAAACTGAAAAGAAAGAACATATATATACAACATGACAAAAATAATATTTTCGCTTCTACCGTAGGCTCTATGGGTGGAGTCCTAGGTTGCGACACTGGTAGAGGTCATTAACCTCGATACGACTTTTGTGGAAGCACTTCACGCACTACACTGCACTACACAAAGCCTACTGTTGTTGCTGCTGCTGCTTTGGCATTTTTTCAGGCAGGGTACGAGAGTGGAAATGTGGATTTAGTTTACTGGCTTTAGCCGGAAAAAAAATAAAGATTTGTTCGCCGCAGCGATGAGGTAATTGGCATACGCCATACAAGGAAAAATTAGGAAAAAGAAAGAATAAAGGGTGTCCCCTATTCGTGACCATTGCGGAGTGAGTAGACATCCTCGTCCAACATCCATAGATGAAGGGCTCATCTCCACCCCTGTCACGTTAGCTTTCCACTTCCATTTGATATATTTCCGGTCGATTCTCTTCTTTTCTTTACGTATCTGCGGTTGCTTTAATTTCCAGTCATCTTCTTCATATACTCCGCAGTCCATTGGTATTGACTTATTACCTCCATAACTCGCTTTAGTTGACAGAAATGTTCCGCATTGTTCGTATACCGCGCCAGCGGCTGCCGCGTGCTTCAAATTATTTTTGGCACAGGTACCAACACTGTTTACGCCTTGACTGTTACGCGTGTGTTGGCTGCCGTCGCGCTCGCCGGCTGCGCCGTCATGAAATACATAAGACTTCCGCACAACTTTAATCCCGTCCAGGCTTACCTCGCCTGTATCCATATTTTCCGAACCATCAATTCCTATTAACATCATCTCACCCTCGCGTAATTTCCTTTGTTCTCTCCAAATGTGTTCTTGAATTCTTTCGTTTTCAATTTCAAAAATGTCATCTTCGCCTTCTCCTCTGATCTCAGATTCTTCGACTTCCATTTCCTGATCAAATTCATTTCATCTTCTACCTCATCCGCCTTCAATTCTTCACTTGTACTGGTTAATAAAATTTTCTCGTATCTTGTCGGTTCCTCTTCAACTTCGTTATTAAATACTGTATCGTATAGACATACTTCTGGTTGATCCTTTTTCCGCCTCAAGCCTATTTTTTCTTCTTTTACTAATACTATTTTCTCTGTATTTGGCCTCTTTTCTGCCTCCGCCGCTGGCGAAGCCTTCTCAGTGGCAGGCACTAGTTTAAATGTCTGGTGCTGTCTTCGAAACCACGGCTACCCTCTGTTCTTCATTTTGCGGTCGGTAGTTGTGATTCTGGAACCGCCTATGTGATTTTCCTTCCTCTATGTTTTCCTTTCGAACTCCGTCTTGCCGGCCTGAGTTTTCCGGTTCTTGCCGAAAATTTCTATTCCCTTCTCTTCGGTGGTTTTCCTGTCGGGATCCGTTATTTTGAAAATGATTAGTATTATGTTGCCCCTGGTATCTTGTTCTGTACATTCTTTGCTCTTGTACATCTAATCTTCCCAGCATATCTACAGCATCCTTTATGGAGCGGATCTTGTGGCTAGTAAGTATTAGCTGTGTCTGTTCCGGTAACCTAGCCGCAATCATTCGTACATACTCTTCTTCACTATGAGGCTGGTCTAAGTATCGGCAAGATGCATAGCACCGCATGAAAAAATCGGTTTGCGATCCTCTTCTCGGGTCATAACGGTCACCGCACATTAATTCTGATTTTACGGCGATCTGCCGCTCTGCCGACCAGTAAAGATTCAAGAAATCTTCTTTGAACTGCTCGAAAGATGAAAATTCCTCCTCTAATTGCTCTGCCCACAGTCGGGGTCCTGCTCTTAAATGTTTTATTACCATATTAATTTTCTTCTCCTCACTAGCAGCCATAAAAGGTGGAAAATTTTCGAAATTTTTAATAAACTTTACAGGATGGATGCCATTTCGGTCCGAAAATTCTTCCCAATCAATCTTTTCGTCGTAGCATTGAACAGGAATTACGGTGCCCTTTCCGGTTTCTTTGTATTTACAGAATTCTTCTCTCACTACACCCGGCACTTGTTTTAATACTTCTTGCTTTATAATTAGCGGAGCCTGTACCTTCATTTTCATCCACAAATACGGCAGTTGACACTTTTAATTTCTCCAACTTCTCATCCAGCTGTTCCACCTCCGCAGTTATCTCTTTCATCCCAAATTTCACTTCCGCATAGCCCTGTCGGGTACCTTCTTGCAATGTTTGGAACTGTCCTTCGATCGTCTTTATACGGTGGCAAGTGACTATCGCTTTTTTCTTGTAACTGCGCATACTGTTCTTGCAAGGCGTCGGTTTCCTGGCGCAAACTATTAGTTTCACCCTTTAACTCTTGTTTTAAATCGGAAAACTGGGTTGCTAAGTCCTCTGCTCGCATATTACACAAAGCACGATACTCTTCCATATCCTTACGTAATTCTGCTATTTGGGATTTGTGTTCATTCAGAGACTTAGAATGTAACATTTCCGCGTCAGACTTTAGCTCAGCTTTTAGATTATCGAGCTTGGAATCAAAGGTTTGAGTACTTAACTTAAGATCTGAATCTAACTTTTCAAATTTATCATGGAGGATTTCAGTGCTTGACTTAAGGTCTGAATTTAAATGTTCAAATTTATCATGGAGGATTTCAGTGCTTGATTTGAGATCCTAAATTTAATTTGCAAATTTGAATTTAGGTCTCAGTATTTATACTAATATCTGACTTAAGGTCTGACTTTAGGTTTTCCAACTTGGAATTTTGAATCTCAGAATTTGTGTTTAAATTTTCAAACTTGGAATTTAAGCTTTCAATATTCGTACTCATATCTGACTTTAGTGAGCGCATTTCCGCTCTCAGGATTTCCACCACCTCAGTGAGACTTAGACTAGCGTCTCCTTCCGTACCCGGCATAATTATAAATTTTACACAGAAAACTGGATCAAAAAATATTGTAAATTCGCTTCCCGCGAATCAGACAACCAGACCACAACAACGCCGTTATACACGAAGCGCCAGCTGCTGCAAGCTATCTAGCTAAGCATGCCATTTAAAGAAAAAGGAAACAAAAGGTTGTACTATAGGCATAACTACAGGTGGAATTTAAATAATTGCTTCTGTCATCCCTGATGACAAAGGAGAGTAAAATGTATTGTCGAGTTAGGAGAGAAAAATCTTGTCCGATTTTCTTCCTCGATATTTCACAGAAAAAAAGGAAAATTATCAGGAAAAAATTAGGAAAGGATTTAAGCCTTCAAAAATAGCCAAACAAGCAGCGCACAGCGCGTCCTTAGCTTTCGGAGACTCTGCACGACGATTCTTCTTTCTCCCGCCTTCGTCGTCTCGGCTGCCCAGCTCCGCGCCGAACAATGTAGAATATCTTCCCCGCTGCTCCTTGACCAGCCGCGCTGCCTTCGTCGAGTGGGAGTTCTTCCGCACCTTTGGGTATTGTCGACACCTGTTTCGATTGTCGTCGTCTTGATATCACTAGTTTTCCTTTTTTTTTTTTTTTGTGTGTTTTCCTAGGATTTGAGAAAAATTGTCTCTCCTCCTAGTACTAATTTCTACCACACAGTCCTGTCACTCGGTCGCCATGTAAGACTATTGTCTTTCTTGGGGTTGACATGATACTTACTTACTGTAGACCGAACTTCGTGCTTGCTAAAGTTTTAATTACTAACATACAGCACCAGAAGCCGGATAAATGAGTTCGTAGTCGCCGCCGGTCGCCAGATAGGGTCCAAACCAGTCCGATAAAAGTGTGAGGATAACTAATTAAGAGAAATCTTCAAGTTAAGTAATGAAAATCGGTTCTCCACACATTTATTAGAATAAAGTACACATCGAACCAGTTGGCCACTATCAGAATTTAGATGATAAGGCTATTGAAACTTCGTAATCCGTCGATTGCAAGATTCTTAGAAAAAAAAGGAAAGTTATTAATCCAAATCAGTCCACACTAAATTACTTTCGATGCCACACTTCACTGTTCTGGTATCTCAACACACTGTTCAAATCAATTTAAAACATACGTCGCAATGGTTAAACTAGTTCATTCATTCTTCTTACTTCTTGCTACACCCGCACAGTTAGTATAGCGTCTCACATTACGCGACGCGAGCCGTCCGCTCCCATACCTCGATAACGACTGACTTTAAACAATGTAGTCATGCGCCACTTCGGAGCTACTTGCGGGTCGGCGGAATGCTACTGTTATGTTACACAATGACTGATGGAGAGGAAAATATTTAAATGAAATTTATATTTTTTGCTTCCCCAAGTTAATATTTGTTACTAAAATAAAGAAAGGGTAAAGTATTTCTATACATGCCGACACCTACATGTGCGGAGCAGTGGGTAAATGTTAGTGATATGTGTAAAGATTTTCATTAAATTTAACTTCTGTTATGTCCTAAATGCATTTTAAGAATAAAAACTGTTACTGTTATTATAAGGATAATAAGGCAAAGGAAACCGATTTTAGGCAATGTAAAAAAACAAAGTACTAGACGACCCGTGCGAAAATTTCGCGAATAAAATGCGATGAATAGTGAGGTTGAATGCTTGTAATATAATGAAAAGTAGAACCGTACTTTTGTAGCAAATATATATATATCTTTTTAAGTGTAATAGGTACACATCAAAATACTCGCAACATATTACGAAAAAGTTAGGAAAATTTAAAACACTCTGTATTTATGACAAACTTTCACTGACCTTAACAGAATAAAACCAACCTGAACAAAATGCACACAACATATCTCTGAAATATTAGTTGCTGTGCGAATAAAATGTTTACATCGGAATTGCTATACAAAACGAAAGTGTTTCCGTAACAGAAAAAAAAATCCGAAAAGCTACGTATTGAATAAAAAAAGTTTATTGACATCTCTGTGATATCCGCCGCTGCAGTCTAGGGACTTGGCTCTTAACAGTCTCATACGCGCTACCACTTCAAGCATCAAACTCCGAAATATTCTTTCTTAATTTATGATTTTACCTAGCTGGAGATCTTAATTTTTAAAACTATATGTCATTTATCGATTTCGGCTAGGTATCGAAGATGATAAATTACTTGTAACTAAAAAAAACACGTTGTATAAATAATATTGATACTTTTGCCCTTTAAGGGTCAAATTCCAAAAAATTTAATTATAAAATATGGTGTGACCAAAGCAGCCACCTTGGTCTATAAAATGATAACTCATTTATCGATTTCGGTTAGTTATCAAGCGAGGAAAAAAAAAGTTTTGAGAAATGATGATATTTTTGCCCCTTAAGTGTTGAATTTAGAGAAAGTTTTTTCTTAAAATATGATGTGACCATAGCGGATAATTTAATATTTATTGATTTCGGTTAGGTATCAAGGGAAATAAATAGCTGGTGACAGAAAAATGTGTTGTAAAAATATTAATATTTTTGCCCTCTAAGGTTAGAATTTTTAAAAATTTCTTGCTTAAAATGTGGTAACGGAACCGAAGACATTATGAAGACCTCAATCTTTTAAATGATACCTCGTTTATCAATTTTGTTTAATTGTCAAGGGAGATAAATGGCTCGAGATACAAAAAACGCATTTTAGAAAAATTGACATTTTTGCCCTTTAAGGGTCGAATTACGAAAAATTACTTCCTTAAAATATAATGTTACCACGGCGGATATCTTATTCTTTAATATGATACCTCATTTATCTAAATCGGTAAGATATTAAGGAAGATAAATCGCTCGTGACACAAAAATGCGTTGTAGAAAAATTTATACTTTTTCCCTTTAAGGGTTAAATTCCAAAAACATTCTTTCTTAAAATATGATGCCACAAAGCTGAGACATTACTCCTCATAATCCTACCTCATTAATTGATTTTGTTTAGATATCCAGGAAGATAAATGGCTCGAGATACAAAAAACGCATTTTAGAAAAATTGACATTTTTGCCCTTTAAGGGTCGAATTACGAAAAATTCCTTTCTTAAAATATAATGTTACCACGGCGGAGACCTTATTCTTTAATATGATACCTGATTTATCTATATCGGTTAGATATTAAGTGAGATAAATTGCTCGTGACACAAAAACGCATTGCAAAAATATTGATACTTTTGCCTTTTAAGGGTCGAATTCCGAACAATTTCTGTCTTAATATATGACGTCACTGAAGCGGAGATCTTAATATTTAAAATGATACTTCATTAAACGATTCCAGATAGGTATCCAGGGAGATAAATGACTTGTAACACAGGAAACAGTATTTTATAAAAATTGACATTTTTGCCCTTTAAGGGTCAAATTCCGAAAACTTCATTTCTTAAAATATGATGTGAACAAAGTGGAGACCATATGCTTTAAAATGACACCTCATTCATTGATTTCGGTTAAGTATGACGGAAGATACAGGCTTGTGACAAAAAAATACCTTACAGAAATAATATATATGATAGGAAAAATAAACCCACCACTCAGCAAAGCTGAAAGCAAGGGAATCACGATGAACACACAAAATTGGAAATAAATATTTTCCTTGGCTTCTACGGTCCCTTATAAGACCCCTCTTCACAGTAAACTTTTCTCCTCACTCCTCAGAATCCCCATACCCCCACCCAGTACCTTCTTTATAAGATTCAGAAGGCTGGCAATACTGGGTGACCTATATTTTTGAATAGGGGTCTCCCACTGAATGAATTTTGTTACTGGTGTGCAGAACCTCCCTTCATAAAAGACACCACACACTTTCTCGAACATTTGCCCACAGTTTCTAGTTCTCTTCCTTCTGATTCATTCCTGGTCTCCATGGATGTAACCTTCCAATAAACTAATATCCCCCACTGTCAAGGCCTCAGTGCTCTGAACTTATCCTAGATATGTGACTCTACACAGCTTTCCCAACACATTCCCCACACCCTTAGCCTTCCTCATCCTGTACAAAAATTACTTCTGCTTCAGTTTCCAAGCATATCACCAGATATGCAGCATTGCCAGGGGTACACGCATGACTCTATCCTATGTGAACCTATTCGTGGGTCATCTGAAAGAACATTTCCTGAACCATATACCTTTTAATCCCGTTTTGGGGTTCATATTTATAGATGATGTATTTATGATCTGTCACACAGTGAAAACCAGCTCTTAGACTTCAATTCCCTCAACAATAACAGCTTTTCCATCAACTTCACCTGGACCTATACTTAAAAACATGTCACTTTCATCTAATTGTACATTGCACAATGGCAGTATTTCCTTCACATTTATGTTCACATCAAACCTGCTAACTTGACACAGTATCTACTGCTGATCATGTGCAAAAGCACATCTCTCATGTTGCAACCCACCCCTCACAGCTACTCTTATCCTCTAAACTCAAATTTTATCACCCAATTCTCTCCTGGCCTTATTCCATTAAGGAGATCCTGCATTGTGGGTATGACTTCGTACATTCATTTTCTGACTTGTACACCCTCTTACCCACTGCCTCCCACACATGCTTCATCAGACAACCCAATCTAAGGAACATCTGATCCACAAATAGCAAATGATTACATGGATCGTTTCCATGCAACAGACGTTACCGCAAACTTTGTACCATTTATCCACCCTCTACTATCTATTCCAATCCACCTAAAGGGAAATCTTTGCCATTCAACTTACCTTCCTTCACTTCACTAGCTGATTTTGTACATCCTGCTATTGAGCAGAGGCTAAAAAACAAAAAAATCGATGTACCTGCAGACTGTATCTCAGTGTACACAGGAGTCTCTCCCTTACTCATTAGAGTATCTAGAGCATTCTTTTCAAAGCATTTGACAGCTACCCGTATTATAAAAGTATTCGGCCTGGAAGAGGTGTTGGGTCACCACGTGTTCTTGATGTAAAAGCCTACTGCTATCTTCCAGAAGTTTGGATAGATCTACCAACTCAATAGTGACACCTATGCCTTTTGGGACTCGTCCTAATTTGTACAGTAATGGAATCAAGGTTAAAGAACAAAAGTGCAATGATCTGCGACCTTTGAAATTTTGTTGTACCGCACATTTTATTACAACATTCCCTTTATTTGATGTTATTTGTTGAATCATTAAATCATGTGCTATGTACAACAATGTTCTTGAAAGTCACTCAGTAAAAAGTATCATAACAATATTCTTTTTCTTTAGCATACCTAGTAATTAAGTACATCATTTTTACTCTATCATTATAAGAAAACCCCGTATCTCCAACATATTTTGCTGTAAAAACTCTTGAACTCCATAAATAAATTCAATTTCTGTAAAATGTGGGAAAATACAATTTGCACAACATCAAGTGGAAGACTTATCTGCCTTCTATAACTGTGACCATGCCTTGGATAACTTTAGTTCGTGCTTTGCTACAATAACTTGGTCACCACCTAGCTTGATTATACCCCAAACTAGGAAAGGTATCAGATAATAAAAGTCACTGGTATAAGCTGGTAGATAGTCATTATATTCTTCAGTTTTAACAAAGTCACAAAACTAAATTGGCATCGAAAATCTTCTCCAAAGAATTTTATTTGCAGATTCAATTAATACATTTGAGACAGACAAGCCTCACAACCCCTAACTGACTTTATAGTTACGTGAGGTGTTCTAGTTTCGCCACAAGCTAGCCTCAAAGTTATACATGCTTGCCCACGATCGGTATCCTATCTGCGTGCCTAGTGTTGCAAACTGAAAAAAAAAAAAATGTTTTTTTTTATTTGTGAAAAATTGTTTTTTTTTTTTCAGAAAACAATATATTTGATAAATTATAGTTTTATTTATGGAACTTACATTTTACATGTGTGTTTTAAACCTTACTAAAATCATATAATATCTTACATAATGATTCATAAATGTATCTATATAGGTAACATAATTTTTTATTCATCTTCTATGTTGGTACCACATTCACTAGTATCAGTACTACCAACACTAGTTCGGTCGGAGTTGGAATATTCTGTTTCTTCTTCTGTCCCCTCTAGATCCATAACTTCAGAAATAGTTACATTTTCTTTTACTGGTTGTATTGCAATCGCAAAAGCTTTTATGATTGCAATCTTAAATTGTGAGCAAAGTACACACTGTGAATGAAAACTGCGACCTGATAGTTCTGTATTACGGTCTTTTAAGTTTGAATTTAAATCTATTATCATGCAAAATAGGAGCTTTATTTCTTTTCAGTTGTTGGTTCACGCCAATGGTTGCAAGGAAATGATTCATAATAACTGACAATTTAATGACTCAGTATCACTACACGCTGAGAGTTTAACAAGTATAGGAATATAAGGAAAGCACAACAAGTAATAAAAAGAGACAAAAAAACCGTAGTTAAATTTCCTAATTTTTTGAAAAGATTCATAGGTCTACAGATAAATTTGTAGGCCCTGGCAGCACTAGTTCAAATAGCGAGTATCAATCCAAACAATGGGGAATAGGGATTCCTTCTCACGCAACCTAGCCTTTTCGGGAAGTCCCCATTCTTAAAAAAAAATGGTTACCAATATTTTTGTATTTTTTTTCTACTGAACCAGAAAGATATAGTAGATTTAAAAGTAAGATAAGGACTTAGTATAAACTCTAAAACAATCATATTAAACGATAAATGCCTTAAAAATTTGAAATTTAGTAGTTATGAAAAAAACATGTCCCAGAAAAAAACATGTTTTTTTCAGTTTTTTTCATGTATTTTTTTTCATGTCAGAAAAAAAAACTGTTTTTTTACAACACTATGTGTGCCCACTTAGCACTACAAACAAAGCGCAGTCACGCTCTAACTGAATCTGGAAGACTGGGGCGAGGAAATCTAGGGCTGCTAATATAAAAATCCCCTTGGGAATATGAAGACTTATGGGTTCCCACCAAAGTAGGCTCATAAACTGATCAAATGTCCATTCTCAAGCTTAAAGATTGCATCAGCTTTTTGACCTTAACAATTTAAAAAATACCTATTGCTCTGAAATTTTGAGCTAGATCCTTTAAAAAGTGTTAATTTTGATCCTTATAAAAAATCTCATAGCTTTAATAGTCTGGCCATAAAAAAAGATTTTCTATCATTCCAAAACCTGTTAATAACTTTTACAATTTTGCAGTTATGAAACTGAAATAATTTTTATTTTACTCCTAATAAACTACTCTTCAAGCAAAACATCTTTACTGTTTTCCAAAGGGTAAAATAAAATTCGTCAACCAAAAACAGAATCTTACTAATTGACATTCCTAAGTTATTAAAGCTATTGCTTTGAAAGTAGCTTTAAACAATTCTACGTATTCAAAAATGCCTACTGAGCGATTTTGAAGTCGCTACTTGCTTTCTCTGATTTATTGTTAAATTTTGAAATATCGTGCCAAATGAATGCTTTCTAATTGACTATGCCATCTGGCCATCTTAACCAAGTATTGTTGGCGCCAAAATTTATGTTCTTTTATCTCAATCAAATGACTTCATGAATTCAAACGAAACTTATTAGAAACTCTTTGTATTTGATTAAACTTTATTTTGAATTCAATTCCTTCCTTTGACCATATGTCTGCCTTTAATGTTTAAAAATCAATCTTTAGGCTATACGAAGCTTTCCAAAATTTTAGTATGTTTTTTCAGCAAAAATTACGTTTCTCACTTTCTGCAAGTTGACTTCCTATATCCTTCTTAACATCTGATTTTTTCTAATTTTAAAGTGGAAAATTATGTTATAAACTTCTAAACTAGCATTTAACTTTCAATGTACTCAAACTGTATAGTAGGATTCTAGCTACAAGATTTATTGTCTTTTTACTGTTTATTATCCTGAATATCTCTTAA
>JARYHS010009186.1:244555997-244667065 GCA_031002005.1 Vandiemenella viatica
TCCACGTAGAACTGCCATAGGATGCGCTCACCAATTGACGCTACTAGAAAGGACACACAAAAATACGCTAGTCCTTTCCACTCGTACTTTCTCGTAGTACACTAATATCCTTATCGCTCACTCGCAGGATGTTTCATCCAATCACAATCCAACGCTGTGGTTTGTTTGACGGCAAGGACCAGTGTTGCTTGTCTGGGAGTCCAATAATATCCAACCCCTCCTACATCTAGCCCTGTAACCTCTTTCTCGGACCATCAAGAGTCCTTTATCGGAAAATCGGATCATCGTAGGTCCTACAAGTTGGACCGTCAATGGGCCACTAGAGCGGTGGAAAGGCGGGTGGCGGGCAATGAGATGTGCGGTGGCGTGGCCTTGTGCTTGACTCTTGAATTAGTAGAGCGGCGTATTCCTTGAAATTCACATGACAAAGATTGTTTTGTTGACGCGTGCGTAGTAAAGTAAAAAAAATTAATTCACTTATTAAATCATCCCACGCCTTTAGCGAAGCTACGAGCGTACGGTATATCGGATCAGCTTTGTGAATGGATAAAGGATTTTCTAACTGGTCGGTCGCAGTATGTCGTCGTTGAAGGAGAAAGTTCTTCTAATCTAGATGTTACATCGGGGTACCTCAAGGAAGTGTAATAGGACCACTTCTTTTCTTAATTTTTATAAACGATCTCGGAGACAAAGTGAAAAGCCTTTTTAGATTGTTTGCTGATGATGCGGTTATTTTAGGGAAGTAAGGAATTTGGCCGATTGCTTAGAAATTCAGCGCGATCTGGATATTATTTTGGCATGGTGCGCTGAGTGGCAACTTACGCTAAATTGTAAAAAGTGCAAGACAATGAGCATAACTAACAAAAAGAATCCAATTGTTCAGAAATACGAGTTAAACAATTCAGTTATTGATATGGTCGATTCTATGAAATATTTGGGAGTAACAGTACAAAGGAACATGAAATGGGACTTACACATTAATTCGTTAGTAGGTAGAGCTAATTCTAGGCTGCGATTCATAGGTCGAATATTGAAAAATTGTAATGAACAAACAAAGGAGATAGCGTACAAATCTCTTGTGCGTCCACATTTGGACTATTGTTGTGCCATTTGGGATCCGTTTCGTAAGGGGTTGATCGAAAGTATAGAGAAAGTACAGAGAAGAGCCGCTCGATTCGTGACCGCTTGCTACAGTCCTTATGAAAGCGTCACAGAACTGATTAGTAGACTAGGCTGGGAGTCTCTGGTAGATAGACGACGCACGTTTCGTTTAAACTTATTGGTAAACATGTACTCCCACTTTCACTCACGAGTGTAGTGAAATACTTCGTCCACCAACCTATTTGAGCCGGAATGACAGGAAAGATAAGATTAGAGAAATAAGGTGCCGCAATGATTCTTATATGAATTCTTTTTTCCCTCGTACCATTAGGGATTGGAATGCACAACAAAGAGATTAGCTTTGGTGCTGAGCACCCTCTGCCACCCACAATTTTGTGAATTGCCGAGTATATATGAAGATGTAGATGTTAAAAGATGAAGCAAATCAATAAATAAATATTGCAGGATTGTATGGAATCAGGCATTACTTAGAAAAAAAATAGATTTGGGCATAAAAAATAATTTTATTTTGATTTTAAGTTCATTTTTGGTAAAATATTAAAATATAAATAATTGTAAATTTATTTTTCCACATTCGCTTCCGCTAAACATCCGCTTCCGGTAAACATCCACATCCGCATAACATCCGCATCCGCAAAACATCCGCTTCTGTGGATATGACGCACTGAACATTCGTTACCACAAAAATTACCTCCTTTATAACCCTAGTTTCTACTCTTTTATTGCCAAGCTGTACGTCTTTCTATTGGACGATGGGTGTTATTGAGTCTTACATGTTTTTACTCATAGGCGTGAGGCCCCATAAGGCTCGGGTCCCGTAGCATTTGCCAACTGTTGCTACGTGGCTTATCCGCTAGTGGACCTTCACCTCTCATAGCCAAGTATGGCCATCCATCAAGCCTTGTAACCTGTTACAGTGGTGACAGAAGGCCCCGGCGACTTTGCTTAGCGATTGCCGACCGTAAGTCAGCTGACGGGGGCTGCCGCTCGTCTGTTCCATCAACCAGCAAAGGACCCCGCGAGAACGCATTTCCAGCCAAGTTGTTCTCCAGATTGAAACGTCACGCCAAATGGCTGAACGAATTCTTCCGCCTGATTTACAATCGTTTCGTCCAATCTCCTTACGTCTTTAAGGCCGTGAAGAGCTCCTGGAGGCGAGAGGCACTTCAAACAAGTAGCAGCCATTTGAGCGTGTCCTGTTTGTCTGTATTAGGTATATACAAAAGTATACCTATTGGCCTAAACATATGTCTCTATTTCGAAGAATCTAAACAGCTACGTTTTCAAGGGAGCCGATTTGTTTTTGTTAATCAATGCTGTTAATGGATATTGTCTACGTGCATTGATAAACAAATTGAATTACATTTTGCAACTAGTGCTATTTGTATATAACTGTTATAAATAACTGAACTTTGGTTTGTCACCATATTTCTGACAAACATAATGGTTTTCAATCTTATTGTTAACTGCAGCAACAGTTTAGAATTTCTAACAGGTTTGAATCTGCTAATACTTCTGGGATATTAATTAAATTCTTTATTAATTTTTTTTTTTTTTTTTTTTTTCAAGAAATCATTAGTCTCTTCATTCATTAGATTTATGTATCCCAGTTTACTGCTTGTATTTTCTGTTGTTTCTGTTAGATGTTTAAAATGTTTATTTCTCTGACTGTAGAAACAAAACAAAATTTATTTATCATGCTCTAAGCAAGAACTATTTGGTTCATATATACGCTTATTTTAATTTCATCATTTGGTAAGTGTTCTAACGTGGGAACCCTTCCAATTTTTCTACAAGGGCTAAAAGAAATACAGAGTTATTACATTCTTGATGTAATGCGGCTACGTTGTAACCAGAATCTCGAATGCCAAGGTGATCCAATATGAGAAAAAATTGCAATGCCTGGTCTCCGTAAGTCTACCTTCTTGATTAAGAGTGTGCTCTCAACGAAGACTTGGGTGGAATAGTATGAAGGCCATAGATTTTACCCAAAGAAATATTTTACACTACATCGTTATTCTGCTCTATCTAGACGAACAAAGTCGAAAAACAATTCTACCCGCAGCGGACTGTTCCCATTATGCTCTTTATAGTTTTGAGTTTTACTTCACACAGTAACACTACATTCGTTACCTATGTGGTATGATACTGTTATTATTGGTATTAATATTACTGGGATGGAGCTCACGCTCCGATGGCAATTCAGTGTCAAATAATTACTCCTTTTTATATATTTTAAATTATCTTAATTAATTTGATTGTTAAATATATCTCCGTTGTACTTTTGCGATTTAAAATCAAAATTTTAAATTCCTTCAGCGTTTTTGGCAAATCATTTATCACTTCACTTGGTAATTTATTCCAATCCCTGACACCCTTACCCACAATAGAAAATTTTCCCACTCCCTTAGCATGAAATCGAGCCCCCAGTTTGTGATCATGGTTATCTTGCTCTTCCATGCACTATTCCTAATTCTTCCATCAATATCTTTCCAAGCCCCATCACAAATATATGCCTCTTATATTCCCAGCACTCTTCACCCTCCTCCTGTCCTTCAATGACTCCCAATCTAGCTCCTTTATCATATCAGCTACTGACTGGGTCCTGCCAAAACTTCCACAAACAAATCTAGCTGCTCTTCTTTGTACGATATGTAACTCCTATATTTGATACCCAAAATGTGGGTTAAAAACGACACCATCATATTCAACTAATGGTGTGACCAAAGTTTTGTAACCTGAATCCCTAACCTCTCTGGAAACATCCTCTCATCTCCCTCTCCAGTAAATATAGGATTTTGTATCCTTTTCCTACCACCTACCCCAATGTGCTCCGCCCAGTTGAGTCTGCTATCAAACGTTATGCCAAGATATTTAGTCTGTAAGCCTTTAATAAACAAATTCTGACCCCACCCTATGATCATCAACAATCTTTCGTTTTTTATCTGTGTACCTAATAAGCTGACTCTTCTTAGCATTTAGCCGGGCATATGCCCATCCCGGGTAGACAACATAACACTTTCTTACTGATAATCTATTTAATCTGAAAACGGAGCCTTTTCTGTCATTTCCGTCGGACATGGGAGACCTCTGGACTGTCTGTTTGAAGCTAGTGTATTGTAATCAAGATTGAATAGGGTTCCAATTTTTTTACGGTAGCAAAAATGGATCAATATTGTAATATCTTCAGTCTTCGCAATGTAACTGCACTTTGCGACTGTCCTGCAATCTGGAAAGGAAACTAATTTTTTTCGCTAACCATAAGAAGCTACAAACTTAGATTTGTTTCAGATCAGAATGAGCTGATGCTATCAATTTCAGATCTACTGCAATATAGTTAAGAATACTTTCCTACGTTTTCCTATTATTATTTTTTTCTATTTCTTTAAATCGTATGTCACCAATTTGATTCTACTAAAGGTTTATCTCTTAGTACTACAGCTTCTTTGCAGGTCAGGGACGGCCAAGATCGCTTTGGTGTGGAATAGCAAAAAGTTGCATTACCGAGGCGAAGCCGTTTCAGCATTTTGATAGCCGGGTATTGAGAAGAAGAGTGGGTGACGTCATCGAGCTTCTTCCACCGCTTCTGCGGCAACGCGTAAACAGTTATCTAATGACATCTATCGTTGAAAATGAGTACTGAAATGGTTTCCTTCGAAACGTCCCACAAGTATGACAACTTAACGCGGCTGGAAACCTGAGAAGAGATTATTTATTTACAACGCCTTAAAAATCTTACAACTAAATATATTGCAATCTTAATTAAAAAAATAAATGATGTACTGGGTTAAGTTTTGTAGAGTTTGGATTTTCCACTTGTCTGCGAAACATTGAAGGATATCAGTTGGAACTGTTGCCTGGTGACTATAACTGTAATTGCACAAAATGAAAGAGCCATATCTGATTTCTTTTAAATCTATCCTTTTACGTACAAAATTGACCGTTAACCAAAAATACATCTTCGGTAACTTGTAGAGTACGTAATGCCGGCATTAAATAAAAGAGAAATATCTTCCTTTTTCCTTTCATTATTTCTTTGTAGACTGAAATACAGTAAACTTTGCTTACGAATGTTAAACTCTGAAGTATTTTATGACACTGTTGCGTTATGCTGGGTATCGGTGACTGTACGTATATATAATAAATGATTGCCCTTCAAGCTGCATGAGAACTTTAGCGGGTATAAAAGGTAAAACACTTGTTTTGTGAATCTACTTGAAATTTGAATACAGCTGTAGCCCCACTCGTGCCCTGTGCTCGGTCTTCAGTTAATGGATGTTTAATGGACTCACCGTGGCTGATAGTGCTTGAGCGACAGCAGGGCAAAAGAACGAATCAAAAAACTCGGAAAGCAGAGTAATACCACAAGGCGAAAATCGTAAAACCACGACATCATACGCAAAAAATATTTATTTAGGTAATAATTATGGCGAGCATACATTTAATTGATCTATTTCTTTCACGTTTCACTTTTACTCACATGTATCAAACTTGTACACCTGATAAATGTAGAATTTCCTGTAATAAGGACACCCAGGGTTTTTTCCCTCTCATTCCAGATACTCATTTCATAGAATGTATAATCGGCTTGGGAGGCCATTACCGAATTTTAGTTGTGATGAAAATTTTTGGTGAGAAACCGAATAGAAGCCGTCTACTATGGTCTATACTACATAAAATTATAGTTTAAAAAACTAAAATACACGCTTATCTTCAATGTGAACTAAAAGTTTAAAAAAAAATCTTTAAATTTATAAATTTTGTTTAACATCGCTAGGATGTCGCACAATTCAGTATAACTTTTTTGAATAAGCTTATAATCAGAATAAAATCACTCATTAAAAAATTAACTTTAATGTAAAAAAACCGGAGGTGCCCTATATCTATAATCTTAATTATTTTTTTATCACTAGCTGTTCGTAAAGATAGAGTTATTATGAATAATTAGAGAGCAGCCCAGGCTCTTTCTTACATAAAAGTTAAATTTTTAATCAGTGACTTTATTCCGATTTTAAGCTTTTTCAAAAAAAGTTATATTTAGTTGTAGGACATTCTAGCGAAGTTGAACAAAATTTTTATACTTAAAGATTTTTTTTAACATTTTAGTTTACATTGAACAAAAGCGTGTAGTTTTTAACTACAATTTTATTTTTAACTCTTTAGTTCACCTTGCTAGTAACGAGTGTTTTTTTTAAGTTTTGTAAAACTATAATTTTATTTTTGTTCAAACTTTTAAACAATTCGGACATGTGGAAGTGGGTCAAATTCAATTGCAAGATTCCATTGCATTAAAACACTTTTGTATTGTTAATGTCAAAGTAATGAGAATATCAGGACACAGATATGAAATTATTGTATTGTTATCGGTTTTATGTGGAAAATTTCAAACCACTCTGATGTCAGGCAGTGGATGAACATTGAATTTTAAAATTCCACTGTATTCATATCTTTTAATATTGTTACTGTCAAAATAATGAGAATATTAGTATATAGTTATGAAACCTTTTATTAGCAGATGGAGATAAAAGAAATAATTTTGCTGCCATCTACACCAGAATCCACAGGACTTGAAGCAGGTTTTGAATTGTTTTTCCTTATCTCACGAGTTGAACCTGCTTCTACGTTTTCTTCAAACTGTAAATATTGGGATCTATGCATGTTTTTCATGCGTTGTTTAAGACTATTAATGCTGGAAAGTTGAGTCTTGACTGTAAAACGTTTATGTAAACACAACTTGAATTCATTAACCAATTGTTCTCCCAGTCTCGTTGCTATTGCTAGTGTTTCTGGATTCACTAACGATTTCTAGATCTTCATTTTCCAAGATTTAAAGATGTAACTGATATCAGTTAAATTTATTTCACTAACAAACTCCAAATCAACATAAACTAAAAAAGGGGACTATATTCTTCGTAGTAAAAAGCTCTAAAAATATCAAAATCAATCACTGATTGAATTTGTTATATATATATTTGTGTATGTGTGTGTGTGTGTGTGTGTGTTATGCTAGGAATGGCGTGGGTGTGACCAGGAACGCGAGAATTGTGGAGGGTTTGTATTTTACGTCTGCAAACCGGCGCTTACTACACGTTTCAATTTCAATCAGTGATTGATTTTGATATTTTTATAACTTTTTTACTACAAGGAATATAGTCCCCTTTTTCGGATTACCTGATTCGTTCGCTATTCGACGTCGAACATACCAGCGTGCAGTGGTGCTCAATTCAATGAAATATTAAAATTTTGATGGTTACTGATCTGCATTGGGCCAAATACTTACTAGTAAGTCCAAAGACGTTGGTTTTTGCAGTTGCAGATTTACGTATCTATATTTGTTTTTATTGTGTGTGTTCGTAGTGACGGCAGTCTCCGCCGTCCACTGCGCATGCGCCAACTTGCCTGCGGCGCTGCTACTCGCCGCACTCGCCTGGTACTACAGGTAGCCGCCGGCGGCGCCACCGTCGCAGTAAGACGACAACCACGCGCCACGAAGTGATTGGCCAAATTCAGGGGAAATGACTGAAGAAGGCAAAAATTAGTTTACATTACATTAAGCGATGTAATCTGTGTTACTGCATATTATTATTGACCTACTAGTTCCCAAAAAATGAGACCCATAAACCTGTCAGTTGTTTAGGATAATATTGGTAAATTACTTAACCGTTTGATTGGTAATCAGTTATGATTATGTATTTCAGTGTAACACGTTAAAGAACATCTTGTAATAAATTATTCCCGTTGTGATGAGCAAGGGCTAAATAAAAACAGTTTTAACGCATTAGAACCCTCCACGTTTATTTTAAAATAACTCCAACCTTTATCCTTCTCCAGGTGGAACTTTCTAAAGTTGTAAAAGCACTTCATGATCTTATATCAAGCTATGTGTGGGAATTTCTGCACCCTTGTGTTTTCCATAGGTGTAGCTGCATTACATTTCGTTTTCAAGAATCAGATTACCTGGTATGAAAACAATAGAAAAGATCTCCATCTTCAATATTTTCAGACTATTTCATTTAATTACTAACTTTTGCAGTAAAGTATCTCTTTCTCAGAAAGAGTATTTCATAAATTCATGTCCTTCAGATTTTTTTAACATACGCCAACCAAACTAATGTTTACTGGCGTGTGACGTTACTGAAACATTACCAGTCACAGATCGTTCTTTGTCACGTGACCAAAGGTAAGAAATTATTTTATTTAATTTTATGATTTGATTAAAAATAATCCGAATTTCCTTTCAAAATTCTAAAAAAGTTTCTTCTTTAAGTAGTAATCTACTCACATGAGAACAATTTGCACTATATTTTCAACACAAGCAAATAGCGAGTTCTCTTGTGACAGTTGGCTATAACTGTACCAGTTCAGTATCACATTAACTTCCCCATTCACACTTGCTGAACCTGAATACAGGTATGCCAATTGGATTCAATATCTACTTGCTGAAATAAAATAAGGAAAGTTACAAGTAACGTACAAAATAACGACCCTTCGAATACATCTTAAAAATTATAAAGTTGTGGAATAAATGCTAAGCAATTGCCTAAATTGAATGAATAGTTAAAATTCTGCTTTTGTTAAAAACATAATTTAAAAAAAAAAACTGCTCAGCAATTCTATTTAACAGACCAATATTGAATGTAATTTTATAAATTAATAAGGCAGTATTTCGTTTTCAGTGATGATTTTCTTTTTGTTTAGTATTTGCAATTAATTTAGTTTGGAATAGGTTATGTTTAGTTTATTATTAATGTGAATGCTCCATGTTGAAAACACCTCAATATCGACTCCTAGGTATTTTAACTAATTGGTCATTTGGATCCATGATGTCTGTCTCCTGTTACCTCCAACCTCAGTGTAACAAACTACACATTGTGCAAAAAACTTACATCTGTCATACAGAACGTACGAAATGCTTAAATTAACTAATCAAACTAATTTAATTGGAGAATGACACGACGTTGGAGACGTTTCTTCTACTCTTCATAGCAGTGCTGTAACCCGGACAATGAAACAGCCTTCAGCTGGTCGGTTACAGCCGTTTGAATGTTTTCTAGTGTCAGAAAACATCGCTTGAGATGAATACCCAATCTCGGGAAGAGAAAAAAGACGCAAGGATTCACTTGAAGTGAGTATGTAGCCAGAGAAGCCACGGGAATGTTTTTTCTGGCCAGAGACCCTATTTATTGAAACTGCTGTGTGACAAAGCGCGTTGTCGGGATGCGGGATCCAATCGTTTCGGATGCTTGGCCTCATACATATGACACTTTTTCAAGAACCTCTAAGCAAAAGTGTTGGTTTACTATCTGACGTTGAGGCACTCAGTGTGGACGATATCCTGGCTATCAAAGAAGGAAATCAGCAAGCTTTTGATCTTTAACTTACTCATTCTTGCTTTTTTAGACTTTGGAGGGGTTGAAGTGTGCCATTCCGTGCATGGTGTTTGGTTTCCGGGTCGTAATCAAATACTGACCAGTAATGAAACGTTCCAAACATTTTTTTTTTAAATCATTTTCAGTTGATTCCAAAAAGTCAAGGCACATTTTCGTTATGGTTACTTTTTGTTCTTGCGAAAGATTTTTGGATCCATTTTCCAGCAGATCTTTCTCATCCCCAATTCATGAACGACGAATGGTGACGCGACTCAAGTTCTACTTGTTCCCTGTCTTTCTGAGTTTCGGTTGAAGATCTCGGATTTTGCAAGCATTTCCATCGGTTCTTGCAGTTGAAGGTCTTCCGCTGCGTGGTTCGTTTTCCATCGATTCTTTTTTCTCAAAATGCCTAAACCGCCAAAAAATCTTGGCTCTTGACAAAACATTACCATCGTAGGACTGTTTTGTAAACGTTTCTGTTGCATTGTGCCCAAGTCTGAAACAAAACTTGTTAGCACACCGCTGCTCGAAATTTATGTCATTCATTCTTAGAACTTCATATACTGAGCATGGTGGGCGAGTGGTTAACGCTCTGGGCTCGTATTTAGGAGGACGCAGGTTCGAATCCCCGTCCGTGCATCCAGATTTGGGTTTTCCATGGTTTCCCCATATCACTCCAGGCAAATGCCGGGATGCTTCCTTCAAAAGGCCATGGCCGAATTCCTTCCAGTTCCTTGTCTGCAGTCCATTCCACCTCTAATGACCTCGACATCGATGAGGCGTAAGCCATAAATAAATAAATAAATTTATAAGAAAACTGGATTAACAAGAAAAATAATAAAATAAACAACCAAATGACTCGACCGAGCTAAGACCTCAACTGATTGCGTATCACATGAAGTCCTGTGCTTCCAGGGTTGCCGTATCGTGTGCTCTCGTAGGTTGCAGGTCCCACAGGCAGACGGCGACACTGTCGTTCCCGCGCTGACGTCAGAGACGGAAGACGTGATCACTAGAAACTCTGATACCAGGAAAAAAATCCTGTAATCACACAGTATTGTATTCAGAGATGTGTGTTGTAAATATAACGTGGAATACACCCTATTGTACTTGAGGAGACCATAAAAATAAAGTGGAATTTCGAAAGGGGAATTTTAAAATATTGTGTGCCCTCTCTACAGTAGTATCTGATACTGATCGGATTTTCTGCAATAAGGGTGGCGCCACAGTTTGATGGTGGATTTTAATATAACTCGACGAGACAAGCATAAAGGGTTCTCGAGATATCGAGTGTTAAAAAATAATTCTAGGTATAGTACCTCGTGCATTTGGCGACATTTTTCTTCCGATACAGGCCATATTTCAACTTAATCTCAGCATCTAGAAAGGAAACAATAACACCCATGATGCATATGCCGCTTGTAGCTGATTGTGGTTTTATAAACTTTTTTCTGGTCCGGGCCGCATTTCAACCTAGCCACCTCAATTTTGACATACGGTATCTCGAGAACTAAGAGAGATATTGAAAAATTTTACCATCCACCTTCGATTTTTTCTCGTCGAGTTACATAAAAAAAATCGCCATCAATTTACGGCACCACTGTTCTCGTAGAATCCAATGTTTGGACAATATTGAAGTTCTGCGATTTTTTGATTTGTGGATAGTGAATTGTTCTTTGAGGAATGAGTTGCTCTTTGCATGTTAGCACAACTCTCAATCTATAAATATATTTGGGGTATAGCAAATGGAAAGGCAATATTTGTAAAACAGCTGGTCTATTTTCGCTTTTTGAAAAATGCTCAATTAGCCTGTTTTGAAAGAGTACTGATGTGCTCGGTATAATTTATCTCTGGCCGCTGGTCTGAAGTTGTCGAAGGCTTATGGCGGTGCATTTGCATGCTGAACGCTACGTCTGGGGCTCAGCCGGCGCCCCTCCAAGTTTGGGGTTGAGCCGAGGATTTAGGGGATGGGGGTCCACAGTGTAGTTCCGGCAGGAAGTTCACTCCCGCTGAGAAATCGTCTCCCGATCTACCCTGCAGATGGTCTCTCAGCCTGTTAAACATTTGAGAAAAAAATAAAACACTCACTGAATAAAATATTAACTTTCAATTACTGTTATTTGCTTGATGTTGTCATATATTTAGAAATAGAATAAAGAACACTGGTCTGTTTCCAATTTTATTTAAAACCAGCTCGTACACGCGACTTCGTACGCGTGGATTAAGAATTAAATATAGAAAGTTGTTGGTAACGAAGGATTGGTCCCAAACAATATCGAGTCGGAAATAATATGACAGGAAAGCTATCACTATATCATTCTACCGTCGAACCTGACTCTTGAAGAGAATCAATTTCCAACATATTTCTGTCACCATTCGATAAGGTATCAAAATTTCGTGACTACAACTGTTAATCATACTGGAAAAAATATACTGCGCCCTTCATACAGATTTCCTTATAAAATTCCATCACAACGATATAGCCATTTAGTCGTCAAAACGTAACAAAAAGACAGAGACTTACTTCCGTATTTATAATAATATTACTGTGGTTCACACTCACGCACTGACTGCGAATAACACCCTGAGGGATCATTATAACGTAAAAAAGTGTACACCTACAACATTGCAAGACTACCTACGATTTGCCTCGCATTGCACCAATAACTTTCTAATATCTACAGTTTAACATTCAATCCGAATAACCTACGGCCCAGGCCTGACTCTTACGATGAAAAACAATTTTTAAAAATCTCAGACTCCACGTCAATTTGAACCGGAGACCACAACGTTCGTAAGCAAGTGCTTTAACCACTGAGCTGCCAGTCCACTATACGGTACGGAGACGTCCATATCCAACGTGTCTGTCTATCACCGTATTTTGAAGTTATGAGACAACATGTGTTATTTATACAGATAATTTTTTAACCAAATGTAGACAGTATTTTTCTCCTTGTTCCAGAGGATAAGTGTGCAAAGTTTCATCGAGATCTGATTAAAACTGTGGATTTGTATGAAGAACAAACAAACTAACAAACAAACAAAACATTCATCTTTATATATAAAGATTTGTAGTCTCATTTACGCTAATTAACCGCTTTGTGGATAATCACAATATTTGAAGCAAATATACATCCCCCATTACACATATCATCATGAATGTAATTGATTGCATTCAATGGAAATAAACAAGAAGATGTCACTTGTGCACGAATACAAAGTAAACTGTTCAATTCTGGGGAATGTTGTGCGCTTTAGGTACCATTGATGTACGAAAAAGTCACAGAATTGACACATACATTGGGCTGGAATTGTCTGGCAGATAGACTACGTCGGTTTCGTCGGAATTTGTTGACGAATCTGCGAAATTCTTCTTTCGTTTACGAGTGCAATGTAATACTTCGTCTACCAACATATTTAGGTCGTAATGACAGGAGAGATACGATTAGAGAAATAAGAAGCCACGCTGATGTTAATATGTATACTTTCTCTCCTCGGGCTTTTCTAAACTGGAATGCACAAAATTAGTTTACGTGTAAAGCACCCCCTTCCAGTAACAATATTTGTGAATTGCGGAGTATAGATGTAGAAGACCAAGCTTCTTAGGACAGTTAGGCCCATGTAATTAAGTACAGTAGGTATCAATTCGCGTACTAGAGAGACGGCTAGTGACTCAGTGGTAAGTTTCCTGTTTGAAAATTGATCAATAGCCGAACTGAATCCCGAAATGGCCTTGCATTCGAGAGAATGTGGGTTCGAATCCCCGTCCGGTCATCCAGATTTGGGTTTTCAACGGTTTCCCAAAATCACTCCAGACTAATGCTGAGATGGTTCCTTTTGAAAGGCCATGGCCGAATTCCTTGCCCCCAGTCCTTTCCCGCCTCTAATGACATCGAAGTCGACGAGGCGTAAAGCCATAAGCATAATAAAAGCAATGCCAGGACATAGGACATATCGGTACGTAAGGTAATATTCCAAAAGGAAACACCTAACAAATAGCAGTTGAAGTTAAAGCTAATCGCTGACTTAACTACAGCAGCTTCATTGCTTACAACAGTCTTGAGTCTGTATCTACCTGAAATGAGGAAAAAAGCTACGATTGGGGGATTAATTTGAGGTTTCGTTAATTTTGTAACAATAAAACTCCATCAGGAACAAAAAAAAGCCTTCTGTTTTTTTTTTTTTTTTTTTTTTTTTTTTTTTTTTTTTTTTTAACGAAATGAGATTTGGTGTTGAATCTGTGGTCACTAATTGTAAGGTGATTGCCACAACTTAAAGTAATTCATGCTCTCTCTCTTTCAAGCGCTGGATAAAATAATGTTTCATGAATGATATTATTTGGAAAAAAACTGCCAGTGCTGGTGTGTGCTAAGTTTGGAAAGTGTAGAACAGTAGCCTTGTATAGTATCAGAGAAATAGTACCCTGGAGGGATACAACACACGGTATCCAGATAAAAATTTGCAAATACGAAGACGGTCTCATTCCGGAAGAAAAAGTGGTCATCCTCTGGATATAAAATAAATCTGATATTCTAACTGCCTTCTTTCATCTGTGCCCTTGCTTCTAACTTTATAAAGTATTTTCAAGATACTGTATACCTAAATGAACGTAGATGATGTGAGGAAAACAATCCTAATTATTTTTTTAACTGTCATTTTCGACTGGTTTGATGCAATCCTCCATCCCTTCCTATCTTGCGCTAATCTCTTCATACCTCTTACAACCCTACGTCCTCAATAATCTGCTTCAAATGTTCTAATTTCTGACTTCCTCTACACTTTTTAACTTCGACTGTTTCCTCCAATAACAAATTAAACAATTCAACATGTCTCAAAATATGACCTACCAGCCTGTCTTCTTTTTGTAAGTTTTTTTCACAAACTTCTTTCCTCACCCATCATTTCTAAAAATCGTTCATTTCGTACTTTTCCTGCCCACTTAATTTTCAGCATTCTTCTGTAGCACCTCATTTCAAATGCTTCAATTTTTCTCCTTTCTAATATTCCTAAAGTCCATGTTTCGCTACCATAATGTGCTGTGCTCCACACATAGAGTTTTAAGAAGTTATTTCTTAGTCCTAGATCAATATTTGACACGTGAAACAAATTAATAGTACTCATTAAAAGACTGCTAGTTAAGAAATAGTACAGATGGCGACTTTAGATCTCAAGAATACGAGCGCATATACAAAATGAAAAAGTTGCAATAAATAAACAAAAATATAATACTACGAAGTAGTAAATTTCTTTGTTATGATAAACAAACATTTTCTACAGCCAAGAGTTCGAAAAAATCTGGCTGTTTTGCAAAATAGAGATTTCAACGGTTGTCGAATTTCCTTTTCAATGTGTTTCGTATACTGCAATTCAGTTAGTTGGGAAGCTTAATGGGTGTATCTGTTGTATTGGCAGCCCTGTTTGAGCGACCACGTTTGTGGCTGTTGAGTAGCAACGACTGCCAACTAGGGCGTGTGCGAGTTGGTCCTTGTTTCTCTGTAATGACATCTGACAACACGGTGCCAGCAGAACGGGGTCTAACTCTGCCACATAGACACGACAGCTACGCACAAATAGACCAACACGTAGTCTAGTAACAACATACGTGTTTCTGCACAGAATACATTAGCAATACTTAGTACCAGCTGACCTATACGATGAAAATCCATACATCCTTTGTGTAAGAAAATAAAGTGAAAATGTTTACTTCAGGAAAATGTCACAGATATGAACAATTCTTGCATTTTTGGAACGCCTAATTTGTTCTGTTTCCAAAAAAAAAAAAAAAACCTCTCTCTCTTTAGGTGCGAGATTAGTCAGTTTGCTGTTTATTTTGATGGTATTTTGTTTCATTCCTATAAATAATAATAATAAAAAAAAAACAGCGAGCGTAGTGGGTGAACGGTAACGCTCTGACCTCGTATTCTTGAGGACTCAGGTTCGAAACTCCATCCGGTTACCAAGGTTTGGGCTTCCAGTGACTTCTCAAATCACTCCAGGTGAGTGCCGGTATATTTCCTTTGAAACACCATGGCCGAATTCCTTTTAGTTCCTCATCTCTAGTCCTTTCCCGCCTCTAGACATCAGTGAAGCTTAAATCCACTAAAAAAAAAAAAAAGAAATCTCGTATAACATTCATCCAATTTACATCCTTATTCTCCTCAACCGTTTGACAGATAGAATTTTATAACCAGACTTTTTTTTTTAATGGTTTGGTTTCTCCAATAATGGAAGTGTATTTATGCGTTTATTGTTTTATGGGCATGCTTGTGATGTGTGTATGTTGAGTGAAGTGTGTTGTGAATCTATGAAAGATGGAAGAAGAGACAGCGTGGAAGCTGGGTGGTACCTGGAACCAGCCTATTGAGACCTAACCTTCCGAAGGACACCGAAGAGAAATACTACGGATGAATCGCTATCAAGAATGTCTTATACACTCAGTGCATGCCTACGCGGAGAGGTTTCGGATTGAAAACAGGACTTTGGTCGACAATTTGCAGATTATTTATTATGGACCACCACCCCTCCTACCCAGTCGGCCAAGTCCGGGTGTTGAAAATTTCTTCTATCATCAGGACTCAAACCGGCTAACCAAGTGTGAAGCGCCGAATACCACCGCGGTGCCGCAACCGACTGAGGAAACGTCGTGGTATCTATTTACAGAAAGGCTCATATACTGATCAGTCAAAACATTATGACCACCTGCTTATTAGTGTTGACCCATTTTTGGAGCGCAATACAGCAGTGATTCGCCTTCGCATTGATTCGAAAAGTACTTTTTAGGTTTCCAGAGTTGTCTGACACTAGATGTCTAAGCACAGGTCGCGCAATTCTCTTAAATTATGGACCGGTGGTTTGTGGGCGCGGCACCTGGGAACGAACATCTCGGAAACGGCGAGGCTGGTCGACTGTTCGTGTGCTACTGTAGTGAGCATCTGTGCAGAGTGGTTGAAGGACAGTGAAACCAGGAATGGGCGACTAGTTAATTGATGTCCACGCCTCATCGCAGAACGTGTAGGTTCCCCCTCTGTAAAGCGTGATAGGCGGTGAACTGGCAGGTCTGACAACAGAGCGTGGTCCGAAACACTTGTGCCTGCACCAGCATTGTACTCTGCTGGCAGATCGACGCCTATCCCGCTTTGCAGGACGGGAAAGCCCCCGAACTCCACGTTCCGGACGTCCACCATAGATGCTCGCTACAGTAGCACGCGAACATCCGACCAGCCTCGCCGTTTACGAGATGCTCGTTCCGAAGAGCCACGCCCACAATCCATCGCCCCGTAATTTAAAAGAATTTCGTGACCTGTGCGTAGACATCTGCTGCCAGATAACCCTGGAAACTTAACAAGGACTTTTATAATCCATGCCTCGCCGAATCACTGCTGTATTGCCCTCCAAATAAGGACCAACACAATAATAAGCAGGCGGTCATAATTTTTTGTCAGATCAGTGTATAACATCGGAATATTTGAACACGAATGAAAAATAAAAAAAGGCATCTTGAATATGTACCGTAACAACAGTTGTATAGAGCACTTGAAACACTGATCCCCGGTTAGGGGACATCCATTAATTACGTGAGGTGAAATAGGGGGGGGGGGGAGGTCCGGCGAAATCTCACCAGATCTCACCAGAGGGGGGGGGGGGGTCCGGCCATATCTCACGATCTCACCAGGGGGGAGGGGTTTCCAGAAATCCCGGAAAAACACCTCACGTAATTTGTGGATGCCCCCTTATTAAAGCAAGCGGCCCACCATTTTATATGTGAAGTTTACACTGGAATATGATTTCTCAGTGATATTGAAGGCTATTAAATACTAATGGGAGACAGTTGCAGTAGTTTCTATTGTAATTTACATATAAACTCCTCATTAGATTTTGTAAAACATTCACCACTTTTTAAAGATAGTATGAGCGTTACCCATAACTTAAATACTACAAAGATTTGCTGAACGATAACTAGTTAAGTGTGATTAATTACTAATAATCTTTAGAGCTATTGGAAGAATATACATTCTTCTTAGCCTCCTACTTAAGTGATGATGTAGCCGTGGGCACCTTAATTGGAATACCCTGAATTTAACTCATACTACATGTATTATTTAGCAATTTAGCAACATGATACAGTGGTTGCAAAAATTTGAGAAGTAGTCCTAAAACATATGTATTTTCAATTAGAAAACCATGGAATGATCAGAGCCTAAATTTTGGATCTGGAAAAAAAACAACATATCCGGCAAAAACGAAAACTTGTAATCATGTAATGTGAAGAAAGGTGTTAACTTCCACATTAACGCTAGTCGTAAACAAGAATACAGAGTGGTGGTTCAGTAGGAATGGTGAATAAGAAGGAGGTGGTAGAATGAATACTATTGAATAAAAAAGTTCATATGAACATAGCCTATGTCCGATTTCCATTCGTTTTGGAGATACAGGTCCTGGAATCTTATGCATAAAATAAACCTTACCCCATTAGATTTCTGTGCGTGGACATGGTTGAAAAACGAAGTAAACACAAGATACGAATTACTCGCTCGCACTGCAAACACTGCTACCCTCATAAAAGTACACCAAGACGTACTCAGTAGAGATACACATAGTGTTGTGAAGATAGTTGAAGTTGATGGTGGAATTTTCGAACATTTAATTTAAACTTTTGCAAAATATGCGTGTAGTTTGCATAACTAAATTAATTTAATAACTTATATGTGTGCTCTTGGTCATTTTCTGAAGATTATTTTATGCATAACATTGCACCACCTTTATCTCCGAAACGAATGAAAATCGGACGCCGGTTTATAAGAAAGTTTTTACTCAATATTGTTCACTATACCATCTCATTCAATATTTACCGTTCCTCCAGAATCACCCTGTGTAATTATACGTAAGTCTGCCAAGCGCACGAGTGGGCAAGAGAAAAATTACCTCCGACTTCACAGTCTGAAGTCTCATTCTTTAATCTCTGATTCCCCATTACCGACTGTAGACACAATTCCGCCGTGAAAAAGAAATTTAGTCAGGGTGCTCAAAAGGACGGAATCTATTTCTCTCCCCCCCTGAATCCTTTCACGATCTCTTCAAAAAGTTTCCGGAGCAGAATTTCGGCCAATAAGCTCCGGTCGCAAAAAATAAAGGCTTTCTTTCCAAGTTGGGGCGAGCCGGCCGTTGAGGGCTCGCGACTGGAGTGGCCCTAATTGAGTGACCCCAATACACCGCACAGGCCTCTACTGCAAAACACTGCAGGATTGCACTGCACGAGAAATACACAGTCCAGTCACATTAATGTGACCACCACCTTCTTTCGACGTCAACGTGAGATAACCAATCACAGAAGGCAGGTGGCAGCCAATACAGTGGAGTGTATATAAAGGATGTCCTAGGGCATCGGAAAGCATTTCAATCGTTGGCGTAATGCAGAAACGTAGCGATTTATCCGACGTCCAAAAGGACATGATTATTGGCTTTAGGACCAAGGGTGGAATCATTTCGGAAACAGCTAATTTTGTGAACTGTTCACGTGTCGCCGTGGTAAAAGTATACCGTGCATGGCAAAATGGCACTATTCAAAATCAGCGGCGTGGAATATGTGGTGCACCACGGGCGATAGATGACAGAGCCGAACGAAGGCTACGGAGATACGTTCCGGTAAATAGACCTTCAACTGTTGAGCAACTGACCGCCCAGATGAACCAAGGGATTACCAAGAGTGTATCCTCAACAACGGATCAGCGAACGTTGCTGTGCATGGGCCTCCACAGCAGACGCCTAGTTAATGCACCTACGCTAACTGTTGTTCATCGGCGACGAAGGCTGGAATTTGCACGCCAGTACAGCAACTGGACGTCCAAAGAATGGCGACAGGTGGCTTTTACCGATGAATCACGTTTTATGCTCCATCGGACAGATGGACGTTGGCACATACGGCGTGAAACGTCTGAAGGCAAACACCCAGGGTGGAGGAGAGAGCATTATGGTCTGGGGAATGTTTTCCTGGCATTCACTGGGTGAACTCATCATTGTGGAAGGCACGATGGATCAGCACAAGTACATATCTGTCCTTGCGGACCATATCCACCCCTACATGAGAATAATTTTTCCTCAGAATGATGGCATCTACCAGCAGGACAATGCGAGGTGTCATGCAGCTCGCAGTGTATGTAAGTGGTTTAAAGAGCACCAGGATGAGTTTACCTTACTCCCCTGGCCAGCAAACTCACCGGATTTAAACCCAATCGAGAATCTGTGGGACCACCTCGATCGGGTTGTTCGCGCCATGGATCCTCAACCGCGCAATCTAGCGCAGCTGGCCACGGCACTGGAGTCGGCATGGCTCAACATCCCAGTGAACACCTTCAGAAACCTAATTGACTCTGTTCCTGCACGCCTCGCAGCGATCCGTTCTGCCAAAGGTTGTTATTCTGGTTTTTGAGAGGCGGTCACATTAATGTGACTGGACTGTGTATAATTACATTACGAAACAACTAAGTGCTCAGTTGCTGTAGGAGATCGCTGTTAGTTTATTTAGTTCGTTCATGGATTTGCAGTTTTTTGTCAGGTCGCCTGCTGATTTATAACTTTCAGCAAAGTATGAAGCTTAACTTCTAAAACTAGTCGGTGATAAGGTATGTTCTAGAATAACAACACCGTCAATACACGATTTATTTAACTTTTTTACTCCCGTGTAATCCACGTAAACACATACACACAAATGCATCAGCTAATTCCAAAGATTTGTAGCACATTATGAATAACCTCACCTTCTCGTAATCTCGGGAGCTTTAACGCGCAGTTCAGAACTTTCGAGAGAACATTAAAAGAAGCCGACAGTACCTACTCGAGTGCTAACAATCGCTCAGACAGGTAGAAATCGTGTAAAGACGATTGAACGTGAACAAAACAACTTATAATCACGAAGAAAATAAAGAATATTGGCAGCCATTTAAACATAAACGTGACAAATTTAAGCAATTCGTACTTAAAACATAACATTCAAAATTAAAGTCTCTTAATTAATATTTTAAACATCATACTGCTCTTAATCATACTACACTTCATCTAGAAATATTCGATCGATCAAAAAACATTCAAAAGAAAAATATAACAATTTACATTTTATTATTGTTTATCTCTCTCCGACACGAATACACGTATTATATTTGTTCTCCAGGTGGAGCCGTGTCGATTTATTGAAAACTGACGTTTTAACCATCTTGCTGTGTCTGTTGCCGCTGATACGTATATAAGGCCATGGCCGAATTCATTCCTTTTGCTACCACCATGTCGTCTCTAACGATCTCGACGTCGACAAGGCGTAAAGGCCTATGCATCTCTGGGAGACCTAGGTTCGTTAATATAAGATAAGATGCAGGAAAGGTTATTTAATCTGTGATGATTGACATCAAAAATAGAACTAAAATCTATGAAGTATTCATTATTCTCTAAAGTGAAGATCTATACCTTGTTGTTGTCCAGTTTGCTTCAGATGTATTATTTTAGTGGTTTGCTCCATAATTATTAAGTTACGTCAATGTTTCCTGTTTAAAAACCTCGAGCTGCTACTTTGTCCTTTAAGCTAATCTTGAACATGCTACATCCTATCCTTCACATGTAAAGCTTATTTCCCTTTGTTACCTGTTTCATGTGTTGTCTTTAAAACTAACAGAAATAGCTTTGAAACTCTCATTGAGTTTCGGCTCTGCGTATCGGAATAAATACATTTTGCCTTTCAAACACCCGAAACAGAATTTTCCAAATGAAGAAGTAGAACCAGAGGGAAAACAGACACGAAACGCAATACCGCGACATCGAATCTCATAACTCGGCGGTAACAATATCCAGAGCGATGCCATTAGCTAATGACGTCAGCTGCTTTTGTGCCCCGCGAGCGGTGGCGTCTGTCGGCACTGCTGCCAACATCCGTAAACTGAAATACACACAGTCGTCGCCGACGAGGTAGACAACGTGATGCTCGGGGCAAGAAAAGTCTCCCTTGTAGGTTTCCTGCGAGCCAGCTAAGTGTACGCACAGCCAGCAAAACACTTGTTCTTGACCTTTGATTTGGTTCCTAACTTCATGTTTGATTCAATACTTTGAAGTAGGGGATGCTACCTACAACACCAAAATGAACGAAGATATAGGAATTCATCAACTGAGTTATTGTACATTTATTGTTCAGCATTAATCTCAATCTCTATGATATATATAGTATATATATATATATATATTAAATTCGCGGTTATCCGAGTTCAGATTATCCGAACTGCAGGGTTAACCGAGGCAAATTTTTGAAATATGATAGGGAGCTTTTATGAAGATATGGGATATTTTTCCAACTAGAGTGTGTACGATATTAAGCGTGGTTCTGTGTCGAGTATGAGTCACGTCTACTGGCTGTTGTTAGGTCGATCCTTTGCTGTTGTATGCGTATGACACAGAAGACAAATAAAGGCTTTTTTGGCAAGTGATCTTAATTAATGTACAAAAAACAAATTAGTTTTACACTAGAAATAAATTGTATTATTTCAGTTTCAATACGTTTTTTGATTCATTGTAACCTCTTTCCTTGACCTCCGGTTATGCCAGGTGGTCCTGGTCCCGTTTACGTCGGATAATCTGACTTCTACTGTATATATATATATGACAAAAGTATTTGACTAGCCAACGCCTATTAAAGAAAATATCATTGGCATAACAGACATCTCTAGTTATTTTGCAGAAATCTTCTTTACCACCTTTACCCAACATCTTGGGTTCGGCTAGTTTCAGTGAGTTTTACTCATCGTTGTGTAAGAGATACGTTGGTTCTTGTTGATTGATCCCCTTGGTGTTATTCACGTTTTGGGCAAAACAAATTCAGTTATTCGGCAACGAACGATTGAAGAATATTTCTTCACACATTTTCTTGTGTAGTACCAGTTGAAGGCTGATTATTTTTAGAAATCGACAACACAGTAATTTTCAACCCTTCTTTCGAGCATTTATTCTTCATATGTTGATCTATTCAGAACACCATTTTTCAAAACATTAAATATTGCCTCGACCACATCAGTTCTGTCAGCTACCAATCGAAACTGAATACTGCCGCCGATCGTAGCTGCAGGCAGGGTCGTAGTTATTTTACATCCCCTTATTTTTTGTGGTCTGCCACCGGCCGCCAGGTTGCAAGCACTGAAGCCGCGTTCCCACGATCTCTTGTAACAGAGGCGAGACGGGACGGGACGAATACTCAGTAACACGCCATGGGAACAGGGCCGCCTCTGCTAGCGGAGACGAGACGCAGCTACCCACTCTGAGTCGGTAAACACCACAGGCATGAGTAGCGGTGCGCTGTTGCCATCGGTTTGCAGCACAGGTGCGCTCCACTTCCGTTGCTGTAAAGTGCTCTGTGCCAAACCACACTAGGCAACGTGGGGGGGGGAGGTGGCGGCGAGGTAAGCTAGGGCTAACCTGCGGCCCGCGCTCGTCCCTACACTTCGGCTAATGAGGTACCGTCCCGTCTCGTCTTCGTTACAAGAGATCATGGGAACGCGGCTTGAGACAGACAATTTCAAATCACGTACATACTGAAAAAACTACTCCGAACTGAAACCTCTCTACTATAATAATAAATATAAATTTACAAAGATCTATACATAATGTATATACAGATACGTCACAGTTGACATGGTCAAATTTGGAGCTGCGGTTTTATAGCTGCATGCCCTTACTGACGTAAAGAGTTTTATACCTACCACGAGATCGGGTAAATACTTATGTGAGTACTTAAGTGTTGCCATCTATCAATGAAACGTGTAACTATGTTCAAGCGTGTGAGCCACACTGGCGGGCAACTTAACTAAAGTAATCCCCTATAATTTTACATTTTAAAAAAATAAATATGGATCCCCACATGTCGATCTAAAACATGTGACCCAAGAAAATTTGTAATCAGGTCCACTGGGACAATATCCGAGGAACCCTTTACCTTAGTCATCATTTCAGTATTTATATATAAAAAAAGGAAATGCTGATGTAAGGTTGGATCTTTGTGACAAATCATGTTTTTCCCTGACTTATTTTTGAGCTGTAACGCTGAATTAAACACTGATTGAACGTTTCTGATTTTATTTAAATGTATTTTATATGGCATATAAATGCATATTCAGGCGATTTTACTAGAGTTGGCCATATTGCGATAATATTTATGGTCATATTTTGAGGAAAAAATTGGTGACTTTTTAACAGTACCGGGACTTTACTGGAAGTCATAGACAATAAGGAATTAAGATAATTATTCTCAGAAATTTACTAATTGTCACTGAACTGTACAGAATTCACCAGGGAAGAATTAAAGTTATTGATCATTGTCACTGTCTAAACGTAAATGTTCCACCCGCCATTTTAATCTCGACAACGCAGCTGTCGTTAAAAGTGTGGAAACCGAAATAGGTCAAGCAAGGAGCAGTGTGGCTAGTTCGCTAAAGAACAAAGTTGATAAAAAGTTGAGTGGGAATACTGGATACAAAACAATTTTTAAATTTTACACAGTGGTTAAACTCTTTTTACTGAAGATGACCCACAATTAAATTGCAGTGACTTGAGTTTGTTCAAGTAGGATCCTGTGACAGCTTGCGAGGTCGAACGAAGCTTCCCACATTACTAGACTGTTTTAAGTGACAACAGGAGAAAATTCTTCGTCGAGACGCATGTGGTTATACACTGCAATGTTGGCATCAAACAACAATAAACAATGGTATGTACACTAATTTATAACAAATTTATAATAAATGCCAATTTTTAGAAGTCAAAATCTTGTAATTTATTCTTTTACAGGAACATGAAAATAATTTTCGAAAAATATTAATTTCGCTATGGTGCAGTGTACGGAAGCAAATTATTTTGGCTACATGAAAGCGACACTACTAGATAAATAAATAATTTATAAATGAGAATGTTTAAATGTATCGTCAATTTAAATCTTTGGTCATATTTTGTCATTTTTAGGTCACATTTGCCCATTTTGGAGGTCATACTTGCACTCATATTTCGCTATATTTTGGATCATAAATATCCGAACCCTACTGATATCATTATTCCTCGGGAAACCACGAACGGTCGTACGGACGTTTAATTTACATAGTTTCGATCTGATACGCATTCCGTAATGGTAACAGAATCTACACTTTTCAATAAAATCCGAACCACGGAACGTTCTGATAAACTCATATTCGAAGCCTGACTCCACCGGGGCTTGAACACGTAACTCTGAGTTTTCAAAACGGGTACCTAAAGCACCGCGCTACCAAACCACTGCAGGACGATCAACAGCAAAAAGTCCGGGAAGTGGTAGAGATATTTAGAGATCAATTAAATATAAACACAGACGTAGGGACTGAGATAAGCGTGGAATTGCGTTTTATACGACCATGGAAAACGTCTCGCTGAAAATAGAAACATAGAGGAATAGCAACATTCATCATCCAAACTGCTAAGATAATAATATTTCTGGAACGTATCCAGTTTGTTTAGTTCTGTTGGCGTAGGCAAGATTCTGTAAAGAGTGAAATTCGGCTTAGAAGATGTACGGAGGATTTGTGCGAAACAATTAATCAACAAAACTCAGCTCAACGTCCGACTAACGGACGTGCACAAATCGACGAATACAATTAAAAGTTTTATGGGTCGATTAATATCGAAGATATAAGACAGTCTATAATTAGAAGCAGCTTCCCGAGTGAACATGAGAGGAAAGCCGTGTTTGTCGCATTGTCTCCGGTGGCTAGTTGGTGGTAACACCTGAGCCACTTCACAATTTAGCCTCATGAACGACATTCCTAACCGCACAAAACTTTCAATTACGGGATGACTGAGCAGCGTCCCTGCTTGATCAGAGTGGGACGAGACGAATATTAGAAATCATACACTTTTATCTTCTGAAAAACTGAGATAAGGTAAGCTCAGCTGTATATAAAAATTAGGATACGTTCAAAGACCTCCAACAACAACGCCATACACGCAAGATCATAACAAACGTCGGGTTGCTGAAGAGTTTACCAAGGATCCAACAAGTCAAAAAGGACCTAGAGAGGGCCCGAGTACACACTTGGGAATTTATTCAGTCAAAATGTCAAGAGATGGGTAGTGCAGCCAGAGAATAAGTTCCAATAAGACCAGGAACCAAGGGGACTGAAGAAAGAAAGACTGGTCACGTAGAGAAAACGAGAGTGATATAGAAGATCAGAAAGACGACTAATAAAAGCACTGCGTGATACAATTGGGTAGATAAGCATATAATAATACACTGGTGTGCAAAACTTAAGGACGAAAGTAACTTTCGCGTTCTGTGCCACTACCAAGTAGCATAACTCGATGAAATTTGAACCATTCAAAGAGTGAACTGATACAGTACGGATCAGTAGGCAACTGGAAGAAATACGCGATGTGACGAATACAAATGACACTTTTATGCGGAGACAATAAATTACTCTGAAGCCACTTCGACTCATGGTGGTCCCCTGGACATTACAAAAGGGAGGTACATGGTTCTATAAAAGGTTTGTGATCACCAGAAACAACGATACATTCTCTGCAACGTTCTCCCTTCCTAGCCGCAAGGTTGGTAACGAGTTTTTGTGGTAGGACCTCCAATTCTTCCACTAGGGTGTTTGATAATTCCTGGATGGTCTCTGGTAATTGCGTACCAGCTGCAATACGTCTCCCCCAACGCAACCCACATGAGCTCGATGGGATTTCAGTTGGAGGAACTGGTAGGCCAGTCTATTCGCTGAATTTCTCTCCTTGGAAGAGATGCTCCACCTGCGTTGTTCGATACGGTCATCAATAAAAATAAATTCAGAGCCGAATTCTCAACCATTGGGAAGGAGTACGACGTTGCGATATCGTTGACCGGTCAGTGTACTGAGTTCAAAGATCAGGAAGTCGGTACTCTCATGTAACATTATGCCTCACCTCACCTTAACACTTGGCCTACCAAAACGGTCATGTTAGACAATGTTCCTGGTTGCATTACCTGTTCTCACCTCTCGCCAGATGAGGGTACGTCCAGAATCACTACTCAGACTGAATCAGCTCTGATCTGACAAGAGCAAGCGACCCTACTCCTTATTGGTCCAGTCGTTATGCTCTTGGCACCATCGCAAACGGTGGTACTGATGTGCAGGTATCAACGGAACACGGTGTCATAGTCGTCGATCAAACAGACCACACCTATTCAGACGCTATGTCACCGTGGAGAGTGAGATTTCACGTCTTACAGTCCTTAGAAATGTGGTTGCAACTGCACACGCTGTTTGACGTGTGTCTCTTCTTACCTGTTTCAGAGTGTATTGATCATCTGCTGCTGTAATTGATCATTGTTGACCACTTCCTCTCCTTCGGGGAGCAGTGCCTGTGGTTCAAAATGATCCCCATGTACGTGAAACAATTTTGCTGTATATGATTTATAGCGTCGTTTATTGTATTATCTAAGCTTTCGGCTGTTATACTCCAGCCTTCTTCAGAGATACTGTTTATATTTATGTTCACATAGCAACAGTCGCCAAGCATCGCAGAGGACAAGGCCACTATCTTCGTTGATGTTGTTGGAATTCCTTAAGATGTCTGCTGCCTCTTTCACACGTCAAGGCGACCACTGGTCTTCTCTCCACAGTAGCCTCGTGTCTTGAAATTTTACTTCATGCCCGGTGTCAATAGAATGGCGAACGACGGCAGATTTGTCGCTGATGTTATATTTGTAGTGGCGAATATGTTCTTTAAGTCTTTCCGCCACTGTGCGACCTGTCTCGCCGATATATACACTGCCACAGCTGCAGGGGATTTCATAATCACCTGTAAGCTGGTGTGGGTGTAATCTGTCTTTTACCCTGGATAATGACTGGCCAAGATTACAGTGAGCTTTAAACACGATTCGCACCTCCACCCGCTTAAACAGTTTCCCAATCCGGTCAGTGATGCCACGTATGTATGGGAGACAGGCGAATTTTCTTGGCACATTAGTATCATGAGATAAGTTGATATCTTCCATGGGTTTTTTAGGTCTGAAAACCATTCTGATGTCTGATCCACTATAGGCGTTGGCTCGGAATATTTTTTTAAGAGTCTCCATTTCTTCCTTCAGTCTTTCCGAGTCACATACTTTCCTCGCTCTTAAATTCAGTCATGTTGATACGCCTCTCTTCGTTGCCGGGTGAAGGTGCAACATGGCGTGCAGATATCTATTGGTGTGGGTCGCCTTGCGATACACCGTACGACCCAAACGTCGCTTTTGATACAGGACATCGAGGAATGGCAGTTGTCAATTTTCCTCCACTTCCATGGTGAATTTGATTCTTGGATGGGCACTATTCAGGCGGTGTAGAAACATCTGCAAATTCTTCTTACCGTGAGGCCAGATGACATAGGTATCATCAACATACCGGATCCACATTTTCGGTTTTAGGCACGCATGGTTAACCTCTATTTCGAATGCTTCCATAAATATGTTGGCAGCTACAGGTGAAAGTGGTGAGCCCATGGCCGCACCTTCAACTTGAGCATAAAGTTCACCAACATATAAACAGTTGACTTAAGGTAGAACTCTGTCAGGTCAGCCCACTCAGTAGACATTCCTTGTGCACGAAGTTTAGCACGTATTACAGCAACGGCTTCGTCTACCTGCACGTTAGTGAATAATGAAACAACATCAAAACTCACCATGATGTCAGTCTTTTCTAGCGTCAGATCATCAATTATTTGTATAAAATGATCTGAGTTCTTTACAGTTGATCTTATATCTCCGGTATGATGTTTGAATTTTCTGACAATTTACCGCGCAAGTGGATGTGTAGGTGAGTTGACCGCGCTCACAATCGGACGTAAGGGAATCTCTCTTTTGTGCACTTTGGGTAATCCATAGAACCTGGGCATCGTGCAGTTGCTTCTTTTTAGATTTATCTTGTCCTCCTGCTCAATTGCTTTTGAGGTGTTAACTCTTCGGACTACCTCTGTCCTAATCTTCTGCAGTGGTTTCCTGCTTAACTTTGCATAAGTGTTCTCTGACAACATCTTCTTAATTTTAGTATGGTAGTACTGCGCTTTCATTACTACGGTCGCACACCCCTTGTCAGCTGGGAGAACCACAATATCATCACGTTGCCGTAATACCAGCAAGGCTGATCTTTCTTCCCTAGACAGATTGCTGCGTGGCAGTTTTGCGTGGGCATGAATGAGAGCTGTCTCTTGCCGGATGTTATTTGCCTGATCGGTTTCTAACCCCACAATGGCAGTCTCAACGCCCGCTATGATAAATTAAGTTTGCAGGTGTGTGGGAACAGGGGCAAAATTAAGACCTTTCGTTAGCAAAGGTATAGTTGCTTAATCTAGTTCCTCATCCGTTAGATTCACCACTATATTGGCAAGTTGCGGAATGTAAGTATGTTGTTGTTCTGCCTTGAATGTTTGAAATTTACAAATCTGTGCCTCTCTAATATTATTCAGCACTCGCAACGCGTATTTCGATGAAACTGTATCCAACATAAATATAAACAGTATCTCTGAAGAAGGCTGGAGTATAATAGCCGAAAGCTTAAATAATCCAATAAACGACGCGACATAGTCCGTAAAACTATAAATCATGAACAAAGACGGCCGCGGAAGTCTTAATAATCTTTTAATTTTGTTGTAGCTTCACTTGGGGCCGGTCTCTTTTCCTCTCCGCTGGGATAGTAGGATGGCCTGAGTTTTGCCAGAGTTAATGGTGATGCGCCATCTTCTTGTCCAGGACTCAATTTTGTCTGAGAATTCCTGCAGAGTGTAGTGCAGACGTCGAATAGCTATTTCCCTCCAGCGGCTGATAGTGAAAATCGCCATATCATCATCGTATTGGGCCATTTTTGGATTGCTGACGTGTAAACGAGTACACTAATCAATCCTGTGCAGATCCTTATCTGAATCAAGTATCGCTTGATCCTGAGGCACATGGACAAATTATAAGTAAAAAGATCTCATTTAAAATTGAATACGAGTAAGACCAGAAATATTTATTTTTTAAGGTTCAATTATTCGACTGCGAGAGCTACAGAACGCACGGTCGAGTATGGGAGAAGAGGAACTGTCAGCCATCAAGACATCATTAAATGTTTTTCTTGTTCTACGATTACGTCGAAGGAGAGCAAAACACTTCTGTTATATAAATTAAGATTGACAGTTCTCAATGTACATAACTTTATTTCTTTAGTAAATTACTTTGTTTTTGCATTTTAGGCGAAATAAATGGCATTAGTTTTTATCATTTCATATAAACATTTAATAATAACAACGAAATTGAATTTGTTGTGAGAATTACTATAAGCAGAAGGTTTTGCTTCCCATCTGTCGCTCTCAGAAAAGAAACTCTAGTAATCATGTTATATCGAGTGAGAAGATGTGTGACACTATATACACATTCACAAAATAAAAAATCAACTCCACACTGGATCGGGGAGTCTACCCTGCGTACAGGCCATATTGATTGCGTTTTAAGTGCTAGGCAAATGATGGACGGTACCCAATATCCGTCACATAAACAACAAGTCTCGTAAACAAAAATGCACTTACGATACAGAACACAAGTTATATGATTGGCGGACAGAAACATTCCACCATTAGGATAAACGCTCCAAATTTACCAAATCTTGTTCTAGATATGGTGAAGCGTCACCGCACTCTTAATCCACACTGGGTATCAGTGCAAGCAGGTAGCCAGTGTCTGCTTAGTGCATGGTAACTGTAACGAGAGCACAGTCCGTTCGTACACAAGCTATAATAGCTTGTGAAATGTACGGAAAACTTGCGTCAATGTGACGTAAGTGTTTTATAAGTTATATCAATGAGCGTTGATAAATATATCCAAAAATATTTCTGCAAGGACAGTGAGCTTTTCATTTCCAGATTATTAAAAAATAGCTTTCAGTTTGTTTATCCGAGCTAACGGCTTGCGAGTATTGAAAGAGGAGAATTTGGGCCGATCTCCTCTGAATAACACGCCGTCATCCAATTTCAGGATAGCTTAGTTATGGCGACAACTTCAGGACAAGCTCACAATCCACTGTACCACATACAGTTTTCATAATTAATTGAAGCTAGTAAAAATGTTTAAAAGTCTCACAAATACTGTTGAAGATGCTGTAGAAAATGGGATGAACTGCGTTCGGCCAAAAATAAACAAAATTCAGTTTCATTGTTGAATAATCAGTTTTTATAAAAATTGAGAAATATTTCGCTTATGGGTACAAGATACTTTTATGCCATTTGTTGATTTATAAAAAGCTTTTGTTAATGTTAGGTGAGACAATATGTTCAATGTTTTAAAGAAGTCAGGTCTAAAATATCGATATAGAATAATACTTCATAAATTATATAAGAATCAAGTAGCTATAATAAAAGTAGAGAATCATGAGAAACATGCATCAGTTTAAATGGGTGTGAGACAAGGTTGTAGTCTATCCCCGCTAATATTCAACTTGTATGTTTAAGAAGCAATAAAGGAAGTAAAAACATCATTCGGTATAAGTGTTCAGGGGAAAAAAAAATCAGTATGATACGATTTGCTGATGACATTGTCTTTTAAGCAGAACAGGCTGAGGATATTGAGAAGTTACTGAATCGCATGAACAAAATAATGAAGGATGATTTTGGACTAAATACAAATTAAAGCAAAAGTGATGAAATGTAGCAGACATGATACCAATCACAGTAGATTAAAAATAAAAATAGGATCGGATACAATCTACATCTACATCTACATCTACATATATACTCTGCAATTCACAAAATTGTGGGTGGCAGAGGGTGCTCAGCACCAAAGCTAATCTCTTTGCTGTGCATTCCAATCCCTAATGGTACGAGGGAAAAAAGAATTCATATAAGAATCAGTCCGGCACCTTATTTCTCTAATTTTATCTTTCCTGTCCTTCCGACTCAAATAGGTTGGTGGAAGAAGTATTTCACTACACTCATGAGTGAAAGTTGGAGTACGCATGTTTTCCAATAAGTTTAAACGAAACGTGTGTCGTCTATCTACCAGAGACTCACAGCCTAGTCTACTAATCAGTTCTGTGACGCTTTCATAAGGACTGTAGCAAGCGGTCACGAATCGAGCGGCTCTTCTCTGTACTTTCTCTATACTTTCGATCAATCCCTTACGAAACGGGTCCCAAATGGCACAACAATAATCCAAATGTGGACGCACAAGAGATTTGTACGCCATCTCCTTTGTTTGTTCATTACAATTTTTCAAGATTCTACCTATGAATCGCAGCCTAGAATTTGCTCTACCTACTAAAGAATTAATGTCTATGTCCCATTTCATGTTCCTTTGTACTGTTACTCCCAAATATTTAATAGAATCGACCATATCAATAACTGTATTGTTTAACTCGCATTTCTGAACAATCAGATTCTTTTTGTTAGTTATGCTCATTGTCTTGCACTTTTTACAGTTTAGAGTAAGTTGCCACTCAGCGCACCAAGCCAAAATAACATCCAGATCGCGCTGAATTTCTAAGCAATCGGCCAAAGTTCTTACTTCCCTATAAATAACCGCATCATCAGCAAACAATCTAAAAAGGCTTTTCACTTTGTCTCCGAGATCGTTTATAAAAATTAAGAAAAGAAGTGGTCCTATTACACTTCCTTGAGGTACACCCGATGTAACATCTAGATTAGAAGAACTTTCTCCTTCAACGACAACATACTGCGACCGACCAGTTAGAAAATCCTTTATCCATTCACAAAGCTGATCCGATATACCGAAAGCTCGAAGCTTCGCTAAAAGGCGGTTGTGTGGCACAGAGTCAAAGGCTTTCTCGAAATCTAAAAAAATTGCATCTACTTGTGAACCTGTATCGATAACTTTCATTACGTCGTGTGTAAATAGGGCCAGCTGTGTTTCACATGATCTTTTCTTCCGAAATCCATGTTGATTTGTTGTAAGCAAATTATTATAATCTAGAAAATTCATAATGTTCGAGCATATAATATGCTCCATAACTCTACTACAAACAGATGTTATAGATATGGGACGATAGTTCCCAGGATCACTTCGATCACCTTTTTTGAAAATCGGAGTTACTTGCGCGATTTTCCAGTCTGAAGGTACTTTTCGCTCTTCTAATGATTTACTGAATATATCAGACAGAAATGGCCCGATTTCTGCAGCATACTCTGAAAATACTCTTACTGGAATTCCATCCGGGCCCGGTGCTTTCCCCCACTTCAGGAGCTCTAACTGCTTAACGATACCTGCAGTATCTATTCGTAATGATTCCATCACCGACTCGCCACGGCGTGGGAAAACGGGAATACTATCCTTATGTTCATTTGTAAATGAATTTCTGAATACAGTATTTAGTACGTTAGCTTTATCGCGGCTTTCATTAACCTCGGAAACTTCACGAATTAGTGCTGTAATATTGCTGTTGGTACAATTAACTTTTCGTACATACGACCAAAATTTCTTTGGGTTTTCTGTGAGACTCTTAGAGAGAGAGTTGGAGTGAAAATCGTTAAAGGCCTCGCGCATTACATTCTTAATACGTCCTCTTAAATCAGCTAAGGTTTCTAAATCGCTGCGACACCCCTTCCTTCTTGAGCGTGCGTGTATTTTTCTTTGTTTTTTTGAGTAATCTTTTGACTTCGCATGTGTACCACGGTGGATCATCCTCTCCCTTTATTGTCCGCTTTGGTATATGTATTTCCATGCCTTCCCTGACTATATGTATAAAACGATGCCACATCTCTTCAACGGTGTCCTTTGTTGACTTGAAGTTATGGTATTTATTCCTCAGGTAGGTTCTAAAACACTCCTTTGAGGCCTTACTGAATTTGTATACAATCCGCCCTTTTTTCCTTTTTCGCTCGGTCATTAATTTGATAGTCGCAATTACCGCTTTGTGATCGCTTATTCCTGTGGTCGTTGAAATGTCGGTGAATAATTCTGGCCTGTTGGTAACCAGCAAGTCTAAAATGTTTTCGCTACCGTTATGACACCGCGTAGGTACATTAACTAGCTGCTCGAGATGATTATCTGACAACAAATCGAGAATTACTTCAGAAGCTGCCTTATCCCTGCTACCTGTGATGTGAACGTAATTACGCCAGTCAATATAAGGCAGATTGAAGTCGCCTCCTAGAATCATAGCATGATCTTTAAAACGGCTAGCTATACTATTTACATTATTTCTTAACTCCTATACAATAGGAGAAGTAACTGAATTCTGCTACTTGGGGAGCAAAATTACAACCGATGGCCGAAGCAGGAATGATGTTAAAAGCAGAATAGCACTAGCAAAAAGAGCCTTCATGAAAAAGAGAAATTTTTAGTTTCAAATATTGATCTAGGGCTCAGAAAGGACTTTTTTAAAATCTCTGTGTCGAGCAAAACACTTTATGGCAGCGAAGCGTGGACTTTATGAATACGAGAAAGAAAGAAAATTGAAGCATTTGAAATGAGGTGCTACCGAAGAATGCTGAAAATTAAGTACGAAATGAACAAGTTTCAGAAATGATGGGTGAGGAAAGAAGTTTTTGGAAAAAACTTATAGAAAAAAGACTGATTTGTAGGTCATATTTTGAGACATGTTGGATTGTTTAATTTGCTGGTGAAGGGAACAGTCGAAGGTAAGAGGGGTAGAGGAAGGAAGAGATTAGAATATGTGAAGCAGATAATTGATGTCATGGGTTGCAAGGGATATGTAGAGATAAAGAGGTTAGCACAAGATAGGAAGGGATGGAGGATTGCATCAAACTAGTCGAAGCACTGATGACAGCAAAAGAATAAACAAAAAAGAACTATATAGACTGTACGGATTATAGTGTGTGCAAGTAGGTGATTTGTGGGAGTGATGGCCCTGGGTCGACAATGCCCTGGAAAATGAGCCGAGGACGGAGGTGCACTCCACTCCCACTGTGCGGTAGAGTCACACCTGGAAGTTGTCTTCCATCCCACCGGTCCAGCCGCCTGCCCCCAGGGGCGCAGAACCGGCAGGCGAAATGTCGGTTGTCGCAAGAGGCCGCTTGACTCAGGCGTCTGTTCGACCACCAGGGGAGATGTTGCCAGCTCCTCCAGATGACTCGTTCTTTAGTCCCTGTCAGGCTTCGCGACCCTTTCTAGGGCATGGTGTATAAGTCCAGTCAGTCACTCCCAGACCTATGTAACAGCCCTCAATCCTAAACTTTAAATGGAATTGTGTTTTATGAAGCATTTGTGGCAAGCTAGAGTTTGACTGAATATGATTTTGTATGATCGTCTTGTAATTTACTGTAAATAGATTTTGTTTTCTTAAAAGAAATTATGTAAATACTATTCAAATTGTTTAAGGACAGAGCTATGCAAGAGAATTACTTAAATGTTTGGAATTGTAGGTATTAAGGTGAGCTACATTGTTTAAAGAATGATTTACTACAGTTTAAAATGATTTATGTGGATAAATTTTTATTTAAGTATCTTTAATTTTCATTTCTAAGCATTCTGTAATAATTGTAAATGATTATGCATTAATTCTGATTGTTTTCAATATGTTTTCAATTGTTTAAGTATTGTTAGTGTTCGAGAAATATCTGTCGGAAACCTTTGTAGTGTTCTAGAACTCTCAATGGAGCTTATATTAAGAGACCAGAAGATACTAAGGGACAGTTTTTACAGAGACAGTTTTATAGTGGCAGTATCTTGGAAATAGTTTACGTCGGTCAAGGACAGTGTTGAACCAACAGTTTGGTAGTATAGTCTTTGGAAGAAGTGTCGACTGTAATCGTTGGAGTGTTGTGTTTATATGTGAACTGTATTTTGAAGTTCGATGGTTTACTTTCAATAAAACAAGTTAAAATTTGAAACTGGATCGTGGGCTAGTTATATATCATATGTAATTAAAACCACGCGACATCCAATACCTAACCTTGTAGTTGGGCTTTAACACCCGGGCCTGGCATTCGAAAGCACGCGAATTCGAACCCCCGTCCAGTTAAGTATCCTCAACAACACAGTTTAGTTCGTAATACATCTTTACAAAAGTGAAAGGATAAAACATAAGAACAAAAATACCTTATAAAAAAATAATACACAAAACAAAATCAGATTGCGAAGGAAACCATGTTTCCTTACACTTATCAAATAACAATAGCGTCCATAAATCTTTCACTCGACTTTTATTCAGTAGAAAATATTACAGCAAAACATATACAAACAAGACAGCAGACTTCTTAGCATAACAAATGACGCAGCATTCCTCTTAACAGTGTTGCAGAATGTTAGAGAATTCTTTAAAAGAGCCGACTGATGCATCTGGAGTGTTGACAATTGTTCCAACAATAGAAATTGTATAAAAATAATTAAAAGTTATAGCAAATTACATGATGAAATACATTTAAATGAAATTAAAGGATAAAAATAACACCAATGCAACTGTTTTTGTATGCTTTAATGCCGTACGCATTTCGCCTCTCATCGATTTATCATCAGCGACGAATCTATTTTGAAATTTACATTTAGTTTTCAAACTTATTATGCAATGTTTATCTTAAATCTAAATTGAAATATTTTCTGATTATTTACTATTTTTATTAGTGTTCATTAGTACATTAAAACATACAATTACAGTTACACTGAACAACAGCGTAAAAATGGCCTACAACAACACTGTAGTTTTGAAAGAAATTAGAAAGAATTACAAGCATTTAAAAATCGACGGAGAAAATCAATCAATTTCAGACATCGAAAATTTAACTCAAGACATATTTGCTTACACAAAAATTTTCATTACTTTTAACAATCGTTTCAGACGCTGTACTGGTATTAATTAAATCACAGTTCATTTAACCATTTTCCTCCATCGAGATACTACAGATACCAATTTACAATTAACCTCTGAATATCTATCCCAGACATAAAGGTAATAAAATTTAAGGATTTCAGATAGTAAGAAACTATGTCTTAGGATTGTTGCAGTGGGCTATTCCGTTCCCAGGCCACAGTGTTTGGACGACATTAAAGAACACATCTCGGAAGCAGTGGGTCGATACCAGAGGATATCTGGGCCGCGTCTTGGTGTCTGCACTGTAGCTAACCGCGCCCATATCGAACACGGTGGACATCAATATGAAACTATCATTCTTATGCGTTGTTCAAGGCCTTACATGTGAGGCAAACATACATGTTTTGCCCTACTAATTATTTTATTGCTCTTAGTACTGCATAGCATTTATTTTGATTTGTGTTTATAATACGGGTTTGGAGAAGACATTTTTTATAAGAGTGAGATGACCCATTTTTTTTTTTATTATTCCTTTACGCCTCGTCGACGGCTAAGGTCATTAGAGGTGAGATGGGACTGGGGACAAGAAACTGGAAGGAATTCAGCCATGACCTTTTTTAAGGAAGCATCCCGGCATTCGGCTGGAGTGATTTGGGGAAAACCATGGAAAACCCAAATCTGGATGACCGGACGGGGATTCGAACCTACGTCCTCCCGAATGCGCGGCCAGAACGTTAACCGTTCACCCACCACGATCGTTCGCCCATATCGAACAGAGTTGACAAAATATAAAACTTTCGTGTTAACACGTTGTTCAAGGTGTTGTAGTGGGGTGATGGTTAAGAAGAGTACCAAGCTGAGTTCCGGAAGACGAGGTCATTTGCTGAACAGATCCTAAATCTCAAACCATTTCTCACCTACAAGAATCTCAGTGCCTCACCCTACATGGCAACCTAGCTGACATTCACAACGTCTATAAGTCATTGTAAGGAAAACCATCTTCCAAACCCTCACTGAACTCTGACTTGACGCGAAAACCTTGAACCTTGTTAAAGCGACCCTAATTATACATCCAATGGGTAAGTTTAGAGAGAAACTATCCTTCGAACACAGATTTTCATCTTCCAGGTTAAGTACGCCTGGTCTAACAAACCCAGATTGAAGTTCTTCCCCCCCTCACCTGTGTATAACGGGGGACCCTGTGCGAGGTCCCTCTTATCGCTATCTTGACTGCGACAAGAAAGGTTGATAGCCCGCTTTATTTGGCACTTGGCCCTACTATGCCTTTTAACGGTAGTCGCTATCACCTCGCCGTTTGTATTAATATAAAGTACTTTTATTACAAAAGTTTCAATAATCTCTCAATTTGCGCAACGGATATTCTAATACTATGTAAATAACTTTCACCACACTTTTGCTATAATCCACAATTTATTATACTCAAAAATTCACACAAAAAAACAATGCTTTTACTGAAACGATATTCTGTACAAATTTGCCTTGCGCTAGTCGAAATTAGTTTCTTCACATGTTCACGCTATGCTAGCTAATAACACATTCTCTCTCTCGCCATATTCAGTCTTTCTACATGTTCGCCTTATGCTAGCTAACCATAGTCTCTATAAAACAGTCTATCTACATGTTCACACCATGCTACCCAACGACAGACTCCCCACAACAGTCTATCTACATGTTCACTCCATGCTAGCCAACGACAGACTCCTTCACGCCATATTGGCTTCCTCCTTCAACGACCACATAACATTACTGTACTGCCAACTCTCGCAACATAAATTACTCAAATAACTTATAATTACCCCATTCAACACAGACTACTCTGCTGGAAGACCTATTTATAAACAATTTATAATATAATACTATAACACAGTAATGACTGGTGAGTGGGAACCTCACACCTGCCATGTGGTCCTTATCTGGCCACCGAGCGTGAGGGGTGAGTGGTTAACGCTCTGGCCTCGCATTCGGGAGGACGGCGGTTCGAATCCCCGTCCGGTCATCAAGATTTGGGTTTTCCTTGGATTCCCCAAATCACTCCAGGCCATGGCCGATTCCTTACCTGTTCCTTGTCTCCAATCCCATCCCGCCTCTAATGACCTCGATGTCGACGAGGCGTAAAGCCATAAGTAAAAAAAAAAAAAAAAATGTTGGCCGATCGAAGGGGAAAAAAAGAACTACGGTAGTGTGATAGCCCCCCGGTAATTAATTAATTCGTCCTGTCATCAAGTAATAATGATTATCTGTAATTGTTTCGTCCTCCAATTCTGGTCGCTCGATGGTATTACCTTCCACAAAGGTTGAAGACTTAAAGACTATAGCTTTGAATGGAATAAATGGTTCCATTAGAAGACAACACCAACGAATAGCTTTTCACCTCTTTTATTTCGATGAAATTGTTCATACTAACATTACAAGCGAATAAGGCACTAGACTCATCCAAAGATACTAAAGCACAAATACGTTTTAAAGGCAACTGAATATTTGAAACTGTAACTAACGGCAACTCATTGCTTGCCTCTGCACTCACTTAAATAGTTGCTAGAGAATCATTTCAAAAGATAACAAAGAATGACGACCGATGTTTCTGGAGCGTTGTCAATGCTGCCGACAGTCAAAACCATACTAAAACAATTAAAAAAAGTTCAAAATTATTCAAGACCATTATGAAACACCCAGACAGGAAAATTAAGGATATTGACAGGTATTTACATCCAAAAGTATCAAAATAAATCAGTCCAGACAGTTGAGAATTGTCCTCCAGACATCGTGGTTCACATCAACACCTGCAATTATAAACTTTTAATTAATGTTTCATACACAATACTGTCCTTGATGTATTACATATCATTTACACGGTTTCTGTCCATAAAACAACGTTCATTTACAAGATGAATATACACAAATCCACAATTAATCAACTCTTATCTTGCTATACGTCTTAAAATAAGGCAAGGGGATGGCTTCTCAAAACACCTTTTTAACTGCCTATTGGAAAAAGTCATTTGTGAATGGAATACTACACTAACAGACGGCTGCGGGTTGAATACCAGTTACAGAAAGGACAAACTACTACTGAACTGCCTGGCCTTCGGAGATGACCTCAGTATCCTAAAATCTACTATGGATGAAGTTATCCACAAACTATCCTCTCTCAGTAACGTATCAGATAAATAGGGTTCAAGATTTCCATCGACAAAACTTTTTTTTTTTTTTTTTTTTTTTTTGTAACTGCTTTACGTCTCTTTTTAACATCGAGGTCTTTAGAGACGGGAAAGGATGGGGGGCAAGGATGGGGGCAAGGAATGGGAAGGAATTCGGTCATGGCCTTTTGAAGGAAGCATCCCGGCATTTGCCTGGAGTGATTTGGGGAAACCATGGAAAACCCAAATCTGGATGCCCGGACGGGGATTCGAACCGCCGTCCTCCAGAATGCGAGGCCAGAACGCTAACCGTTACACCGCCCCGCTCGGTATCAACAAAACTGAGGTCATCACAAACATCGGAAAAGCACCCAGCTTAATACCACTAGGGTACGCAATAATATGAAGGCTAAAGCCTTCAGATAAGTTGCAGAATGGAAAACTCCAAACAACAACGAGGAATTAGCTATGAATAGAAGGTGCGCCAGAGTGGAGATAACATACCGCATTTGTAAAAAAAAAATTATGGGTCTAAATCCCTCTTCCTTAACCTCAAACTCGGGCACTACAATACTGTAGTACGACCATCAGTACTGTATGCATCAGACTGCCTGTACATTGCAAGCAAGGAACAACTCAGAAAACTGGAATTAATTAATGTAAGATGTTGAGAAAAATCATGTGTCCTGTTAAAGAAGAAGGAAAATACAGACTCAGGCATAATAAGGACCTACACCAACAACTAGACAGCGGAAAAAGGAGATTAATGCTCTGTGGTTACATAGTTCGGATGGACAATCATAGACTCACATTAAAACCTACAACACCATCTCTAGAGGAAAAGCGACTAACGAAAAATGGAGAAGGTTAATCAGAAAGATCTCGAACAACTGGAAATTCAACACAATGAAATTTAAAACAAAGATAAATACAGAATGTTGATTAAAGCATCCGATTACCTCCAGTCGCTAACAGCCAAAACACTGCCTTCCGGATCTGGAGTGAAATGGACTCCAGAAAGAAAATCCAGCCACGCTGCAAGGTTAAAAGAACACTGGGATAAGAATAAAGCTCGCCAGAGTTAAGAATCACGTGGTCCATAGTGGCCGAAACGAAAAGAAGAAGAAGCAGTTGGGTAAAGATGTATGTGTGTACCTGACTCATTATTTAATGCACCAAGTATTGCATATTCTTTATTCCGATGTTTGTTCATAACACTCGTTTGTAGGAAGACATTTTTGATAAAAGTAAGAGCGTAAAAGGGCTATTATCAAATCGACTGCTGATATAGTTACGATTATTTGCTAGGAAATAAATACCAGTTAACTGTATACCGTTAATGACGTCGCGGTAATATTTTTTTCATTGCCGATAATGCTGCAGTGGGAATTTTTCGTAAGCCCCATCAGATGCGCCTTAAATTTAGTGTGGCCAATTTGGGAACGATCCAGAAGCTATCCGGGAAGTCGTTAAGCCCTTTGGCCTTTACGGGTCCCCCGCTAAATGCAGCCTCCCCAACCAATTGGGTGCGCATTTAAAGCGGGGCTCTGCCTACAACAAGCTGCTTTTTAAAAACTAATTGCTTAATCAATACTAACTTCTCTCACGATCAATGATAATAATAACTGGTAACAGTATTAACATTTTCTCTTCACCAAGAGGGGTAACAGCGCAATCAACCCGCGTTTTACGTTTGAAATAAGTGAACAGATGTTAAATACAATATGAAGCAAGTTTACAAATTTCTGATTTACAAAAAGGAAAAGGAAAGTAAAGCTTCACTAATACCAAAGTATTTAAAGTATCGGCTACCAACAGTAGAATATAATCAAAAAAGGACATTAATTTAGGTTTCCTCAATCGTCATAATGTCTGTTCATTGGAAACGTTCGTATCCATGTATTATTTTCTATTTTTTGTTTTGTTTATTTCTTATTAATGCTTTCTCTTAACAAATAATAGGAACAACTTACCATTCAAACATAAGAAAAACTATAAATGAATGCCAAAACCGATTTTCTTTATTCAAGCAGTCAACATCTGCATTTACAATTAACTCGCCAATTATTGGAAGACAGGAGACGGGTGAAGAATGAATTGGGAGTGTATAACGCATATATTGGTGAAGAGTTCTAAATGGACATTAGTGATAGAATTAGGAATAGTATATGCAAGACAGGAGATGGCTATGACCATATGCTAGCAGTTGGTTTCGGTTATAAGAGAGTGGGATAATTTTCTTTTGTAGGTAATATAGCCAGGAATGGAATAAAACACCAAAGTAAATGATGAATAACTAAACAGAAAACACTGAAAGAATTTATAATTAAAATGCTTGAGGAGAAGCAGTTGAGTGTTGTGGCAATCAATTAATTATAAGATTCAAAAAATAAAGCCAAAAATGTTGAAATAAAGAAGTAGGTGAGTATGAAAATTTCGGATCTGGGTTTTCCATGGTTCCCCAAATCACTCCAGAAGAATGCAGATATGGGTCGTTAAAAGACCATGGCCGAATTCCTTCGCATTGTGGCATATGGGCAGTCGCTGTTTTATTACCTAAAGACTCATATATATATATATATATATATATATATATATATATATATATATATATATACATACATATATACTTACACCTTTATACGTTTCATAAGTTTTTATTTCACTATTTTGTTCGATGTGTTTTAAAAAAATTTGCTTGGCACGCAGCAATAAGGAATTGTTCTTTAGAAATGATCAATTTAGTATAAAGGTGAAATCGTTTTTATTCCTAGTTTTCTATATATAAATATATATAGCAGTAATTTATATAATAAATCCTACAGTTCAATTATTAGCACACAAATTAAGACTTGGTAACCTTGTTTAATTAAATTTAATTTTATTGCAATGGAGCACAGGCTCCGGTGGTAATTTCCCTACACCCCCATCTTCTCCCTAACCTGCACCCACCTACATTTGCACTCTACAAATTTTATCTTTAAATTCATTCAACGTTTTCGGTAAATTATTCATCATTTCTCTTAGTAACGCATTCCAATCCCTGACGCCCTTACCTAAAAAAGAGAATCTTCCCACACCCTTGTGCCTGAAATCGAGTGCCAGCTTGTGGTCATGGTCATCTTTTCTCTTCCATGCACTACTTTTCATACTTATATCAATATCTTTCCATGCTTCATCGCCAGTATACGCCCTGTACACTCCCATGACCCTCCTCATCCTCCTCCTATCTTGCAATGAATCCCATTTCAGCTCCTTTATCATATCTGTCACTGATTACATTCTGCGATAATTTCCAGAAACAAATCTAGCAGGCCTTTCGAATATGCTTAGTGACAACAAAAAGAACTTTACTTTGGAAATCTCATTTTGTGTTTACGATGATTTTTTTTTTAAACAGGTGTCAAGCAGAAATCGAATTTAAAAATGTGTAGGCCTACTATTAATTTCTGCGTATCGGATGATGGATAATATTATAAAATGAGTGAAAAGATAGTGGTTGCCTTGAGGCGCTGAAAGTTATGCGACGTATACACTTTTCGAATGACTCGCAAGAAGTGCTGATCACATATTTCTGAGGCCCCCACCTGTCTTACAGGCGCCAAGATATTTCAGTAGTAAGAAACAGCCGCTGTCAAACAAGTAGTTATGGAGATACTCTGGAGGGGCATCAGGCGCTCCCGACAGCCGTAAAATAACTCCAGAGAGCGCTCTGCAGTTCCAGTTAATGGCGCCAATACTCAACATGAGGCGTACCAACATTCTGACGTTACAACCTGGAGACTATATCGACATAAGAAACGAGAACATTAAATTAATTTTCTATTTTTTCCATTTCAACTGCAACAAATTCTTCTGAGAAGATCCAAAGCAAAAGAAACGGACTCATAAACTGAACGTGTGCATAAGCAAATTACTTCTTTTCGCCATGAGAATAGCAAATGCAGTTACCGTAGTTCCTTCCCTAATTTAATCTGTAATGGACCTCAGTGAAGTATTGCTGTGTCCAGGGCGGTTTCAGATGGTCTGTTTCACATGAAATATTTTAGTCAATTATGCAGTAACTGCAATACACTTTTCTCTGAAATACATGGATGATATTTAATTTGTTGCGAGGTCCTCCTTACTAATAACCATTTACTAGTAATAATTATACAAATAATTATACTACTACAAAGATACTTAAAATTACCCCAAATACCTATACACACTACTATGCTGTGAAAACCTATTATTTACAATTTCGCCATAGCGATGATTTGTGAGTGGGACCTCACAACGTCAACACATGGCCCAAAATGTTGCATCTGCGGTTGCGCTACCACCTCGCATAATCATTTTTAATGACAAACAAACACGCTGTTCTCAATTACACTCTGTATCTTGCACAGCGGGTGTCAGTATGAAATTAAATCCACCAATATTTCTTATTTTTACAAATTATTTAATACTTTAAAACTTAAATAAACCAATACAGAATTGTCACTGTCTAGCTATTACAATTTCTCGCGGTCTGCCCCGCCATATTCTTTTTCCACCTCTTCTCCTAGTAGACACAGTACTACCAACTTACAAATAATTATATTACTACAAAGATACTTAAAATTACCCCAAATACCTATACATACTACTATGCTGTGAAAAACTGTTATTTACAAATTTATTTACAATTTCGTCATAGCGATGACTTGTGAATAGGACGCCACGACGTACAAGTTTAATTGTTTTTTTTTTTCTCTCTCAAGAGTTCGTAGTCATTAAAGGAATGGGTACTAGCAACTGGAAACAATTCGGTCATGGCCTTTTGAAGAAAGCATCCTGACATTCGCCTGAATTGATTTGGGGAAACCATGGAAAACCCAAATAAGGATGCCCGGACGTGGGTTCAAACCTGCGTCCTCCGGAATGCATTGGAATCTGATGATACCAACATTGAAAAACTTTAAATGAAAATATTGCAATGTTGCATAACACATCCCCTGCACCTCATCCACAGTAAGCAAAATTGAAATTTCAAGGAAGTTAAAAAGAAACTTTTATTTCTGTGATTTCTTAACTGATGTCTGCTACGAAGAACAGCCTTATCAGTGTTTTGATGTTGGCATTTCTGAACTCTTTTAGTGCACGAAGAAGTAGGTTTCCAGTTTTAGCAGGTTCAAAAAGGGTAAGAGAGGGTGTAATGTATAGAATACAATCATTGTGCCAGTCAGTGTAATATGATCTATTAATAAGGCAGTAACAACATGTAATGCGTTGTTGTGATACCAGGTAAGGCTGAAAGTTCTGGAGGAAATGAACTGGCCATCCAACCTCTGATGCACTAGCCAAGTTCGACTTCCTCTAGAAGTCTAGAGAATCTAACAAGTCCTGGGGTTGAGGACTAAGTAAAGCTACTTACTTACGTATGCACACTTTAAAAAAATTATAGATTAAGAGCTTTTGACACGCTCCAGTTTACTTAGAACCTACATGTGCAATTTATTACGAATAATGTTATTAGAAACTCCTCGAGTTCTCTGGTGACTCTGTGGGTAAAGCGTACGACTAGAGATCAAAAGGTCCCAGGTTCGAATCCCTGTCTCGACTGGAGTTTTAAAGGCACTTAACACGACCCTCACCTCTGGCGCATCTTGCTGTGTAATGTGAAGTACGCCAGAACGTTTCGTGGTTCAGAGTCCACGTTAATCTGTAGGTCCCCTATCTCCGGCAGGATTAGAGGGTTAGGCTAAGGCGGCTACGACAGGGGCGAATTGCTCAGCCAGTAGAAACCCTGTCACCAGTTCATTACGACCACACGGAATTATAATTACTATATTAATCCCACGAATGGCGTGCATCTACTTTAAATCACAATCGTTGGTATCGTTTTGACGAATGTTTGTAAATTCTCATTTGCACATCCATTTATATATCAATTATACAGGTTTCTTTTCATACAGAATCGCAAAAACGTCACGGTAAACGACAACCTCTATAGGATTCTAAACGCGCAGTCATATTAAACTGAAACCTCGGGTCTAACAGATGCATATCTAGGTGTTTATATTTTTCGGTTTTGGACTTTTCATGTTCTCGAATGTTGGTTCTCATGATGCCAATTAAGATACGTTCATAATCATATACTCATTTGTCTGTCATTTATGGGTCTGAACTCATGCGAAAGCCATCTTACATATGAATTTCTAAATCTGTTCCAAAAGTACTCAAGAAAATATTTTAAGAGAAACGATAAAATTAAACGTTGTTAAAGTATCATGAAACACCAACAAAGTAACTCGTGTAAGGTTATGATTTCTCACTGCAATATGACTCATCGTGTGCTAAAAAATTTTAACACGTAAGGCAAACATAAATTTTCTGTCTGCTGAAATATTTTCTCTAGCCATTTCTCTAGCGCTCATGCAATTTGTCATAAGAGCGGTATGTGGTCGGAAACTGCACTGCGTAATGTTTCGCTTGCAGTCATATCGGCTGTCTGGAATGTGGCGGGGAGGCTTTTAGTTTAACGAACTACTCTACTAGTAATCTTTCCCAGTGTTATTTAGCTAGACCTTTACACCAGAGTTCAACAGCGTCATATTTGTCGATCGTGTCTGGGAAAAGGAAAAGTACTATAATTGAGATAGGTGCACGCTACAAACGATAAAGTTATTTTTATAAACACAAATTTATTCAAAGCATATCGCTAGAACACGACCACATACAGTACACGCTTTATGAACGGATATTGCTCAAAGTCTAACCACTTCTATAATCACATATCAGTAATGGGGGTGCTACCTGTTTTGTGCAACATCGAAGCGCCTACAATAAGACGACACAATCTCCTAATTGCCCAATATAATAAGATCTGTCATAACTTGGATCTGCCCATCCATGACGACATGGATAATCAGTTTGAAAGACTTAAATAAAGAAATCTAAGCGTAAAAACTGTAAAACATATTATATCTGATAATTTTAATGGGAGAGAAGCTTGGAAATTGGAGTGGAAAGCCTCAGCCCCACCAGAATGGCACTCCCTGTTTGACAGTCAACAGGCACTAAAGGGACTCGACCTTCCTCGCAAGACCTGGGCAGCTCTTAACAGAGTTAGGTCTGGTCATGGCAGATCTACTTCATCTTTGTACACATGGGGAATGAGAGATTCACCGAGATGCGACTGTGGTGAGGAAACGCAAACCATCCGTCACGTGACATTTGGCTGCCCACTTCGAGCCTTCAGGGGATCACCGATAGATTTTATTAATATATCAGATGAAGCTTTAGACTGGCTACACCATGTTAATTTTGAATTTTAATTGTAATTTTATCTTAAATTGTATTATTTTTGTGCAATGGGCATAAGCTAAATAAATAATGGAGGTGTACTACTAATACACTTTCAGATCTGCTTTATCATAGAGCATTGCTCAAAGCAGTTTAAACTCTTTCCTTTATCAACATGTATATTTCCAGAATCCAAACAGTTTATGGAGAGAGAGAGACTTGCTTCTGAAGTCATCGAGGTAAAGATGATCCTAACAGTTAAAAATCTGAAGGGTTACTAGATTTCCCTCAGAATTCTGAAGCAGCGTCTCGCTAGATAAATAAAACGGAGATGATCTAGAATGTCGGTATATGAGTAAAATGAGAGTTCCTGCTTAATATGGGGAGAATTTATGCATGCGTCACGTAAAGGGAGTTTCTACGATCCGTCCAATATACGATCTTTGATTTGCATACTACAGGGGACGAAAATTTAGACTCTGTACTTTGTCTGTCGTGTTAATAGTATTCTCGCCATACGTGCTTGTCTACAGATGAGCCAGAGATGAACTTAATCTATATTCACTGTTGCCTGGAGATTTTGGCTCGCGATGTTTTGACAAAAGAGAACTTATCTCGGTATGACTGAGTCATTCATGGACTAGATAATTGATTTGTAAGTTAGGGTTGGTTGATTACAAACATGTTAAACTTCAAACACCCTTCTTTTGTATTTTCCTCTACTCTCTTTTTATCTTATTAAATATTGCGAGAATCATTCTAACTGATTTTATTTTCCTAAAAATTAACATGTTCATATTTACGATGAAATATTCATACTTCCCATTCATTATTTACTTTGTGGGTGTCTTTGTCCTACATATGGAAAGTTATTTAACTAATTACTTTTTCATACTTCATGTTAATTAACATTCGATGCTGATTCAAGTACTGAAGGATGTTGTTAAGTGTCAGTATTCCTGAAAAGTAAACGTATACTTCTACGGGGGGTTTCCGAAGGAAATTCGCACATTGTTAGTAATGCTATTTGTCTTTCCTTAACCATCCAGCTGTTAACTTGTAGGGGAAGGTAGGGTAGCCCCGGACGGAGGATAACTCCGGATATTTAACAAAACAACCACACTGCGTAGATAAAACGGTACTGTAAATATGCCCCCTGTAGTGTGAAATCAAATGCAACTGAACTGCGACTTGGGCACCCAGTGAGTTTCGCGATAGTGTTTGTTTTGTTCCTAGCAGAGGTGTTTCTTCGCTCCTGTCAAAATTCGTTGAAGATTGTTGAATATGATGCGGTAAATCAACACATAGTAATTCGGGTTCGAAAAATACAAAGTGACGAGATTGAAGAAGACTAGTTACAGTGCTACGACGCAAAGGCTTTACGCCTCTTCGACATCGAGGTCATTAGAGGCTGGAAAGGAGTGGGTGCAAGGAACAGGAAGGAATTCGGACATGGCCTTTTGCAGGAATTGTCTTGGCATTCGCCTGGAGTGATTTGGGTAAATCATGGAACACCCAAATCTAGATGACCGGACGGGAATTCAAATCCATGTCCTCCCTTATGTGAGGCTAGAGCGTTACCGCTCACCCATCACGCTCGGTTGATGGATACAAACGGAAACGACGAGTGTTTGGAAGTAAGAAAATAAAAAAAGCTGGGACATGGTTGTATAAACATTTTCTTTCACGTATTATAGGAGCCAGGGCGAGGAATTTTTTAATTGTAACCAGAGAACTTTCACCACGTGTCATCTAGGTCGAAAGATGACTCAAGAAGTTCGCGTCCTGGCTGGAAACAACTACCAAGACACATTAGGCTAAAATCGAACTAATAATAAATATTTTAATACACTTTCGTTATAGGTAAACGCTTGATAGATGCATATAAAGATAAAAATAAACGAGTCGTTTCATTCGGGTAAGCTGTTCTGATTTAGTATCCCGTGCTGAGTCGGGATGGAATAGATTAAAAATGACCCCCGTATGATAGAACATATAGGTTACAAACGATACTCTTGTCTCAATTAATAATCCCACAAATGACTTATTATTATTGGATTGAGACCTGCAAACACCAAGCGTTACAATTCTACTTAATTTCTTTTTATCTCCAGCTAAGGAAAGTAACCGAACCAAGACCCGGGTCGCTAAGTCGGATCCCACCTTATTTAGCTTGGATTGTGCTGTTTTTCCAACATGTAGACATCAAAACAAATTACGTGTTTTAAAGTTTGCAGGAATGGGCGGAGGTAAATATCCCGCCGGTTACGGTTTTAATGTTGTCAATAAGAGTAAAATTTTTTGCAGAGGTGCATTAATCATCGTTTTTATAATGTTCCAAAGGAAGAAACTAACAGTCTCTTCGCTGCAGTGTCTTTGTAAAATACTATTCTGTATCAATATACTTGTATGTTAACTTCGATATCTACGCAACTTTATTTTTACGAGTAAATAGCTGAAACTTCCAAGTCGAAGGCGTCCTAAGTAGGACCCCTCGTCGTTCCCCAAGTCGGGCCCCCCATAATTCATATTAATATTTCGTCAATTTCTTAAAGTGATTTTCAAATTTCCACAACAAATAGAAACCTTTGTGAGAAAAGTCGTATTTGGTGAAATAACTTATCAGCGTAGAAACTTATTACTGTTTTCTTACATAGTAAATAATCAAATAACATTAATATCAAATAAAATAAATTGTTTATACAACATGGTCAACCCTTTAAATATTTTTAATTTTAGTTAATTTTTTTTGTAATTTTTGCGTATATTCTTAACAAAGGTCCCACTTCGGCTACCTTCGCTGGGGGACTATTTCTGCAACTTTTGACTAAAAAATTAATCTGAAGACTATGATCAGATGCAATGAAATAAACCCTTTAAATATTTTTAATTTTAATGTACTTTTTTTTGTAATTTTGTGTATATTCTTAACAAGGGTCCCATTTTGGCCACCTTCGATGAGGGACTATTTCTGCAATTTTTGACAAAAAATTAATTCGAAGACTACGATCAGATGCAATAAAATCTTCTCGGGTGTCCAGTCGGATGGTGTTGTATGAACACGACGTTTCGACACTACCTCTGTTGTCTTCATCAGGTATCTTCTAGCTGTCGCAAGATGTCTGAGACCTGATGAAGACAGCAGAACTAGCTATCGAAACGTCGTTTTTATACAACACCATCCGGCTGGACACCCGAGAAGATTTTACCGCATCAGTACTATGGGAATGTCTCCACTCACACTATGCGATCAGATATTTACTAACTTCAGGCTTCTTGAAAACGTACCAAAGAACGTATTCCATTAAAATTCATGTAAAATTAACTCAAAGAAGAGACAGGTAAGGACAAAAATAGGATTCCGAATTCGGTTCGATCCCTCTACTGCCCGAACTATTCCCAGACAGCTTGCGAGAGTGGGAGCTAGCCATATGTCCATTGACATGATGGCTTCGGATGAGGTGCACGTATTTTATTTTCCTTACGTCTATCGCGGCAGTGGAAGAGTTAGGAGAGGGCGAATTTCGGTCTTAAGAGCTGATGTGAGTTGTCGGGGGCTCCGAAGTTGTTGGGGGGTCGGCAAAGCGGCTTAGCGTGCGCGGCAAAATGTAGTGCCGGCCCGCCGGAGCCGGCAACTTGTCTGCCCGAGTTATCGGCTTTGGCCGGGCAAGCTGCCGTGTAAGAGGTTTGCGGGGACTCGGCGTCCGTCTGCAAGGCGAGATAGATACACGTCACGTGACCCCAGCAGCTGGCCGGCTGCTTGCTTACTGCGAGATACGGCACCAACAGTCACCACCTTCCAAAACTCAAATCAGTGACTCCGACAAACTGACGCGTCTTAAGTAGTATGAAACGAGGGTATACACACATGTTCTTACACACTTATGGAACTATATATAGACTTGAATATTTGGAGATTATTGAAGTGACAACTTCTGTAGGCGCGCTAGGCGGTGATTGGACAGAGGTCAATCTATGAGTTCACCACTTCCCGTCACCGTCTCGCTATGACGTGTTGCCCATATGATCAGCAACTTGGACCTGTTTGGATGGGTAAAATCTTATGAGTTCCCGTCACCAACATGCCAATGTTGACAGTATACCTGTAGATATAAGTATGAGGTATTGCGTTTGGACAACAGTGACCGAGCGTCGTGGTCTAGTGGTTAACGTTCTGGCCTCACATTGGGGAAGACACCGGTTCGAATGCCCGTCCGGGCATCCAGAATTCGGTTTAGTCATTTAGATATCTAAATCAGTTTTATGTTTGCTTTTATCCGGCGGATTGTAAATGTCGGGTATTGCTTGTTTGTTGTCTTTGGATTATGTTTAATGTAACGTTAACTATGCCCGGCCTTGTATAAGCCAGAAGACTAAATAAATTGAGTGTAAGTTTGTGTGAAACTAACTTCTTGTAGAAATCATGGTTCTAGTTCACCATTTAACCAAATAACCAACTTATTGGATGTCACACATATTATTAATAATTATATTTCATCAACGTATTGGCTCCCCCTTCCCTAACCAACGCGGTCCAATACATTGTGACTGAAGGTGTCTCTTTCTAAGATGTCTGTTGCTCCTATGTTTGCACTTTTAAGATCCTTCCGAATTTCATTCAGCCAAGGTGTTGGTTTTTTATGTGAAGTTACATAATCCATTATCTTTTTTGTCAATGGATTTTCTGGTAGCCTCTTAAAGTGACCAAAGAATTTCATTTGCCTTTTCTTGATGTCGATTTCGATATTTAAAAACTTTTCTGTTGTTTTGATTGATTTTAGTCTGTAACCATCTTTAGTGAGTCTTGCTCCTAGAATTTTTCTAATGATTTTTCTCTCTACTTTTTTTTATTTCTTCAAGGTCACCTTTTCTGTTAAATGTTGACGTTTCACTTGCATAGAGGACTGTTGGTTTTATAATTGTGTTGTAGTGCCGAGTTTTGGTCTATCTTGACATAATTAATTTTTTTTTTTTTTTAAGGCAATTTTGCTGCGAGATTTTCTCAAGGTCTGTCGGTTCGATAAATTCTCCGAGTTATTTAAAGAATGAGACCCTGTTGATTTTATTCTCACACTTGCTATTTATGTGTTTGAACATATGAATTCAGCTTTCTCGAATGAAATTTTTAACCCTATTTTTTTTTGCACTTTCTTTGAGTGTCTCAAGCTGTTTGGTGGCAGTCTTTTCATCTTCTGCTATTATCGCCACATCATCCGCAAAATCTAGATATGTTATAATATATCGTTTGTTTTTTGAAAGCCAAGTTGAATTGGTTTCCAACACTTACATTTCTCCCAGTCTTCCATAACCTTGTCTATAACGACATTGAACAGACGAGGAGAGAGCCATTCGCCTTGTCTCACACCTGTTTGAATGTCAAAGGGTTCTGAAAATGTCTCCCATGAATTTTACTTTAGATTTAGTGCCAATTAGTGTTTGTTTTACAAGTTCCCGTGATTTTTGATCTAATCCCCTTTCTTCTAAGATTTGGAATAGTGAAGGCCTGTCTATTGAGTCATATTCCTTTATAAAATCCACAAATGTGTATACTGTTTTTTTTCTTCTTATTATGGTTTTGAGGTTGAAAATTTGTTCGGGGCATGACCTGTTTGGTCTGAATCCTGATTGATATTCTGCAAATTAAAGTTCTAACTGCTCTTGTTTTCTCCTCAAAATACAGGCTGAAAGAATTTTGTACGTGACTGGTAGAAGGGAGATCCTTATTATTATCATCATCTTTATATAGTAATAATATTAGTAGTAATAATAGCGTAATTAGTACACTTTCTTCCGCTTCCCTTCGTCGCTTGTCTCTTGCTAGAAACGCGGCAACGTCGTCTACCATGTGTCCCTGTTTCTGTCTTTCTCGGCGCCATCCGCCTTCGTGTGTACCGCCTACTATAGTTTATAACAATGAATGTTTGTTTGGTATTTTGCCAATGTTCTTCATACAAACACACAGCGTTTATCGGATTTTGATGGAACGTTTCACACGTATACTTTAAAACAAATAGAAAAATACTGTATATGTTTGATTTACAAAACCAATACCCTCTGCTCCGTTCCCCCCTACCCTTAATTTCTATCAGTGTTGTTCATTAAAACCTATAACTTTAATCCGATTTTGTTAGTACTTATCACAGGTATACTTCAAAACAAGGCGGCCTGGTAGCTCAGCGTTTAAGGCGCTTACTTTCGAAAGATCCTTTTCTGGTCGCGGGTACGAATCCCGGGGTGAGCAGGAATTTTTAGGAATTGTATTTGACTATGTGAGCTACGGTGGGACATTCCGTGGTTCTGATTGCACGTTAAACTGAGGAAAGAAATCTACGTTCCTGGCTCTGACACAATATCTTGGTGCATGTCCTTCGAGAAGATTGGACTAACCCTCAGGTTGTGGACCAAGTAAGATTTTTAGTTACTGAAATGAAAATTTCCTTAGGCGCGTTCGGCGATTTTTGAATGGGTAAAATCTTATGAGTTTTGGTCACCTACGAATGTTAATATTAACAATAATTGGCTCAGTGGTTAAGGTGTCCCACTGCGGAACGAAAGATTCCCGTCTCGAATCCCTGTGTAGGCGTGGATTTTTATAGGCCCTTAATCCGACCACCACCTGTGGCACAGCTCGCTGTGTGATGTGAAGTACGTCAGAACGCTTCCGTGGTTCCGATTCCACGTAAAACTGTACGTCCCTTGTACCTGGTAGTACTACCGGGTTAGGCAAAGGTGGCTAAGACAGGGACGGAATGCGCTGCCAATAGAAACCCTGTCGTCAGGTCATTACGCCCACACGGAATTATTATTATTTAGTATATCTGTAGCTATAAGTAAGACGTGCTGCGCGTATGTTATTCATAGTTTTAATTTTTCAATTCTGTCTGCAGTCCCCAATGTCTGCCAGTTGGTTGTTTTCCTTATAACTTTACGCCTCGTTGACGTCGAAGCTATTAGAGGCGGGAAATGACTAAGGGAAAGAAATGGGAAGGAATGGTTTACAATTTAAATAACATAATAACTTGCTGTAATTTTAACACCTATGGTCAGGGAGTAAATAGATCTCTTTCCGTTGTGAGACCGCCAACGAAGGCCGGCCACGCTAAGTGACAACACGACAGACATAATGACCAAGATTGCATTTTATTGTTTTTGGTTACTATTGTATATACCTACATTAACTTTTTCACTGTAATAGTAGCAATATGTATATATTCAACTTGTATGTAGAAGAAGCAATGAAGAAAGTCAAAGAAAAATTTCCATGTGGCATAAGTTTTCAGGGAGAAAAAATCAGTATGCTACGATTTGCTGACGACATTATGTTATTAGCAGAGAGGGCTGTTGATAGCAGAGAGGGCCAAGGATATTGAGAAGGTATTGAATGGCATGAACAAAATACTGAAGGAAGATTTAGGACAATATAAATCAAAGTAAAACAAAAGTGATGAAATGTATCAGAAATGATACCAATAGTAGCAGATTAAATATAAAAATAGGATCGGATGCAATAGGAGAAGTGAGTGAGTTCTGTTACTTGGGAAGCAAAATTACAACCGATGGCCGAAGCAGGAATGATGTTAAAAGCAGAATAGCACTAGCAAAAAGAGCCTTCATGAAAAAGAGAAACCTTTTAGTTTCAAATATTGATCTAGGAATTAGAAAGAACTTCTTAAAACTCTATGTGTGGAGCACAGCACTTAACGGTAGCGAAACATGGACTTTAGGAATACCGGAAAGAAAGAAACTTGAAGCATTTGACATGTGGTGCTACAGAAGAATGCTAAAAATTAAGTGGACAGACAAAGTAAGAAATGAACGAGTTTTGGAAATGATGGGTGAGAAAAGAAGTTTATGGAAGAAGCTTACAGGAAGAAGAGACAGGCTGGTAGGTCATTTTTTGAGACATGCTGGATTGGTTAATTTGTTAGTGGAGGGAACAGTCGAAGGTAAGAACTGTAGAGGTAGACAGAGATTAGAATATATGAAGCAGATAATTTAGGATGTGGGTTGTATGGGGTATGTAGAAATGAAGAGGTTAGCACAGGATAGAAAGGGATGGAGGATTGCATTAAACCTGTCTAAATACTGACGACAGCAAAAAAAAAAAAAAATTACACATTTATAGCCACTTACGATTTTACACATGATAAGGAAGAAACGTATATGAAAATAAGTTCACCGTTGCAAAATAGAAGCTATCAGACCTCTTGTTTTTATTTTTATTTAAAAAAAAAGATAATTAAACTCCAGTTGCATCTTCTTTAGGATCTGTAGGCGTTGGAACGTGTTTTAGACTCGTTCTGAAAATGTTATTCATGCAGCGATAAAAATATTAATGATTCTCATTTGCATAACCTGCGCGATTTTGAGCTGTTATTATCAACTTCATCTTGTATAAGAAAATTGATTGTGTGCATTACACATTAAATCAGGCTGTAAAATCAATAAAATTTTGTACTTGAAATTGAAAAACACGGAACTTCATTGCGCAACGAGGTCCACACAAAATCGGGGAGTACCGCAGTAATTAAACCGCGGCATTGGTTTCATTTTATCCGTGATTTGCATTCAGTGCTCGTCGACATTCGCTTAATACGCATTGATTGTTAATTCGTGATTTAAAAATCGGTTAGCTTACTCAGTTGGATAATCTGAAATAGATTAATTTAATTGAAACGGAAAGAACGGTTCACATTACGGGAACATGATACCGTTCATCAACTGCCTAATTGCACTGCAAACAGGGCCAAAATGACCTCACTGTTCATTACGACGGCGAGTGCGCGGTTAGAAATCGTTGTCGCTTTTATGTTCGGATGAACCGTTGAATTAAGTACAACTCTCCAAGAACTACGTTACAAATTTAATAAAGTTTTTTTTTTTACCTGCTTGTCGTCTCTCTAACAGCGAGGTCTTTAGAAACGGGAAAGGATGGGGGGGCAAGGAATGGGAAGGAATTCGGCCATGGCCTTTTGAAGTGATTTGGGAAACCCAAATCTTGATGCCCGTACCGGGATTCGAACCGCCGTCCTCCCGAATGCGAGGCTAGAACGCTAGCCGTTACACCACCACGCTCGGTTTAATAAAGGGCTTTGCCATCTAATAGCGGAAACTGAAATAGGCGTTTTGTGCTTATGCTTATGGTATTATAACTCGTCGACGTCGAGGTTATTAGAGTTGGGAAACGACTGAGGGGAGGAACTGGGAGGAATTTGGTCATGGCCTTTTTGAAGTAAGCATCCCGGTATTCGCCTGGAGTGATTTGGGGAAACCATGGAAAACCCAAATCTGGATGCCCGGATGGGGATTCGAACCCGCGTCCTCCCGTACGCGATGCCAGAGCGTTACCATTCACCCACCAAGCCCATTACAGTCATTTTTCTGATACTTATTAATGTATATAGGGTGATTCAGGAGGAATGGTAAATACTGAATGAGTTGGTAGTATGAACAATATTGAGTAAAAAGTTTCATACAAACTTGCGACCCATTTCCATTCGTTTTTGAGATACAGGTATAGCAGGTAGTTTTAATAATTGCAAAGTAATTTTGGGAATAATAAAGTATAAGTATGATAATGAACTAGCGGCGACATTTACCGGCAGCGAGGCACAAGCGAGTGGCCGGCGTAGTATGTCGCAGGAAACGTCAGCGAGAAATCGAGGTCGACGAGCAAGAGCTATGGAAGCTAGGCTCGTGGAGAGGGGCCACATTATGCTAGCTGTCAGGTTATTGCCCGTAGAACGGGGACAGGCTACGCAACTGATGACATATAAGCGCGGGCCCACCGAGGCTCGAGGTCAAGTCGGAGGCAAGTCAAACTACGCAGTCACTATGCTGTTCTGAAGAACGAGTGGGGATCGAAGACCAGCCTCGCCTAGCTAGCCAGCCGAAACCATTGTAAGTCCATCATTCTTTCATATTGGCAAAGTGCTTGGAATCTTGCTCGTAACAGCCTGCCTAGGAGAGAATAAAACTGTCTATGCCCTTAGCCTCTTTCCTTGAAGTCAAGCCCGAGATCTTAAGCTCAAAGTAAATAGACTATTAAACTAGCCAAAGCCGAGATCGGAGTACCAGCCAAGGGAGGAGAAGCCACATTCCACACCAAGTAAGTGCCTGGCTAACGCCCACAACCACTGGCCTAACCTAGCCATCCTGACGCATAAGCAACGGGTTAAAATAACCAATAAACGACCCGTTACACAGGTGCTGAAATGTTATGCATAAAATAAACCTCAGATAATGATCAAGCGCATGCAAAAAAAAAAGAGATACTGTAGTTGCTATGTTACAAGGTTGAGTCAACAGTCTACTTGACTGTAGAACCTAACGAAAACAATGCCGCAAATCTTTACGCATGAATAAAGTACTTCTATAAGTCATTTGTGTGCTGTTGATTATCATGTCGTGTTTTACCGATGGACTTACTCTGCTAGTGGGGGCATGTGAGAGACCTCCACGTGTGCAGATATTACGCCTTTGAAAGCCCATTCAGTGTACTTGGCATACGATAATAATAATAATACTCGGCTGGTTACCAGAGCAGATTTTATTCAATTTCTACCGCCAATTTTTTTTCTGGTAAGCTTAACAACTCGTCGACTTTGAGTTCATTAGAGGAAGGAAAAGACCGGGAGCAAGAAACGAGAAAGGATGTTGCCATGACATTTTGCAAGAACCGTCCCGGCGATCGCCTGAAATGATTTCGGGAAATAATAGACAGCCAAATTGTGATTAGTTGGACGGAGATTTGAACCAGCGTCCTCCCGAATGCTATGCCCAGACCGAGCGTGGTGGGCCTCGTATTCGGAAGGACGGAGGTTCGAATCCCCATCCGGGCATCCAGATTTGGGTTTTCCATGGTTTCTCCAAATCACTCCAGGCGAATGCCGTGATGTTTCCTATAAAAGGCCATGGCCAAATTCCTTCCCGTTCCTTATCCTCAGTCTCATCCCGCCACTAATGACCTCAACTTCGACGAGGCGAAAACCACAAGTAAAAAAAAAAAGTTATAATAATAAAATAAAGCTACGCGCGAGCATTAGGTTCTACTTTATCTAGTTTATTTGAATGTATCAGAATTAGAAAGCGTTTGTAGCTATAAAACGTGAAAAATGGCATTAGAAAATACAGAATTCGAAATGAATCCGGGGAATTCCAATCAAATAGTTATCAAATCAAGCAATATCGTAACACCTTATTCATCTTATTAAGACGTAGAACGATGTTTTGGTTCTTTAAGCATCAACAAATTTCATCCCTTATGGTACTGTCTGTATTTTGTCTATAATAGACATTGGAAGAGAAGACAACTGGTAAAGCGCTCGTTGTCTGGTGACACGTGTGGGCCACGTGGAGAGACCGTCACGAACGATATTGGGTGATAAATCTGGCCAGCAGATGTCACTGTGGGGCACGGCGTTTTCGAGACTCCAGGGAAACAGAAACGAGGATAAACAGAGGCACATCAGGAATATCACGACACTAGATCGCGTTGAGACATATGCGTGAAGTAGTATTTAACAAAGCGCGTAATATTCCAGCATCTCGTACTGCCCTTAAACTGACGTGAGTCATCATAATTTGAGGTCCTTTAGTAACGTGAGCTATTTTTTTTTTTTTTTTTTTTTTTTTTTTTGTAAATTTCGACATTCCTCCCCCTTGGATATCTGGTTGGACCCTCCCCTCACCCTTCCCTAAAATTAGACTGACCTCGTAATATTGGGGACCTTTTTTTTAGTTCTACTGTTTTTTGAAGGGCGGCTATTTGTTCTATCATTGGCCGGGAGATCCAGAAATTGAGCTTTCGATTCGCCGCACAATATCACTCTTGTCGTTGTTAACTTTTAAAGGTCGTTTTGGACCTTACGGTTTTATTGAGAGCAATTAGTAATTTTCAGAAAATTGCTGGATTTTGTGTAGGTAGCTTGCAACGGGTCTGGAAGGTGAGCAGAGATACAATTCAACATGGCTTACTGAGCGATAAAAATGCTTAGTTCAAAGTCGCCTTCGGCTGGTTCGTTCCAGTCAGCTGTGACGCAAGCGTACAGTAATTTCGGAACGTACGTGGCATTACTCTTTTTCAATCTTCCTGCAGACTTGATCCAGGCAATATTACTTATCTAATGAATTGTACCGACTCTCGTAGTCCAGCCGTGCGCCAATGTTTTCCTACCAAGTAGTCATGTCTCGTGAATCATTCAGTTAGTTATTAAATCAGTCAGTCAGTATTGAGAGTAGTAATTTATCTAGCATTCACAGTAGTCCTTGCAGAACCCGTAATAGACAGGGCGTAGCTACCCCAGGGTTAGGCGGTGCAGCACACCGGGGCCCTCCACGCTTAGGGGGTCCCCCATGATCACATAGCTTGGGCCCCCAAGCGCAGATCAGAGGACCCACGAGCCTTCAGGACAAATGGGCGAATTTTTTTTTTTTTTTTTTTTTTTTTAGCTCTTAGGACCTAGTGAACCTAAATACGATTCTGCTTAGAGGCCTCCAAGCACAACGCAGCCCAGGGGGCCCCAAGCACAGCTCATGGGGCCCAAGTTCAACTCAGGGGGTCCCCTACCAGCAACTTGGCAGAGCTAAAATAAAAGAAAAAAGGTCGCCCATCTGGACTGAGGGACCCCAGGCCCTTGTTGACCTAGCTACGCCACTGGTTATAGACTGTACGAGCCCCGTTTCTAGTGGCGATTAATCGGACTGACTACCAGTTAGCCGTCTTATCATAACTGGGCTGGACACATTGGACGGGTGGTAGGAAAAGGTTTCAAAATTTTGCACTTGTTGGAGAGAGTGATGAGGGGATGTACGAGAGAAGTCAAGGAATTGGGTTACAAAATTTTGGTCAGACCATTACTCGAATTTGGTAGTGTAGTATGGGACCCACATTTTGCGTATCAAATGCAGGAGTTGGAGAGGGTGCAAAAAAGGGCTGCTAGATTTTTTTCTGGAAATTATCGCAGAATGCAATCAGTGACAGATATTATAAAGGAGCTGGAATGGAATTCATTGCAAGACAGGAGGAGGATGAGGAGGTTCATGGCAGTGTACAGGGCATATACTGGCGATGATTCATGGAAAGATATTGGAGTAGGTATGAAAAGTAGTGCATGGAAGGGAAAAGGTGACCATGACCACCAGGTGGCACTCGATTTCAGGCACAGGGATGTGGGAACATTCTCTTTTTTTAGGTACAGGTGTCAGGGAATCGAATGAGTTACCAAGGGAAATTATTAATAACCTACCGAAAACGTTGAAAGAATTTAAAGTTACAATTTGTCGAGGGCAAATGTGGGTGGGTGCAGGATAGGGGGAAGATGGGTGTGTAGGGAAATTGCCACCGGAGCCTGTGCTCCATTGCAATTAAATTAAATTAAATTAAATCATTCTCATAGGATAGTTTACATCAGCTAGTGCTTAACCAGTCATAACCTTCTCTACCCTCGGCTTTCCAACAGGAAAACGGAATGGTACCAGAAATAGCCTGATAAATTATCACTACTAGTAACTCATCCTTTACTTGGGTATTTACCACACAGTCAAAGACTGAAGTTCATTTAAAGCTTCCTAAGAACATCAAACGAACTTTCATCTACAATTGAGAAAGCCAGATTACAGTTGTGAGAACTGATTCTTCCAGGAGTACTGCTGATAAAATTTCTTCCCGGATGTTTTGCCGGATTAGTTCTTCCACCATACATGACGTTTCGGCAGCTTCTATCGCTGTCTTCATCAGTTGAACTGGTAGTCGAAGTTGCTACCGAGGCATACACGGTTGGTGACATGTCGTGACAGTAGGACCTCTGAATTTTAGTCCACCTGATGAAGACAGCGGAGTAAGTTGTCGAAACGTCATGTATGGCAGAAGAATTCATCCGGCAAAACATCCGGGAAGAATTTTTATCAGATTACAGTTGTAGGAAGCTGAGGCTCTTCAACCCAATGGCCGGGGACGATTGTCTCAGATTTTACCACCTGGCTATGACAAGGGATCATTGAAATGAAAGTTTCTTATTAGGCTCAGATCAAGAGTGGGCAGATCCAAGGTTAACCTAACGAGATGGGGCTAAGCTGAGATCGATAACATCAAGTTCGACTGCGGAGAATATCACCCGTTCAGTACATGCTGCAGTTTCGCCTGAGCAACCTCCTGCTCGGAAGATGCACAGAAAGTGGCCAAGTTTTGGTTTAGTGTAATTTGATGTTAGTTATTGTGTAATTACGTATGTTTCTGACACGAAAATAAATAAACCTTCGGCTTCATCAGGGATCGAACCATGGTCTATGTAACGAACGCGTCTTGTGACCGCTAGTTACATTAATAAACTATATGTTTATTTATTTATTTTTTAATGGAGAATATTTTAGTTAGCTTGTGGGTGCTAAGCGGCTGGTCAGGAATGTCAGCTGGCCAGGTTCCTAGAACTGGCGGGCGAGTTTTGCTGGGGTGATGCGACGCTGGGAGAGGGGAGTATTGTATTGTGCTAACCAGGTAGATTTACAGAGTGACGGACGGGAATTTCTGTTTTCATGTGGCACGGAGGGACATTCGGTGCCGGCCGGCAATCACGATCGGTCGATGTGCACTGTCTGTGCGTTAATTGATCTGTGCTTCCTGAAACGGGACATCAGCCACTTTGTTTGAGCTGATGTGCTCAGGCAAAGGATGTCCTGAGGAACTGTGCCACACTGTTCCGTAGCAGAGCAGGAAACTTCATCCAGTGTGTGTGGCCGACATTAAAATTCGGTAATTATATATCGCCATATGAAGGACATTGTGCTAGCTACAAGTGCAAGTTCATAGCATTGCCCAACTACGACCCTGCAGATAAGAACTCTCATAGCACGGAGCAATCATTTCTTTCAGAAGTGAACAGTCAAAATGTTGAATTTGTTTACTGTTTAATTTTGTGTATTTTATATAAAATACCCTGCCGCCCACAGAAGGACAACTGATTAATTTTAATTAATTTGTTGTATATGTCATGTCAGTAGTTGAAATAAAACCATTTGTGATTTCTCATATAAAGTATTCACGCAAGTTCTACCTTTCATGATCATTCAATAAAATAATAACATTAATTACGATTTTAAATGAGGTAATGAGGTCAGAACGTTACATCATCTAGGCCTAGTTGAAGGTAATCACTAAAACTTTTGATGTACCATAAAGTTGTTGTAATGGAACAACGGCGTTTAATATCAGTCTATCGACAAACTCCAGGTCGAGCAAATACATTTTTAACACGTATATATTACACATGCGCTCAAACTGTCAGCAAACCCAAAACATTTCTAAGCTGGTAAAGCGCGAGCACGCCGTTTGGTGTCGGATTTGATTTGTAGAGTCGCGAGCAGATTGCGGTGAAGTGGCGCAGCCGACAATTCCGAGCACCTCGTCGACAGAATTCTCCGAAAGCTAAATAGATGGCCGGCCACCCAGACAGCCACGGACATATTTTTTTTGTTCCCTTCTCTGCCGTGGGATTCTGCAGCTGCGCCACCCTCGCAACAATAGACGCCTCGCGGCGGGGCTGGCGCTGGTGGAGCCGCGACAAAAGAGAAACGAACGTCATCCGCACAGTGGCGTGGCCAGCTCCGCCGGACACGCTGAGCTACACCCAGCGGATAACGCGAAATGTCTCACCTGCTCCCGCGGGCTTACACACTCGATAAGGGGGCGTCCATTAATTACGTGTGCTCAAATATGGGGGGAGGGGGGTCCGGCGAAATCTCACCAACCGGGGGATGTCGACGGAAATCTCATGTAAACTTTTAACTTCAGATTGCCATCCTTCAAACAACAGTAGAGCTACCGAGCGTGGTGGGTGAACGGTTAACGTTCTGTCCTCGCATTTGGGAGGACGCGGGTTTGAATCCCCGTCCGGGCATCCAGATTTGGGTTTTCCATGGTTTCCCCAAATCACTCCAGGTGAATGCCGGGATGCTTCCTTCAAAAAGGCCATGGCCGAGTTTCTTCCTGCCGTTCCTTGTCCCAGTCCAATCCCGTCTCTACTGACCTGAGCCGTCGAAGAGGCGAAAAGCCGTAAGTAAAAAAAAAAAAAAAAAAAAAAAAAAAAGAAAAAAAGAAAAAAGAAGTAGAGCTAAGCAAAAAAAAAAAAAAAACGTCTCCAAAACCACGAGATCGATCTTACGTTACGGGGGGGAGGAGGGGGAGGGAGGGTGTGACATATTTGTATATATAGAAAGTAAAAGTTATTCAGGGTGATTCACGAAGATATGCAAATATTTTAATATGTTATTCTAAAAGTAAAACTGAAGAAAAACATTAATATAAACATAGGTCCGCAAATGTTTAGTTACGGAGTTACGCCCGATTTAACACTGATGGATTTTTCTGTTTGGGGACGGATGAAAGACATAGTTTATAAGGACAAAGTCAATACACGTGAGGCATTACTTGCTCGCATTATGAATGCAATAGACGAAATTAAGAACAACCCTGTGAAACTGAAACGAGCAACAAAATTCATACACGTGCAACTAAATGCATTGAACTAAGTGGAGACATTTTTGAACATTTATTGTGAATGTATTGTGAAATTGTATGTACACTGTACAACTTCTTGTCCAATTGTCTGGATTTTTTAAAAAAAAAAGGCCAAGTAGTTAATAAATTACTAATTTTCCCGAATTATTTCTTTGCTTCTGTGGAATTTCTGGAAAACATGTCTGGGACTTGTTTTATTACATTCACCAGATCAATAACAACAAAATAAATGGAAATCGTGCTTTACTGTAACCTCGTACAGTTTTGCGATGGCTTCATATTAGAAAGGTTCAGGCAAAATCTTTTATTAGCCGTAACTCCGTAATTAAACATTTGCGGACCTATGTTTATATGAACGTTTTTATTTAGTTTTACTTGTAGAATAACATATTAAAACATTTGCATATCTTCGTGAATCACCCCGTATGTACTATTATTAATTAGAGAGGTGTCAAGTTTGAAGTAATTTGTTTAGAATAAAGGTGCTTTAATATTGTCTGCGCTAGCCTTAAGGATCACGCAATAGAGCGGGCTGGGGAAGGCAACAAAAAATAACAGAGAGGTGTTGCAACAGCTGTGAACGCAATACTCGAGGTGTGGAGGTCGGCTGGGGTGGTCGAGACAATGTTAAGAGTGTGTTGTGATGCCATATTAAACAATTTAATATGTTTGCACTGAATAAATGTCATTTAAAGTGTAAATTAATGTTCTTCAAACATTCGTGGCGGAATTACTGAATTCGTTTGGCCCAAAATGGTAAAGAACAGCAAAAGGAACAGCGATCAACAAAAACCATCGAACTCCTTACAAGAGTCCCGTCAGATCTTACCAAATCTCACCAACTGGGATGGGGGGGGGGGAAGGGGATGGGTGGTCCATATTTATGCAAAAACAACCAGGTAATTAATGTACCCCCACCTAAGGTGAGGCTGTCATACCGCCACATGAAGAATTCGACAAACACGGCTGTACCGTATAGAGACGGCAACAAGGAATATTCCTTCCTTAATCATAAGGTTAGACTTTAGAACCTTAATCTGAAGTTCCAGGTCACCAAATTCTAACCTGATTCATGTAATCAAATCGCGCCTGTAGAAGACTTTAATGTATCTATATTTTGGTCCTTATGTGGCTCACTACTTCTTTTATATCAGTTGCCTGAAATCTAAGGGCCTGTAACTAATTTTCAAACAACACTAAAATATTCATCAGTGATATAACTAAGGGAGGGTTTTTTTCTTTTCACTTTTTCTTACTTATGGCTTTACACCTCGTCGACGTCGAGGTAATTAGAGGCTGGTTGGGACTGGAGGCAAGGAACGGGAAGGAATTCAGCCTTGGTCTTTTGAAGGAAGCATCCCGGCATTCGACTGGAATGTTCTGGGGAAACCATGGAAAACCCAAATCTGGATGCCCGAACGGAGATTCGAACCGAATGCGAGGCCAGAGCTCTGCCGCTCACCCACCAAGCTTGGCGGTTTTTTCTTATATACTGACCTAGAAAGAACTTTAATCGCTTGATAATTGGACACTCGGCAGCATGGGTGGGTTTACACGTTGATTAAAATGAGGCAGTTATTACTTTACGTGAACAATTTGACAAACAGATCTGTTCTAACTAGAGCAGCAAGAATATTCCTTCTCATCAACAACTTTAATAGAGGTTTCAGAATTATTGATCGATAACAACAATATTGGACATTTGGACTACTGTAATGCCATTGGGGATCCGTTTCGTGAGGGGTTGATTGACAGTGTAGTGAAAGAACAGAGAAGGTCCACTCGTTTCGTGACCGCTTGCTACAGTCTTTACAAAAGAGTCACGGAATTGATTAGTAGATTGGGCTAGGAGTCTCTGGTAGATAGACGACGCACATTTGGTTTGAACACATTTGTAAACATTCGTACATCCTCTTTCACTTACGAGTGCGGTGAAATACTTCGTCCACCAATCTATTTGAGTCTCAAAGACAGGAAAAATAAAATTAGTGAGATAAGGTGCCGCACTGATGTTAATGTGAATTTATTTTACCTCGTACCATTAGGGATTGGAATACACAGCAAAGAGATTAGTTTTGGAGATGGGCTCCCTCTACCACCCACAATTTTCTGAATTGCAGAGTATATATGTAGATATAGATCTGAAGTCCTCGGTCGCCATATAGTATCACACAATTCTTGAATTGTCATACCATGCATAAAAAAACTTGTGCTATAACTGTATTGGGTAACGGGGTTCCGTCATATGAGTAGCTTTAAGGCCACACAATAATATCCAGTAATGACTTGATTAACGACAATATTATCTCATATGATGACTTAGAGGTTCATTTTATGCTTTGTTATTGGTCTTTCGAAATTTCTGAACAACAGTTGTGTAATGTGTCTTCCAAAGATGCCATTTCGTGGACAATCAAGTCCCTAATACAATGTGAGACAGCGTGTTCCTGCAATCAGCTGTCTGGTGGATTGGATTCAAATAAAAGAAAAAGTTTCCTAGTCCGTTTCTGCGTTCTGAATGTGGGCTGGTAAGCTGACTATGTCAATGCAACAATAATGTGTTAGCAGTAAATCCACGCGAAACTTACATTCAAATGTCAACCCACTCAAAAAATAGAATGGAATATTCAGTCTCTGGTTTGATTATCGAATTTAAAAATTCAGCGAAATGTATGCAAAAAATAACGATCAGAGTTTATTAATGTGAATGTGTTTATAATTTACAGTACGGCTTTGTATCCAATTTTTGATGTCCGAAAAGAGTAATTTTTGAATTTTTTATTTGTCTTTTTAGTAACTGATATAAAAAATTTATTTGTACAGCAATTAATCAGAGGGAAAAGATGGCCATGACCACAAGCTGGCATTCGATTTCAGGCTTGTGGGTAGGTTTTATTTCGTGGGTGAGAGGATCAGGGATTGGCATAAATTACCAAGAGCGGTAATGAATAATTTACTAAAAACGCTGAAATAATTTAAAGTTGAAATTTCAAGAGGGCAAACTTTCGTTAGTACAGAAAAGGGGAAAAATAGATGTGTAGGGAAATTGCCACCGGAGCGTGCACCCCATCGTAATTAAATTAAATTAAATTTAAAATAATCTCGGCTACTCCTGCTGACTGAAGTTCCAGCTACCAGTGCTTTGGTGTGCACGGTCGGTTGCATTTCGACCACGCAGGCGCCGCCGTAATACGCGAACCCAATTGTAACTTTAACCGACATTCCTTGTCAGTATTCGAGTTAAAATTAAAGAGATTCATGGTTGCTGCTTCAATTGAGGCATCTTTATTAATATCCAGTACGTCTCTCTTGTTAGTATAATTAATATTTATTTTAAAACCGTTCTGAGAGAACGGCTCTTGAAAGACATTGATTTGGTTTTTTATTGGGAACCTCGCTTGCCGGGAGTCTCGTGCTGTTGAATCAGATACAGCCGCATTGATAGGTCGAACGAGTGAGTCGCCGCACTGATATCGAACGACTCTCTGAGAGCGAGCGGTCGATGTCTATATATCAAAGCGAGCAGTCGCTATTCAGATTTACTACTCAAAAGTTTCTAATGAACCATTCAGAATTTATATTTCAAAAAAATATTTTTTATAATTTAAACACTAATTAATCGACATTATACCTTTTTCCAAATATATGGCCGCTTTTTTTTCTTTTCTTTTTTCAACTTTCGTGTTCTGTTTATAAATTATCAGCAATTTTTGGAGCCGAAGTTCCCGTCTTACTCAAAATAATAAATTTGCTTATTCTCTGTTAAGATATCGTCACTGGCCATAGACGTTGGGAGAGTTATAATTTATTTTGTGTTTGTTGCATACATGGCAGATATTGGAAATAACTAAAAACTGAGGTTCAGTTAACAATATAGTGTAATAGTCTCTTTAAACTGTTTTAGAAAAAATTTACGAAATTAAGCGAACAATGCCCTCAGCTGATATATTAAAGGCCACTGCATCATTATCACCTGCTGCGAAATCTACAACTGGGCATCGAGATTCTCCATTCAGCCCTCTGACGTTGCCGGATTTAAATTTTCGAAACTTCCGCCGAAGGCATTGAGTGGGCAATTCTGCACAACAGTTCGTGCGAAATCACTGCAGTACGGCTTATCTGCCAAGCTCCACGTGTGCAGAGTAGAAGCAGTTCTCCCCGTGCTAAATTTAATGCGATTTTGTCTACTCCAAACAGGTCGATGGAAGTTGAAACCTGAAAGAATTAAGCAGAGATTACTAATTCACTCGATTCCCTGTGGTGTTGACGAATCCCATTCTGTTATCCAGCTCTCTGTAGAACTGAAGGAGTTGGATATTAGACTCAGAATAGTTTTCCAGTTAGGGGTATAACACTTCATCCCGTATATTTAGAAGCGCCTTATTATTCACCATTATTTGATCTATTTGTATTGTATAATGACTCTGCAACCTATTGTTTCTTGGCTGTCCTGGTGAGGCTGCGTCATGATGTGTGCAGCCGACATTTCGACCACTATACTGCGGTGTTCTTCTGCCCAAGAAGAATCCCGAAGTGTGACGGTCGAAACGTTGCCTCTAAACTCTATGACGCGGCATCACGCGGAAGCCTACCATTACAATTTTGTAATATGTTTTAGGATTTTTAGGTTTTATTTATAATACGAATTTCTGTTACAAGCGGCTTCAGCGAAAATTGTTATGACACCATTCGTTCAGGCAATAAAACATTGAGCAGTTTGGTGTGGTGTTTTTTTTTTTTTTTTTTTTTTTTACAATCTTTCTTTGGCATAATACTTACATTAAATGCCGTAGTCGTTCTGCAGCCGCTGTTCACGTGCCATAAATATGAATACATCAGTCGTCGCTACAATTCTGCAAGTTCTGCAAGTTCTGCAGACCAACTCAGCTGATTAAGTGAAAGGTTGCTGGCTTACAGACACGAAGCAATAACAATGTGTTGAGATAAACACAGCATACACCTTCAAGGACATAAAAACTGATACAGCTCGCCAAGGTAAACCACCAGTGATTAATAAACTAGTTTGACCGTATTCCGAAGATTGCACAGTTCGTAAATTAGGGAAAATGTTCAGGTCAACGTATTACTGTCTGTCGTTTACAAACACTGAAAGCACTGCTTTATCAAGTTCACAGTCACTATACCACAGTTCTGGCGCACTTTAGATACTTAGCGAGTAGCTACGTATCTTTGCTCTCCCCTAAACACAGACACACACACAAGTATCGCATCCGCATCATTCTTCCACTAAACGCCGATCCGCGCGCGTAAAACGTCCATGCTTTTCGACAGCAAGAAACAGACTCGTGCCATCTTCATCCGCGATACTCCCCTCGCCTCAACAATATTGATACTTCCAGCGATACTGTTGTATCGGTACAATAACTCTGCATATATATGAAGTGTGCAGCAAAAGTCAATATGAGAACAATGTTGATTTGTCGCCGAGATAAAAAATAGAATGAACTGTAGATTCACGCACTTCACTTAGCATATGTGAGAATTCTTGCTGTAACCACTGGTGTTAAAAAAAAAAAAAAAAATTATGGAGAAAAGGCAGTTTTATATAGTTTTTTTTATCAGTCTCTACTTTAATATTACACAAGGTGCTTTTATTCAGTTCTGTAATAGAAAAGATTTGCCTTATGCGATTAAATTTAGTGTCTTATGAATTCAGAATGTAATTCCTTAGTTCTGTTTCATTCTTTAATTTCCTTATGGCTTTACATCTCGTCTGCGTCATTTTTTAAGTTATGGCTTTACGCCTCGTCGACTTCGAGTTTCTTAGAGGCGGGAGGGGAGTGGGGACAAGGAATGGTAGGTTTTCCATGGTTTCCCCAAATCACTCCAAGTGAATGCCGGGATGCTTCCTTCAAAAAGGCCATGGCCAAATTCCTTCCAGTTCCTTGTACAGAGTCCAATCCCACCTCTAAAGACTTTAGCCGTCGACGAGGCGTAAAGCAATAAGTAAAAAAAAGGAACGGTAAGGAACTCGGCCTTGGCCTTTTGAAGGAAGCATACCGGCATTTTCCTGGACTGATTTGGAGAAACCATTGAAAACCCAAATCTGGATGTTCGGACAATGTCGGGGATTCAAACCGGCGTCCTCGCAATTGTGAGGTCAGAGCGTTAATCACTCAACCAGCATATTTGGCTAATTGTGGCAGAAGAATAGGTTTCACTCTCTGTGAACGCTGGTTTCAGTCTTTTAATTATAATACGCGTTTTGTCGTTGCGAAGATTCTCTGCTTCGCTGAATACTCTCAGTTTGTCGTACACATCAACATTTAACAGATAGGAGATCAAAATTTTCGATGTAATTGAACACGAGAATTAGTCTCATTAAGAACTGCTTCACTTCGAACTATCTGCATTGAGAGAATTATCTTCGCGTTTAGTAATGGTTCTCCTGTTGCATTTATCTGGGTGGAAACAGTGCGTGGATATCCCGAGCAGCTCCTTCAGAGTTGAGTTGTTAATAATTTGCCAGCGCTCCCGCCATCCCCAACTCTGAAGAGTTTCGGATCGGTCGCCCAGCGGTGGTCCGGCAAAGCGACGGCAGGGGAGAAACTTCTAATATTTGTTCGCATAACGACGAGAGGGCGAAAACTTACCGAGATTTATGCTCGGAGAACAGATGAGTTTCGGGGCCGCGCAGTTTCTCAGTTTCCCCAATTACGAATCAAATATCTAGAAATGTGGTGAATAACTGAATTCGTCTCACTGCATCAGAGATGTAATCCCTTCCACTTCGTTAGTCAAACAATGTCGTTGGAGGGCAATTTCGAGTCTCCATAACAACCAGTTCCAAGAACAGGCTTCCTGATACGCGTCGCAGAGTTATCAGACTTCAAAGAATGTCTTTGATGAATCTCTGGCTCAGCTTCTCTTTTGTTTTAAAGAAAATAGTAATTAATTTAACAAAATATGTTAACTAAATCCATAACAGGTTTCAAGATTTTTTTCTTTTATCGCAAAAAACTAAAAAACAAGATTCCCCTTACATATTTGTTTTAAATAAAGTTTTATTTGTTAAAGGCAATGCCATCCGAGATTAACCGTAAACTTTGTTCATATGGACAATTTAATGGAATAAAGGTTTGTTAGGACACTATTATGCAACCTGAAATTACTTCATTAATTAAGAACAGACGCATTAAACAAAATTATAAAAGCTGTAATAGGAAGCAAAATTATAAATAATCATGATCGTTAAATTCTATGAATTGAAACGCTTTTACAGAATGATATTTTTAATAAAATTTGTTCTAATAAAATCAATTCAGTCTTCAACATTCATGGAACGTCTAAAGTTTTTTATACCTTTGGTTACAAGGATTGTGTAGAGTTAACAAACACAAGTTTTCCACGGTTGCTGTAACGGCTGTTATTTTCCACAGACAATTTGTTTCCTGCACACAAACATACAAAACCGAGCAATGTTATGGCCACCACAATTTATTAAATGTTCATATCCTTTGTTTTCATCTACGCTTTGTATATTTTTGGGATATTTCCGAGATTTTATCCTCCCGTATATCATAGTTTATCTTCCTTCCCAGTAGCAGGTCTATTGGTCTGCTACCGTTTCCTTCCATCTTTTAGTTGTTTTTCCAAGCATAAGTTTTCTTCCAGGGATGTAATACAACAACTGCCGTGGCATTTTAGTTTTACCTACCATACTCAGATGTTGAAACCAATAGACCGAGCGTATTGGGTGAGCGGTAACGGTCTGGTCTCACATTCGCGAGGATGCGGGTTTGAATCCCCGTTGGGGCATCCACATTTGCGTTTTCAATGGTTTCCCCAAATCACTCCAGGCAAATGCCGGGACGCTTGCTTTAAAAGGCCATGGCCGATCTCCTTCCCGTTCCTTGTCCACAGTCCTTTCCCGCCTCTAATGACCTCGAAGTCGACAAGGTGTAAAGCCATAAGCAAAAAAAAAAAAATTTTTTATTTCCTTGTACTGTTAAGTAGGATCTACTATAAGTATTACTTTTAATTTCTCTGTTTTTATTATTATTTGTCTAATGGGTGAGGACGCGATTTAAAATCCCCGACAGACCATTCAGAATTCGGTCCCACTACCGTCTGTAACGGCTCTCACACCCAGACCGTTAATGAAATTGTATTTTAAGAATTATTTGTAGCATCGTGTGAGTTGAGTAAATACTGTTTTGTATGTTTTTCTTGCGATTATTTGTGAATTTGTGTAAACGGACTAAGTAAACTACTATGTAAATACTATTTAATATTTATAAACTTCAAGGCTTACAACTGCACCTGAAGATGCCGACGGAAATTTATGTCGCCGAAATATTGTGCATCAATAATAATATTACTCGGTTTGTTTTCCGAGAAACGTTTATAAATAAACAACGCCGAGAAAAACTGCATTCATTTATAACTATTTAATATGTTCAAGGACAGTACTATGCATGAACCATTGGTATAAAGTTCGTAATTCTAAGTATTAAAGAGAGTTACGATATTTAGAGGACAATTTGTTACAGTTTGGACTGATTTATGTGCATAATTTTGTGCGTAAATATCTTTAATTTTCATTTCTGTGCATTTCATAATGAGTGTGAATGATTTGGTATTAATTCTGATTGTTTTAATGTGATTTTAATCGTTTAAGTATTTAAAAACGCAGTTTTTCTTGGCGTAGAGAATATAAACAATGTTCTCGGGTGACTAACCGATCTAAATGAGTGTTATATAATTAGACAATAATTCGGCGATCTCAACGCTGTCGCCATCTTCCTGGTGAATGTGGCGACAGTGTATCAGATCGCCGACAGATTGTGTAATTATAACATTTTATATTTATAACAATTTATATTTATATATATGTTTAAGTACTGTTAGAATTCCAGAGACTTCAGTCGAAAGTCTTTGAAATATCCCTTAATTTTCTGTGAAACCTATATCAGTCATGGGCAGAGGCGAGTTTTAGTTTTGTTTGAAAGTTCTTTGAGATTCGGTGTTGTAAGATATAATCGCTGTAGCATGTGTTTTCGTTTGTACCTATTATCTTTGGAGTTCGATGTCTTGAAATAGAATAAACAAAGTTGAATGTGCGTCTTCTTGGACTCGCTATTTCATTAATAAAGCGAGATACCTATCTTGGCGAACGACAGAACAGCAATAAAGAGTAATTAACGAGATATCTATCAAGTCGTATGCCAGGACGATTGCTTCAAAAGTTCACAGCCGAGTCTCTTCGAATTCCGTGTTCCCAATCCTTCTCCGCCTCAAATGACCTCGATGCCAACGAGATTTGGAGTGACAAAGGAAAATAATTGACACTGTCTAGCAGTTGTGAGGTACCTTGCCGGCACTTGCTCCTTTGTTGCCGTGCTCAATCAGGTGAGAGTACGCTCTGAACTCTTAACGAGACAGAGTCTATTTCTGAGTGATATGAGTCACTAACTTGAAGAGTTGGAGAAAAGGAGAAGACTTGCTTGGACGCTAGAGGCTGTTGGGAGGATCGGCAGAGGCTAATGAAAGAGTGTCGCTCTGCACAACAAAAGAGTTTCTCAGATACAAAACAGTTATAATTTCACAGTCATTTTCGGATGGAAATCGCAGTTCTACTAGTTGTAAATGCATAACTTCAACCTATGAGCATAATTTAGAAAGCTATTGCGGTCATCAGCATCAGTAGGGTATCGATGTAGCATGTCTCTCATTAAATTTATAAATATTTATACAAATGTTGTAATCTAACGTACCAAACAAATTGTGGTATATGTTAAACTTCATATTCTATCGCACAGCAGACAAATCTTCGGCCCCAGCGATGTAAATTCATACTTGAGGACTTTCTTATTAATGTTTACGTTTTTTTTAATAAGGTAAATTACTGTTCTTGACTTAAGTAATTAAAACTGACTGCCACATGAGCGGTCTGTGATAAATACGTCATTAAGTTTACTTCTCAAGTCAATATTAATAAAAAAAAACTGCAACTGCAAGCAAGGTTAAGTCTCCTGTTTAAAAAATTTCGTATCTTTAAACTGAGAATCTAATGTACTTGGTGCTTTAACGAAGCGGATATAGGGAGTATCTAACTTTCCGTTCGTTTTTTCCATTGTTTTCTGAACTCGTGCATTCCGTTTATTGTATCATAGTAACACAAACATTATTCACCTAATATTAACTGCCTGTGGGTTGGATTTAACAGCAGTGGCAGAGAATTACCATAGATAATGTAAGGGATCGAAATTTTCTGTGTTTAAATGTTTAAATCAATTTACGGGGTCACGCCGTGGCGACATAATTTGCCAGATAGCAGCAGATATAGCGCTGACAAGTAATATTTAGTGTCGCCGCTTGTCGTTAAATTGGAGCTCAAATTTGTTTTCATGGAGTTGATTCAGTGGATTGTTATAGCTGCTAAATTCGATGATTCACGGGCTACATGTCCAGCAATAAACAGCTATCTGAGCATCAATTAGTGAATTGACAGACGAAACGAAGGTCGAAAATGCTGTAACGGCGAGTATAGTCCTCTGTAGCAAAGCGACAAAATTTTGCTACTTAAAAATTAAATTGGTAAATCACGTGGAGCACTGAAGACCTCATAAAATGAAATTTTTTAAAAACTTCAATTTTGTATTCTTTCTGTAAACTAACAGAAATGAATTATGAATGCTTGCGCATTCATGCGCTACTACCACAAATCTGTCGATTTCATTTGTTTTGTTTATTTAGTTTTATTTATGTTAATTTGATTGCGATGGATCGCTGAATCCGGTTACAATTTCCCTACATACCCACTTTTTCCTCTTTCTTGTACCTGTTTACTTTTGCGTTCTATAAATTTTAATTTCAAATTATTGTAGCAATTTTAGCAAATTATTCATCACTTCCATTCGCAATTAATTCTAACCCCTGTCTCACTTGCCTACTAAAGAAAATTTTCCCACAGCCTTAAATCTGAAATCTAGTTTGTGGTCATGGTCATTATTGTATTTCCGAAGAGAACTTAATTATATTTATAGTGTTCTTTATACTTCTTAATGCTAAGTGCAGCAGCTAAACTAAATAAATAAATAGTTTTTTGTACTCAGCACAGTTTAACGTAGTTTTAATAAACTCCAAATACATCACTTTAATTACAAGATCTGACTTCTTATTTGCGGGTTCTCCTTAGCGCTAACAACCTAGGCAATCTCCTAGTTATGTCTGTATTTGTTGTTACTATGATAACCTTTCACGGGAACTCTAAACGTTTCAAAGATATAGGAATAACAGTAAAATATGTATTCTATGATATTTCTGTTATCCTACATCATCTTTTCCCTTCCATGCATTACTTTTAATTCTTACACCAATATCTTTCCACGCCGCATCACCAATATACGCCTTGTACACTCCAACTACTCTCTTCATCCTCTTCCTGTCTTTTAATGAATCTCATTCCTATTAGTTTATCATATCATTTACAGATTGTATTCTGCAGTAATTTCCATAGACAAATCTAACAGCCATTCTTAACATCCGCTATAACTCCTGGGTCGTATTCTACACCACTTGGTGTTACGGAATAAATGCTTACACTAAATACTGGACCTAGATGAATGTCATACCAGATGATTTTGTATTTTTAATAACGGTAAGAACAAAATAAATAACAACAATTCGGAATCTTAATTTTAACAGAGATTTTCGAATACTTCAGAGGTGGAAAGAGAAGAAAGTGGCAGAGCAAAACATTTTGGAATAAAGCGTATTGCATGACTACCTAATGAGACAAGTTACAGACTAGTAAGCAACCATGAGGAATATAGGAGGGTCATTATAACAGTGGCCAGAAATGTAGCTGGTTATAGGAACAAATACAAAAAGGTACAGGTTCGACGCGAGGAAGAAGACTACCATCGCAGTCTGCAGAAAGATAGAACAGTTCAGAGGGTTAATAATAATGAGGGCAGAAGTGATTACTCTAAGCTAAAACATAAAGAAAAGCACGTAGCCTTCATACAATAATAGGAAAGTGAGGAGGCTACAAAACCTTAATAACCCTAAAAACCACCAAGGTGGTAGAAAGTCTTCTTCTGCTTTGAACTTAGCTCGGTGTTGTAGGATCTGCTTCCTTCAGGATGCGACATGTTGGGATTTGGCCGACTTGTGGGTGAGCCTTTTCTTCCACAGAAAAGTTGTGTTGCCATCTGTCTTCCAAGCGGGAAACTATGTTCTGTGTGCTCTAAGTGTATTTTTGTTCGTGGCATGAATAGCTTAAGAGGCGGAGATTGGGTACCTCCCTGATCCTTAATGCACTGACTCATATTATTATTATTAATTTAATTGCGATGGCGCACACGCACCTATCATCCAACTACCCCTTTTCTATTTTATTTTTTAATTATTGCATAAATTTTGAGTGTTAAATTCCCCCCCCCCCATCTTTTTCTCCGATTTACAAATTGTAATTTTAAATTCCTTCCGTTTTTGGTAAATTATCCATCAACTCATTTGGTAATTTCTTCCAATCCTTTACACCCTTCCCCCCAAAAGAGAATTTTCTCACTCTCTAATGCTTTTTTTGGCGAGTCAAGACAGTAGGAAAAATTGGAAACAACTGAACCAGGAATTAATAGTAGCAAAGATCAAAGCTAAAGGTATATTCTTCAAAAATATTATGGCTGAAGGGGAACATTGAATGATAAAACCAGGAGAAAGGAAAAGGCAACCGAACACTTTATTTGAATTCAGCGGTAGCTAAGTTAATACAGATCTTGATATGTCTGCGATGCAAAAAAAGTGGTTTAGACATGAATCAATGGTTTTAGGAGAAATACTTCTCGCGAATCTCCGTAAGTGAATTCCGTGAAAAATATTTCGGATTAAATGGATTAGCAAGTCAGATTTATACTGTATCACTGTATATGTCTGAACAAATTGACATTGTGAGCAATCTCATAATGGTAGATAAGGTAAAAATACTGGGACTAAACCATATTTGACTTGCTGTAAGGAGGAGTACTTAAGATGCAGGAAGCAAAGAGTCAGTGCAGGAACACTTAGAAGTAGAATAGAAATGCCGTAGGGTAGTGTATTGGGACTAATTGTATTGATTATTATAATGAATGGTTAAAGTCACTATTATTATTGCTCCGCGATTCACTGAGGGTGGGTGGCGGAGGGTGCATTGCACTTGTCCTACTATATAATTGTCTGTGCATAGGAAGGGATATACCGGATATGGCCGGAGGCACCCATGGGCTAGTTTGAGGAACCATTCGGCCATTCGCCAAGAGCGATCCGGCAAAACCATGGAAAACCCAGATCAGGATGGACGGAGCGATTTATGGAGACCTACTCCTATCGAATTCTAGGTTTTCTCACTCGATAAATCCTTCCTATTCCATTCCGTAATCGCTCATGGAAAAAATTAGTATAGAAATAAATCGGTTCTGGCCCTAAATTCTCTTATCTTATTTTCTCTGTCATTCCTAGATATGAATGTTGCTGGTAGTAACATGTGTTTGTTTTCATCCCGAAATAGGTCCGTCGTGAACTTTTCATTTAGCTTTTGTCGAGAGCAACGCCTTCGATGTTCCAGATCTTCCTAACCTAACTCATTCAACTTCGCACTTACAAATTCCCTGCAGCTAAATATACATGTCACGAATGGGGCGGTTCTTCTTTGGGACTTTTTCAAAGCCCTTTTGATGGGTGTCGCATACAGAACAACAATATTCTAGGTGAGGACACTCCAGAGTTTTATTTGTATCCAATCGATTTAACTTTCTGATTGCATAGAATGATTGTGATGTGGCAAACATTTATGAGTAATGCTGTTTCCGGATGACTTGATGAGGTAAAATCAGATTAGTATTAAAGAGTAATAAACAGCTATAGAGGCATTTTTAGTCATGGGGTATCTAGTTTGGAAGGTTAACATGTAACTGAGGATAAATGTCTAAAAGTTTCAACTTATTAGGTACACAGAACCATAAAATTTCTGTATGATTAAAACTGGAAAAGGAATTGTTTGTGGGAGGCATAAAGTATAAATAACTTGCCATTTTATTCGCTAACACAGAACACATTAGGCAAGTGGTGGATAGAGTTTCCGAAGACCTGCATTAGTTGGTGAAGGTGCTGGGAGGATGCACAAGGGAATTTAGGGAATTACCATATGTAACCCTGTTCGGGACTGAAGTTGATGGATTTTCAAAGGAGCGCAGCTGGATTTGTGTGTAAACATTACCGAAGAATTCAGCTCATGTCCGAAACGATAAAGAAGTTTCGTAGGGAGTCATTCTACAAGCAGATAGGATGCGGGTGTAGAGTGAGGTATGTATTGGTGATGTGGCATTTTTGAGTATTGGGAGAGTAATTAAAGTGCGTGGGAGAAACGATATTACCATGACAACACACCAGCTCTTGATTTTGGCCTTAGGTGACTGAGAAAATTATCATTTGTGGATAAGGGAGACCGAGACACCAATAAATTATCGACAAATATGTTGAAAAAGTTACTTCAAACACTGAAAGAAATTGTAGTAAATATTTGTGCAATGAAAAAGTAGTTGCGTAGGGAAATTTCCACCAGCATTTGTACTGCCTCGCAATCAATTGATAATAAACAATAATAATAAATTAAAACTGCATCGTGTGTGAAATCGTCTAATCGGATTAATGTGACGCGATACGTTGAATCCACAGAATCGGAACATTTCACGATTGTAATATTTGTATTAAATTGTTATACGCAGATATTGAGAATATATTCCACGCCATGTACTTTTCAGTCACTGAAATATTTTATAATTTCTCTACTTGTGCATTAGATTTCCCGTCATGTTTGTGCCACTTCTGATAGCAACAAACAAGGAGCTATTATTATTATTATTATTATTATTGGCGAATTCTCACAATAAATGGAAGACGGTAATCAAATGACCAAATCAAGTTTTCTTCCTGATCTTCTTATTGTTCCAAAAGGCTTTCATTCTTTCCGAGAAAGCTTGTTTGCGTTCTACCGACCACTTTGGTCTGTATTGTTTTTGTTTTGGTTGCTCAGTTATAACTTCCCATTTGTCTACTTTGTGTCTGAAGGAGTCTCTTTCTAAGATGTCTGTTGATCCTATGCATGCACTTTTAAGATCTTCCGAATTTCATTCAGCCAAGGTGTTGGATTTTTAAGTGAACTTACATAATCTATTATCTTTTATGTCGATCGACTTTCTGGTAATCTCTTAAGGTGACCAAAGAATCTCATTCGCCTTTTCTTGATGTCAATTTCGATATTTGAAAACTTTTCTGTTGTTTTGATTGATCGGAGTCTGTAACCATCTTTAGTGAGTCTTGCTTCTAGAATATTTCTAATGATTTTTCTTTCTACTTTTTTAATTTCTTCAAGGTCATGTTGCCAAATACAAACAAAATAAATGTTAATCAGATAACTATATCTATGGATTCAAGCCATCTTCTGGCAGCTGAACCAGCTTGATGCAGTGTGAGAAGGCCTCCAGATAGTCTTCTTGCTGGACAGTACATCACAATGTGGTCGGCAGTTTGGATATCACCACAGTAACACAACGCATCTTCACGGAGACCCCACTTATGTGTGGTTGTATTGCACACTCCATGACCTGTGCGAAATGTAATCAGTTGGCACCAAAGATGCCTAGGCAAGTCAAACCCTGGAACACAGGTCGTCGGATATTTTACAAGCCCACAATTCCACTCTTCATACAAGTTAAAGTTGTAATTTCTCAGCTTGGCTTTATTTATTTTATTTTATTTTATTTTCCTCCACTCCTTCCAATTCTCTAAGCAATATAGATTTTCTCCTCAAATGTGGTGGAGGCATGTTGGAAATTTCAGGCAGCCAGGTATTGAGACCACCCACTGTTTTCAAAGCAGCGTTAAGCTGGATGTCAACATTGACAATATGAGCTCTACCAAGCGATGTAGAGCAACATTATTCTGCTGCGGAGAAACAAGAAGCTATTCAATCCAGAGGTACGCCTACATATTCAGTAATACTTGCTTGTAATCTGCTCCATATATTTATTGACTATTAAACTCATCAGCTAAACTTGGAGTGCACAACGAAGTATTCACTGCGTCATTCATGTGTAAATCACACGCTTCAACCATCATTTATTCCTATATACTCTATTTTGGCCATGTTTTTTTAAAGAGCCACAATATTATTAAAGAGGAACGAATTCGGCCATAGATTTTCGAAGGAACCATATCTGAATTCGCCTTGAATGATGTGGGGAAACCACGGAAAACCCGAAGCTTGAGGACCGAATGTTGATTCGAACCCGCCTCCCCCTGAATGCGAGGCCAAAGCGTTACCTCTCACCCACCACACTCTGTAACATTTTATTACGTAGTAGAGACGTGAGCCCCCGAATGAGTCGGTTTCTGTGCGTTACGAACATTCTCGACAGGCTGAATGCTAAAGTGAAACAGGCGCGTGTCGGGCTGCACAAATGTAGTGATCGCGGTGAAAACATTAAACTGCCCCTGGAGGCCCGCTGCCGTCCACACCTGTTTGCGGCAGCTCTGCGTTAATTAATGCGGCGCCGACGTAATGCGATACACATTGCATTAAGCCCCTCCCACTTCGTTACACGCACCCGGTAGCTGTGTCTGCAGTTTCGGAACCTAAATGTGGTAAACAGATATAGCCTCCACCCAGCCCAGGACAGGCCGCAGTCGGAAAGGGATATCAGCCAACTCATGAGATATACGAAAACTAATACCTTTTAGCTTGTCATTCGCATCACTGTAAACACATTACAGTAATCTCCACGAATTCCTTAATGCTTACTGAATACAGTATAACAGATATTAATAGGATCGTTAATCGTAGTGGTAATATACGAAAAAAAAAAAAATAAAATCAATTGCCAGTGATTGGGGACTGCAGAGAGAAGTTAAAGCTCAAACCTATGAATGTAATACGCGCAACGCATCATAGTTATACCTACAGATGGTGAGGCAACGGTGTTGCCTCGCGTGAAATAAGTAACTGTAATCCATATATTCGTATATATACATAAATAGACTTGTGTTTTCCTATATTTCACTCTTCAGCCACCACTACCTAGCACAGATCACTGGTCTTTGTGTGTGGAAGTAGCATGGAGTTTCCTGTCGAGCACAATGTTGGCCGAATGTCAATAGCTACGGGGATGTGGGAGATATGATGGTTAAAACTGGTCGATGCAGAGTATTTTCGTATTTCCACCAAAGACATGTGTGTCCGTATATTTTACTTTGCTGCCTGAACTACATAGCGCAGATGACTGGCGTTTGTGTGTGGTAATAGCATCGATTCTTCCATCTTGCACTATGGTGGTTAGTTGTCGGTAGCTGTCAATCTGAATTCTTTACAAACACGAACGAAATCAGGGGTAACAGCTATTTTTAATATGACATCCTATTAAGTGTTTAGGTTGGCAAGACACGTGAAGAAAGGAAGAGAGGAGGAACATCTTTGTGCAGGATTACAACTAACAGAGTTTGAGTATGGCAGATAGTAAAAATAAATAATTATTGAATTTAATGTAAAAGGAAGTATAAATGTTATTAAAGTAAAGTTTACTGTTTCATGAATCAGTTTGTAAAATAATTTATAATAAAAAGCAGAATAAAACAACTCCAGTGAGATTTATGTATATTTTGTGGAAGTTGATCAAGATAAACCAAATATTTCTTACAAATCTGGGCCGTCACAAATATTACTTACAAGATATACTAAATAATAATAATTCCGTGTGGTCGTAATGACCTGCTGGCATGGTTCCTATTAACTGCGCATTCCACCGCTGTCTTTGTCGCCTTAACCAAATTCGGTAGTGCTACCAGCTACAGGGGACCTACAGTTTAATGTGGAATCCGGACCAAGGAAGCGTTCTGGCGTACTTCACATTACACAGCAAGCTGTGCTAAAAGTGAAAGCCGGGTTAAGGGTCTACGAAAATCCTCGCCGAGACAGGGATTCGAGCCGGAGACCTTTCGTTCTTTAGTCAGAAACCTTAACCACTGAGCTACCAGACTGCTACACATACGCGATAACATTAGCACATAAGTGATGCAAACTCATAGATTTTAACCTTTCCAAAACAAGTTTTCGCTTCAAAAACTAAAAATATAACTTAGTCCACAACCCGTAGGATATGTACACGATGCAGGAAGACCAATTTATTTCCTCAAGGGCCTACATTTTAATGTTGAATTATAACCACAACAGGTTCCGGCATAGCTTATGTAATCAAACACAAGTACTAAAAAATTCTGCCCACCACTGGATATGAACCTACTACCGGAAGGAGAAACTTCCGGAAGTAAGCGCCTTAACCACCTAGGTACCAAACCGCCTTGTTAGAAAGTTTATGTGTGCTAAGTACTATGAAAATCGGATAAAAATTGTGGTTTTGTATGAACATAGTTGACAGAAACAAACAAAGGAGATAGTGAACAAATCCCTTGCGCGTCCACATTTGGACTACTGTTGTGCCATTGGGGATCCGTTTTGTAAGGGGTTGATTGACAGTATAGAGAAAGTACAGAGAAGAGCCGCTCGATACGTGACCGCTTGCTACAGTCCTTAGGAAAGCGTCACAGAACTGATTAGTAGACTAGGGTGGGAGTCTCTGGTAGATAGACGACGCACGTTTCGTATAAACTTATTGGTAAACGTGTGTACTCCCACTTTCACTTACGAGTGTAGTGAAATACTTCGTCCACCAACCTATTTGAGCCGGAATGACAGGAAAGATAAGATTAGAGAAATAAGGTGCCGCACTGGTTCTTATATGAATTCTTTTTTCCCTCTTACCATTCTGGATTGGAATGCACAACAAAGAGACTAGCTTTGGTGCTGAGCACCTTCTGCCACCCACAATTTTGTGAATTTCATAGTATATATGTAGATGAAATTAAGGTGAAAGGGGAATGGAGGAGAGGGAGGGTTATGTTTCTGTAAATCAAACGTAAACAGTATTTTTCTATTGGTTTTATAGTATACGTAAGTTGTATCAAAATCAAATAAAAACTGTCTGTATGAATGAGAACATTGCCAAAAACAAACAAAAAATCATTTTATATATTAGATACAAGTATAATCTATACTCGCACTGCTGTCCAAGTGCAACACGCCATACTTACAGCTACAGATATGCTGCTATTACAGCGTGTTGGTGAAGCGAATTCATAAGATTATACTCATCCAAATAGCGTCCAACGCGCACGTCATACGCGCAACACGTCACGCCATGTGCTGACGGGAATTTACGAAATCATACATTTACCCCACCCAATCATCGCCTAAAGCGTCTATAGAAGTTTTCATTTCTAAAAATAATTCATACAAAAGTATCGGAAAAGTGATAGCTTTTTAAATGATGTTATGTTTTTCTTTTAATAAATAAATTACGCCAAAGCAATTGACCGTTTTTGAATTTATTGGTCTCCCGTACGCGTTTCACTTCTTTTGCAGAAGCATCTTCAGCGTTTTTTTAAAATTTTGTGGTCTATTGCATTTCTTTTAGCTTTTAGTAATATACCACAAAATAAAAAAACCGCTGAAGATGCTTCTGCAAAGAAGTGAAACGCGTACGGGAGATCAATAAATTACAAAAAAGTCAATTGCTTTGGCGTAATTTATTTATTAATATTATCAGCAATTGAGGAAAATGATCCACAACATCCAAATTTTAAATGCTGCATAAATTTTGTGTTTGTTAGTGCTTCATACTCCATTAAGGCATATCCTTTTGCTAGTGGATCAAACTTTTTCTATTTCCAGAAACACATTGTGAGAAACAGGTACAAAATGTTTCACACTTTACGTATGCTGCGCTTGGTGAACAAAGGTACTTTAATAAGCCCCCGCAAGCAGGTAATTAATATCAGAAGAGCCTGCGGTGACACTGGGCTCATGGCAAGTCGGGCGGCAGTAATGAATTTCTCAGCAGACAATGCCGTCCTGTCCAGACTCATTCCGGAAGTGCCGAGGTAACACCGGAAACGTGATAATCCGCCATCCGCCATAATCCCCTCCCGCCGACCTCGGGCACCAGCATAAATCCTTTCGTCCCTCGCATCCTTTTCCAGCTTCACTGGAGAATTCCACCAGAGGTGGCATTGTTTTCTCGCATTACGAGCTCAACGCCAAAATTAAAATACTTCCCTCTGACGTCAAGACATCTGACACTCCGCATTGTTTGGGCGTTAGTAGATTATAAAGTCTTCTGCAGTGACTAATATTACGCGTTTGTTACCCGTAAATCGTAGGACCATTTTTCTTCTCTTTTAAAAACTGGTTTCTGATATACAGTCGAAAAGATGAAAAATTCATCTACATCCTGCTATCTTCCTTCATAGTCCTGAATAAAAAACGATCACATAAAGAAACGAGCCGTTGGCGGTTTATGCTGACATTCTGCTACTAACCTCAAATTGGTAATTTGCGTAATTCTTTCAGAATTGAGCTGGTATAATCTGAATACTCCTACATTTAAAATCTTGAGTTATATTTAGAAATTAATAAAATTTGAAATAATTATCTGCAAATCTCATTCGAGAAAACTGAATTAATATGTTCAAAGACAGAAATAGCAAGTTTGAGAACAAAATACGGTAAAATTAACAGGGTTCCATATTTTAAATGCCTTGGAGAATTCATCGAGCCGACAGCTCTTGAGAAAATCTCACAGCAAAAGCGCCTCCAAAAAGTAAAAAAAGCATTAGGTTTAGTCCAAAATCTCTACAACAAAAAATCTATGTCACGACAGACGAAAATTCGGCATTACAACACATTCATAAAACCAACAGTCCCCTATGCAAGTGAAAAATTAACACTTAACAGAAAATATGACCTTGAAGAAATCAAAAAAGTAGAGAGAAAAATCATTAGAAAAATTCTAGGAGCAAGACTCACTAAAGATGGTGACAGACTACAATCAATCAAGACAACAGAAAAGTTTTCAAATATCGAAATTGACATTAATAAAAGGAGAATGAAATTCTTTGGTCACCTTAAGAGATTACCAGAAAGTCGATTGACAAAAAAGATAATAGATTATGTACGTTCACTTAAAAATCCAACACCTTGGCTGAATGAAATTTGGAAGGTTCTTAAAAGTGCAAGTATAGGAGCAACAGACATCTTAGAAAGAGACACCTTTAGACACGAAGTAGACAAATGGGAAGTTATAACTGAGCAACAAAAACAAAAAGAATACAGACTAAAGTGGTCGGAAGAACGCAAACAAGCTTTATCGGAAAGAATGAAAGCTTATTGGAACAATAAGAAGAACTCGAAGAAAACTTGATTCGGTCATTTGCTTACCGTCTTCCATTTATTGGGAGAATTCGCCAATAATAATAATAATAATATACACGGGGTATATATAGACAATTAATTACTTTACATAAATTTGCCCCTAAGGTTCCAACAGCAAAAAATCTGAAACTCAGAAGTGCATGGACACAAGAGATATGTCAAACCCAGAGCGGAAGGATGAGGTGGTCTGGGAAGATAAAAAGAACTGCAACAAGCTGTATCTCTTGTGTCCATGCATTCAGTTTCAGATTTTTTGCTGTTGGGACCTTAGGGGCAAATTTATGTGTAATGATTAATTGTCTATATATACCCCGTGTAGATGTCAGTGAGTATACTTTGACTTCTACAAGGTCCTTCTGGGTTTCTACAAGCCAGCGTGCTTTGGTCTATCGACGTCCGTTGATGATGTGAAAGATTTTCTTCGTCAGTTGCGAGTCATTCATTCGTGCTATATGTCCGTAGATTTTCATGCGTCTTTTCCATGCGAGTGAGGTGAATCGTTCGGTCAGTGAATACACTTGTTCTGAGCTTTTGCGCAGCCAGATGACGTCTTGTATCTAAGGGCCAGATATTTTTCTCAGCACACACACACACACACACACACACACACACATATATATATATATATATATAAATACGTTTGTGTGTATATATATATATATATATATGCTGCGCCAGTTACGGTTTTTAGACGGTTTTACGCAGTCACCTCTACGTTTGAGACGGTCCCCAACCCACGTCTCATAAACTACACATTTCACAAATAAAAATACACATATCACAGAAAACATAAGTTACTCGAAAGGCAGACAGATGGCAACACTTAAGCTTCTGTCATTGCTCCTGGAACTGACAATTCCTGTTTCTAATTACACAATGGAAATATTGGATACATTCTTAAATACAAGTCATTATGACAATCAATTCTTTGCCTGATCCAATAAGACCCATTCGCAAATAATAATAATATTCACTGGAGAACTCCACTAGAGATGACATTGTTTTATCGTAATACGAGCTTAACGCTAAAATTAAAATATATCTAGGTTTAACTTATAAATATACAAATATTGATGCACTTACATTTTTATCAACATTCGTATTGATTGGTTGAATCTCAGTATTGAATCTGGTTTGGTTTGAGGTTATCGGTTATTTAAATGTTTGAGCTTGTTGTTAAATCATTTATTTCTTTTATTTTACAGAAGAATACCTGAAACCGCGATGTATTTTAGATATTGGGGGAAAAATTGTGAAAAACTAACAAAATTCAGTACTACTGAAAAGACTGAAATATTTATGAGTTTGCTTTTAATATGCAGAAAAAGATTTTAGATACACAAGTAAATTTGATGGAAAGAAATAGAAAACATTGTTTATGACAGTTATATCGTGTAGGAAGCCATGCATTCTTGTACGCTAGAATGTAAGAAATTTAGTTCTGCTAAAAAAATTTCCTATTCTGAAGTGCTTTATATAAGAAATAACCGTCAATAACTTGAACATGTAGCGATGCACTGTAAATTGTGGAAGTAAGGGTAGGCTGACTGCCTAACACAGTTGTTAATATGGTTGCCTATATCTCTGCACTGTAAGGTTGCTTCTGGAGTTAACAACGCTAGGGAACGCTTTTAAATGATGGCCGTATTAATCCTCAGTTGTTTCCAACTATCCCTGCCTAAAGGCTTCAGGGTTATTTTCATGATGCCAAATTTTAACGTATATTTTATGTGCATTCACTCTACTGGAAATGTTTAAGTTAGATCCAATAAATTACCTCACCGGTATACAATCGTTATGTTTCAGATACTATTTAAGCTTTGGCGATTTGGGATTTCGAGATGGATAGCAGAACTTTTGTGGGGTTCAAAATTTTAGTGAGAACTGATTAAATTGGCCTACTTCTAGGCTAGTGTTTTCCTTTGTGATACAGTTAGCTGAATTTGGTTCTTGAACTACGAGAAGCTACCTTCGTTCTGTGGTGGAATAATAATTCATACTCTAGTTTTGAATGTATATACGTGATGGCGTTGACTTAAACAAAAAAGAAAAGTTTCCTTACTTATATGTGTGAAATACTGTTGAACAGAAAATATTTGTGGGGCTATAATGTGAACCTTGTTATTCAATGTAATTTTCATGGTTGTTCAGCCGGATGGTGTCGCATAAACACAACGTTTCGACAGCTGGCTGTGCTGTCTTCATCAGGTGTCTAGGCGGTGACATCCAGCTAGTAAGATCTGACGCTGCATGACACCTGATGAAGACAGCACAGCCAGCTGTCGTAAGGTTGTGTTTACAGGACACCATTCGGCATAACACCGGTGAAGATTGCATTGCATCAGTACGAAGGGAAAGTGTCCATTCACAATTTTGTGATGAATTTTATTAATGTCCAGATGCAGAAGATTAAATGTTATCATGGATGAAAAAAATCCCTTACCTTCTTGTCGCCTTTTCAAATGCCGTTCAAGATGTAGTGTAAACAAACATAGTCGTTCACCTGGCGACCCAACTTACTTCTGTTCTACAGACGTTATTCACTCATACATTAAACATTTCATTCGTGGAGTAAGGAATTGAAACAACATACATTTATCACATTCTGATGCATAGAAGTGTGATAGTTCGCGGTTTATAAACGTTTCAGTACTCAATGTAACCAGAGCTCACAATTTGGAAGCTCGTTCCAAAGAGCTTAGAGAAGTTCTCCAAGTCTGCAGTCCTCTGAATAATGCATGGTGGAATCAATTTCCGAACTCTCATGCCGAAACTTGTCCAACAAATTGCATCTCGAAAAGGGCTCCAAAATACGTCAGTGTAATTGGATACTTGCAGTCAATTACGAAGATAAAAAGAACGACATCTTTGGCTTACTACTAAATCCAATTTCGTCTACATTTTTGTGCAAATTGGTAGAACTTTTTTTTATCTATAAAATGGATGTTGATAAGTTATTTAAATATTTTTTTTTCTGTATTAACTGACTAAAAAAGAGAAGTATTCATTTTCCGTTATTTATTTTTATATCTGTAAACCAAAGTCATTTACTTCACTATTTAGTTTTAAACAGGCCAACAACTGAGTCGTTGAAATGTTAAGCTTGTGTCCCTTGATATAATTCATTTCCTTGTTATGTTTTTCTTACAATATAATTTACTATTCATCTGAAATTCCAACTAATTATTATCTAAGTATAATGTTCTCGGCTGATTAACAGCGTTAAACAGATGCTCGCACACTATACTTCGGCGATCAAAACACTGTCGCCATCTTCTGGTGACAGTTATTTTGCTCGCTGAAATATCGTGTGCAAACACTTCGTTAACTCGTCTAGTCATCCGAGAGCATTATATTAATTCTCAACGCCGAGAAAAACTTAGTTCTTATGACTTATTATATAATGCTTCAATTTAATAACTGAAATTAATTTATGTTCTGATAATACAGTGTATGCCATTAAGTTGCTAATACAGTAATTTTACAACAATCTGAGGGAATATCGACCATCTTTTCAATATATCTCAGATTTAAACGCGTTTAATAATTTGTAACAATAAAATCAGTAATTTTAAGTTCTGATATTGCTGAACTTGTCATATAAAAATGAATAAAACCATTATCAGTGCTATTTTTCGAGATTCTTCCCAACAATTTGCTTGAAATCGACTTAACGTATCTCTTTCAATTTTAGGACGAAACCTGTTCACCAAGACAGAAATTAGCTTTGTGGGTTCGAATATCTGTCTTCTGTGATAGGAACTACTGTTGAAAACTATTTTGCCATAGTCATACCAGCAAATATTCTTGAAACCAAATGTTGATCACTCTGAATGGTCCTTTTTTTATTTATATATTAATGTGCTTTTAGTTCCATACGTATGAAGGGTGAGAGACCAATGCATTTAAGGTAATTAGAAGCACAGTACTTCCAATGTTAGTTTTGTGCTTCTGTTATTTTTTATTTTTTTATTTATTTTAATTTTACTAACGCATTTAAAAACCATCTGCAGTCACCAAAGCATATAATACGGATTAAATGTGTGACTTTTTTTTAGACTATTAGGCGAATAATGTCTGAGCTATTGGAATTCCCTATGTTTCTTATGGCATAAATACTCTAAAATACATATTAAAACATTTTATAGGTAACTTGGTAATTACTATTTCTTGCAGTTCAGTGGTGTCACGGAAGCCACAATAAGCATTTGGTTGCTTGAAATAAACACTCACTTTCCACTAAGGTTTATTTTCCCGTGCGCTCCATCATAACATTACACAACAAGGTATCGTATCGATCTAAAGACGCTAAGTACAAACAAACACAAATGTTCCAGAGATTAAACTCACACACCTCCGAAAACTACTGACTCACAACTCTCTGCTCAACTAACTCGTATCTGCCGCTTGTTTATATAGACGCTTTAGAAACATCATTCAAAGATTTCCGAATGACGTTTCCCGAATTGTAACAATACTTTAACAATTAAATCCATACAAAAATATTTACAAATTGTACAAAATTACTCATAGTGATTAGAAAACATCTTGAAATGAAAGTTAACACTGTTTACATGCATTTACACACAAATTACAACCTAAACCAGTCCAAACTGTCGCAATTGTCCTCCAAACCTTATAACTCACATAAATACTTACAATTATAAACGTTTAATTAATTTTTCGTACATAATACTGTTCGTGATCATATTACATCTCATTTAAACAGATTTTTTTTCCACAAAACAAGGTTTATTTGCTTGATGCATTTACGCAAATTCACAAGTACTCACAAGAAAAACTGTATCCACAATTAATCAACCCCCATTTTGCTATGCATAATTCTTAAGAAAAATTTCCTGAGTGCTGTTATACATTGCAATGACAATCATTGTGTTGTGTCATCAGAAAGTGTCAAAAATATCGCTGTTAATTGCTTCCCAGTGAATGTATTGAAAAAGAGAACAGTGTAGAATTGTAGGCGTTTTTGAATTTTTCTCCTGAGGTTATTCCTAGCAGTAGTAAGTCCCTTAGCAGTATCGTGCTTGCTCTGCAGTCTGATGGGTCGTTACCTTGGGCAGCAGGTGTTCTTCTAAGACTATTGACACAACGGCCGCTTTCACTGATAGAAAGAGCTAACAGGATTGGTCCCTTGAGGAGGCACACAGCCTCTTGCTTTACCTTGGCGTCTGTAGCTAATGCCTCAGCCGACAGTCAATGCACGACTGTGGACCGCATTGTAATGTGATGCCTTTGGTCACATCCCATAATGCAAATTATACTGTTCTGTTCTGTTATTAATGTTATTCTGATATTAATATCCTAGATTTGTTTATTCCTTTAGATCTTGGGTGATCTAGTTTGTTGAATAATTTATTAATGGGCAAGAGTCTTTATGTGTGCCAGTGTAAATATGCAATTCATTTTAATAAGGCTATACAGAGCAGACAGCATTGGTACAAAAATGTTAAAATCAGCATTGTGCTAGCAGGAAGGGCAGCTCATTGACGTTGCCCCCAGATACCGTTAGCCGTGTCCGACACCCTGTCGCCACTGCGGGGGAGGAGTGACCAGATGGGGACTTCCTTGTTACCCTCTGGGCTGTCCCAAGGTCAGGTTATCCAACCTAACGGACTGGGCAGCCGGCTGTCACCGAACCGCCGACGGATGTATAATGGGTGATCGCGAATGAAACTTGGGTTGTGTATCACGTGATTCCAGCAAGCAGGCCTCCCGCCAATGAAATGAGACATTAGGGGACACATGACTAAAAACTGCGTATTTTCTTTTCTGCATGTGCCTCCGAGACCGGAAGAAGGCGAGGGACATAGTTTTGCTGAGGGTGAAACAACGAACGACCAAGGACTGCATGGAGAGAAGTGCGAGGGTCCATCCAGCTTCCGACACGGCGATTGTAGCCCGGACGCAGTGAGCGCTATCTGGCCGGCCGCCCTGACTCGCAATCCATCACCGAGCATCGGAGCAGACAAGAACTGGTAAAGTGATATTCAACCAGGCTAGCGTGTACGTTTCATGGAACAGTTTAGACCCTTAAGCGTCCCTGTGACTAACTACGCAATTGCATAAAGCTTCCACTCAGCTAGTGGCACAATTGCCAGACACTTTGTATTATTACACAAGGCACTTTGTTCTCTAAACTCTGTTTTAGCAATTCTGAATGGTAATTGTTCCCATTCACGGTACCAAAGGTATTCATTTGATTGTTTAAAGACACAACATCATAATACCGTTAAATGATTCTTAAGAATTCCGCGGCCGTCTTTGTACATGATTTATAGCTATGCCGCGTCGTTTATTAGATTATCTAAGCTTTCAGCTGTTATACTCCAGCATTCTTCAGAGATACTGTTTATGTTTATGTTCACCTGTAATCCCGCAGAAGTTGAGATTCTTGCCCATCAAAATCTTGCATCCATGCATATTAATAAAACTAATTTATAATCATCAATTTTAACAAGAAAAGTAGTGAGCAAACAACTCCCCGGTTACAACAGCATAGAAAAACAGAAGGAGGGATAAAGCTCCGTGCTATTTATAAACGTGTATTCTACTACCCAAGTGGAAACTTCAGAAACAATGTTATTGTTAACTGCCTAAAGCCACAGTGCTCTTCGGTTCAACGCCACTAGCTGCTATTGGAAATTTGTCTTAACTGGTGGTTAAAGCAACATTATGTCTGATCTTAGGCATAGAACACCCCACATCTGACACCACTCAAATTAACTTCTGTTGTGGTCCTGTTGTAATGTAGGATCTCAAGCTACCTCGACAGACTATGGACAAACGGTTTGCATTAGTACTCACCCGCTGTCTGTAAGGTAACCATAGCGATCTAACGTCCCGTGTCTAGAAGCTATAGGGTAACACTTTATATCTGATAGATATTTAAATTGAATATGAATAATTCTTGTGCAGCTGGTTTTTTTTTAAATGGCGACGCTGTGTTGTCTTTGGTCAACGAATAATAGCAGCCTAATGATCGCTGGTTGTCAAGTCAGAGACGGTATGAGATTGTTGAACTGAATTAAATGAAATGGACTGCATGTTATATAGAAAGTAATAAAACCAGTAATATTCATGATAAAAGTTAAACAGAAGAACAATAATGTGTACTGTTAATTTATGAAGTGAACTTGTAAACTGTTGGAACTATCGAGAATTTGGATTGTGATAAATATATTTTGTAATACAAGAAGCAGAAGCATTTGAGTATTGACCAAAAGGGAAGTACCAATTGAAATACAGTAAAAGCACCTTATTAGAGGGGCATACGTTCCGTAAATATGCCGTGAATATGGAAACCGCGAGTATGGAATGATAATTTGTATGGGATTATAGCGGATACGTTCCAAGATTTAAAAAAAGAAATTAAAATCAATTTATTAAGAGATTTTAAGCAACATGTTTTAATTATTATTGTCAGGCTTAGGCAATGTTTTAAAGATTAGTAATTTTTTTCTTGTTTTGCCACTTTTAAAAGGCTTTTCAATTCGAATTGATATAGCATTAACAATTTGTCTTTTAAAAACAAGACTTCCTTCCATAGACGGATCAATTTTCCTGAAGAAATCACAAAGTATATTTTCCATCCATATACCTCCACCCAGGTTTTTTAAATTAAATGTCACCATTTCAGTCTTCATTGAAGCCTCTTCTTCAATGGGTTGAGGATTTAACAATTCCTCTAAGTTGATTTCAGTCAAATCCTCATCTTCCGATTCAAGCAACTCTTGAATGTCACTTGATTCTATCTGTTCAAAGCCATCTCGTCCTACTCTATTTGTAACTTGAGCAATGTTTTCAGTTAAAGTTTGAATTTGCACGGATTCCCCATCATTTCATACACTGATATCAGGCCACAATATTTTCCATCATGACTTCAAAGTGTATGGCTTCAGCTCTTGCAACGATTCTTTTATTGTAAGAATGCATTTTCCTATGGCAAATTTTTTTCCAGGATTGCATAACATTCATATCAGGATTGTATTCCAAGGTGTCCAGTATGATTTTGAAGGTTTGTTCGAGGCGCCCGTAAGCCCTTAGCCCCTTGAATGTTTGTCGAATGTAACAGAGCGTAAAGGCCTGGATTATTCCTTGGTCCACAGGTTGCAGTAAACCTGTCGTGTTAGGAGGCAACAATGTCACCTTTATATTTAGAAGCATAGTTTCAAGCTGACGAGGATGACCTGGTGCATTGTCCAAGACTGAAATGGCCTTAAAGTCTAAATTATATTTCTTTAAATAAGTCTCAACTTCACGAACAAAACAATTTGGGAATCAGTCATAGAAAATAAAATTTGTAACTCACACTTTTTCTTGCCGCGCATAAACACCGGCAGGTTGTCCTTGTTTTGATTTTTCAAAGCACTGCGATTTAAAGATCTGTAAAGCATTAATGGCTTAATAGCACAATCACCTGATGCGATAGAACACAGCAGCAGTGCTGCATTGAAACCAGAAAGTTGTCACAATTATTTTATCCGCGAATAACGAAATCGCGAATAAAGATCTTTGACGGTGTTATTAAATTCTATTTGTGTATACGGTTATATACGAGATCAGTTTTTAAGATCTTATTTTAGATTTTTACAATATTGTAACATTATATGGTGTGGTTTAGTTCGTAGAACGTATTACATCCAAATACAATATCCTAAAAGGTAATTGTGATAAAGGAATAGTAACTCCAAAGAGCTAGCTGGCTATCATAGACCAAAAATCTCCGAACGGTAGGGATGATGGGTGGATGGATCAGGAATATTGTTATTCCAGAAGGGCAGCACCGAGAACGGGGTTAGCGGTTCTATGTAGGTTATGTTAGAACTAGTAATGACACAGGATTTGTATTTAATAGTACATTTACAAGTGCTCTCACAGAGTGTAATGTTTCATGAACAGGAAGCTTTCCTGATGGATGCTTGCAATAGACTACGGCCTATTATAACTGGATGGTATGCTTACATTAGCGACGGCAGAGGGGTTGCTGGGGACGGCCGGCTTCCGGTCCCGACCCCTATCCCCAGGCTTTAGTACGTGAAATAAGGAGATAATATAGGTCTTTTACAGGATACGTGGATGCGTGCATTGCGCAACGTCAGATTTTCAGTAAGGTGGGACTTATTGCACGAGAGGTGTTCCGTGCAATAACCGCACCGTAGAAGACGCGTCGATAAATTGTATTAGAATGGAACATTTAGACAGAAGGTGTAATTAGGGGAGCAAAGTTAGAGCGTTGCCTTTCACGAATTACCAGCTCGGAAGTGTTCATGTGTGGGAGAGCCATTGCCGACCATCCATAAAATACGTCACACGAAATTCATTATTCTTGGAAAAATCTCTCCCCCCCCCTCACTGTCATAGGTTGCCACATTTATGTGACTCCCCTCCCATGGTGTGACGTCACATATTTTCAACTTTAAATTCAGAAATTATTAAATTAAAATAACACTTCCAAAATTATTTGTGTATTTCTGATTAAAATATTTTTTAATATATTCAATAAAAAATCAAACATTTTAGAAAATTGAAAAAACATAACAAATCAAAATGAATTATACAAAATTTAATCATCTTGTGTCCATGGACTTTGAACCTTTACCTTTATATTATTCATGACTGGTGTAGAAGTCACTTAGTTCCCGATATGCATAATGTCAGGAACATTCGAAGTGTGAACATCTTCTTCGTGCAACCATATAGCATAGTCATCGTCCATCAAACAAAGAACTTCCCTGTCACGTCAAGCTGTAGTTCTATGAATGCGAATCTTCATGATGGGAAAAAAACCTCTCGTTGCGTCTTATGTGATTGCTTGTGTTGGTTAGTGGCTTCGTGTGATTGAAGATACAGACCACAGATGCCACAAGAAGGTTTTTTTTTTTAATAAATATGCGGAAGTAATATTTTGTCAAAGTCTCAAAAGTGGTGTTTGGGTTTCGGCGTGTGTCAAAGGCAACCGACAAACGACACCGCAGGGCTAGCGAGCATGAATTCGCGAGTAGGGATTGCAATCCAGCAAAGCGGGATCCCGCATTATTAGACAGTCTTGCGGATCCCGCACAAAATTAAGCGGATCCGCAATCCACAAAATCCGGCGGAAACGCGTGTCAGTCTGCGTGACTCGCGGCCCCACTCGGTCTCTGTCGGATATTTTGTATTGTTTGTCTGTACCCTTCCAGTTGGCATTTGACTCGTGTGAACAACCGTTTGCTTTTGTCAACCGTCGTCATTCGTAAGCAAATAAATACACTTTTACGTATTCATTGTTTCGAGTACACATTTCTGTAATTTGAGTTAGGGTGCGTATTTAGTACGATTTTCTAACTATATAATTATTTTTTAAGTGCCGCACACGTTATCTGAACTACACGGTTACAGCTTTTTATTCACGGTTTAATTATTCCCATTTTGTGTATTTGCAGATAAAGTAATTATGACAATTTCCTAATTTGCGGCTGAAAATTTGTTTATTCGTTGATATGAAACTAATGTTATCGTAATTTTAACGATCGCGTACCTATTTATTTAACAACTATCAAAAGGAAATTGTATATCCTTTGACTTATTGTTGTTTTGGCCGCTGCCTCAATGCGTTTCTTTGACGAAAGCCACCTTCTTACATGTGCCGCTCAGGCTTTCGATTAATCCCTCTTCTCCTTGTTATTATTTCGACTAAAGGTAAAAAAAGTTATTGTGAAATTTTCACGTTTGTATCGACGAATTGTGTTGTAGGAACATCATAGTTCGACGACTGTCTCCGCCGTCTTCCTCACGTGTGTAATTTCGTGTGTTTGTAATGAAATACGGAGATACAACCTATGACGACTTTACTGCAATCATTCGCCGAGAAAGTCTCCTTTCTTACTAAAAAAAAAATAATTTCCACTCTAAAAACGTCGTTACGCCACATAAGTAAATCTGAAATACTTAACAGTTTACGTGTTGGTGAGTAGTTTCTTTTAATAACATTGAATCAACTGTAATATCAATCAAGGAATCAGGAGATATAATTATTAATCACGCAAAAAAAGGGCCAAGTCTCGTGCTTGTGCAGTGAGAAAAAGTTATGAGATCTTTTTCTGAGCCAAGTCTACACTTTACAGAGTATATTCACTTCACTTTGTGAAATGAAACCCTTTTTTTCGATGTTATGGAACGTTTATTTAGAATTAAAAAAAAAAAATTCTTGTAACTTGGCCATTAAGCAAACCATATTTTTAAACTAATGTGATGTATTGTAAGGCACATAATATGGCCTAAGACTCAATATTTTCCATTTTTATTATTTATTTAAAAATTGGTTTAGATTAAAAAACAAAAATGTAAAACCTCGAAATACACTTAAGACACGCTAAAAAGTTTTAATGTCATTTTGCCAATCAAAATATTGTTAACTGTTAATTTTTATCATTTTACATTAAAAATTATTTTTATTACTTTAATTATTATTTAATTAATTAACGTTTTAAGTAACTATGTTTTAAATATATGCTTTGAAAAACTGTTTGTACCAATCCCGCAAGGATCCCGCGGGATCCCGCGGGATTGGCGCAAATCCCGCGCGGATCCCGCGGGATTGAAAACACTGCGGGATTGCAATCCTTATTCGCGAGGCCACCACGTGCCAAATAGTGATACAAAATATACAAGTGACGTCACGAAGGTTAGGAATCGACACCTCCCCCCCCCCCCCCCCCTCCCCGGTCACAGGGTGTCACACTTTGTTTACCTCTTCCCCTTTAAGTTGTGACAGAAATTATGGATGGCCCCTTGCAATTAAGTGGATAGAGACACTATTTGCAGTTTCACATGGCTCCAAGTGAGGGGCTTAACAGTGTTTTACACTATGGTAACTGTATCCGAAATCAGCTGTGGTAGAGTTAGAGCGAAGCTACCTGTCGTACAGTAGTTCCCGGTGGAAGCAGCGAGCAGTTCAGCAGACGCCGTCGCGGCCGTAGCCGCTTCCTAATTAAACGCACGGGCGTGCAGTGTCGCGCGGTGTGGATTTTACCTCCGTCCGTCCTCTGCGCTAGTCTGAGTTAGAGCGCGTACCGGGATGGGATTAATTTGCCGGCCCCGTGTGCGCCGGCTTAACGAGCTGAATCAGCTCCCTCTCACACGGTTATCAACACTGCGAGGACACCTCACCACATAAAGTCGCTGGAATCACGACTCCAATTCTACAAATACTTGATACTTACCGACACGTGGCCCCTAGATTCAAGCAAATGCTGATGATAATACCGATACCGTTCTATTTATTTGTCGTATGGCTAAGCAACTAATACAATACATATAAATATATACAATGACAAAAACGTTGGTATCGTTCACAAGTTGATTTCCAGTTCTTCCATCCATTCTATGAAGGCAATTGTAGTTCCAAAAACATCTTCAAATGGTCCATCATACTTCCGTAGAGGGCATTCCCTGATAATATGCTCTACACTCTGGGAAGGAGCACCGCAGTCACAGGCAGGAGAATCCTGAAGACCCCACTTAAACAACATGGCGTTGCATTTCGCATGGCCTGTTCTTAGGCGATTTAGTTTGACCCACTGGTCTCTATTCAGATGGAATCCTGGAAGTCCAGTTGTGGGATCTTTAATATCTGTTTTACAGATGCGGAGTTCTAACTTTGTCGCCATTTTTTCCGTGACATCAAAATCAAATACATCTTGCCATATTGGATTTTTAGATTTAGGACCTCGTGGATTGGGAGATCCTGTGGATGATCTGGACGGTGTAGTTTTATCCACTCAGGTGCCGTTGCTTCTTGGCGTCTTATCTCTGGAGGTGGTATTTTGCTGATTAGGTGTAACCAGGGGACTGGGATGGATTTTAGGGTGCCAGTTATTACTCTCATACACTCATTTAGGTGGACGTCGATTTTTCTAGTATGAGTACTACGTTGCCCCACTGGAGCACAGTACTCAGCAACAGGGTAAACCATGGTGAGAGCAGTTGTTCGTAGTGAGTCCGCATCAGTTCCCCACGAAGTACCAGCTAGCTTCTTTATGATGTTGTTTCTTGTTTTAAGTTTCTGACTTGTGTTTTCGAGGCGTTTTTTGAATGTTAAGGAATGGTCTAAGGTGATGCCAAGTTACTTATGATAGAAATTATGTTGTAGATCCTGCCATGAATAAACAAATGGAGAGAGAGATGATTGATATGGACCATTCTATTAAAAATAATAGATACACTGATCAGCCAAAACATTATGATCACCTACTTACTAGCATATTGGTTCGCCTTTAGAACGCAATACAGCAGCGATTCGGCGTAGCATGGATTCTACAAGTCCTTGGTAGGCTTCCAGAGGTATCTGACACCAGGCCTTCGCGCACAGGTCACAAAATTCCCTTAAATTACATGCCAGCGCTTTTTGGACGCTCAACCTGGGAACGAGCATCTCAGAAACGGAGAGGTTGGTCGGCTGTTCGCGTGCTAGTGTAGTGAGCATCTAGGGAAAGAGTTTGAAGAATGTTGAAACCACGAGTAGGTGACAATGTGGTGGACATCCACGCCACATCACAGAACGTGTAGGTCGGAGGCCTGCCCGATCTGTAAAGCGGGATAGGGGGTGATCTGTGGCAGATCTGACGGAAGAGTACAATTCTGGTACTCCAAGTAGTCGGTTCAGAGCATAAGAATCGCGATTCAGTATATACAGCGAAACTACACACTGGGCAAGTCTACGGGAAACCACCACATTTAACAGTCCCAGACGTTCCCATGTAGGGGTAAAGAAATCCCATTGTATCCGTTTGCACCCGGACGATGACAAGGCGCTCATAGTAGAAAATTTGATTTGTATATGATTCAATTTTTTGCTAAAATTAAATTAAAATTTGAAACCATCTATAAAGAAAAATATGTATGTCGTTTAAATCAAGAAGTTAATAATTAAAAGGATTCTGCAGTGGAACGAGATATAGCCGTTATACGAGGAGTGATCACAAACTATGATTACAAAGCCAGTAGTTAAACATGTCCACTTCTTTTGATATAACCAATACAGCAAACTGATAGTACATACATTAGGTTATATTTAGACACAGTCTTCATATCGGTTTAAGCACTTGTCGCTTCCTGGGATGAGTTTGAATATTCCCTTCTGGTAAAAATCATGCCCTTATGTGTTCAGCCACATTTGTAGCGAAGTGTTCCACCTCGTCTGAAGTGAATCGTCGGATTCTTAGGTGCTCCTTCGAGTGAGGAAAAAGGTGAAAATCGCCTGGAGCGAGGACCGGTCTGTTGGGTAATTGATGATTTCCCAGCGATAACGCTTCAACTGCGATCCTCGTCGGTGACGTTTTCTCTACCGGTCATAACTTTCGACACAATTCTGCGACATGCTCTCCATAAACTTCTATCAGTGGCAGGTGAATTTCATGTTTCGCTCTAATAACTGAGCGAATTTCTTCGAAAGAGCAGTTTTCAAAAACGATCGCCATTTGCGTTTACCTACAACTAGCGCTGTAAGCGGCGGGTGGTTAAAACTCGGCACAGTTGCCAGCCGCATGTCTTAGACCAAGGATTCTCAAAGTGGGGTACACGAACCCCTAGGGGTTCGGCAGTGGGTCGTAGGGGGTTCGCGACAAGATTTATGTTATGGCGGACTAGCTATCTCAGTCATGTAACACGCACAATGGTGAATATCACTCATTGTATCCAGTAGTGGAGCTAAGATAACAGTCGCAGTTTTTAATAAGGGGTTGTGCCACTGCTTGGGAAATTTTGTAGAGGCACGTGGAGCTTTAAGTTAGAAAAATCCTGTATTATAAATATCCTGTAATTTCTCTATAACGAACGACACTCTTGGAATTTCGGTCTTGTAACCAAGATTTCTGATCTCCTCACTTATGTACGACATAGCAAAATAAAGGTTACTAATCGGCAGACACAACGAAATAAGACTCACCGAGCGTGGTGGGTGAACGGTTATCGTTCTGACCTCTCTTTCGGGAGGACGCGGGTTTGAATCCCCTTCCGGGCATCCAGATTTGGGTTGTCCATGGTTTCTCCGAATCACTCCAGGCGAATGCTGGGATGCTTCCTTTAAAAGGCCATTCTGTCCTTTTCCCCACACCCATCCCGCCTCTAATGACCTTGACGTCGACGAGGCGTAAAGCCCTAAGCCAAAAATAAAAACCCATAGCTGTGAAATTGTCCACGAACAGACATCCACACAATATGATGACTAGAAACAATTTTTTTTTCCATGGTCATTTTAATATTCACTGTATGCCTGAAATTTGCCAATTATTAAAACTTTTAAATTTACATCTAAATGTCCTGAGTGTTTTACTGCTGAGTTCTGATGTTGGAAACATGTATAAAATTTCCACCTCAATATAGCGTAATGGATTGGAAAATAATCACTGTAGGCTTACACCCAATTCACTTTACAATGGATTTGAGGGTGACAGTAGTTTTTAAATCGGAGGAATTTCATAGCTCGGCGAGATTGAGTTATTTCCATCAAACAGGATAACATAATACACCGACTAGCTTACATAGCAGCTATTCTCATTACGGTGCCAATAATTATTAATCATTACACTGATCAAATTACATATCTACAATTCACCAGTGTTGCTCTCATAATTAACAGATTACAATGCCTCATCGCATGATCCTTTTAGAGGTTTCGAAAAGGTCGAAACGCTTGTAGTTGTGTTATCGCGCAATTTGTCTGTATCCGTTAATAAAGCGACCATTGGTGATCACCGTGGGTTCAAAAACTGTTGCCAAAGAGTCAGTATAGCTGGTTTACGCTTTTTGAGGGAGCCCTTTCATCGAGTATGACATTTCTTGGATTGTTTCAAATCTTGACACAGAAATATGAATGCAACAGAACGAATGGATGTAAACAGCATGTAGAGCCAGTAGAGATACAGAGACGCCTAAAACAGTTTTTCCTACAGAAAACCGTAATTTGATTAATTTGAATTAGAGCTATGATGCTGTATGGATAACTAGTGGTAATAACATTATTAATCAGACACATTTAATGTTGCTGTAAGCCGCTCTCCGTAGAGTAGCCTTAGAATACTAGATAGTTCTGAAGTTAGCCCACATCTTTCACTCAGTTGGTTGTGGTACGGTCCTGGAATGGGGTTATCTGCTCCTTATGGTGGAAGAAATTTGTACCTCCCTAGCCCGTATGATTACGCCTTAATTCTCGTTGCCATACTGATAGGCGCTGGACGGATAAATACAATGCATTTACAGTGGTATTCAATTTCATCTTAAGCTAGAATTGTATTAGCACCAAAAGGACCGATAGTTTTCTTTATACGGTAAAGTGGAGCGTGTAGAACAATGGAATTGTTGGAGAATTTACTAGTGTATCTTGGAGTAAAATATTGCCCATAGGTTCAGCTAATTTCAGCTAGGTGTTTTTTTTTTTTTTTTTTTTTTTTTTTTTTCATAGGTAGCGATCAACTATTGTAAGCTTGATGCATTGTCACAATGGGAACTCAAATAGCAAACTGATGAGGTGATGTAGCTGAGAAGTGAGGGAACTTTGATCGTACCATTGCTTTAATAGAGTGGTTTAGTACAGGACCCACATTTTGTGTATCAAATACAAGACTGAAAAGGGTGCAAAGGAGGGCAGCTAGAATTGTTTTTGGAACAGAACACAATCATTAAACGTGATAAAGGAGCTGGATTGTGAGTCATTGAAATATGGGAGGGGATGAAGAGAGTGGTTTCAAGATATCAGGCTTATATTTTGGATGAGTATTAAATTATTACAAAAATTGGTAGCAGTGCATTGATGGAAAAAGATGACCATGACCTCAAGCTGTCACTCCGTTCCTATCATAATAGTGGAAATTTTCTTTGGTGGTAAGGGCGTCTGCGAATATAATAAATTACCTATGGAGGTGAGGAATAACTTACCTAAAATGCTAAAAGAAATTAAAAATTTTATAAAGCAAAAGTAGGTGGACGGGGAAATTACGAGCGAAGAATTTTTTAAAAAAAATTAACTGGTGATATAAGTGTGTAGGATAATGAAATGTTATGATAATAGCACAGTTATATTATGAAGGTGTGCAGTACAGTTTAATTCATTACGTGGTGGTCTCCGTAGAAGACAGTGTTCTTTATGGGCCCGAAAGATAGCAAAGAACAACGACCTCCCTTAGCGACCATATGTCAGGCAGTTCTCGGAAGGACACTCTGACCATGGAGGAAGGAATATATGGAGACGACGCAAGGGACCTTCACCACGCACTGGAGTGAAACCGGGTAGAGAGAAGTGGGATGGGGAGGCCGCCATATTGCTTGGCCACAGAAACACGGGGAATAGGCACAAAAACCTCAAGGGAATCATAAGACAACCGTGGCACCACAATTTTATGATGGATTATTATGTAAATCGACGAAACAGATCAAGAATGAAGAATAAAATTTTTCGATATCTCGCTTAGTTCGAGAGATATACTGTCTCAAAAGTCAGGTTGTTAGGTTATGAGGTGATTCAACGATAACCGTGGCGCCACAATTTGATGACGAATTCTTATGTAACTCGATGAGACAAACTGTAAGTAAAGAATAATTTTTTATACATATCTCGCTTAGTTCTCGAGATAATGTACTTTAAAATAGACGTTGCGGCCTGGACCAGAAGAAAACTTTCGCCATATCCAAATTTGATGATGAATTCGTACGCAACTTAACGAGAAAAATCGAAAATAAAGAATAAATTATTTTGATATTTCGCTTATTCGAGATATTGTACCTCAAATGTGAGGAGGTTAGGGTGAGATCTGGCCTGGACTAGAAAAAAAAAAATTCACCGAAACCAACATATCAACACTGTGGAAATGCAATATAGGTGTTTTATTTTATTCCTATTGATTGTTTGTTAGGTTGAAATACAGCCTGAAAAAAAAAATACAAGGAACTATACCAATAACTGATTTTTAACATGCTATTTCTCCAAGCTAGATATTAAAAAAAATTATTCTTTATATTCGATTTATTTCGTTGAGTTCTATAAGAATTCATCATCAGATTGTGGCGCCACGGTAATGATAGAACTGCCGGTTATGATGCAGACTGGACCAAAAGATAATTTTGCTGCACATGCAGATTGGGTGTTTTATTTTTTACTAATCCTTGTGGTTAGGTTGAAACGCGTCCTGGACCAGAATAAAAACGTCACCAAAATCTGAAATTTTAAAAATAGTCTAAGTCAATGCTTAGAACTTTTTTTAAAAAATATAACTTCAAAAGACCTCATACTTTCTGAGCTTATTTAGAAGATGTTGTGTTGTTAGTGGACTATATAATTTTGCTATAAAATCAGTGCATTCATAAGTCAGAAGCTAACAACTAATAATAAATAAATGTTTGTTCTCTTCTGGTACACAAAGCATTTCAACCTACCAGCATTTCCATTAATATTGCCGCTACAAAATCAAACTATGTAGACACACCTAAACACATGAAATGCATCGCGGACTACATTTCGGGCAACAACGTTTATTTAATCACGTTTAGTAGTTCGCACAGCACAAATTATCACAATTAATTTCATAGTACACTTTCAGTGTAAACTGAAACTTGAGTAAAGCCTGCAGAATACCATATTCACTGTGTCGCGATGTATGTACGTGAAGCCCATGTCTCTGCATTCGAGGAGATGTTCTGGTGTCTGAATGTAGCCGCAGTCACACTTGTCGTCATCCGTGTATCCCCACTTTTTCATATTGCACCTGCACCTCCTGTTCTAAGTCTGTTCAAAGTTCCAATAATCATCCCATAACAAAATTAGTTAATTTTAGTTACTACTTTGTTTTCAACATTTTTTTCATGTCTGGACGTATCTGGAGATGGCAGGGGTGCAGACGAAGCTGGATTGGCAGAACCGACTTTCATTGGTGGGAGATGGTTTCCCGGCATGTGAAGGCAAGCGGCAATGATTGCAACGGGGACTCGACCGATAGCTCTCGAGGCGAGAGATCATTGACACGAGCTGGCAGCTGTTCGACGAGTAAAGAGTGATAAGTGTTCATGTCCACGTGTGACTTGAGATGGTTTGAGTGAAGACAGTAGGTTGGCGTGACTTTCCCTGTGCTGACTCACAGTAAACACACATACTATAAAGTGCTCTAAAATTCGAAGGAGCAGATAAGAGTTTCAATCTGCCGAACGATAACTAGTTTTAACCAGAGAATTAACTTCCAAATAACTTTTTTTAAATAAAATCAACGACGTGCCTTTGCCTTTCTTTGATAAATCAATTTGTTTGTATGTGGTAAGTGTTCAAACTTCTAGCCGAGATGATATGTTCACTTTGTATGTAAATTGTAAATGCCTGAATAAATGGCCAGGTTACGAAAATTTTTGATTAGACATGATGTCATGCATTTTAATTAAAGAACCCATTTTTACTTTTATCAATACCATATTATCTGAGGTTTGATACCTGTGATTAATAAATTTAAATTGATAAGTTTTATAAAGTAATGAGGCAGCGAGAGCACCCGATACAATAATTGCATTAGATCAAGCGCTGCGTCACAGTTAAATTAAATTAAAGATCGAATATCGGCTCACAATACTGTAATACTAAAGCTCATAATGTTCAAATGCCGAATAAGGCTAATGGTTAGTGCTGAATTGCCAGAGAATCTAGAATATTGTATGTGGACTCACTGATCTTTCACCAGTCCATTCAAAATATCGCATATTCGCCTTTAGTTGGTTGTAATTGAGCTCCCTTCGCGCTCAGCAATCTAGCAATAAGCAACTGGGTTATTGTATGACCGCCAATTTCACTTTCAGATTCACATTAGAGTGGGTCTATTCCAAATTATGCCCTTGTTTCCAGGTCTCGGAAAAAAAGAATCTTCAAATTAGATAAAAACTTCTTTTTTTGTGGAGTTCGAAACAGCCCTCCATTTCGATATACGTATATCTGCAAAATGGGCAACAGTAATTGTCATCAAGTGCGATTATTTAACTGCAGTGTGGAGAGTGGGCTACATTCAATCGAAGATTAAAAACACACTTAATCTGTTGTTTCACAAATGGCGTGAACGACAAGCAGTAAGACAATGAATATCTAACATTAGTAGGTAGGGAATTTTTAAAATTGAAACGCAGCTTTGCAACCAAAAGCAGAAATATAATAGACTCCTAAAGCAACTATGTAATATCAATACTAAACAATTTGGAAGCTCGAGAGAGGTATACATTGCCTTAGCTTTAAAAAGTAAAAAGCATTGTTCATATTTTTATCTCTTTCATGTTTTTGTTAAATAAATTCTGAATACCATTTCTATGTGTGAAGCGAAACATGCGATTACAACAAAAATGAATCTTACATTTGTTAACATGAGATTCACAGAACCATTCTTAAAAAAAAAAAAAAAAAAAAAAAAAAAAAAAAAAAAATAATGAAGAGCTATTAAGTGGATAAAACAGCAATAACATACAACATTAAGTTGACTGATGTCAGTTTACCAAACACAATAAACTATTTTAAAATTACAGTTCCTTGGGTGAGTAATTAATAAAATGTGGAATGAGATGTGTATGGAAATTGCTATCGCAACATATATTAATTCCAATTAAATTGTCAAAAGCCAGATCAATCCACTTTAATGAAATGCGCTGATCCTGAACATTTCGATAGCTCGGCAATCTTCGGGTGATTCCGATGATGCTCGAACTGTTATTTACACTATCCGCTGCTTGACTAACCAAGAAATTTCAAATTAACAAAAGTATTTGATATTATTTGCACTTATATTGTTCAAAGGAAGTTTAAATTTCAAATTAATAACTACATTTGATTTTATTTGCGTTTGTATTCTTTAAAGGAAATGTAACTGCTATGTTAGCTAAAAAGTGATTGTCTGATGTGGAAGTAATTCCACAAAAATGTCAAGGACAGAGATAAACACGTTACTATTATGAGAGCCAGATATTTAAAAAAAATTAACGTTAGTTTTAATTTATATGTTGCTTTTGTTTATTTACCACGATCAGATGCAGAAATCCATGTAAGGAAAAGGGCATCCGATGTGTAAACACTATTTTGTGTAGCAGTTACTACTAACCTAAGAACGTGTTTAACCGAAGACAAGAAACATGAAAGTTTGTTAAAGACTAAGAGAAAGTTTAAATCAAATGTAGGTAATTGCTAAATATATCAACAAAAAAGTTATTTTTTATTGAAATTACACCTTATTTTTAATCATTCTCATAACAATAAAAAAATTCCGTAAAATAAAAACAAATGGAGTGATTTAAAAACATCCTATACAAATACTTCAAAAATCTAATCAGAAAAATGTTAACTAACATATCAATAGAAAATACAATAATCTATTGTTATTCCTTTTTCCTTACACACTTATCAGAACAAATCCCTACTATCACCATAGGTGATACCCATCGTTTTCGACGGGTGTTTAAAATCTAATAATATAAAAGGCAAGTGTCACGTCTGACGTCACCTGTCACGGCATGACGTCGCACTATTACGTCACGCTTTACCCCATTTTTCTTGGTTATGAACTTTATTTAATAACATTTCTAAGCATCCGCGAATAAATTAACTGACATAACATTAAAATAAAAGTATGTATTGCATTTAAATCTATATATCAATCATTAAATGCTTATATTTAAGTAACATTAATTTTATGTAAAAGTATTCGTTAAAATCTTTGGTCACAGATAAGTAGTATAAAAGTTTTAATCTTCGAATATCAATGTTAACGAAAGCTTTGATTAGATGTTACTTAGCATAAGTCACAATTATAACTGGCATTTGACGCTACAGCAAGGCATGAATAATTTAGTTTTTAAAAAAATAATTAAAACTGCGCCATATTATTGCTATTAAATCGTTTGAACGGAAATAGTTGTACACTGATTTCGAATTGAACAGACAACACTACGAATAAAATAAATATTATGTGGCATAATGTAAGTTTTTCAGATTTGTTTTAATCTTCTTTGCTTTCACTGAATAATGTTACTGAGGCAATTTTTTCCGCAATGTGTAACTATGTTAGCTATTCGAACGTTGTAATATCGGTTTGAATCACGTTGGAAATTTTTGGTTTTATACCTTTCTTTTCTGTTGAAGGTTTTTGATCAAATTAAGGTTGTTGCGTAATCACTTGGACTCATCAAGGAATTGTCGTTTTGGTCTGGAAACTGTTGCACACGTTCGTTGGGTGATATTACTGGCTATAAAATAAGAAAGAGGTACAAAAGAATTGTGCTATTCGTTTGAAATTTACCACACGTTCCTGTGGTCATAGCTTTTAAGAAAAAGTGTACATGAAAGCAAAATGAAACTTACGTTAGACGTGAAGCAACATGAAAATTACGAATTAACACAACAGAAAACCGCCATTTCACTTCATATTGTCACGTCAAAGATAGCATCTGCACTCCACGGCAACAACTGTAAAAACGCTAGCAACATTTCTTGGCAGGATATGAATATATTTTTGCATCGTATGTAGTGATCATAATTAACTTCTTACAACAAATTATTTTTTAATCACCATACTATTTCATATACCCTAATTTCTAGCGAATTATGCCTTAACAACAAGAACCAAACGCCATTTTGGTACAGGTTGCGACAAGTGTAGAGTAGTATATGTGGTTAGGTTGTAATGCAACCTGGACCCGGATGGAAACGGAAACTTTTTGTTTCATCGCAAGGCACGAAAAATTACATTGAATTTTATTTTAACACAATTCTATTTACTTAAGCAATTGCTAAGAAATTGTCAGAACACTTAAGGAAAAGAATTTATTTTGTTTAAATTGGCATATTAATTATCAGTTTTTTCATTTACGGAAATCATTACTTGGTTTGATCGAACGAAGTTCAAGACTAATCACGTTCTATGTGGCCTAAACCATAATTAAATATTATGTGGCATAGCGTAAGTTGTTAAGATTTATTTCTAGCATCCTTCGTTTTCACTGGGGTAATTATTTCAGCCGATGTAAGCTGTCTCAGCCGTTAAAATATCGATTTTCATCAAAGGTAATAAGAAAGAAAGGTGTAAGAATCTGTGAAGATTTGGGATCAAGTTAATATCGCGATGCATGATGACACTGACATGCGATACAGGGAATGTATTAATTCGCGTGTGATTAAATCTGTGCTTTTCTAGCGGCAACATTAGCGGCGATTGTGGTTAGACTGAAATGCAACCTGGACCAAGTTGACAACTGAAGATTTTGGCAACAGCACAAGGGACGACAAATTACAATGAGATTTATTTTACAACAGTTCTATTTAGTTAGGCAGCTGGAAGGAAATAAATTACCATAACACTCCGTTAAACAATTCATAATATGATATGAAACAGGTACATGTTAAATATCATTTAACTCAAGTATTAATTACGGTACGCAACTCAAATGAGAAAGCAATATGATTCATGTGTGACATTTTATGAATATTAAAAACAATTACAATGCAATGATAAATAAATTCTCGGGCTTCCAGCGGTGTATAATTTTTTTTTTTTTTTTTTTTTTTTTTTTATGTGGTTGGAACACCGGAAGTTTTTTTTATTTAGAACGCCGCGAAAAACTTCGATCTTAAAGCATAATGATGTTTTTCTCAGAGATATGTTCTAACAGAGAATGTTACTTATAGATCTAGAACAGGGGTAGCCAACCCAAATGATGTTGCATGTCAGTTTGGAAATGCATTAAAACTGCGCGGACCGCATATAAAATTATATATCCCTATTTTAGAGTTAGACCCACTATAAACATTTTTTTGGAGTGAATATAATTCAATTATTCTGCGAACTCATAACTGTAAATTCATAAAAAAATGCAATAACTGTCATATATTTGTAAGATAGTTATTTTAAAATCAAAGTTAATTTTTTCTCACAATTTCGACAGTTAATTTTTTAATATATGGATGCACAAATAATGTGTGTGTTTTTTTTTTAAAAAATACATTGGTTTTTCACTACTTTCGCCATTTTAAAATAAATATATTTTGTAAAGTGTGATGAATCTCGCGAGCCAGAAAAATAGTCAATAACTGAAACAAAACTTCAAATGCTTTTTTCTGCCGAAATACTCGTATTGGTCGCCAAGTTCTTTTATGCAGAACTTATTCGCAAATCTTCGAGTGGAATTCACGAAAGATTACAAGAGTATTCTTACTTCGCAGAAATTGGTAGAGATAAAATCGTGCACTTAAAGCCCCGATAGTCTGACTGATTTTCATGTTTGTCGGTAGGTGTGAAATATGGCAGCCCTGAATGTCTCCGGCGAGATTCCTCTCTCTCGCTGCGGTCTCCATTTATTCCCGTCTCTCGACGCTGCCATCCACTTGTGGCTCGTTTCCGAGCTGTTGCGCCCGCATACCTGTATTTTCAAAGGCAATTTACTCCTACCCTGGCTTACCCACCGTTCTCTTTACTCCTCTATAACTTTTCCGCCCATTCTAAACAGAAGTCATTCATCTTCCAGATTGTCGGCAGCAAAAATTGCTCGACGGCAATAAACACAAATTTTGTTCCCTGGAAAACGTTTCGCAGAATATCTCTGCTAATAGAGTTTCTTTGTGGAAATGAGGGCGATATTTCGATAAAGCTTGTAACTCACAATGATATTCAAAAACTTCAGCACTCCAATAAACTACTTTTTGTAGCTAAAAAAATGTTAACTACCTAGGTTAAATTAAAAATGTTTTTAAATCTTATCGATTACCGTCAACCACTCACAAACTCGAATCGATTCTAAAAACTCGAATATACCAGATGCGAACAGAAACAGATAGTACAACGTATTTCAGAAGAATGTATCTTCAGAGCATATTGATTATATTATTTGCCGATGGCTGAAAATCGATGTGAGGTTATTAGAAACGGTGAATGACTACATCCCAGCATTCGCCTGGAGTTATTTCGGATACGATAGTAAACCAAAGTCTGTATGGCCGGACGGGATTCCAACCAGCGTTCTCCCGGATGCGAGGCCATAGCGATACCACCCACTCACCACGCTCAAGCACTAAAAGGAAAAAGTTCCAGATGTCAATAAGCTAAACAGATTCCTCCCGTACTTGAACCAACATGCAGCGACATTCAGGTTTTACAATATTCGAAAAATATACTGCATCCAATCACTCTAGCTTTTCATATTCCGAGTCTGTTCGCAAAACAATTATTGTCAGTAGATTAAGTACAAAATAAATCTTTATATATAAAGATGAATGTATGTTTGTTGGTTTGTTTGTTTGTTTATTTGTTCTTCATACAAATCCACAGTTTTCATCCGATCTCGATGAAACATTGCACACTTATCCTTTGAAACAAGGAGAAAAATACTATCTACATTTGGTTAAAAATTATCTGTATTAATAACACATGTTGTCTCATAACTTCGAAATACGGCGATAGACAGACACGTTGGATGTGGACCTCAACGTACCGTGTTTCCGTGTACTGGACTGCCAGCTCAGTGGTCAGTTCGCATCGAGCCGCCGTCGCGTGCGGTTGCTCAATACTTTCCTCAAGCGAGGTTCAGTGAGTGTATCAGTGAAAACTTAGCTTGTGGTTTACGATAGTGAAAATGGAATCGACGATACGGAAGATACACTGAAATTTGCGTTCGACGCGAAGGAGACAAGACCACGTGCATATGACTTCCATGAATGGCTGTATGAAAAAATTCGACTTGACAGAAGCAGATGTATACGGAATCCAAATGGACTTCTTGACTTATGCAGTATACGTTAAAATGACAAATGACAACTTGTGCAATACTATTGTAGAGAAAACTGGAGGGAAAGCCGACTACCAGAACCCAGATGGAACCGTAAGTACCGTATATATAAGCCACGCAGGGCTGGGGCTACGATCAGTAAAGAGTTTTTAATGTACCATTTGAAATCAGTAATGCTAGTGTAACGGCAGCAATCCGAAACTATGGTGAAATAATAACGGCGACCGACGAAAAATGGAGCCCTAAGTTCAGATTCCAAGCAAACACGGCATACGGTGTGTGAAAATTGATTAAAAAAACATATACCTTCCTATATAATGATACAGGGTTTCAAAGCATTAATAATATATGAGGGACAACCGCGCACATGCTCTGTTTGCAATGAACCAGGCCATCTAAGATCTGAGTGTACAAAACGCCGACCATTACAACTTCCAAGAGTAAAATTGTCAACATCAGAAACTATAACTGCAAATGCTACAATCGCGGAAGCGAGTAAGGAAAAGTAGCAACACAGCGTCTTATGCAGAAGCCACGCACAAGTCAACAGTGTAAACATAGGCCACACTGTAACATCAGCATGTGAGCCACACACAGAAACGTTGGAAAACACGGAAAACATGGAGATCGATGTAGAGGACAACTCGGAACAGCACGGCGGTAAACAGGAAACACAAGCCGAAAAATCTGGACAAGAAGAAGAAGAAAACGAAGAACAAGAACCGGAACAGAAATTACATGAAAAAGAAATAGAAGAAGAGTATCGAGCAG
>JARYHS010009186.1:244668065-244728877 GCA_031002005.1 Vandiemenella viatica
TTTTTTTTTTTTTGCCAGCATTTTATATAGAAAGTTGTTGGAAACGAAGGATTGGTCCCAAACAATATCGAGTTGGAATAATATGACAGGAACGCTATCACTTTATCACTGTACCGTCGAACCAGTCTCTTGAAAAGAATCAATTTCCAACATATTTCTGTCACCAGTCGATAAGGTCTCAAAATTTCGTGACTACAACTGTTACATCATACTGGAAAAAATATTCTGTGCCCTTCATAGAGATTTCCTTATAAAATTCCATCACAACGATATAGCCATTTAATCGTCAAAACGTAACAAAAAGACAGAGACTTACTTCCGTATTTGTAATAATATTACTGTGGTTCACACTCACAGACTGACTGTGAACAACACCTGAGGGATCATTATAACGTAAGAAAGTGTACACCTACAACATTGCAAGACTACGTACAATTTGCCTCGCATTGCACCCCTAACTTTCTAATATCTACAGTTTAATATTCAATCCGAATAACCTACGGCCCAGGCCTGACTCTTACGATGAAAAACAATTTTTAAAAATCTTAGCCCCCACGGAGATTTAAACCGGCGACCGCGACGTTCGTAAGCATGCTCTTTAACCACTGAGCTGGCAGTCCAGTACACGGAAACACGGTACGTTGAGGTCCACATCCAACGTGTCTGTCTATCGCCGTATTTCGAAGTTATGAGACAACATGTGTTATTAATACAGATAATTTTTAACCAAATGTAGATAGTATTTTTCTCCTTGTTTCAAAGGATAAGTGTGCAATGTTTCATCGAGATCGGATGAAAACTGTGGATTTGTATGAAGAACAAATAAACAAACAAACAAACCAACAAACATACATTCATCTTTATATATAAAGATTTATTTTGTACTTAATCTACTGACAATAATTGTTTTGCGAACAGACTCGGAATATGAAAAGCTAGAGTGATTGGATGCAGTATATTTTTCGAATATTGTAAAACCTGAATGTCGCTGCATGTTGGTTCAAGTACGGGAGGAATCTGTTTAGCTTATTGACATCTGGAACTTTTTCCTTTTAGTGCTTGAGCGTGGTGAGTGGGTGTTATCGCTATGGCCTCGCATCCGGGAGAACGCTGGTTGAAATCCCGTCCGGCCATACAGACTTTGGTTTACTATCGTATCCGAAATAACTCCAGGCGAATGCTGGGATGTAGTCATTCACCGTTTCTAATAACCTCACATCGACTTTCAGCCATCGGCAAATAATATAATCAATATGCTCTGAAGATACATTCTTCTAAAATACGTTGTACTATCTGTTTCTGTTCGCATCTGGTATATTCGAGTTTTTAGAAATTCGAGTTTGTGAGTGGTTGACGGTAATCGATAAGATTTAAAAACATTTTTAATTGAACCTAGGTAGTTAACATTTTTTTAGCTACAAAAAGTAGTTTATTGGAGTGCTGAAGTTTTTGAATATCATTGTGAGTTACAAGCCCTCATTTCCACAAAGAAACTCTATTAGCAGAGATATTCTGCGAAACGTTTTCCGGAGAGCAAAATTTGTGTTTATTGCCGTCGAGCAATTTTTGCTGCCGACAATCTGGAAGATGAATGACTTTCTGTTTAGAATGGGCGGAAAAGTTATAGAGGAGTAAAGAGAACGGTGGGTAAGCCAGGGTAGGAGTAAATTGCCTTTGAAAATACAGGTATGCGGGCGCAACAGCTCGGAAACGAGCCACAAGTGGATGGCAGCGCTGAGAGACGGGAATAAATGGAGACCACAGCGAGTGAGAGGAATCTCGCCGGAGACATTCAGGGCTGCCATATTTCACACCTACCGACAAACATGAAAATCAGTCAGACTATCGGGGCTTTAAGTGCACGATTTTATCTCTCCAATTTCTGCGAAGTAAGAATACTCTTGTAATCTTTCGTGAATTCAACTCGAAGATTTGCGAATAAGTTCTGCATGGAAGAACTTGGCGACCAATACGAGTATTTCGGCAGAAAAAAGCATTTGAAGTTTTGTTTCAGTTATTGAATAGTTTTCTGGCTCGCGAGATTCATCACACTTTAAAAAATATATTTATTTTAAAATGACGAAAATAGTGAAAAACCAATGTATTTTTTAAAAAACACACACACATTATTTGTGCATCCATATATTAAAAAATTAACTGTCGAAATTGTGAGAAAAAATTAACTTTGATTTTAAAATAATTATCTTACAAATATATGACAGTTATTGAATTTTTTTATGAATTTACAGTTATGAGTTCGCAGAATAATTGAATTATATTCACTCCAAAAAATGTTTATAGTGGGTCTAACTCTAAAATAGGGATATATAATTTTATATGCGGTCCGCGCAGTTGTAATGAATTTCCAAACTGACATGCAACATCATTTGGGTTGGCTACCCCTGTTCTAGATCAATAAGTAACAGTCTCTGTTAGAACATATCTCTGAGAAAAACATCATTATGCTTTAAGATCGAAGTTTTTCGCGGCGTTGTAAATAAAAAAAACTTCCGGTCTTCCAGCTACGTAGAAAAAAAAAAAAAAAAAAAAAAAAAAAAAAAAAGTTTATACGCCGCTGGAAGCACGAGAATTTATTTATCATTGTAATTGTTTTTAATATTCATAAAATGTCACACATGAATCATATTGCTTTCTCACTTGAGTTAAATGATATTTAACATATACCTGTTTCATATCATATTATGAAGGGTTTAACGGAGTGTTATGGTAATTTATTTCCTTCCAGTTGCCTAACTGAATAGAATTGTTGTAAAATAAAGCTCATTGTAATTTTTCGTCCTTGTGCTGTTGCCAAAATCTTCAGTTGTCAACTTGGTCCAGGTTGCATTTCAGTCTAACCACAATCGCCGCTAATGTTGTTGCTAGAAAAGCACAGATTCAATCACACGCGACTTAATACATTCCCTGTACCGCATGTTAGTGTCATCGTGCATGGCAATATGAACTTGATCACAAATCTTCACAGGTTCTCACATCTTTCTTTATTATTACCTATGATGAAAATCGATATTTTAACGGCTGAGACAGCTTATATCGGCTGAATTAATGACCGCAGTCAAACCAATGGATGCTAAAAATAAGTCTTAACAACCTACGCTATGCCAAGTACTATTTAATTGTGGTTTAGGCCACATAGAACGCGATTAGTCTTGAACTTCTTTCTATCAAAGCATTTAATGATTTCCGTAAATAAAAAAAAACTGATAGTTAATATGCCAATTTAAACATACTTTTCCTTAAATATTTTGACAATTTATTAGCAATTGCTTAACTAAATAGAATTGTGTTAAAATAAAATTCAATGTAATTTCTCGTGCCTTGCGATGAAACAAAAAGTTTCCGTTTCCATCCGGGTCCAGGTTGCATTACAACCTAACCACATATACTATTCTAAAACAATACTTCAGTCTCACGCATATTAATACATGTACTGTATCGCATTTTAGTGGCAATAATGCATTGCTATATAAATTTGGTCTCTAGTGTAATCATTAGGGCTCATAAAGGAATTGTCCTTTTGGTCTGAAAATTGTTTTACACGTTCGTTGTTTAATGTGTGTAGCGCTTAGAGCTGTAAAATATATACATACCTTACAAACTTCACTCAAAAGTGCCGTAACGCGAGCGACTGGGAGAAGCTATATAGCGAAGTATAACTACATTATACGGGAATATGTTGCTATCACAGCCATCAAAAATATAAATATGGAACAAATTACACAAAAAAACTGCAACAACTTGGAACCGTTAGCGAACGAAGGTTTTTAGTTTTTATATTTGGAATGTAATTGCGAATTATTATCACTACCTACGACGCAGGAATATATTGATATCCTGCCAAGAAACGTTGCCACCGTTTTTACAGTTGTAGAGTGCAGATGCTATCTTTGACGTGACTCTATGAAGTGAAATGGCGGTTTTCTGTTGTGTTAATTCGCAATATTCATGTTGCTTCACGTCTAACGTAAGTTTCATTTTGCTTTCATGTACACTTTTTCTTAAAACGTATGACCACAGGAACGTATGTGGTAAATTTCAAACGGATTGCTCAGTTCTTTCTTACCTCATTCTTATTTTACCATAGCCAGTAATATCACCCAACGAACGTGTGCAACAGTTTTCAGACCAAAACGACAATTCCTTGATGAGTCCCAGTGATCCCAAAAACCTTAATTTGATTTAAAAAAGTAGAAAGGTATAAAACAAAAAATCTCTGACGTGATTGAGTCCGATATTACAACGTTCGAATAGCTAACATAGTTACACATTGCGGATATAATATCCTCAGTAATATTACTCAGTGAAAGCAAAGAAGATTAAAATAAATCTGATAAACTTACATTATGCCACATAATATTTATTTTAATTGTAGTGTAGTTCGTACAATTCGAAATCAGTGTACAACTATTTACGTTCAAACTATTTAATTACAATAATACGGCACAGTTTAAATTATTTTGCAAAAATAAACTAAATTATTCATGCACCGCTGTAGCGTTAAATGCCAGTTGTAATTCTGACTTATGCTAAGTAACAATCTAATCAAAGCTTTCGTTAACATTGATGTTCGAAAATTGAAACTTTTATCTTACTTATCTGTGGCAAAAGATTTTAACGAATACTTTTACATAAAATGAATATTACGTAAATATAAGCATTAAATGATTGATATGTACTTTAAATGCTATAAATACTTTTATTTTAGTGTTATGTCAGTTAATGTATTCGCGGATGTTTAGAAATGTTATTAAATAAAGTTAATAACCAAAAAATGGTGTAAAGCGTGACGTAATAGTGCGACGTCATAGAGTGACGTGATGCCGTGACAGGTGACGTGAGACGTGACACTTGCCTTTTATATTAATAGATTTTAAACACCCGTCGAATACAATGGGTATCACCTATGGTGATAGTAGGGATTTGTTCTGACAAGTGTGTAAGGAAAAACGAATAACAATAAATTATTGTATTTTCTATTGATATGTTAGTTAACATTTTTCTAATTAGATTTTCGAAGTATTTGTATAGGATGTTTTTAAATTACTCCATTTGTTTTTATTTGGCTGAATTTTTTATTGTTATGAGAATGATTAAAATTAAGGTGTAATTTCAATAAAAAATAACTATTTTTTGTTGATATATTTAGCAATTACCTTCATTTCATTTAAACTTTTCTTAGTCTTTAACAAACTTCCATGTTTCTTGTCTTCGGTTAAAAACGTTCTTAGGTTAGTAGTAACTGCTACACAAAATAGTGTTTACACTTCGGATGCCCTTTTCCTTACATGGATTTCTGCATCTGATCGTGGTAAATAAACAAAAGCAACATATAAATTAAAACTAACGTTAATTTTTTTTTTATATCTCTGGCTCTCGTAATAGTAACGTGTTTATCTCTGTCCTTGACATTTTTGTGTACTTACTTCCACATCAGACAATCACTTTTTAGCTAACATAGCAGTTACATTTCCTTTAAAGAATACAAAGGCAAATAAAATCAAATGTAGTTATTAATTTGAAATTTAAACTTCCTTTGAACAATATAAGTGCAAATAATATCAAATACTTTTGTTAATTTGAAATTTCTTGGTTAGTCGAGCAGTGGATAGTGTAAATAACAGTTCGAGCATCATCGGAATCACCCGAAGGTTGCCGAGCTATCGAGATGTTCAATTTGACAATTTAATTGGAATTAATATATGTTGCGATAGCAATTTCCATACACATCTCAATCCACATTTCTTTTAATTACTCACCCAAAGAACTGTAATTTTAAAATAGTTTATTGTGTTTGGTAAATTGACATCAGTCAACTTAATGTTGTATGTTATTGCTGTTTCATCCACTTAATAGCTCTTCATTTATTTATATATATATATTTTTTTAAAAGAATGGTTCTGTGAATATCATGTTAACAAATGTAAGATTCATTTTTGTTGTAATCGCATGTTTTGCTTCACACATAGAAATGGTATTCAGAATTTATTTAATAAAAACATGAAAGAGGTAAAAATATGAACAATGCTTTTTTAAGCTATCGCAATGTATACCACTCTCAAGCTTCCAAATTGTCTAGTATTGACATTACATAGTTGCTTTAGGAATCTATTATATTTCTGGTTTTGGTTGCAAAGCTGCGTTTCAATTTTAAAAATTCTCTACCTACTAATGATAGATATTCATTGTATTACTGCTTGTCGTTCACCCCATTTGTGAAACAACAGATTAAGTCTGTTTTTATCTTCGATTGAATGTAGCCCACTCTCCACACTGCAGTTAAATAATCGCACTTGATGACAATTACTGTTACCCAATTTGCAGATATACGTATATCGAAATGGAGGGCTGTTTCGAACTCCACAAAAAAAGAAGTTTTTATCTAATTTGAAGATTCTTTTTTTCCGAGACCTGGAAACAAGGGCATAAGTTGGAATGGACCCGCTCTAATGTGAATCTGAAAGTGAAATTGGCGGTCATACAATAACCCAGTTGCTTATTGCTAGATTGCTGAGCGCGAAGGGAGCTCAATTACAACCAACTAAAGGCGAATATGCGATATTTTGAATGGACTGATAAAAGATCAGTGAGTCCACATACAATATTCTAGATTCTCTGGCAATTCAGCACTAACCATTAGCCTTATTCGGCATTTGAACATTATGAGCTTTAGTATTACAGTATTGTGAGCCGATATTCGATCTTTAATTTAATTTAACTGTGACGCAGCGCTTGATCCAATGCAATTATTGTATCGGGTGGTCTCGCTGCCTCATTAGTTTATAAAACTTATCAATTTAAATTTATTAATCACAGGTAGCAAATATCAGATAATTTAGAATTGGTAAAAGTAAAAATGGGTTCTTTAATTAAAATGCATGACATCAAAAATTTCCATAACCTGGCTATTTATTCAGGCATTTACAATTTATATACAAAATGGACATATCATATCGGCTAGCAATTGAACACTTACCAAATACAAACAAATTGATTAATCAAAGAAAGGCAAAGGTACGTCGTTGATTTTATTATATACAAAAAGTTATTTAGAAGTTAATGCTCTGACTAAAACTCGTTATAGTTCGGCAGTATGAAACTCTTATCTGCGAGTTACCTCACCTAGGTCGGTAAATGGGCAAGAGAGCTTCTTGGAATTTTAGTGCACTTTATAGTATGTGTGTTTACTGTGAGTCAGCACAGGGAAAGTCACGCCAGCCCACTGTCTTCACTCAAACCATCTCAAGTCACACATGGACATGAACACTTATCACTCTTTACTCGTCGAACAGCTGCCAGCTCGTCTCAATGACCTCTCACCTCGAGAGCCATCGATCGAGTCCCCGTTGCGATCATTGTCACTCGTCTTCACATGGCGGGAAACCAACTCCCACCAACGAAAGTTAACTAATTTTGTTACGGGATAATTATTGGAACTTTGAACAGACTTAGAACAGTAGTATCAAGGTGCAGGGGCAATATGAAAAAGTGGGGATACACGGATGACGACAAGTGTGACTGCGGCTACATTCAGACACCACAACATCTCCTCGAATGCAGAGACATGGGCTTCACGTGCCTACATCGCGACACAGTGAATATGGTATTCTGCAGGCTTTACTCAAGTTTCAGTTTACACTGAAAGTGTACTATGAAATTAATTGTGATAATTTGTGCTGTAAGAACTACTAAACGTGATTAAATAAACGTTGTTGCCCGAAATGTAGTATGCGATTCATTTCATGTGTTTAGGTGTGTCTACATAGTTTGATTTTGTAGCGGCAATATTAATGGAAATGTTGGTAGGTTGAAATGCTGTGTGTACCAGAAGAGAACAAACAATTTATTTATTATTAGTTGTTAGCTTCTGACTTATGAATGCACTGATTTTGTTAGCAAAATTATATAGTCCACTAACAACACAACATCTTCTAAATAAGCTCAGAAAGTACGAGGTCTTTTGAAGTGATAATTTTTTTAAAAAAAAGTTCTAAGCATTGACTTAGACTATTTTTAAAATTTCATATTTTGGTGACGTTTTTATTCTGGTCCAGGACGCGTTTCAACCTAACCACAAGGATTAGTAAAAAAATAAAAAACACCAAATCTGCAGGTGCAGCAAAATTATCTTTTGGTCCAGTCTGCATCATAACCGGCAGCTCTATCATTATCGTGGCGCCACAATCTCATGATGAATTCTTATAGAACTCAGCGAAACAAATCGAATATAAAGAATAATTTTTTTAATATCTAGCTTGGATTTCGAGAAATAGCATGTTAAAAATCAGTTATTGGTATAGTTCCTTGTATTTTTTTTTTTTTTTTCAGGCTGTATTTCAACCTAACAAACAATCAATAGGAAGAAAATAAAACACCTATATTGCATTTCCACAGTGTATATATGGTGGTTTTGTTGAATTTTTATTCTGGTGCAGGCCAGATCTCACCCTAACCTCCTCACATTTGAGGTACAATATCTCGAGTAAGCGAAATATCAAAATAATTTATTCTTTATTTTCAATTTGTCTCGTTAAGTTGCGTACGAAATCTTCATCAAGTTTGGATATGGCAAAAGTTTTCGTCTGGTCCAGGCCGCAACGTCAATTTTAAGGTACATTATCTCGAGAACTAAGCGAGAGATCAAAATTTTTTATTCTTTACTTTCAGTTTGTCGCATCGAGTTACATAAGAATTCGTCATCAAATTGTGGCGCCACGGTTATCGTTGAATCACCTCATAACCTAACAACCTCACTTTTGAGACAGTATATCTCGCGAACTAAGAGAGATATCGAAAAAAATTTAATTTTCATTCTTGATCTGTTTCGTCGATTTACATAATAATCCATGATAAAATTGTGGTGCCACGGTTGTCTTATGATTCCCTTGAGGTGTTTGTGCCTATTCCCCGTGTTTCTGCGGCCAAGAAATATGGCGGCCTCCCCACCCCACTTCTCTCTACCCGGTTTCACTCCAGTACGTGGTGAAGGTCCCTTGCGTCGTTTCCATATATTCCTTCCTCCATGGTCAGAGTATCCTTCCGAGTACTGTCTGACATATGGTTGTTAAGGGAGGTAGTTGTTCTTTGCTATCTTTCGGGCCCTTAAAGAACACTGTCTTCTACGGAGACCACCGCGTAATGAATTAAACTGTGCTGCACACCTTCATAATATAATTGTGATATTATCATAACATTTCATTATCCTACGTACTTATCTCGACAGTTAAATTTTTTTTTTTAATTCTTTTTAATTCTTCGCTCGTATTTTCCCCGTCCGCCTACTTTTGCGTTATAAATTTTTTAATTTCTTTCAGCATTTTAGGTAAATTATTCCTCACCTCCATAGGTAATTTATTATATTCCCCGACCCACAAAAGAAAATCTCCACTCCATTATGATAGGAACTGAGTGACAGCTTGAGGTCATGGTCATCTTTTTCCATCAATGCACTGCTACCAATTTTTGTACCAATATAATACTCATTAAAAATATAAGCCTAATACCTTGAAACCACTCTCTTCATCCCCTCCCATATTACTAATAATCCAGCTCCTTTATCACGTTTAATGATTGTGTTCCGTTCCACAAACAATTCTAGCTGCCCTCCTTTGCACCATTTTCAGTCTTGTATATGAAACACAAAAGCCACTCTATTAAAGCAATGGTACGATCAAAGTTCCTTCACTACTCTGGTACATCACCTCATCAGTTTGCTATTTGAGCTCCCATTGTGACAATGCATCAAGCTTACAATAGTTGATCGGTACCTATGTAAAAAAAAAAAAATTACTCCAGGATACAATAGTAAATTCTCCAACATATCCATTGTTCTACACGCTCCACTTTACCGTATAAAGAAAAGTATCGGTCCTTTTGGTGCTAATACAATACTAGCTTAAGATGAAATTGAATACCACTGTAAATGCATTGTATTTATCCTTCCATCGCCTATCAGTATGGCAACGAGAATTAAGGCGTCATCATACGGACTAGGGAGGAACAAATTTCTTCCACCATAAGGAGCAGATAACCCCATGCCATCACGGTATCACAACCAAGGTGCGGGCTAACTCCATTACTACCTAGTATTCTAAGCCTACTCTACCCAGAGCGGCTTACAGCAACATTAAATGTATCTGAGTAAAAATGTTGATACCACTAGTTATCCATACAGCATTTAATCTCTAATCCGGAAGATCATACGTTCTGTATTAATCAAATTACGAATTTCCGTAGGAGGAATTGTGTTAGGCCTCCACATGCTGTTTAGTTCGCTTCGTTCTGTTTCATTTATATTTCTGTGTCAACATTTGAAACACTCCAAGAAATGTCATACTGAATAAAAGGACTCCTTCAAAAAGCGTAAACCAGCTATACTGACTCTTTGGCAACAGTTTTTGAACCCACGGTGATCACCAACGGTCGCTTTATTAACGGATACAGACAAATTTCGCGATTACACAACTACGAGCGTTTCGACCTTTTCGAAACCTCTAAAAGGATCATGCGATGAGGCATTGTAATCTGTTAATTATGAGAGCAACACTGGTGAATTGTAGATATGTAATTTGATCAGTGTAATGATTAATAATTATTGGCACCGTAATGAGAATAGCTGCTTATGTAAGCTAGTCGGTGTATTATGTTATCCTGTTTGATGGAAATAACTCAATCTCGCCGTGTTATGAAATTCCTCCATTTAAAAACTACTGTCGCCATCAAATACATTGTAAAGTGAATTGTGTGTAAGCCTACAGTGATTATTTTCCAATCCATTACGCTGTATTGAGGTGGAAATGTTATACATGTCTCTGACATCAGAAAACAGCAGTAAAACACTCAGACCATTCCAGGCACACAGTGAACATTAAAATGACTGTGGAAATAAAAATTGTTTCTAGTCATGAAATTGTGTGGATGTCTGCTCGTGGTCAATTTCACAGATATGTTTTTTTTTTTTTTTTTTTGCTTATGGCTTTATGCCTCGTCGACGTCGAGGTCGAGGTCATTAGAGGCGGGATGGGAGTGAGGAGAAGGATTGAGAAGGACTTCGGTCATGGCCTTTTGAGCGCGAAGCATCCTAGCATTCGCCTGGAGTGATTCGGAGAAACCATGGAAAACCCAAATCTGGATGCCCGGACGGGGATTCAAACCCGCGTCCTCCCGAATGAGAGGTCAGAACGATAACCGATCACCCACGACGCTAGGTGAATCTTATTTCGTTGTGTCTGCAGATTAGTAACCTTTATTTTGTAATGTCGTGCATAAGTGAGGAGATCAGAAATTTTGGTTACAAGACCGAAATTCCAAGAGTGTCGTTCGTTATAGAGAAATCAGCAGTGTGTTATATTTCTAATACAGGATTTTTCTAACTTATAGCTCAACGTGCCTCTATAAAATTTCCCAGGCAGTGGCACAACCCCTTAATAAAAACTGCGACTGTTTTCTTAGCTCCACTACTGGATACAGTGAGCGATATTCACCATTGTGCGTGTTACATGACTGAGATAGCTAGTCCGCCATAACGTAAATCTTGTCGCGAACCCCCTACGACCCACTGCCGAACCCCTAGGGGTTCGTGTACCCCACTTTGAGAAACCTTGGTCTAAGACATGCGGTTGGTAACTGTGCAGAATTCTAGCGACCCGCCACCTACAGCGCTAGTTGTAGGTAAACGCAATAGGCGATCGTTTGGAAAACTGGTCTTTCCAAGAAATTCGCTCAGTTATTAGAGCGAAACATGAAATTCACCTGCCACTGATAGAATTTTACGGAGAGACTGTAATGTCCGGTCAGCATGTCGCAGAATTGTGTCGAAAATTTGTGACTGGTAGAGAAAACGTCACCGACGAGGATCGCAGTTAAGCGTTATCGCTGGGACATCATCAACTACCCTAACTACAGACCGCTCCAGGCAATTTTCACATTTTTCCTCACTCGAAGGAGCAGCTAAGAAGCCGACGATTCACTTTAGACGACGAGGTGGAACACTTCGCGACAAATGTTGCTGAACATATAAGGGCAGGATTTTTACCAGAAGGGAATACTCAAACTCATGCCAGGAAGCAACAAGAGCATATACCGATATGAAGACTATGTCTAAAAATAACCTAATGTATGTACTATCAGTTTGCTGCATTGGTTATATCAAATGAAGTGAACATGTTTAACTACTGGCTTTGTAATCATAGTTTGTGATCACTCCTCGTTTATCGGCTATACCTCGTTCCATTGCACAATCATTTTAATTATTAACATGTTGATTTAAACGAGTTACATATTTTTCATTATAGATGGTTTCAAATTTTAATTTAATTTTAGCAAAAAATTGAATCATATACAAATCAAATCTTCTACTATGAGCGCCTTGTCTTCGTCCGGGCACAAGCGGATACAATGGGATTTGTTTACGCCTATATGGGAACTTCTGGGACGATGAAATGTGGTGGTTTCCCATTGCTTGCCCAATGTGTAGTGTCGCTGTATATACTGAATCGCGATTCTTATGCTCTGAACCGACTACTTGGAGTACCAGAATTGTACTCTTCCGTCAGATCTGCCACAGATCACCCCCTATCCCGCTTTACAGATCGGGCAGGCCTCCGACCTACACGTTCTGTGATGTGGCGTGGATGTCCACCACATTGTCGGCTATTCGTGGTTTCACTGTTCTTCAAACTCTTTTCCTGGATGCTCACTACAGTAGCAAGCGAACAGCCAACCAACCTCTCTGTTTCCGAGATGCTCATTCCCAGGCGCAGCGTCCAAAAACCGCTGGCACGTAATTTGAGGGGATTTTGTGACCTGTGCGCAGGAGCCTGGTGTCAGATACCTCCGGAAGCCTGCCTACGAAGGACTTGTAGAATCCAGGCTACGCCGAATCACTGCTGTATTGCGTTCTAAAGGCGAACCAATATGCTAGTAAGTAGGTGATCATAATATTTTGGCTGATCAGTGTACCTATTATTTTTAATAGAATGGTCCATATCAATCATCTCTCTCTCCATTTGTTTATTCATGGCAGGATCTACAACATAATTTCTATCATAAGTATCTTGGCATCACCTTAGACCATTCCTTAACATTCAAAAAACGCCTCGAAAACACAAGTCAGAAATTTAAACAAGAAACAACATCATGAAGAAGCTAGCTGGTACTTCGTGGGGAACAGATGCGGACTCACTACGAACAACTGCTCTCACGATGGTTTACCCTGTTGCTGAGTACTGTGCTCCAGTGTGGCAACGTAGTACTCATACTAGAAAAATCGACGTCCACCTAAATGAGTGTATGAGAGTAATAACTGGCACCCTAAAATCCATCCCAGTCCCCTGGTTACACCTAATCAGCAAAATACCACCTCCGGAGATAAGACGCCAAGAAGCAACGGCACGTGAGTTGATAAAACTACACCATCCAGATCATCCACAGGATCTCCCAATCCACGAGGTCCTAAATCTAAAAATCCAATATGGCAAGATGTATTTGATTTTGATGTCACGGAAAAATGGCGACAAAGATAGAACTCCGCATCTGTAAAACAGATATTAAAGATCCCACAACTGGACTTCGAGGATTCCATCTGAATAGAGACCAGTGGGTCAAACTAAATCGCCTAAGAACAGGCCATGCGAAATGCAACGCCATGCTGTTTAAGTGGGGTCTTCAGGATTCTCCTGCCTGTGACTGCGGTGCTCCTTCCCAGAGTGTAGAGCATATTATAAGGGAATGCCCTCTACGGAAGTATGATGGACCATTTGAAGATGTTTTTGGAACTACAAGTTCCTTCATAGAATGGATGGAAGAACTGGAAATCAACTTGTGAACGCTACCAACGTTTTTGTCATTGTATATATTTATATGTATTGTGTTAGTTGTTTAGCTGTATGACAAATAAATAGAACGGTATCGGTATTATCATCAGCATTTGCTTGAATCTAGGGACCACGTGTCGGTAAGTATCAAGTATTTGTAGGATTGGAGTCGTGATTCCAGCGACTTTATGTGGTGAGGTGTCCTCGCAGTGTTGATAACCCTGTGAGAGGGAGCTGATTCAGCTCGTTAAGCCGGCGCACACGGGGCCGGCAAATTAATCCCATCCCGGCTCGCGCTCTAACTCAGACTCACGCAGAGGACGGACGGAGGTAAAATCCACACCGCGCGACACTGCACGCCCGTGCGTTTAATTAGGAAACGGCTACGGCCGCGACGGCGTCTGCTAAACTGCTCGCTGCTTACACCGGAAACTACTGTACGACAGGTAGCGTTGCTCTAACTCTACCACAGCTGATTTCGGATGCATTTACCATAGTATAAAACTACTGTTAAACCCGTCACTCGGAGCCATGTGAAACTGCAAATAGTGTCTCTATCCACTTAGTTAGAAGGGGCCATCCATAATTTACGTCACAACTTAAAGGGGAAGGTGTAAACAAAGTGTGACATCCTGTGCCCCGGGGGGGGGGGGGGGTAGATTCCTAACTTTCGTGACGTCACTTGTATATTTTGTATCACTATTTGTCACATGGCGACCGCGCGAGTTCACGCTCGTTGTATCTACGCTGTCGCGTGTTGGTTGCCATTGACATACGCCGAAACGCAAAAACTGCCTTTGAGGTTTTCACAAAATATTAGTTTAAAACGATTTTGCGGCATGTGTGGTCTATATCTTCCATCATACAAAGCTACTAACCAACACAAGCAATGACATAAGATGCAACAAGATTCGTCCTCAAAAAACTACAGCTAGGCGTGTCACGGAAGTTCTTTGGTTGATAGACGATGACGATACTATATGGTTGCACGAAGAAGATGTTGACACATCGAATGTTCCTAACATTATTCATATCGAGAACTAAGTGACTGCTATACCAGTAATGAATAATATTAAAGAATAGGTGCAAAGTACAAGCACACAAAATGATTAAATTTTGTATCATTCATTTGATTTGTTATGTTTTGTCAATTTTCTAAAATATTTGATTTGTTGTTTATGAAAAATATTTGATTTGTTGTGTATGAAAAATATTTTAAATAGAAATATGTAAATAATTTTGGAAGTGTTATTTTAATTTAATAATTTCTGAATTTAAAGTTGTATAATTCGTGACGTCACACCCGGGGAGGGGAGTCACATAAATGTGACCAACTGTGACAAGGAAAAGGAGGGGGGACTCCAAAGATTATAAAATTCGTGTGACGTAATTTATCGATCGCCCCCAATGGCTCTCCTTCAAATAGGCTCTCCCACACATCGACACATCTGCACTGACAATTCGTGAAAGGCCGCGCTCAACTTTTCTCCCCAATTTACACCTTCTATATAAATGTTCCATTCCAATGCAATTTATCGACGCGTCTTCTACGGTGCGGTTATTGTACCGAACGCCTCAGGTTCAACAATTCCTCCCTCGTTGAGAATCTGACATTGCGCGATGAGCGCAAACCACTTAACTCGCTATAAAAGACCTATATAAACTCCTTATTTCACGTACTAAAGTCGTCACAATAGATTTGAAAAAGTTCAAATACAATAGAACTTATCACCACTCTAAGGTGGTGGAGGGCCGGTGCAAGATAGGCGAAATAGAATACCAGTCTTCTATATTTTACTACTAGCTCGTACCCGCGACTTCGTACGCGTGGATTAAGAATTTTTTTGCCAGAATTAAATATAGAAAGTTGTTGGTAACGAAGGATTGGTCCCAAACAATATCGAGTCGGAATAATATGACAGGAAAGCTATCACTATATCATTGTACCATCGAACCTGTCTCTTGAAGAGAATCAATTTCCAACATATTTCTGTCACCATTCGATAAGGTCTAAAAATTTCGTGACTACAACTGTTAATCATACTGGAAAAAATGTCCTGTGCCATTCATACCGATTTCCTTATAAAATTCCATCACAACGATATAGCCATTTAGTCGTCAAAACGTAACAAAAAGACAGGACTTCCGTATTTATAAATCATATTACTGTGGTTCACACTCACACACTGACTGCGAACAACACCTGAGGGATCATTATAACGTAAAAAAGTGTACACCTACAACATTGCAAGACTACCTACGATTTGCCTCGCATTGCACCCCTAACTTTCTAATATCTACAGTTTAACATTCAATCCGAATAACCTACGGCGCAGGCCTGATTCTTACGATGAAAAACAATTTATAAAAATCTTTTCCTGCACGAAGATTTGAACCGGAGACCACGACGTTCGTAAGCAAGCGCTTTAGCCACTGAGTTGCCAGCCCACTTCACGGAAACGCGGTACGGAGACGTCCATATCCGAGGTGTCTGTCTATCGCCGTAGTTATGAGAGAACATGTGTTATTTATACACATAATTTTTCAACCAAATGTAGACAGTATTTTTCTCCTTGTTTCAAAGGATTCGTGTGCAAAGTTTCATCGAGATCGGATGAAAACTGTGGATTTGTATGAAGAACAAACAAACTAACAAACAAACAAACCAACAAACAAACAAACATGCATTCATCTATATATAAAGATTCTTTTCTGCTAATAATTTTTTATTCTTATTCATCGTGACATAACCATACCTTTTCTCTTTTTTATGGTTTTTATTATTGCATAATGAGATCGTCTACGTCCTACTGAAATACTTCATAATCCATTTATTAGAAATTGTTCAGACATTACACAGTGAACAGCCAAATCAGAGCTTTGTGCAATGCATATTTTGTTTAAATCAAACTTAAGAGGTCCCATCAAGGTAGTACTCTATAAACAGATAAGTTCAGTTTACTCTATCATTTCTTGAGACTCAGTCCCGACACCAAGTAGGCCTTTACCTACCCTAATCTGTCTACCTACGTGTAGACGCATCACCATAAGTAAAACATGGTCACTAGTTTACACCTAATTTTTACCTAAATAGATTCTAAGTGCAACAGCAGTTACTTATTGCGCTCAGTCATTGGCATTGCCATTGTTTCTATGTTGCAGTCCTACCCTTCTGAAATACAGGACGGGGCCGATAACTCGAAATTCTATAATCAACAAAAGAATCATCATACATGATTCCGTATGCTCTTGTTCCATAGGCACTACATTCAACCCATAGGGGAGCATGCATAAGCTACGTGGGTTCGAATTCCCGTCCGGGCATACAGATTTGGGTTTTCCATGGTTTCCCCAAATCACTCCAGGAGAATGCCGGGACGCTTCCTACAAAAGGCCATCGCTGAATTCCCTCCCGTTCCTTGTCCCCAGTCTTTTCCCACCTCTAATGACCTCGACTTCGATGAGGCGTAAAGCCATAAGCATAAAAGAAAGGGCAGGAGGGGTTTGGTAGAAAGCTACGCTGTGCTACGGAAAGGAGGGAGAGTTCGAGCGAAACATTGTAGCCTTTCCATTCATTTTGTTTGTCACAGTTGAAACAGCGTATAGAATACACAACAGCATGTGGATATTTGTTTCTGTCATTTTCTCCGTATTTTAGATACCATGTTAACTAACAGTACCGTCTTTTTTTTTTTTTTAACTGCCTAACGTCTCTTAACGGCGAGGTCTTTAGAGACGGGAAACAATGGGGGACAAGGAATGGGAAGGAAGTCAGCCATGGTCTTTTGGAGGAAGCATCCCGGCATTCGCCTGGAGTGATTTGGGGAAACCATGGAAAACCCAAATCTGAATGCCCGGACGGGGATTCGAACCGCCGTCCTCCCGAATGCGAGGCCAGAACGCTAACCGTTACACCACCATTCTCGGTAACAGTACCGTGACTGCATGTGCCTTGAAGTCATCGCGCGGCCGGCATATTTGAACCAATCGACACTTAGTGGCCCATTAAGCGCCAAAAACACTAAGCATGCAGCATCCAGACTCAAATTTGTTTACAGGTGTCACACAGGATTTTCCAAACCAGTAAAAGTTCGTATCATTTTGATTTTTTTTTTTTTTTTTTTTTAAAGTTTTTTGTTTCGGTTCACCACCTTGATAATATAATTCTAATTTTGTTCTGAGTGTGCTGCAAAATGACGCTGTACAATAAACCGTACGAGGCTTATTTGAAATGTTTCTACAGCAAGTTTTCACCCTCTAAAACGACGTCAGTGAGCTAAAGTAATCATTTAAGCCAGTTCCTGGTGATATACAAAGAAAGTTGACAGCACTGCAGCTATAGAAATCTGCAAACACAGTATTTCTTAGGTTTTTTTTTTTTTTTTTTTTTTTTTTTTTTTTTTTTTTACGTGGGAAGGTATGGTTTGGTATATTTTCTTTTATCAATTAAGAAATAATAAACAATGATGAATCCCAAACTGTACACGAAAAACAGGTTTCCAAATAATACATTATTTGCTGTATTGGTATTACCATTTCATTTAGAATATTTTTAATTATAGAAAAATATATAAAACAATACTGGTAGTGTTCGTATGTAAAATAAAATAGCACAAATGTCTTCTTGAATTAAGAGCGTAAAAAAGTCTACGTGCCAGAAGGTGGAGGTGGGAGTGGGACAAAGTCATGTAAAGTTGTCTTTTGCTAAGGAAAAAAGGTGAAATAAAATTAATCCATTTCGCCATAACATGGAGACCACTAACGTTAAGAAATTGTCTGCTTCGTGTTAATATTCTAAAAGATCTAGTTTTTTGTAGTAGCGTCACTCAAGTAGTGTCAGATGTGGGGTTTCGATGCCTAAGATCAGGCATAATGTCGCTTTAACCACCAGTTAAGGCAAATTTCTGACAGCAGCTAGCGGCGTTGAGTCCAAGAGCACTGTAGCTATAGGCAGCTAACACTAACATTGTTTCTGAAGTTTCCACTTGGGTAGTAGAATACACGTTTATAAATAGCACGGAGCTTTATCCCTCCTTCTGTTTTTCTATGCTGTTGTAACCGGGGAGTTGTTTGCTCACTACTTTTCTTGTTAAAATTGATGATTATAAATTAGTTTTATTAATATGCATGGATGCAAGATTTTGATGGGCAAGAATCTCAACTTCTGCGGGATACAGGTGAACATAAACATAAACAGTATCTCTGAAGAAGGCTGGAGCATAACAGCTGAAAGCTTAGATAATCTAATAAATGACGCGGCATAGCCCGTAAAGCTATAAATCATGCACAAAGACGGCCGCGGAATTCTTAAGAATCATTTAACGGTATTATGATGTTGTGTCTTTAACAATCAAATGAATACCTTTGGTACCGTGAATGGGAACAATTACCATTCAGAATTGCTAAAACAGAGTTTAGATAACAAAGTGCCTTGTGTAATAATACAAAGTGTGTGGCAATTGTGCCGCTAGCTGAGTGGAAGCTTTATGCAATTGCGTAGTTAGTCACAGGGACGCTTAAGGGTCCATACTGTTCCATGAAACGTTGCACGCTGGCCTGGTTGAATATCACTTTACCAGTTCTTGTCGGCTCCGATGCTCGGTGATGGATTGCGAGTCAGGGCGGCCGGCCAGATAGCGCTAACTGCGTCCGGGCTGCAATCGCCGTGTCGGAAGCTGAATGGACCCTTGCACTTCTCTCCATGCAGTTCTAGATCGTTCGTTGTTTCACCCTCAGCAAAACTATGTCCCCGCCTTCTTTCGGTCTCGGACGCACATGCAGAACAGAAAATCCGCAGTTTTTAGTCATCTGCCCCCAATGTCTCATTTCATTGGTGGGAGGCCTGCTTGCTAGAAATCACGTGATACACCACCCAAGTTTCATTCGCGATCACCCATCATACGCCCGTTGGCGGTTCGGTGACAGCCGGCTGCCCAGTCCGTTAGGTTTGATAACCTGACCTTGGGGCAGCCCAGAGGGTAACAAGGAAGTCCCCATCCGGTCACTCCTCCCCCGCAGTGGCGACAGGGTGTCGGACTCGGCTAACGGTATCTGGGGGCAACGTCAACGAGCTGAGCTGTCCTTCTTGCCAGCACAATGATGATTTTAACATATTTGTACCAATGCTATCTGCACTGTATATCCTTCCTAAAATGAATTACATATTTACACTGGAACCTCTAACAAAAACAAACTCTTGCCCATTAATAATTTATTTAATCAACTGGATCGCCCAAGTTCTAAAGTAATAAAATAATCTAGGACATTAATATCATAATAAATTTAATAACAGAACAGAATAATTTACATTATGGGATGTGACCAAAGGCGTCACATTGCAATGCGGCCCACAGTCGTGCATTGACTGTCGGCTGAGGCATTAGCTACGGAGGCCAAGGAAAAGCGAGAGGCTGTGTGCCCCCCTCACGGGACCAATCCTGTTAGCTCTTTCTATCAGTGAAAGCGGCCGTTGTGTCAACAGTCTTAGAAGAACACCTGCTGCGCAAGGTAACGACCCATCAGACTGCAGAGCAAGCATGATATTGCTAAGGGACTTACTACTGCTAGGAATAACCTGACGTCAAAAATTCACAAACGCCTACAATTCTACACTGTTCTCTTTTTCAATACATTCACTGGGAAGCAATTAACAGCGATATTTTTGACACTTTCTGATGACACAATACAATGATTCTCATTGCAATGTATAACAACACTCAGACCCAGCCTTTTTAGGAAATTTTATCTTTAGAATTATGCATAGCAAGATGGGGTTGATTAATAGTGGATTTGTATGTGTTTCTTGTGAGTATTTGTGAATTTCTGTAATTGCGTCAAGCAAATAAACCTTGTTTTATAGGGAAAAAACCTGTTTAAATCGGATGTAATACGATCAAGAACAGTATTATGTACGAAAAATTAATTAAAAGTATTTATGTGAGCTATGATGTTTGGAGGACAATTTACAACAGTTTGGACTGGTTTAGGTGGAAATTTATCTGTAAATGCATGTAAACATTGTTAACTTTCATTTCAATATGTTTTCTAATCACTGTGAGTGATTTTTTACAATCTGTAAATATTTTTGTATAGATTTAATTGTTAAAGTATTGTTAGAATTCGGAAATGTCAGTCGTAAATCTTTGAATGATTCTGGATGTTTCTAAAGCGTCTGTATAAACAAGCGGCAGAGACGAGTTAGTTGAGCAGAGAGTTGTGAGTCAGTAGTTTTCGGATGTGTGTGAGTTTAATCGCTGGAACATTTGTGTATGTTTGTAGTTTAGATCGAGACGATAGCTTGTTGTGTAATGTTGTGATGGAGCGCACGGGAAAATAAACCGAAGTGGAAAGTGATTCGTCTGAGTGTTTATTTCAAGCAACCATATGCTTATTGTGGCTTCCGCGACACCACTGAACTGCAAGAAATAGTAATTACCAAGTTACCTATAAAATGTTTTAATATTTACTTTAGAGTATTTATGCCATAAGAAACATAGGGAATTCGAATAGACATTAATCGCCTAATAGTCTAAAAAACAAAAGTCACATATTTAATCCGTATTACCGGCTTTGGTGACTACAGGTGGTTTTAAATGCGTTAGTAAAATTTTAAAAAAAAACAGAAGCACAAAACAAAAAAAACAAACCTTAAACTGGAAGTACTGTGCTTCTAGTTACGTTAGATGCATTGGTCTCTCACCCTTCAAACGTATGGAACAAAAGCACATTAATATATAAATAAAAAAAGGACCATTCAGAGTGATCAACATTTGGTTTCAAGAAAATTTGTTAGTATGACTATGGCAAAATAGTTTTCAACAGTAGTTCCTATCACAGAAGACGGCTATTCGTCCAACCCACAAAGCTAATTTCTGTCTTGGTGAACAGGTTTTGTCCTAAAATTGAAAGAGATACGTTAAGTCGATTTCAAGCAAATTGTTGGGTAGAATCTCGAAAAATAGCTCTGATAGTGGTTTTATTCATTTTTATATGATGAATCGACAATTTCAACAATATCAATACTCAAAACTACTCCTTTTATTGTTTCAAATTACCAAACGCGTTTAAATCTTAAATGATTGTCGATATTCCCTCAGATTGTTGTAAAATTAATGGATTAACAGCTTAATGGCATACACTGTATATTACGATATGATCATAAGATAAATTAATTTTTATTAATAATAAATCATGAGAACGAAGTTTTTCTCGGCGTTGAGAATTAATATAATGTTCTCGGATGACTAGACGAGTTAACGAAATGTTTGCACACGATATTTTAGCGAGAAAAATCAGTCACCAGAAGATGGTGACATTTATTTGATCACCGAAGTATAGTGTGCGAGCACCTCTTTAACTCTGCTATTCATCCGAGAACATTATATTTAAATACTAATTAGTTGGAATTTCAGGTGAATAGTAAATTATATTGTAAGAAAAACACAACAAGGAAATGAATTATATCAAGGGACACAAGCTTAACATTTCAAAGACTCAGTTGTTGGCCTGTTTAAAACAAAATAGTAAAGTAAATGAATTGGGCTTACAGTTATAAAAATAAAAATCGGAAAATGAATACTTCTCTTAATAAAATATTTCAATAATTTATCACCATCTGTTTTATAGATAAAAATGTTCTACCAATTTGCACAAAAATGTAGACGAAATTGGATTTAGTAGTAAGCCAAAGATGTCGTTCTTTTTATCTTCGTAATTGACTGCAAGTATCCAATTACACTGACGTATTTTGGAGCCCTTTTCGAGATGCAATTTGTTGGACAAGTTTCGGCATGAGAGTTCGGAAATTGATTCCACCATGCATTATTCAGAGGACTGCAGACTTGGAGAACTTCCCTAAGCTCTTTGGAACGAGCTTCCAAATTGTGGGCTCTGGTTACATTGAGTACTGAAACGTTTATAAACCATGAACTGTCACACTTCTGTGCATCAGAATGTGATAAATGTATGTTGTTTCAATTCCTTACTCCACGAATGAAATATTTAATGTATAAGTGATTAATATCTGTAGAATAGAAGTAAGTAGGGTCGCCAGGTGAACGACTATGTTTGTTTACACTACACGCTGAACGGCATTTGAAAAGGCGACAAGAAGGAAAGGGATTTTTTTCATCCATGATAACATTTAATCTTTTGCAACTGGACATTAATAGAATGAATCACAAGATTGTGAATGGACCCTTTCCCGTCGTACTGATGCAATGCAATCTTCACCGGTGTTATGCCGAATGGTGTCCTGTAAACACGACGTTTCGACAGCTTCAGATCTTACTAGCTGGATGTCACCGCCTAGACACCTGATGAAGACAGCACAGCCAGCTGTCGAAACGTTATCCGGCTGAACAACCATGAAAATTACATTGAATAACAAGGTTCACATTATAGCCTCACAAATATTTTCTATTCAACGGCATATATATATATATATATATATATATATATATATATATATATATATATATATATATATATTTACCTGAACACCATCACGTATATACATTCAAAACTAGAGTATGAAGCATTATTCCACCACAGTACGAAGGTAGCTTCTCGTAGTTCAGGAACAAAATTCAGCTAACTGTATCACAAAGGAAAAAACTAGGCTAGAAGTAGGCCAATTTAATCAGTTCTCAGTAAAATTTTGAACCCTTCAAAAGTTCTGCTATCCATCTCGAATCCCTAAATTTCCAAAGCTTAAATAGTATCTGAACATAACGATTGTATACCGGTGAGGTAATTTATTGGATGTAACTTAACATTTCCAGTAGAGTGAATGAACATAAAATGTACGTTAAAATTGGGCATCATGAAAATAACCATCAAGCCTTTAGGCAGGGACAGTTGGAAACAACTGAGGATTAATACAGCAATTGTTTAAAAGCGTTCCCTTGCGTGGTTAAGTGCAGAAACAACCTTGCAGTGCAGAGATATAGGCAACCAAATTAACAACTGTGTTAGGCAGCCAGCCTACTCTCACTTCCACAATTTACAGTACATCGCTACGTGTTCAAGTTATTGACGGTTATTTATTATATATAGCACTTAAGAATAGGAAATATTTATAGAACGACTAAATTCCTTACACTGTAGCGGCCAAAAATACGTGGCTTCCTATACGATATAACTGTCATAAGCAAAGTATTCACCTAGCGTGGTGGTGTAACGGTTAGCGTTTTGGCCTCGCATTCGGGAGGACGACGGTTCGAATCCCCGTCCGGGCATCTAGATTTGGGTTTTCCATGGTTTCCCAGATCACTCCAGGCAAATGCCGGGATGCTTCCTCCAAAAGGCCATTGCCGAATTCCTTCTCATTCCTTGCCCCACATCCATTCCCGTCTCTAAAGACCTAGCTGTTAAGAGACGTTATGCAGTTAAAGGAAAAAAATATCATTTTTTTTTATTTCATTTCATAAGATTTACTTGTCAATGTAAAACCTTTTTCTGCATATTAAAAGCAAACTCATAAACGACTAAATATTCCAATCTTTTCAGCAGTACTGAATTTTGTTAGTTTTTCCCGATTTTTTCCCCAATATCTAAAATACGTGGCGGTTTCAGGTATTCTGCTGTAAAATGAAAAGAAATAAATGACTTAACAACAAGCTCAAGCATTTAAATAACCGACAACCTCAAATCAAACCAGATTCAATACTGAGATTCAACCAATCAATACGAATGTTAATAAAAATGTTAGTGCACGAACAATTGTGTATTTATTAGTTAAATCTAGGTATATTTTAATTTTAGCGTTTAGCTCGTATTACGATAAAACAATGCTATCTCTAGTGGAGTTCTCCAGTGAATATTATTATTATTTGCGAATGTGTCTTATTGGATCAGGCAAAGAATTGATTGTCATAATGACTTTTATTTACGAATGTATCCAATATTTCCATTGCGTAATAAGAAACAGGGATTGTCAGTTCCAGGAGCATTGACGGAAGCTTAAGTGTTGCCATCTGTCTGCCATTCGACTAACTTATATTTTCAATGATATGTGTATTTTTATTTGTGAAATGTGTAGTTTATGAGACGTGAGTTGGGGACCGTCTCAAACGTGGAGGTGACTGCGTAAAACCGTCTAAAAACCGTAACTGGCGCAGCATATATATATATACACACAAACGTATTTATATATATATATATATATATGTGTGTGTGTGTGTGTGCTGAGAAAAATATCTGGCCCTTAGATACAAGACGTCATCTGGCTGCGCAAAAGCTCAGAACAAGTGTATTCACTGACCGAACGATTCACCTCACTCGCACGGAAAAAACGCATGATAGTCTACGGACATATAGCACGAATGGATGAATCGAGACTGACGAAGAAAATCTTCCACATCATCAACGGACGTCGACAAACCAAAGCACGCTGGCTTGTAGAAACACAGAAGAACCTTGCAGAAGTCAACGTATACCCACTGACATCCAGACGGGGTATATATAGACGATTAATCACTTCACATAAATTTGTCCCTAAGGTCCCAACAGCAAAAAATCTGAAACTGAATGCATGGACACAAGAGATACAGCTTGTTGCAGTTCTTTTTATCTGCCCAAACCTCCTCATCCTTCCGCTCTGGGTTTGACATATCTCTTGTGTCCATGCATTCCTGAGTTTCAGATTTTTTGCTGTTGGGACCTTAGGGGCAAATTTATGTAAAGTAATTAATTGTCTACATATACCCCGTGTATATTATTATTATTATTATTGGCGAATTCTCCCAATAAATGGAAGACGGTAAGCAAATGACAAATCAAGTTTTCTTCGAGTTCTTCTTATTGTTAAGCTTTCATTCTTTCCGATAAAGCTTGTTTGCGTTCTTCCGACCACTTTAGTCTGTATTCTTTTTGTTTTGGTTGCTCAGTTATAACTTTCCATTTGTCTACTTCGTGTCTAAAGGTGTCTCTTTCTAAGATGTCTGTTGCTCCTATACTTGCACTTTTAAGATCCTTCCAAATTTCATTCAGCCAAGGTGTTTGATTTTTAAGTGAACGTACATAATCTATTATCTTTTTTGTCAATCGACTTTCTGGTAATCTCTTAAGGTGACCAAAGAATTTCATTCGCCTTTTATTAATGTCAATTTCGATATTTGAAAACTTTTCTGTTGTCTTGATTGATTGTAGTCTGTCACCATCTTTAGTGAGTCTTGCTCCTAGAATTTTTCTAATGATTTTTCTCTCTACTTTTTTGATTTCTTCAAGGTCATATTTTCTGTTAAGTGTTAATTTTTCACTTGCATAGAGGACTGTTGGTTTTATGAATGTGTTGTAATGCCGAATTTTCGTCTGTCGTGACATAGATTTTTTGTTGTAGAGATTTTGGACCAAACCTAATGCTTTTTTTACGTTTTGGAGGCGCTTTTGCTGTGAGATTTTCTCAAGAGCTGTCGGGTCGATGAATTCTCCAAGGTATTTAAAATATGGAACCCTGTTAATTTTACCGTATTTTGTTCTCAAACTTACTATTTCTGTCTTTGAACATATTAATTCAGTTTTCTCGAATGAGATTTGCAGATAATTATTTCAAATTTTATTAATTTCTAAATATAACTCAAGATTTTAAATGTAGGAGTATTCAGATTATACCAGCTCAATTCTGAAAGAATTACGCATATTACCAAATTCAGGTTAGTAGCAGAATGTCAGCATAAACCGCCAACGGCTCGTTTCTTTATGTGATCGTTTTGTATTCAGGACTATGAAGGAAGATAGCAGGATGTAGATGAATTTTTCATCTTTTCGACTGTATATCAGAAACCAGTTTCTAAAAAGAGAAGAAAAATGGTCCTACGATTTACGGGTAAGAAACAGCGTAATATTAGTCCTGCAGAAGACTTTATAATCTACTAACGCACAAACAATGCGGAGTGTCAGATGTCTTTGACGTCAGAGGGAAGTATTTTAATTTTGGCGTTGAGCTCGTAATGCGAGAAAACAATGCCACCTCTGGTGGAATTCTCCAGTGAAGCTGGAAAAGGATGCGAGGGACGAAAGGATTTATGCTGGCGCCCGAGGTCGGCGGGAGGGGATTATGGCGGATGGCGGATTATCACGTTTCCGGTGTTACCTCGGCACTTCCGGAATGAGTCTGGACAGGACGGCATTGTCTGCTGAGAAATTCATTACTGCCGCCCGACTTGCCATGAGCCCAGTGTCACCGCAGGCTCTTCTGATATTAATTACCTGCTTGCGGGGGCTTATTAAAGTACCTTTGTTCACCAAGCGCAGCATACGTAAAGTGTGAAACATTTTGTACCTGTTTCTCACAATGTGTTCCTGGAAATAGAAAAAGTTTGATCCACTAGCAAAAGGAGATGCCTTACTCCCTTGATGGAGTTGATGGAGTAAATAGCACTAACAAACACAAAATTTATGCATCATTTAAAATCTGGATGTTGTGTATCATTTTCATCAATTGCTGATAATATTAATAAATAAATTACGCCAAAGTAATTGACTTTTTTTGTAATTTATTGGTCTCCCGTACGCATTTCACTTCTTTGCAGAAGCATCTTCAGCGGGTTTTTTGATTTTGTGATATATTGCTAAAAGCTAAAAGAAATGCAACAGACCACAAAATATAAAAAAAAAAAAAACGTTGAAGATGCTTCTGCAAACAGAAGTTTTTATTTGATTTTGATAGAACTTCCGTATACTTTAAAATCAATAGAAAAATACTGTTTACGTTTGATTTACAGAAACTTAACAATCTCCTCCATTCCCCTTTCACCTTAATTTCATCTACATCTACATATATACTCTGCAATTCACAAAATTGTGGGTGTCAGAGGATGCTCAGCACCAAAGCTAATCTCTTTGCTGTGCATTCCAATCCCTAATGGTACGAGGAAAAAAGAATTCATATAAGAATCAGTCCGGCACCTTATTTCTCTAATCTTATCTCTCCTGTCATTCCGACTCAAATAGGTTGGTGGACGAAGTATTTCACTACACTCGTAAGTGAAAGTGGGAGTACACACGTTTACCAATAAGTATATACGAAACGTGCGTCGTCTATCTGCCAGAGACTCCCAGCCTAGTCTACTAATCAGTTCTGTGACGCTTTCATAAGGACTGTAGTAAGCGGTCACGAATCGAGCGGCTCTTCTCTGTACTTTCTCTATACTGTCAATCAACCCCTTACAAAACGGATCCCAAATGGCACAACAGTAGTCCAAATGTGGAAGCGGAAGAGATTTGTTCACTATCTCCTTTGTTTGTTTCTGTCAATGTTGTTCATACAAAAGCACAATTTTTATCCGATTTTCATAGTACTTAACACGTGTAAACTTTCTAACAAGGCGGTTGGTATCTAAGCGGTTAAGGCGCTCACTTCCGGAAGTTTCTCTTTTCGGTCGTGGGTTCATATCTAGTGGTGGGCAGAACATTTTAGTAGTTATGTTTGATGACATGAGATAAGCCGGAACCTGTTGTGGTTATAATTCAACTTTAAAATGTTGTCTAAGGAAAGAAATTGGTCTTCCTGCATCTTGTACATCTCTTTTGGGTTGTGGACTAAGTTATATTTTTAGTTTGTGAAGTGAAAACTTGTTTAAACTCGTTGGGCGTGTTTTGGAAAGGGTAAAATTTATGAGTCACATCACTGACGTGCTAATGTTATCGCGTATTTCTAGCGGTCTGGAGGCTCAGTGGTTAAGGTTGCTGACTAAGGAACGAAAGGTCTCCGGCTCGAATCCCTGTCTCGGCGGGTATTTTCGTAGTAACTTAACCCGGCTTTCACTTCTAGCACAGCTTGCTGTGTAATGTGAAGTACGTCAGATCGCTTCCTTGGTCCGGATTCCACATTAAACTGTAGGTCCCCTGTAGCTGGTAGCACTACCGAATTTGGTTAAGGCGACAAAGACAGCGGTGGAATGCGCAGTTAATAGGAACCATGGCAGCAGGTCATTACGACCACACGGAATTATTATTATTTAGTATATCTTGTAAGAAATATTTGTTCTGTCCCAGATTTGTAAGAAATATTTGGTTTATTTTGATCAGCTTCTACAAAATATACATAAATCTTACTGGAATTGTTTCATTCATCTTTTTATTATAAATTATTTTACAAACCGATTCATGAAACAGTAAACTTTACTTTAATAACATTTATACTTCCTTTTACATTAAATTCAATAGTTACTTATTCGGGAGGACGGCGGTTCGAATTCCCGTCCGGGCATCCAGATTTGAGTTTTCCATGGTTTCCCAAATAACTCCAGGCAAATGCCGGGATGCTTCCTTCAAAAGGCCATGGTCGAATTCCTTCCTATTCCTTGCCCCCCCACCCTTTGCCGTCTCTAAAGACCTCACTGTTAAGAGACGTTAGGTAGTTAAAAAAAATTATTTTTCACAATCTGCCATACTAAAACTCTGTCAGTTCTAATCCTCCATTGTTCCAAAGATGTTCCTCCTCTCTTCCATTTTTCACGTGTCTTGCCAACGTAAACACTTAATAAGATGTCATATTAAAAATTACAGCTACTTATTTCACGCGAGGCAAGGCCGTTGCCTCACCATCTGTAGGTAGAAGTAAGACGCGTTGCGCGTATTACATTCATAGTTTTAAACTTTCACTTCTGTCAGCAGTCCCCAATCACTGCCAATTGTTTATTTTCTTTTTTTCGTATATTACCACTGTTAACGATCCGATTAATATCTGTTATACTGTATTCAGTAAGCATTAAGGAATTAGTGGAGATTACTGTAATGTGTTTACAGTGATGCGAATGGCAAGCTAAAAGGTATTAGTTTTCGTATATCTCATGAGTTGCCTGATATCCCTTTCCGACTGCGGCCTGACCCGGGCTGGGTGGAAGCTATATCTATTTACCACATTTAGGATCCGAAACTGCAGACACAGCTACCGGGTGCGTGTAACGAAGTGGGAGGGGCTTAATGCAATGTGTATCGCATTACGTCGGTGCCGCATTAATTAACGCAGAGCTGCCGCAAACAGGTGTGGACGGCAGCGGGCCTCCAGGGGCAGTTTAATGTTTTCACCGCGATCACTACATTTGTGCAGCCCGACACGCGCCTGTTTCACTTTAGCATTCAGCCTGTTGAGAATGTTCGTAACGCACAGAAACCGACTCATTCGAGGGCTCGTGTCTCTACTACGTAATAAAATGTTACAGAGTGTGGTGGGGGAGAGGTAACGCTTTGGCCTCGCATTCAGGGGAGGCGGGTTTAAATTCACATTCGGCCCTCAAGTTTCGGGTTTTCCGTGGTTTCCCCACATCATTCAAGGCGAATGCAGATATGGTTCCTTCAAAAAGCTATGGCCGAGTTCGTTCCTCATTGTGGATCTTTATAAAAGCATGGCCAAAATAGAGTATATAGGAATAAATGATGGTCGAAGCGTGTGATTTACACATGAATGACGCAGTGAATACTTCGTTGTGCACTCCAAGTTTAGCTGATGAGTTTAATACTCAATAAATATATGGAGCAGATTACAAGCAAGTATTACTGAATATGTAGGCGTTCATCTCGATTGCATAGCTTCTTGTTTCTCCGCAGCAGAATAATGTTGCTCTACATCGCTTGGTAGTGCTCATATTGTCAATGTTGACATAAAGCTTAACGCTGCTTAGAAAACAGTGAGTGGTCTCAATACCTGGCTGCCTGAAATTTCCAACATCCCTCCACCACATTTGAGGTGGTTAGAGAATTGGAAGGAGTGGAGGGGGAAAAAAAGCCAATATGAGAAATTACAGCTTTCACTAAGAAGCTTAAGGAAAGAAGAGACAGGCTGGTAGGTCATATTTTGAGACATACTGGATTGGTTAATTTGCTAGTGGAGGGAACAGTCGAGGGTAAGAACTGTAGAGGAAGACAGAGATTAGAATATATGAAACAGATAATTGAGGACGTGGGCTGTAAGGGGTATGTAGAAATGAAGAGGTTAGCACAGGATAGGAAAGGATGGAGGATTACATCAAACCAGTCGAAAGACTGACGACAGCAAAAAAAAAAAAAAAAAAAAAAAATCTTGTATGATGAGTGGATAAAGGAGTGGGAAGCCAACAGCCCACACAATTGTGGGCTTGTAAAATATCTGACGTCCTGTGTTCCAGGGTTTGACTTGCCTAGGCGTCTTTGGTGTCAACTAAATACATTTCGCACAAGACACTGAGTGTACAATGCAACCGCACATAAGTGGGTTCTCCGTGAAGATGCGTTGTGTGTCTGTGGTGGTATCCAAACTGCCGACCACATTGTGATGGACTGTCCAGCAAGAAGACTATCTGGAGGCCTGCTCACACTGCATCAAGCAGGACCAGCTGCCAGATGGTGGCTTGAATCTATGGACATAGTTATCTGATTAAAATTTATTTTGTTTGTATTTGGTAAAATGACCTTGAAGAAATTAAAAAAAGGAGAGAGAAAAATCATTAGAAAAATTCTAGGAGCAAGACTCACTAAAGATGGTTACAGACTACAATCAATCAAAACAACAGAAAAGTTTTCAAATATCGAAATTGACATCAAGAAAATGCGAATGAAATTCTTTGGTCACCTTAAGAGATTACCAGAAAGTCGATTGACAAAAAAGATAACAGATTATGTAAGTTCACTTAAAAATCCAACACCTTGGCTGAATGAAATTCGGAAGGATCTTAAAAGTGCAAGCATAGGAGCAACAGACATCTTAGAAAGAAACACCTTTAGACACAAAGTAGACAAGTTGGAAGTTATAACTGAGCAACCAAAACAATACAGACAAAATTGGTCGGTAAAACGCAAAGAAGCTTTCTCGGAAAGAATGAAACCTTTTGGAACAATAAGAAGATCAGGAAGAAAACTTGATTTGGTCATTTGCTTAACGTCTTCCATTTATTGGGAGAATTCGCCAATAATAATAACAATAATAATATCTCCTTGTTTGTTGCTATCAGAAGTGGCACAAACATGACGGGAAATCTAATGCACAAGAGGAGAAATTGTAAAATATTTCAGTCACGGAAGTACATGGCGTGGAATATATTCTCAATATCTGCGTATAACAATTTAATACAAATATTACAATCGTGAAATGTTCCGATTTTGTGGATTCAACGTATCGCGTCACATTAATCCGATTAGACGATTTCACAAACGATTCAGTTTTAATTTATTATTATTGTTTATTATCAATTTATTGCGAGGCAGTACAAATGCTGGTGGAAATTTCCCTACGCAACTGCTTTTGTGTTGCACGAATATTCAATCCAATTTCTTTCAGTGTTTGAAGTAACTTTTTCAACATATTTCTTGATAATTTATTGATGTCACGGTTTCCCTTATCCACAAATGATAATTCTCAGTCTCCTAAGGCTAAAATCAAGAGCTGGTGTATTGTCATAGTAGTATCGTTTCTCCCAAGCACTTTAATTACTCTCCCAATACCCAAAAATGCCAAGTCACCAATACATGCCTCTCTCTACTCCCGCATCCTATTTAGTTGTAGAATGACTCCCTACGAAGCTTCTTTATCGTTTCGGACATGAGCTCAAGTCATCGGTAATTCTTACAGATAAATCCAGCTGCGCTCCTTTGAAAATCCATCAACTTCAGTGTACGCCATAATAGTGAAGAAAATCCTGAACAGAGTTACATATAGTAATTCCCTAAATTCCCTGGTGCATCCTCCCAGCTACTTTTCCAACTAATGCAGGTCTTCGGAAACTCTTTCCACCACCTGACGAATGTGTTCTGTATTAGAAATAATATGCCAAGTTCTTTATACTTTATGCCTCCAACAAGCAATTCCTTTTACAGTTTTAATCATACAGAAATTTTATGGTTCTTTGTACCTAATAAGTTGAAACTTTTAGTCATTTATCCTGAGTTTCACGTTAAGCGACCAAACTAGATATCCCATGACTAAAAATGCCACTATAGCTGTTTATTTCTGTTTAATACTAATCTGATTTTACATCATTAAGTCATCCGGGAACAGCATTACTCATAAATGTTTGCCACTTCACAATCATTCTATGCACTCAGAAAGTTAAATCGATTGGATAGAAAGCTCTGGAGTGTCCTCACCTAGAATATTGTTGTTCTGTATGCGGCACCTTCAGAAGGGCTTTGAAAAAGGCCCAAAGAAGAACCGCCCCATTCGTGACATGTGTATTTACCTGGAGGGAATTCATAAGTGCGAAGTTGAATGAGTTAGGTTAGGAAGATCTGGAACATCGAAGGCGTTGCTCTCGACAGAAGCTAATTGAAATGTTCACGACGGACCTATTTCAGGATGAAAACAAACACATGTTACTACCAGCAACATTCATATCTAGGAATGACAGAGAAAATAAGATAAGAGAAATTAGGACTAGAACCGATTTATTTCTATACTAATTTTTTCCAAGAGCGATTACGGAATGGAATTGGATGGATTTATCGAGCGAGAAAACACAGAGTCCGATAGGAGTAGGCCTCGATAAATCGCTCCGTCTATCCTGATCTGGGTTTTCCATGGTTTTGCCGGATCGCTCTAGGCGAATGGCGGGGTGGTTCCTCATACTAGCCCATGGGCGCCTCCTGCCATATCCGGTATATCCCTTCCTATGCACAAACAATTACATAGTAGGACAAGTGCAATGCACCCTGCGCCACCCACCTTTAGTGGATAGCGGAGTGATAGTAATCATCTTTATATATAAAGATGAATGTATGTATGTTTGTTTGTTTGTTTGTTGGTTTGTTTGTTCTTCATACAAATCCACAGTTTTAATCCGATCTCGATGAAACTTTGCACACTTATCCTTTGAAACAAGGAGAAAAATACTGTCTACATTTGGTTGAAAAATTATCTGTACAAATAACACATGTTGTTTCATAACTTCGAAATACGGCGATAGACAGACACGTTGGATGTAGACGTCTCCAGACCGTGTTTCCGTGTAGTGAACTGGCAGCTCAATGGCCAGTCGCTCGCGACCTGCCGTAGCGAGCGGTCGCATCACACTTTTCCTGCTGTGTCGTGTGACAAGTGCCTGCAGAGTAAATAAAAGCAAAGTATAGTGAAAACCAACAAATATGGAAGTGAATCAATTCATACGAAAATCAACGCTAAAATTCTCCTTTGCGTATGGATATATGCGTCCGAAAGCAGTTGAAATCGATGAGTGGTTATATAGTGAAATAGGATTACGAGAAGAAAGTGTACACGGTATCCAGGTGGATTTCCTGGCCAATGTGATATACGTCAAGCTACGAAATGAAGAAGAGTGTCTGCGAATACTGAAGGAAACCAACGGAGAAAGAAAATTTGTACACACCAATGGCGAGGTAAGCACCGTTTCCATATCACATGCAGGCCTGGGAATAAGACATGTTAAAATCCATAATGTGCCCTTTGAAATTAATACAGACATAATACGAAAAGCTTTAGATAAATTTGGTACAATTTTGAGTGTAACCTCCGAGATACGGTAGCAAAAGATTTGTCGTAGATAGTGGTATTAGAACTGTGAAAATAGATCTGAAGTGCCACGTACCATCGTATATAGATATTGCCGGATTTAAAGCACTCGTTATTTACGACGGACAACCACGTACGTGTGTCATATGCAACTCAAACGAACACCTCAAGGCTGAATGCACCAGGAAGAAACCCCTGCAGCTACCATCTGAGCGCTTGGCCCCTGATACAGCTTTCAGAGGCGAACTTTTAAAAGCATCATATGCTAGCGTGGCAAACAGTAATCAATCAACCAGTGTACATAGAAATGATGAACCTACTCTCAGCATGGAAACAGATGACCCCACCAACATCATGATGGAAATAGAGAATCCTTATAATGACGTAGTACCTGATGAACCCCCGAAGGAAAAAGAAGCAAACTATCCAACTGGACAAGATAATAACCAAACTTCTAATCTACATTTACTGGAAATATCACCAACTGAGAAAAAAGAAATTATAAAAAATGCAAAACAACATCCTGTGACAGTGCCATCATCTGAGAAAAAAGAAATTATGTCCGTCGAAGAACGCAAGCATGAAAATGCACCCAATACCAAAAGACTGAGACTTGATAAGAGGGGAGTAGATTTGATAGCGAAAGAATTAGCTGAAAAATCCAGGAAAGTAACCACCTCACAAATGGAGACAATTGATGAAGAAATGCCCCAAAGCGCCAACTCCAATAAGGAAGACAACAACTATGAAAACAAGAACAGCGAGATAGTTGAAATGGGAAATGACCGCGGGAACAATAAAACTCTTTGGTCGGACGACTTAAATGACATTGATGAAGAAGATAAGTCAAGCAAATAAGAGGCAAAAGCAAGATTATAAATGTTATTAAATAAACGCGAAAGGGAAGAAAAAAAGAAAAGAAAAAAAGAACTGTCTCGTTTTCAACCTAGTGTGACAACATTTGATCTAAATGGCAGACCGTAGTGGAACAACGCCCGCTCAGACATACTGTGTGTCTACCCTAAATCTAAACGGAATAAAGAACCAAACTAAAATACAATGCCTCAAAGAATATCTATGGGCGGCATCTGTTGATATAGCGCTCTTACAGGAAGTTGCCTGGGAAGGTGCACTGAATGTCACCGGGTACAATGAACTGAAGAATCCTGGTTACGACCATGGTCTAGGGACTGCAATTCTAACGAAAGAGGGTATTCAAATCAAAGATGTTGAGATTTTAGAAAATGGAAGAGGATTAGCCTGCACAATAGCAGGAACACGTGTAATAAACATCTATGCTCCCTCCGGAAATCAGAATAGAGAGAGTAGGAAACAGTTTTATAAAACAGAGATAATCCAGCTTCTGACAAACACCTGTGAAAGTCTCATACTTGCAGGAGATTTTAATTGCGTTTTATCTCAAAAAGATCAGTACCCTAATTTTAACAAATGCCAGGAACTCGAGTATCTAATAAATAAACTAAGTTTGTTAGACAGTTAGGAAATAAAAAACGGGCAAATTCCCGGGTTTACATTTATAACTGAGAGCACAGCAAGTAGATTAGATAGAATTTATATTTCACCGGACATATCGAGTGAAGTAACATCAGTCGAGATCTGGCCAGTAGCTTTTTCTGACCACAGTGCATATCATTGCAAAATAAAGTTGCGGCGCCAAGAAATCTTTAGAAACAGAGGATACTGGAATTTAAACACCTCCATCCTAAATGAGAAAGAATTGGAACAGATAGTCAATAATACTTGGAATCAATGCAAGAAACAAAAAAACAAGTACAATACAACTGTCCAATGGTGGTTACAGTGTGCAAAGCCACGCCTCAGAAATACATTGATAAACTTCAGCAGATGCTTGAAGAAATGGGAAAACAAAACAAAAGAATTCCTTTTCATGGTCCTAAGAGAACTATGCACCAACGACGTAGATAGCATCCAAAATATGAGAAAAATAAAACATACCAAGGCCAGAATAACAAATATAACTAGAAAAAAACTAATAGGTTACCAGATACGAGCTAAAACTGGATCCTTTCAACAAGAAGAAATAACTTCAACATTTCATCTCATAAAAGAAAGACATCAAGCAAACAGGAAACTCGTGACGGAGTTAAAATCAGAAGAGGGATGTATCATTACCAACCAAAAAGGAATAGAGATAGAAATAAAAAAGTATCTCTCTGAATTATACACTGAAGAGGCAATTGACAATGAAGAAGTCAGCAGTATGTTACGTCACATAAACCCAGTAAAAACGGAACAAGAGAACGGAATGTTGAATGAAGAAATCTCGGAAGAAGAAATAAAAAACGCAATTCAACGGAGTCCGAGAATGAAGTCACCTGGTCTTGATGGCCTCCCAATAGAATTTTACGTATCATATTGGGATATTCTAAAATACGAATTTATAAAAATGTATAATGAGATTCTAGCTATGCAGTCAGCTCCAACCGAAATGCTAGAAGGATTAGTTGTATTAATCCCGAAAAAAAACAGATAAGAAAAATGTTGAAAATTTCAGACCTCTAACTCTTCTCAATTCAGATTATAAAATATTCGTTAGAATTATCGCGACTAGACTTGGGGCTGTAGCTAAAAAGATGATTGGAGAATACCAGACCTGCATTGGTGGAGGCAGAAATATAATGCAAACCCTAACAAATATTCGTGATGTAACTGCAGTCTCGAAGGCAGCAAACGTGAAAATGGCTATTTTATCACAAGATTTCCATAAAGCATTTGATCGTATTAATCATACTTACTTAAAACTTACTATGGAAAGAATGGGTATCAGCCGGCAAATACGCAATTTGATTTACATGCTATTACATCAAGCCACATCGCGTATATCTATAAACGGATCTATAACCAATTCAATAAAAATAACCAGATCCATTAGACAAGGATGCCCTTTATCCATGTTCCTTTATGCGTTTGCAGCTGAACCATATTTAGCGGCAGTGCATAATATACTTCCTGGCTTAAAGTACCAAGGAGCAAAAACAGTGGTGTGTGCGTACGCAGATGATATTAATATCATCATAACCAACTTGGAAGACCTAGAAAACACACGACAGTTGGTAAATTCGTATTCAAAAGCTTCAAACGCAAAATTGAATTTAGATAAATCTGCAATACTAAACATAGACGCTGGTATAGAACTAAACAACACAACATGGATAAAGCCATGTGACAAAATAAAGATTCTTGGTGTAGAATTTAATAAAGTTCTGCAAAAAGCTTCCGCAGTAAACTGGAGACGTCTATTGGCAGTTATTCGAAGCAAACTGCATGATTTCACCCATAGAGAACTAAACCCAATACAGAAAATATGGTTGATAAATACCACAGCGCTCTCCAAAATATGGTACATAGCTCACATATTTCAGATACCTGTGGAAATAGCTAAAAAAAAAATTGAAACGGCAATCAGCTGGTATGTACAGAGGGGACAGATACTGAAGATTCAACATAAAGTTTTGCAGATGCCGTATGGGAAAGAAGGATTAAATCTGGTTGATATAGTACGAAATGCACTGCAATCTTCATGAGGAATATGTACAGTCAATGTAGAACAACACAAACAAACCTTACAAGTCACATAATAAATGCAATGGAACCGCACAGCAACAAAGCGCCAGTTGACGTAAGTCACATAAACGCTACCTTAAGCCACTTCCGCACCTTCTACATTGAAAACAGCTACATAAGAATAAACAACACAGACCCGGCGCCATCAACAAGGAAACTATACGGCTTGATGAAAAGAGAGATTAAAAGTAAACTAGAACTCACCTATAAAAGAAATGATTGGAAACAAATATGAGAGAATATTCACAGTCAATATATCAGCAGTAATGCCCGTTCCACGTGGCACAGAGTAGTACATAGAAAGATACATACCAACGAAAAACTTTTCGCACTACGCCTCTGTCCTACTCCAATGTGTTTACGCTGCAACTTGCAAGACACAATACAACACCGACTGTTAGGATGTGAAGCTCCTGATATATGGAGATGGACAAAAAGCAAACTGGCAATAATAAATAGAACCACCCCACACAATTTCACGCCAGAGGATATACTAATCCCTGACACGACAATATTTCCTACTACTAAGAGAAATGCCCACTTCTGGTTGCTGGCCAACTACACCCATTATGTTGTACATAAAAGAGAAGAGATGGCCATCGTAGACTACTGGAGCTATTTAACAAATGAACATAGCAAAATAATCAAATCAAGAAAATATAAGGAAAACTTTGCACGCTTCCTGCTTGTCATAATGCCCTACTAAGTACCAGCTGTACTTCAAGACAACGACTGACAGAAGAGCAAGATCGACACTATACAATAAAAAAAAAAAAAAAAAAAAAAAAAAAAAATTGGCTAAAGAGCTTGCTTACGAACGTCGTGGTCTCCGGTTCAAATCTCCGTAAAGGCTAAGATTTTTAAAAATTGTTTTTCATCGTAAGAGTCAGGCCTGGGCCGTAGGTTATTTGGATTGAATGTTAAACTGTAGATATTATAAAGTTAGGGGTGCAATGCGAGGCAAATCGTAGGTAGTCTTGCAATTTTGTAGGTGTACACTTTTTTACGTTATAATGATCCCTCAGGTGTTGTTCGCAGTCAGTGTGTGAGTGTGAACCAAAGTAATACTAATATAAATACGGAAATAAGTCTCTGTCTTTTTGTTACGTTTTGACGAGTATATGGCTATATCGTTGTGATGGAATTTTATAAGGAAAGCTGTATGAAGGGCACAGAATATTTTTTCCAATATGATTAACAGTTGTAGTCACGAAATTTTGAAATCTTATCGAATAGTGACAGAAATATGATGGAAATTGATTCTCTTCAAGAGGCAGGTTCGACGGTATAATGATATAGTGATAGCTTTCCTGTCACATTATGCAGACTCGATATTGTTTAGGACCAATCCTTCGTTACCAACAAATTTTTATATTTAATTCTGGCGAAAAAATTCTTAATTCACGCGTACGAAGTCGCAGGTACGAGGCTAGTTCATTATAATAATCAATAGAAATAGTCTCAATACTCTACCCTACGGCATTTCTATTCTACTTCTAAGTGTTCCTGCACTGACTCTTTGCGTCCTGCATCTTAAGTACTCCTCCAAACAGCTAGTCAAATATGGTTTAGTCCCAATATTTTTACCTTATCTACCATTATGAGCTTGCTCACAATGTCAATTACTTCAGACATATACAGCGATAAAGTATAAATCTGACTTGCTAATCCATTTAATCCGAAATATTTTTCACGGAATTCACTTACGGAGATTCGCGAGAAGTGTTTCTCCTAAAACCATTGATTCGTGTGGAAACCACTTTTTACATCACAGACATATCAAGATCTCTATCAACTTAGCTACAGCTGAATTCAAATAAAGGGTTCGGTTTCCTTTTCCTTTCCCCTGGTTTTATCATTCAATGTTCCCCTTCAGCCATAATATTTTTGAAGAACATACCTATAGCTTTGATCTTTGCTGCTACTGATTCCTGGTTCAGTTGTTTCTAATTTTTCCTACTGTCTTTACTCGCCTAAAAAAGCATTAGAGAGTGAGAAAATTTTCTTTTGTGGGGAATGGTGACAGGGATTGGAAGAAATTACCAAATGAGTTGATGGATAATTTACCAAAAACGGAAGGAATTTAAAATTAAAACCTGTAAATCGGAAAATATATGGGGGGCGGGGGGAATTTAACACTCAAAATTTATGACATAATTAAAAAATAAAATAGAAAAGGGGTAATTGGGTGATAGGTGCGTGTACGCCATCGCAATTAAATTAATAATAATACTGTGGGTCAGTGCATTAAGGATCAGGGAAGTAGCCTGCTGCGGTTTTCTGCAATAACCTAGACCAACTCCGCCTCTTAAGGTATACATGCTACGAACAAAAATACACTTAGAGCACACTGAACATAGTTTCCCGCTTGGGAGACAGATGGCAACACAACTTTTCTGGGGAAGAAAAGGCTCACCGACAAGTCGTCCAAATCCCAAAATGTCGCATCCTGGAGGAAGCAGTCCCTACAACACCGGGCTAAGTGCAAAGCAGAAGAAGACTTTCTACCATCTTGGTGGTTTCTAGGGCTATTAAGGTTTTGTAGCCTCCTTACTTTCCTATAGTAGTATGAAGGCTACGTGCTTCTCTTTATGTTTTAGCTTAGAGTAATCACTTCTGCCCTCATTATTATTAACCCTCTGAACTGTTCTATCTTTCTGCAGACTGTGATGGTAGTCTTCTTCCTCGCGTCGAACCTGTACCTTTTTGTATTTGTTCCTATTACCAGCTACATTTCTGGCCACTGTTATAATGACCCTCCTATATTCCTCATGGTTGCTTACTAGTATGTAACTTGTCTCATTAGGTAGTCATGCAATACGCAATTCGCAATACGCAATACGCAATTCCAAAATTTTTGCTCTGCCACTTTCTTCTCTTTCCACCTCTGAAGTATTCGAAAATCTCTGTTAAAATTAAGATTCCGAATTGTTGTTATTTATTTTGTTCTTACCGTTATTAAAAACACAAAATCATCTGGTATGACATTCATCTAGGTCCAGTATTTAGTGTAAGCATTTATTCCGTAACAGCAAGTGGTGTAGAATAGGACCCAGGAGTTAGAGCGGGTGTTAAGAAGGACTGTTAGATTAAAAGACAGGAAGAGGATGAAGAGAGTAGTTGGAGTGTACAAGGCGTATATTGGTGATGCGGCGTGGAAAGATATTGGTGTAAGAATTAAAAGTAATGCATGGAAGGGAAAAGATGATGTAGGATAACAGAAATATCATAGAATACATATTTCACTGTTATTCCTATATCTTTGAAACGTTTAGAGTTCCCGCGAAAGGTTACCATAGTAACAACAAGTACAGACATAACAAGGAGATTGCCTAGGTTGTTAGCGCTAAGGAGAATCCGCAAATAAGAAGTCAGATCTTGTAATTAAAGTGATGTATTTGGAGTTTATTAAAACTAAGTTAAACTGTGCTGAGTATAAAAAAAAACAATTTATTTATTTAGTTTAGCTGGTGCACTTAGCATTAAGAAGTAAAATTAACACGATAAATATAAATAAGATCTCTTCGGAAATACAATAATGACCATGACCACAAACTGGATTTCAGATTTAAGGCTGTGGGAAAATTTTCTTTTGTAGGCAAGTACGACAGGGGTTAGAATTAATTGCAAATGGAAGTGATGAATAATTTGCTAAAATTGCTACAATAATTTGAAATTAAAATGTATAGAACGCAAAAGTAAACAGGTACAAGAACGAGGAAAAAGTGGGTATGTAGGGAAATTGCAACCGGATTCAGCGATCCATCGCAATCAAATTAAAATAAATAAAAATAAATAAACAAAACAAATGAAATCGACAGATTTGTGGTAGTAGCGTATGAATGCGCAAGCATTCATAATTCATTTCTGTTAGTTTACAGAAAGAATACAGAATTGAAGTTTTTAAAAATTTTCATTTTATGAGGTCTTCAGTGCTCCACGTGTTTTACAAATTTAATTTTTAAGTAGCAAAATTTTGCCACTTTGCTACAAAGGACTATACTCGCCGTTACAGCATTTTCGACCTTCATTTCGTCTGTCAATTCACTAATTGATGCTCAGATAGCTGTTTATTGCTGGACATGTAGCCCGTGAATCATCGAATTTAGCAGCTATAACAATCCACTGAATCAACTCCATGAAAACAAATTTGAGCTCCAATTTAACGACAAGCGGCGACACTAAATATTACTTGTCAGCGCTATATCTGCTGCTATCTGGCAAATTATGTCGCCACGGCGTGACCCCGTAAATTGATTTAAACATTTAAACACAGAAAATTTCGATCCCTTACATTATCTATGGTAATTCTCTGCCACTGCTGTTAAATCCAACCCACAGGCAGTTAATATTAGGTGAATAATGTTTGTGTTACTATGATACAATAAACGGAATGCACGAGTTCAGAAAACAATGGAAAAAACGAACGGAAAGTTAGATACTCCCTATATCCGCTTCGTTAAAGCACCAAGTACATTAGATTCTCAGTTTAAAGATACGAAATTTTTTAAACAGGAGACTTAACCTTGCTTGCAGTTGCAGTTATTTTTTTTTTATTAATATTGACTTGAGAAGTAAACTTAATGACGTATTTATCACAGACCGCTCATGTGGCAGTCAGTTTTAATTACTTAAGTCAAGAACAGTAATTTACCTTATTAAAAAAAACGTAAACATTAATAAGAAAGTCCTCAAGTATGAATTTACATCGCTGGGGCCGAAGATTTGCCTGCTGTGCGATAGAATATGAAGTTTAACATATACCACAATTTGTTTGGTACGTTAGATTACAACATTTGTATAAATATTTATAAATTTAATGAGAGACATGCTACATCGATACCCTACTGATGCTGATGACCGCAATAGCTTTCTAAATTATGCTCATAGGTTGAAGTTATGCATTTACAACTAGTAGAACTGCGATTTCCATCCGAAAATGACTGTGAAATTATAACTGTTTTGTATCTGAGAAACTCTTTTGTTGTGCAGAGCGACACTCTTTCATTAGCCTCTGCCGATCCTCCCAACAGCCTCTAGCGTCCAAGCAAGTCTTCTCCTTTTCTCCAACTCTTCAAGTTCAGTGACTCATATCACTCAGAAATAGACTCTGTCTCGTTAAGAGTTCAGAGCGTACTCTCACCTGATTGAGCACGGCAACAAAGGAGCAAGTGCCGGCAAGGTACCTCACAACTGCTAGACAGTGTCAATTATTTTCCTTTGTCACTCCAAATCTCGTTGGCATCGAGGTCATTTGAGGCGGAGAAGGATTGGGAACACGGAATTCGAAGAGACTCGGCTGTGAACTTTTGAAGCAATCGTCCTGGCATACGACTTGATAGATATCTCGTTAATTACTCTTTATTGCTGTTCTGTCGTTCGCCAAGATAGGTATCTCGCTTTATTAATGAAATAGCGAGTCCAAGAAGACGCACATTCATCTTTGTTTATTCTATTTCAAGACATCGAACTCCAAAGATAATAGGTACAAACGAAAACACATGCTACAGCGATTATATCTTACAACACCGAATCTCAAAGAACTTTCAAACAAAAGTAAAACTCGCCTCTGCCCATGACTGATATAGGTTTCACAGAAAATTAAGGGATATTTCAAAGACTTTCGACTGAAGTCTCTGGAATTCTAACAGTACTTAAACATATATATAAATATAAATTGTTCTCGGGTGACTAGCCGAGTTAAAGGAATGTTATAATTACACAATCTGTCGGCGATCTGATACACTGTCGCCACCTTCACCAGGAAGATGGCGACAGCGTTGAGATCGCCGAATTATTGTCTAATTATATAACACTCATTTAGATCGGTTAGTCACCCGAGAACATTGTTTATATTCTCTACGCCAAGAAAAACTGCGTTTTTAAATACTTAAACGATTAAAATCACATTAAAACAATCAGAATTAATACCAAATCATTCACACTCATTATGAAATGCACAGAAATGAAAATTAAAGATATTTACGCACAAAATTATACACATAAATCAGTCCAAACTGTAACAAATTGTCCTCTAAATATCGTAACTCTCTTTAATACTTAGAATTACGAACTTTTTACCAATGGTTCCTGCATAGTACTGTCCTTGAACATATTAAATAGTTATAAATGAATGCAATTTTTCTAGGCGTTGTTTATTTATAAACGTTTCTCGGACTACAAACCGAGTAATACTATTATTAATGCACGATATTTCGACGACATAAATTTCCGTCGCCATCTTCAGGTGCAGTTGTAAGCCTTTAAGTTTATAAATATTAAATAGTATTTACATAGTAGTTTACTTAGTCCGTTTACACAAATTCACAATTAATCCCAAGAAAAACATACAAAACATTATTTACTCAACTCACAGATTGCTACAAATAATTCTTAAAATGCAATTTCATTAACGGTCTGGGTGTGAGAGCCGTTACAGACGGTAGTGGGACCAAATTCCGAATGATCTGTTGGGGATTTGAAATCGCGTCCTCACCCAATAGACGAATAATAATAAAAACAGAGAAATTAAAAGTAATACTAATAGCAGATCCTACTTAACTGTACAAGGAAAGAAAAAAAAAAATTTTTTTATGCTTACGGCTTTACACCTTGTCGACTTCGAGGTCATTAGAGGCGGGAAAGGACTGTGGACAAGGAACGGGAAGGAGTTCAGCCATGGCCTTTTGAAGGAAGCGTCCCGGCATTTGCCTGGAGTGATTTGGGGAAACCATGGAAAACGCAAATGTGGATGCCCCAACGGGGATTCAAACCCGCGTCCTCTCGAATGTGAGACCAGACCGTTACCGCTCACCCAATACGCTCGGTCAATTGGTTTCAACATCTGAATATGGTAGGTAAAACCAAAATGCCACGGCAGTTGTTATATTACATCCCTTATGCTTGGAAAGACAACTAAAAGACGGGAGGAAACGGTAGCAGACCAATATACCTGCTACTGGGAAGGAAGATAAACAATGATATACTGGAGGATAAAATCTCGGAAATATCCAAAAAATATACAAAGCTGTAGATGAAAACAAAGGATATGAACATTTAGTAAATTGTGGTGGCCACAACATTGCTCGATTTGTATGTTTGTGTGCAGGAAACAGATTGTCTGTGGAAAATAACCGCCGTTACAGCAACCGTTGGAAACTTGTGTTTGTCAACTCTACACAATCCTCGTAACCAGTGGTATAAAAAACTGTAGACGTTCCATGAATGTTTAAGACTGAAGTGATTTTACTAGAACAAATTTTATTAAAAATATCATTCTGTTAAGCGTTTCAATTCATAGAATTTAACAATCATGATTATTTATAATTTTGCTTCCTATTACAGCTTTTATAATTTTGTTTAATGCGTCGGTTCTTAATTAATAAAGTAATTTCTGGTTGCGTATTAGTGTCCTAACAAACCATTATTCCATTAAAATTTTCCATATGAACAAAATTTACGGCTAATCTCGGATGGCATTGCCTTTAACAAATAAAACTTTATTTAAAACAAAAATGTAAGGGGAATCTTGTTTTTTAGTTTTTTGCGATAAAAGAAAAAAAAATCTTGAAACCTGTTATGGATTTAGTTAACATATTTGTTAAATTAATTACTATTTTCTTTAAAACAAAAGAGAAGCTGAGCCAGAGAATTATCAAAGACATTCTTTGAAGTCTGATAACTCTGTGACGCGTATCAGGAAGCCTGTTCTTGGAACTGGTTGTTATGGAGACTCGAAATTGCCCTCCAACGACATTGTTTGACTAACGAAGTGGAAGGGATTACATCTCTGATGCAGTGAGACGAATTCAGTTATTCACCACATTTCTAGATATTTGATTCGTAATTGGGGAAACTGAGAAACTGCGCTGCCCCGAAACTCATCTGCTCTCCGAGCATAAATCTCGGTAAGTTTTCGCCCTCTCGTCGTTATGCGAACAAATATTAGAAGTTTCTCCCCTGCCGTCGCTTTTGCCGGACCACCGCTGGGCGACCGATCCGAAACTCTTCAGAGTTGGGGATGGCGGGAGCGCTGGCAAATTATTAACAACTCAACTCTGAAGGAGCTGCTCGGGATATCGGCGCACTGTTTCCACTCAGATAAATGCAACAGGAGAACCATTACTAAACGCGAAGATAATTCTCTCAATGCAGATAGTTCCAAGTGAAGCAGTTCTTAATTAGACTGATTCTCGTGTGCAATTACATCGAAAATTTTGATCTCCTTTCTGTTAAATGTTGATGTGTACGACAAACTGAGATTGCTCAGTGAAGCAGAGAATCTTTGCAACGATAAAACACGTATAATTATTAAAAGACTGAAACAGCATAGAGACAGAGTGAAACCTATTCTTCTGCCACAATTAACCGAATATGCTGAGTGAGTGGTTAACGCTATGGTCTTGCATTCAGGAGGACGCCAGTTCGAATCCCCGTCCGGGCATCCAGATTTGGGTTTTCCATGGTTTCCCCAAATCACTCCAGGCAAATGCCGGTATGCTTCCTTCAAAAGGCCATGGCCGAATTCCTTCCCGTTCCTTGTCCCCAGTACCATCCCGCCTCTAGGAAACTCGACGTCGTCGAGGCGTAAAGCCATAAGTTAAAAAAAAGACGCAGACGAGATATAAAGCCATAACCAAATTAAAGAACAAAACAGAATTAAGAAATTACATTCTGAATTCATAAGACACTAAATTTAATAGTGTAAGGCAAACCTTTTCTATTACAGAACTGAACTAAAGCACGTCGTGTAATATTGAAGTAGAGATTGATAAAAAAAAAAACCTATATGAAACTGGCTTTTCTCCTTAAAGTAATAGATATTTTTGTTCATATTCCCCAAAAGTTTCACACTGATGGATACAGCAAGAACTGTCATATATGCTAAGTTCGTGAATATACAGTTCTTTCTATTTTTGTTCTCGGAGACAAATTAATATAGTTCTCATATTGACGTTTGCTGCAGATTTCAAATATATCAGGGGTATGTTACAGTTTTATGTTGTTAAGCTCTACATTCCAGAGAGAAAGAAGACTGTATTGAAAGATTTACATCCGAAATGTGAATACCAATACCTTCGCTTTCAAGTAAGTTCGGTTGGAGGTAACATCTTCTACGAGAACGATTGTAAGAAAAAAATTGCCGGAACGAATGATGACGTAACAATTTTCGCTGAAGCCACTTGTAACAGAAATTCGTATTATAAATAAAACCTAAATGTCCTAAAACAGCTTACAAAGTTGTAATCGTAGGCTTCCGCGGCCGGAGTCACTTGTCTTTTGAATACCAGCATTATGCCGCGTCATTTGAGTTTAGAAAAAACGTTCCGACCGTCACACCTCGGGATTCTTCTTGGGCAGAAGAAGACCGCAGTATGGTGGTCGAAACGTCGGCTGCAAACATCATGACGCAGCCTCACCAGGACAGCCAAGAAACAATAGGTTGCAGAGTCATTATACAATACAAATACATCAAATAATTGTGAATAATATGGCGCTTCTAAATATAAGGGATGAAGTTTTGTCCCAGTAACTGTAAAACTGTTCTGAGTCTAATATACAACTCCTTCAGTTCTACAGATAGCTGGACAGCAGAATGGGATTCGTCAACACCACAGGGAATCAAGTGAATTAGTAATCTCTGTTCAAATCATTCAGGTTTCAACTTCCATCGACCTGTTTGGAGTAGACTAAATCGCATTAAATTGAGCACGGGAAGAACTGCTTCTACTCTGCGCATGTGGAGCTGGGCAGATAAGCCGTACTGCAGTGATTTCGCACGAACTGTTGTGTAGAATTGCCTACTCAATGCCTTCGGCGGAAGTTTCGAATTTAAATCCGATAACGTCAGAGGGCTGAATGGAGAATCTCGATGCCCAGTTGTAGATTTCACAGCAGGTGATAATGATGCAGCGGCCTTTAATATATTAGTTGAGGGCATTGTTCGCTTAATTACGTAAAATTTTTCTAAAACAGTTATAAAGAGACAATTACACTATATTGTTAACTGAGCCTCATTTTTTAGTTATTTCCAATATCTGACATGTATGCAGCAAATACAAAATAAATTATAACTCTCCCAACGTCTATGGCCAGTGACAGAGAATAAGCAAATTTATTATTTTGAGTAAGACGGGAACTTCGGCTCCAAAAATTGCTGATAATTTATAAATAGAACACGAACAGTTGGGAAAAAAAAAAAAAAAAAAAAAAAAAAAAAAAAAAAAAAAAAAAAAAAAGGCCATATATCTGGAAAAAGCTATAATGACGATTAATTAGTGTTTAAATTATAAAAAGTATTTTTTTGAAATATAAATTCTGAATGGTTCATTAGAAACTTTTGAGTAGTAAATCTGAATAGCGACTGCTCGCTTTGATATATAGACATCGACCGCTCGCTCTCAGGGCGTCGTTCGATATCAGTGCGGAGACTCACTCGTTCGACCTATCAATGCGGCTGTATCTGATTCAACAGCACGAGACTCCCGGCAAGCGAGGTTCCCAATAAAAAAAAACCAAATCAATGTCTTTCAAGAGCCGTTCTCTCAGAACGGTTTTAAAATAAGTATTAATTATACTAACAAGAGAGACGTACTGGATATTAATAAATATGTCTCAATTGTAGCAGCAACCATGAATCTCTTTAATTTTAACTCGAATACTGACAAGGTATGTCGGTTAAAGTTACAATTGGGTTCGCGTATTACGGCGGCGCCTGCGTGGTCGAAATGCAACCGACCGTGCACACCAAAGCACTGGTAGCTGGGACTTCAGTCAGCAGCAGTAGCCGAGATTATTTTAAATTTAATTTAATTTAATTACGATGTTGTGCACGCTCCGGTGGCAATTTCCCTACACATCTATTTTTCCCCTTTTCTGTACTAACGAAAGTTTGCCCTCTTGAAATTTCAACTTTAAATTATTTCAGCGTTTTTAGTAAATTATTCATTACCGCTCTTGGTAATTTATGCCAATCCCTGATCCTCTCACCCGCGAAACAAAACCCTTCGACACGCCTGAAATTGAATGCCAGCTTGTGGTCATGGTCATCTTTTCCCTCTAATTAATTGCTATACAAATAACTTTTTTATATCAGTTACTGAAAAGACAAATAAAAAATTCAAAAATTACTGTTTTCGGGCATCAAAAATTGAATACAAAGCCGTACTGTAAATTATAAACACATTCACATTAATAAACTCTGATCATTATTTTTTGCATACATTTCGCTGAATTTTTAAATTCGATAATCAAACCAGAGACTGAATATTCTTTTCTATTTTTTGAGTGGGTGGCATTTGAATGTAAGTTTCGCGTGGATTTACTGCTTACACATTATTGTTGCATTGAGATAGTCAGCTTACCAGCCCACATTCAGAACGCAGAAACAGCCTAGGAAACTTTATCTTTTATTTTAATCCAATCCACCAGACAGCTGATTGCAGGAACACGCTGTCTCACATTGTATTAGTTGAATGTAAGTTTCGCGTGGATTTACTGCTAACACATTATTGTTGCATTGACATAGTCAGCTTACCAGCCCAAATTCAGAACGCAGAAACAAACTAGGAAACTTTATCTTTTATTTGAATCCAATCCACCAGACAGCTGATTGCAGGAACACGCTGTCTCACATTGTATTAGAGACTTGATTGTACACGAAATGGCGTCTTTGGAAGACACATTACACAACTGTTGTTCAGAAATTTCGAAAGACCAATAACAAACTATAAAATGACCCTCTAAGACATCATATGAGATAACATTGTCGTTAATCAAGTCATTACTGGATATTATTGTATGGCCTTAAAGCTACTCATATGACCGAACCCCGTTACCCAATACAGTTATAGCACAAGTTTTATTATGCATGCTATGAGAATTCATGAATTGTGTGATACTATATGGTCACCGAGGACTTCAGATCTATATCTACATATATACTCTACAATTCAGAAAATTGTGGGTGGTAGAGGGTGTTCAGCTACAAAACTAATCTCTTTGCTGTGTATTCCAATCTCGAATGGTACGAGGAAAAATAAATTCACATTGACATCAGTGCGGTACCTTATCTCTCTAATTTTATTTTTCCTGTCATTGAGACTCAAATAGATTGGTGGACGAAGTATTTCACCGCACTCGTAAGTGAAAGAGGTTGTGCGCATGTTTACCAATGTGTTCAAACGAAATGTGCGTCGTCTATCTACCAGAGACTCCCAGCCCAATCTACTAATCAATTCCGTGACTCTTTCGTAAAGACTGTAGCAAGCGGTCACGAAACGAGTGGACCTTCTCCGTTCTTTCTCTACACTGTCAATCAACCCCTCACGAAATGGATCCCCAATGGCATTACAGTAGTCGCAATGTCCAATTTTGTTGTTATCGATCAATAATTCTAAAACCTCTATTAAAGTTGTTGATGAGAAGCAATATTCTTGCTGCTCTAGCTGGAACAGATCTGTTTGTCAAATTGTTCACGTAAAGTAATAATTGCCTCATTTTAACCAGTGTGTAAACCCACCCACGCTGTCGAGTTGCTAATTATCAAGCGATTAAAGTTCTTGCTAGGCCAGTTTATAAGAAAAAACCTCCAAGCATGGTGGGTGAGCGGTTCGAATCCCCGTTTGGGCATCCAGATTTGGGTTTTCCATGGTTTCCCCAGAACACTCCAGTCGAATGCCTGGATGCTTCCGTCAAAAGACCAAGGCCGAATTCCTTCCCGTTCCTTGTCTCCAGTCTCGTCCAGCCTCTAATTACCTCGACGTCGACGTCGACAAGGCGTAAAGTCATAAGTAAGAAAAAGTGAAATGAAAAAACCCTCCCTTAATTATATCATTGACGAATATTTTAGTGTTGTCCGAAAATTATTTACAGGCCCATAGAAGTCAGGCAACTGATATAAAAGACGTAGTGAGCCACCGAAGAACTTTGCTACCAAAATATAGATACAATAAAGTCATCTATAGGTGCGATTTGATTACATGAATCAGGTTAGAATTTGGTGACCTGGAACTTCAGATTAAGGTTCTATAGTCTCACGTTATGATTAAGGAAGGAATATTCCTTACTGCCGTCTCTATACGGTACAGCCGTGTTTGTCGAATTCTTCATGTGACAGCCTCACCTTAGGAGGGGGTATATTAATTAACTGGTTGTTTTTGCATAAATATGGACCACCCCTCCCCCCCCCCCCGCCCATCCTAGTTGCTGAGATTTGGTAAGATCTGATAGGACCCTTGTAAGGAGTTCGATGGTTGTTGTTGATCGCTGTTCCTTTTGCTGTTCTTTACATTTTGGGCCTAACGAATTCAGTAATTCAGCCACGAATGTTTGAAGAACATTAATTTACACTTTAAAAGACATTTTTTCAGTGCAAACATATTATGCTGCCAAACACAGCATTAAAACACACTCTTAACATTGTCTCGACCACTCCGGCCGACCTCCACACCTCGAGTGTTGCCTTCGGTGTCGCGAAAACTGCGCCCAGTGAAATTTGCGGCCAGTGAAATCTGCGGCCAGAATTCTCAACAATGCTGTAGCGGTATGTTTATTACAGAATAGGATCAAACTGGTTGTATTGTTAAAAGCCGCCACGCCGGCGCTCTGAGCGGATTGCTACGTTTGTAGCCAATGTTTCTAAACAGCAGGTTGACAGTATAGATGTTTTATTGTTTATAACTGTTATTAAAATAAAGTTTTATTCTTGCTTAAAAGACGTAGAAAAGAATTGTAATAACGAGGCAGATACTTACAGAATCGTAGTAGATTTCATGCAAAATCTCCCTTTGCTACTAGTGCAGGAGGCCTCGCATTCGGCAGGACGGTGGTTCGAATCCCTTTGGGGGAGAGGGGTTTAGGGCGCGTTGACGACGGGGTCATTAGCGCTCGAATCCCTGTCCGGGCATCCAGATTTGGGTATTCCATGGTTTCCCAAATCACTCCAGGCAAATTCCCGGATGCTTCCTTCAAAAGGCCATGACCGAATTCCTTCCCATTCCTTGCCCCCCATCCTTTCCCGTCTCCAAAGACCTCGCTGTTAGAGAGACGTTAAGCAGATAAGAAACTAGTGTAGGAAAAAATATTCTACCATCAGCAGTTGTGGGTTAACGTCATCCACATCAAATTTCCACACAGACGACACGATAATGGAGTGACATCGCTCCATTTGCACGGATGGAGCGATCGTGTATGGCCGCCTCTAGACGACCTCGGCCACTCCGATCTAGTTAGTACCGCAATGGATATTCCGAACAGTGTTGCATATCAGCAAAAAATTCAGCTTTCAGTAACGAATGCGAAAAAAGTCTAAAGAAAGAATACTTAACCTGTGAAACATTCGCGTGTCTATTAAAAAAAAAAAAAAAAAAAAATATAGAAATTAACTTGGCTGTTTCGGGCGGTGTAATGTAAAATGATTTGTTCACGTAATAACTTCCAGGCCACGATTTAGTGAGACCAGGTCGGGTCGTCTAAAGGGGCGTTTAGAGTGATTAGGACGGCGCGGCATGACAAAAAGAGAAGAGGTATTGGCCGCAGATTTCGCAGATTTTAGGTTGGCCGCAAATTTCACTGGTCGCAGTTTTCACATATCCGTTGCCTTCACAGCTGTTCCACACACCTCTGTTATTTTTTGTACTCTGTCCCAGCCGACTCTGCTGCGTGACGCGTAAGGCTAGCACAGACAACATTAAAGAACATATATTGTAAACAAATTACTTCAAACGTGCAACCGAGCGTGGTGGGTGAACGGTTAACGTTCTGGCCTCGCATTCGGGAGGACGCGGGATCGAATCCCCGTACGGGCATCCAGATTTGGGTTTTCCATGGTTTCCCAAAACCACTCCAGGCAAATGCCGGGATGCTTCCATAAAAAAAAAAAAAAAAAATCCAAACGTGAAACCTCTTTAATATAATGATAGTACATATAACTTTTACATTCTATATAAGCAGATAAGTCACACGCTTCCCCCCTTCCCCCCCCCCTCCATATTGAGCTCCATATTTGAGCACACGTAATTAATGGACGCCCCCTTATCGAGTGTGTAATCCCGCGGGAGCAGGTGAGACATTTCGCGTTATCCGCTGGGTGTAGCTCAGCGTGTCCGGCGGAGCTGGCCACGCCACTGTGCGGATGACGTTCGTTTCTCTTTTGTCGCGGCTCCACCAGCTCCCGCCCCGCCGCGAGGCCGCTATTGTTGCGAGGGTGGCGCAGCTGCAGGATCCCACGGCAGAGAAGGGAACAAAAAAAAAAAATATGTCCGTGGCTGTCTGGGTGGCCGGCCATCTATTTAGCTTTCGGAGAATTCTGTCGGCGAGGTGCTCGGAATTGTGTGCTGCGCCACTTCACCGCAATCTGCTCGCGACTCTACAAATCAAACCCGACACCAAACGGCGTGCTCGCGCTTCACCAGCTTAGAAATGTTTTGGGTTTTCTGACAGTTTGAACGCATGTGTAATATATACGTGTTTAAAATGTATTTACTCGACCTGGAATTTGTCGATAGACTGATATTAAACGCAGTTGATCCGTTACAACAACTTTATGCTATATCAAAAGTTTTAGTGATTACCTTCAACTAGGGCTAGATGATGTAACGTTCTGACCTCATTACCTCATTTAAAATCGTAATTAATGTTATTAGTTTATTGAATGATCATGAAAGGTAGAACTTGCGTGAATACTTTATATGAGAAATCACAAATGGTTTTATTTCAACTACTGACATGACATATACAACAAATTAGTTAAAATTATTCAGTTGTCCTTCTGTGGGCGGCAGGGTATTTTATATAAAATACACAAAATTAAACAGTAAACAAATTCAACATTTTGACTGTTCACTTCTGAAAGAAATGATTTCTCCGGGCTATGAGAGTTCTTATCTGCAGGGTCGTAGTTGGGCAATGCTATGAACTTGCACTTGTAGCTTGCACAATGTCCTTCATTTGGCTATATATAATTACCGAATTTTAATGTCGGCCACACACACTAGATGAAGTTTTCTGCTCTGCTACGGAACAGTGTGGTACAATTCCTCAGGACATCCTTTGCCTGAGCACATCCGCTCAAACAAAGTGCCTGATGTCCCGTTCCAGGCAGCACAGATCAATTAACGCACAGACAGTGCACATCGAACGATCGTGCTTGCCGGCCGGCACCGAATGTCCCTCCGTGCCACATGAAAACAGAAATTCCCGTCCGTCACTCTGTAAATCTACCTGGTTAGCACAATCCTCCCCTCTCAGGTACATACTTCCCTCGCCCAGCGTCGCATCACCCCAGCAAAACTCGCCCGCCAGTTCTAGGAACCTGGCCAGCTGACATTCCTGACCAGCCGCTTAGCACCCACAAGCTGACTAAAATATTCTCCATTAAAAAAAAATAAATAAACATATAGTTTATTAATGTAACTAGCGGCCACAAGACGCGTTCGTTACATAGACCATGCTTCGATCCCTGATGAAGCCAAAGATTTATTTATTTTCGTGTCAGAAAAATACGTAATTACACAATAACTAACATCAAATTACACTAAACCAAAACTTAGCCACTTCCTGCGCATCTTCCGAGCAGGAGGTTGATCAGGCGACACTGCAGCATGTACTGAACGGGTGATATTCTCCGCAGTCGAACTTGATGTTATCGATCTCAGTTTAGCCCCATCTCGTTAGGTTAACCTTGGATCTGCCCGCACCTGATCTGAGCCTATTCAGAAACTTCCGTTTCAACGATCCCTTGCCATAGCCAGGTGGTAAAATCTGAGACAATCATCCCCGGCCATTGGGTTGAAGAACCTCAGCTTCCCATAACTGTAATCTCACAAAAATTCTTCCCGGATGTTTTGCAGGATAAGTTCTTCTGCCATACATGACGTTTCGACAACTTACTCCGCTGTCTTCATCAGGTGGACTGAAAGTGAGAGTTGCTACTGCAACAACACGTCACCGACTGTGTATGCCTCGGTAGCAACTTCGACTTTCAGTTCACCTCGTGATGACAGCGATAGAAGCTGCCGAAACGTCATGTAAGGCATGGCAGAAGAACTTATCCGTCAAAACATCCGGGAAGAAATTTTATCAGCAGTACGCCGGAAAGACTCAATTCTAATAACTATAATCTGGCTTTCTCAACTGTAGATGTAAGTTCCTTTGATGTTTTTAGGAAGATTCAAATGGACTGTAGTCTTTGACTGTGTGGTAAATGATAATGATAATTTATCAGGATATATCCGGCACCATTCCATTTTCCTGCTGGAAAGCCGAGGGTAGAGAAGGTTATGACTGGTTAAGCACTAGATGATGTAAACTATCCTATGAGAATGATTTAATTTAACTTAATTTAATTGCAATGAAGCACAACTGAAGTTTAAATCGCGTTTTGAAGTTCAATCGCTCTCCTAAAGGGGAATAATCGCAAATAATAATAAAAACGGAGCACAGGCTCCGGTGGCAATTTCCCTACACACCCATCTTCCACCTATCCTACACCCACCCACATGTGCCCTCCACAAATTTTAACTTTAAATTCTTTCAACGTTTTCGGTAAGTTATTCATCATTTCTCTTGGCAACTCATTCGAATCCCTGACACCTATACCTAAAAAAAGAGAATCTTCCCACATCCCTGTGCCTGAAATCGAGTGCCAGCTTGTTGTCACGGTCATCTTTTCCCCTCCATGCACTACTTTTCATACCTACTCCAATATCTTTCCATACCTCACAGCCAGTATATGCCCTGTACACTCCCATGGCCCTCCTCATCCTCCTCCTGCCTTGCAACGAATCCCATTCCAGCTCCTTTATAATATCTGTCACTGATTGCATTCTGCGATAATTTCCAGAAAAAAATCTAGCAGCCCTTTTTTGCACCCTCTCCAACTCCTGCATTTGATACGCAAAATGTGGGTCCCATTCTACACTACCAAATTCGAGTAATGGTCTGACCAAAGTTTTGTAACCCAATTCCTTGACTTCTCTCGTACATACCCTCATCACTCTCTCCAACAAGTGCCGAATTTTGAAACCTTTTCCTACCACCTGTCCAATGTGTCCTGCCCAGTTATGATAAGACGGATAACTGGTAGTCAGTCCGATTAGTGGCCACTAGAAATGGGGCTCGTACAGTGGTGTGGCTAGGTCAACAGGGGCCCTGGATCCCTCAGTCCAGATGGGAGACCTTTTTTCTTTTATTTTAGCTCCGCCCTTGAGTTGAGCTTGGGAGCCCCTGAGCTGTGCTTTGGGCCCCCTGGGCTGTGCTGTGCTTGGAGGCCTCTAAGCAGAATCGTATCTAGGTTCACAAGGTCCTCAGAGCTAAAAAAAAAAAAAGTCGCCCATTTGTCCTGAAGGCCCGTGAGTCTGATCTGCGCTTGGGGGCCCCTAGATTGCGCTTGAGGCCCCCCTCAGCCGTGTGAGCGTGGGGGACACCCTGAGCGTGGAGGGCCCCGGTGTGCTGCACCGCCTAACCCTATGGTAGCTACGCCCTGTCTATAACGGGTTCTGCAAGGACTACTGTGAATGCTAGATAAATTACTACTATCAATACTGACTGACTGATTTAATGACTAACCGAATGATTCACGAGACATGACTGCTTGGTAGGAAAACATGGGCGCACGGCTGTACTACGAGAGTCGGTACAATTCATTAGCTAAGCCATATTGCCTGGATCAAGTCTGCACGAAGATTGAGAAAGAGTAACGCGACGTATGTTCCGAAATTACTGTACGCTTGCGTCACAGCTGACTGGAACGAACCAGCCGAAGCCGACTCTAAACTAAGCATTTTTATCGATCAACAAGCCATGCTGAATTGGATCCCTGCTCACCGTCCTGACCCGTTGCAAGTTACTGTAACATAACAGTAGCATTCCGCCGCTCCGAAGTGAGCGCATGACTACATTGTTTAAAGTCAGTCGTTATCAAGGTGTGGTAGTGGACGGCTCGCGTCGCGTAATGTCAGACGCTATACTAACTGTGCGGGTGTAGCAAGAAGTAAGAAGAATGAATGAACTAGTTTAACCATTGCGACGTATGTTTTAAATTGATTTGGACAGTGTGTTGAGATACCAGAACAGTAAACTGTGGCATCGGAAGTAATTTCGTGTGGACTGATTTGGATTATTAACTTTCCTTTTTTTTCTAAGAATCTTGCAATCGACGGATTACGAAGTTTCAATAGCCTTATCATCTAAATTCTGATAGTGGCCAACTGGTTCGATGTGTACTTTATTCTAATAAATGTGTGGAGAACCTATTTTCATTACTTAATACTTGAAGATTTCTCTTAATTAGTTATCCTCACACTTTTATCGGACTGGTTTGGACCCTATCTGGCGACCGGCGGCGATTACGAACTCATTTATCCGGCTTCTAGTGCTGTATGTTAGTAATTAAAACTTTAGCAAGCACGAAGTTCGGTCTACAGTAAGTAAGTATCCTGTCAACCCCAAGAAAGACAATAGTCTTACATGGCGACCGTGACAGGACTGTGTGGTAGAAATTAGTACTAGGAGGAGAGACAATTTTTCTCAAATCCTCGGAAAACACACAAAGAAATAAAAAGGAAAACTAGTGATATCAAGACGACGACAATCGAAACAGGTGTCGACAATACCCAAAGGTGCGGAAGAACTCCCACTCGACGAAGGCAGCGCGGCTGGTCAAGGAGCAGCGGGGAAGATATTCTACATTGTTCGGCGCGGAGCTGGGCAGCCGAGACGACGAAGGCGGGAGAAAGAAGAATCGTCGTGCAGAGTCTCCGAAAGCTAAGGACGCGCTGTGCGCTGCTTGTTTGGCTATTTTTGAAGGCTTAAATCCTTTTCCTAATTTTTTCCTAATAATTTTCCTTTTTTTCTGTGAAATATCGAGGAAGAAAATCGGACAAGATTTTTCTCTCCTAAATCAACAATTCATTTTGTTCTCCTTTGTCATCAGTGATGACAGAAGCAATTATTTAAAGTCCACCTGTAGTTATGCCTATAGTGCAATCTTTTGTTTCCTTTTTTTGCTTAAAGTGGCATGCGTAGCTAGATAGCTTGCAGCAGCGGGCGCTTCGTGTATAACGGCGTTGTTGTGGTCTGGTTGTCTTATTCGCAGGAAGCGAATTTACAATATTTTTGATCCTGTTTTCGGTGTAAAATTATAATCATGCCGGAAACCGAGGGAAGCGCCAATGCAGATATAATGGAGATGTTACGAGGGTTAAGTGAGTCAGTAAAAAATTTAAACACGAATTATGAGATCCAGAATTCCAAGTTGGAAAATCCTAAATTCCAAATTTGGAAATTTAAATTTGGATCTCAAATCCAGTACTGAAATCCTCCATGATAAATTTGAACATTTAAATTCAGATCTCAAATCAGTACTGAAATCCTCCATGATAAATCCAGTACTGAAATCCTCCATGATAAATTTGAACATTTAAATTCAGACCTCAAATCCAGCACTGAAAATCCTCCATGATAAATATGAAAAGTTAGATTCAAATCTTAAGTTAAGTACTCAAACCTTTGATTCCAAGCTCGATAATCTAAAAGCTGAGCTAAAGTCTGACGCGGAAGTATTACATTCTAAGTCTCTGAAAGAACACAAATCCCAAATAGCTGAATTACGTAAGGATATGGAAGAGTATCGTGCTTTGTGTAATATGCGAGCAGAGGACTTAACAACCCAGTTTTCCGATTTAAAACAAGAGTTAAGGGTGAAACTAATAGTTTGCGCCAGGAAACCGACGCCTTGCTAGAACAGTATGCGCAGTTGCAAGAAAAAAGCGATAGTCACTGCCACCGTATAAAGACGATAGAAGGACAGTTCCAAACATTGCAAGAAGGTACCCGACAGGGCTATGCGGAAGTGAAGTTTGGGATGAAAGAGATAACTGCGGAGGTGGAACAGCTGGATGAGAAGTTGGAGAAATTAAAGTGTCAACTGCCGTATTTGTGGATGAGAGAATGAAGGTACAGGCTCCGCTAATTATAAAACAAGAAGTATTAAAACAAGTACCGGGTGTAGTGAGAGAAGAGTTCTGTAAATACAAAGAAACCGGAAAGGGCGCAGTAATTCCTGTTCAATGCTACGACGAAAAGATTGATTGGGAAGAATTTTCTGACCGAAATGGCATCCATCCTGTAAAGTTTATTAAAAATTTCGAAATTTTCCACCTTTTATGGCTGCTAGTGGGGAGAAGAAAATTAATATGGTAATAAAACATTTAAGAGCAGGACCCCGACTGTGGGCAGAGCAATTAGAGGAGGAATTTTCATCTTTTCGAGCAGTTCAAAGAAGATTTCTTGAATCTTTACTGGTCGGCAGAGCGGCAGATCGCGGTAAAATCAGAATTAATGTGCGGTGACCGTTATGACCCGAGAAGAGGATCGCAAACCGATTTTTTCATGCGGTGCTATGCATCTTGCCGATACTTAGACCAGCCTCATAGTGAAGAAGAGTATGTACGAATGATTGCGGCTAGGTTACCGGAACAGACACAGCTAATACTTACTAGCCACAAGATCCGCTCCATAAAGGATGCTGTAGATATGCTGGGAAGATTAGATGTACAAGAGCAAAGAATGTACAGAACAAGATACCAGGGGCAACATAATACTAATCATTTTCAAAATAACGGATCCCGACAGGAAAACCACCGAAGAGAAGGGAATAGAAATTTTCGGCCAGAACCGGAAAACTCAGGCTGGCAAGACGGAGTTCGAAAGGAAAACATAGAGGAAGGAAAATCACATAGGCGGTTCCAGAATCACAACTACCGACCGCAAAATGAAGAACAGAGGGTAGCCGTGGTTTCAGAAGACAGCACCAGACATTTAAACTAGTGCCTGCCACTGAGAAGGCTTCGCCAGCGGCGGAGGCAGAAAAGAGGCCAAATATAGAGAAATAGTATCAGTAAAGAAGAAAAAATAGGCTTGAGGCGGAAAAAGGATCAACTAGAAGTATGTCTATACGATACAGTATTTAATAACGAAGTTGAAGAGGAACCGACAAGATACGAGAAAATTTTATTAACCAGTGCAAGTGAAGAATTGAAGGCGGATGAGGTAGAAGATGAAAATGAATTTGATCAGGAAATGGAAGTCGAAGAATCTGAGATCAGAGGAAAAGGCGAAGATGACATTTTTGAAATTGAAAACGAAAGAATTCAAGAACACATTTGGAGAGAACAAAGGAAATTACGCGAGGGTGAGATGATGTTAATAGGAATTGATGGTTCGGAAAATATGGATACAGGCGAGGTAAGCCTGGACGGGATTAAAGTTGTGCGGAAGACTTATGTATTTCATGACGGCGCAGCCGGTGAGCGCGACGGCAGCCAACACACGCGTAACAGTCGAGGCGTTAAACAGTGTTGGTACCTGTGCCAAAAATAATTTGAAGCACGCGGCAGCCGCTGGCGCGGTATACGAACAATGCGGAACATTTCTGTCAACTAAAGAGTATTATGGAGGTAATAAGTCAATACCAATGGACTGCGGAGTATATGAAGAAGATGAATGGAAATTAAAGCATCCGCAGATACGCAAAGAAAAGAAGAGAATCGACCGGAAATATATCAAATGGAAGTGGAAAGCTAACGTGACAGGGGTGGAGATGAGCCCTTCATCTATGGGTGTTGGACGAGGATGTCTACTCACTCCGCAATGGGTCACGAATAAGGGGACACCCTTTATTCTTTCTTTTTCCTAATTTTCCTTGTATGGCGTATGCCAATTACCTCATCGCTGCGGCGAACAAATCTTTACTTTTTTTCCGTCTAAAGCCAGTAAACTAAATCCACATTTCCACTCTCGTACCCTGCCTGAAAAAATGCCAAAGCAGCAGCAGCAACAACAGTAGGCTTTGTGTAGTGCAGTGTAGTGCGTGAAGTGCTTCCACAAAAGTCGTATCGAGGTTAATGACCTCTACCAGTGTCGCAACCTAGGAC
>JARYHS010009186.1:244729877-244805685 GCA_031002005.1 Vandiemenella viatica
GATCTTCAAAACAGCGTTCAAAACAATGACTCTACCCCTAGGAAAAGGAGGCATAGGAATGATAAGCGTACGCGAAAGATGCTGCGCATTATTCCTCAAAAGAACCATAACGACAGCGGAAAATGACCCAAACGGCCCAACAAATAACTTGATTAAAGAAACAAAACCAGTCACTGAGGAAATACCTTTCAACATGGCCGCGATAAAGTTCAACTTACCACATATGAGAAAATTTCACCTAGAAACAACTTATGCAAAAACCAAAGGATGCACCCTGTACAACAAGACAACAAAAGAAATCTACAAAATAATCAACACATCTAACCACAGAAATAAAATCGAAATTAAAAATCCACAATACAACTGGAGCAACATCTGGAAAAATATAACGAATAAAACTCTAAACACTAAAACACAATCCTTGTGGTATGACGTCGTAAATGAAAAAATCTCAACCAACAGAAGACTTTACGAAATACATCTATCCCCGAATGACAGATGCAGAAATTGCGGAAATACTGACACCCTGATACACAGAATAACGTGTAACCAAAACCAGAAAATATGGAATTGGGCAAGAAGAAGAATAGCCTTCCTTGACAGAACATCACCTTTAACCGTGAGCATCCAGGAAATACTGAAACCTGAGAAAAAGAGATATCCTGAAACGAAACACAACACGGTACAATGGATACTAGGCAATACCCTAACTTATATGCTACAAACGGAAAAGAGTACTTACGACGAATATATAGCATATATGAATACTATATATTACGAAATTATCCAAACTCAAAATTATAAAAAAGACTTCGCACGGATGCTCGATATAATAATGACAGAATCATTCCAATGATCACAATTTAACCAAATAAAACTGTTTATAAACCCCGCCTAGACCCAAAGAGAGACTTTTGAATCAAAGGCACGAGGGGAACCTAACTGTACCAAATATTCAAATCATAAAGAACCTCAAAAAACAAAACATCCAACTGATGGAAAATACCACTAATAAATACAAATCAGGAAAAGAGAACATTGAAACCCAAATTTTATTATAAAAAGGTTTAGAGCCAGGCAAAGAGCCAACCACTGGCGAGCGAAAGGCAGGGCTGAAGGGGAGGAAGGAGGCCCAAAAAAAAAAAAAAAAAAAAAAAAAAAAAAAAAAAAAAAAAAAAAAAAAAAAAAAAAAAAAAAAAAAAAAAGTGGCTAAAGTTTAAAGGCTGCTTACGAACGTCGTGGTCTCCGGTTCAAATCTCCGTGGGGCTAAGATTTTTAAAAATTGTTTTTCATCGTAAGAGTCAGGCCTGGGCCGTAGGTTATTCGGATTGAATGTTAAACTGTAGATATTAGAAAGTTAGGGGTGCAATGCGAGGCAAATCGTAGGTAGTCTTGCAATGTTGTAGGTGTACACTTTTTACGTTATAATGATCCCTCAGGTGTTGTTCGCAGTCAGTTGTGAGTGTGAACCACAGTAATATTATTAAAATACGGAAGTAAGTCTCTGTCTTTTTGTTACGTTTTGACGATTAAATGGCTATATCGTTGTGATGGAATTTTATAAGGAAATCTCTATGAAGGGCACAGAATATTTTTTCCAGTATGATGTAAAGTTGTAGTCACGAAATTTTGAGACCTTATCGACTGGTGACAGAAATATGTTGGAAATTGATTCTTTTCAAGAGACTGGTTCGACGGTACAGTGATAAAGTGATAGCGTTCCTGTCATATTATTCCACTCGATATTGTTTGGGACCAATCCTTCGTTACCAACAACTTTCTATATAAAATTCTGGCAAAAAAAAATAAAAAAAATCTTAATCCACGCGTACGAAGTCGCGGGTGCGGTCTAGTAAATAATAAAAATAATAAATAGAAATTTATTAAAAGTTATTGAAATTGAAATCTAAAAAAAAACATTGCTTTATACAGTTCATATTTTCTATTGTTTCTTCCCTTCGTATAATAACCAGTACTGTATTTATTAAATGATACCTACCATCTTGTAACTTTTTATGTTAGATTCTTCTAGAAACGTCCTTTCTTCACCAGTTATTTCCTACTTTTCCTGAAAATTTAATTATTATCATAGGTTTCTCCGTAGATTAACAGAGGTGGTTCAGGATCAGTCGGCTCTGTCTGCATTCTGCTGCCCTTAACCCTGGGAAATTCAGCACTCGCCTACGTGGACACAGCGGTCATCTCGGAGAGGGATTGGTGAGGAACGGAGGACGGACCTTTAGCAGCTAGTTAGGAGTGAATACGGCTTAGTTGGTGATAGTAGTTACTCTCTAGATAATTCAATAGTGGCAGGCCAAATTTGTGGCCTTAGAATGAAGTGTCGTCAGGGAATGTAGCAATGACGTTGTATATCGTCAGTCTCTTTTAAGCATATGGTATCTAAAACACCAGTAATCTTCTACTTGTCCTCCAAATGATGACGTCTGACACTAAGAAGGTGTAGATGAATTATATAGTCTCTCTAAGAAAAAAAAATGTAATGAATTACGAACATGTATCTCTTTGAAAATTTGTATTACTCCATTATTATTACATAAAATATGATGAAAAGAAGAGGCTCGAATAAGTACCGACATCAGATTACTCTCATCACATCTCATAGTGCATTGTAGAAATACAGATGGAGGACAAAATAATACGAATACCTGTGAAAAAGTATGACGTATTTCATACCTGCAGTACTGCCGCGCCACCTGCAACAGAAAGTCTGCCACCTAGTGAGCGTGAAGAGGAAGGTATCAGTCTCTCAACAGCAGTCACCTGCGTTGCATGCGTCTATCGAACTGTCTGTGAATAAGTTGAAGTGTCAGACCCTGTCACAATTACAAAGAGGAATGATTGTCGGAGCGCGTTTAAGTGGAGCATCGGTTACGGAAACATCAAACCTTTTGGGGTTTGCAAGGACTACGGTATCAGCCGTTATGACAGCGTACACGAAAGAGGTAAGACGGCGTCTTCAAAGCACAACAGTGGCCGAAAGTCAAAGCTTACTGATAGAGATAGACGGATCTTGAAGCGCATAGAAGTCCGAAAGCACAAGCAATCGTTATCCGTGATAACATCCTAAACGAACAGGACCCCGTTTCAACAAAAACTGTCAAAACGGAACTTCATTGCTGCGAACATTTATGGCAGAATGGCAATTCGTAAACCCTTGGTGACAGGCAACTAATGCTTTCAAGCGACGCCAGTGGTGTAGAGATCACAGCAGTGGCAACAGGTAATATGGTCAGATGAATCGCCATCTACCCTTTTTCAGACAACCGGACCCGGTTATATCTGCAGAAACGCCCAGAGAAGCGTCCATCCCGCCTTTTCGGAATTAGAGACAGTTCTGCGGGAGGAATGGTTTAATATACCTTTAAATATTGTCCATGACCTTTATGCATCTAGCCCACGTCGCATTAAATCTGTACTTCAGACCACCTCTATTAATAAAGATTATTAATAGAGATTATTGCGCAGTAAAAATGATACTGCCAAGAATGTATGCAATTATGTCAGCCATGTGATGCGTAATTCAATCCTCAAGTCAAAATACAAGTAAAAAGGCTTCAAAGAGCGCTCGAACTATTGCAAGACAATCGTTAAATATCTTCTCGTGAAGATATAGTCAAGTATTCAGCACATTTCGCGAGCACCAGTATTTTAAGACATGATAAAAAAATTTCTATTATCGTTCAAATTTAATGAAGGAAAGGCCGGAATATACAAGTGTGAACGAAATATGGTTTCCTACTTCAATAATAAAAACTGTATGTGATTGTCGAAGAATATTTTTTATCCTTGCGTGCACGTAATTTGCGTTTCAAATATATGTATTAAGCAAACATTGGTGCATTCCTCAAATGAAAATAAATAATTTGATGAATTTGTTTCAAAATAAATCCGTAATGCTACAAAAGCGAACAGCAATGAGAAAAAAAATCAATAAAAATTGGTTCACGATGGTATCGCGTGACTGGTATCTTAAGAACTGATTATAAATATAAGGAATTCAATCCTTTTATTTTCAACAGTTTTCCATTTATTATACACAACTTGCATTCCTTTAGGAACTACATCAGACTTCTGTAGCATTCGAAGATGCAAGGTTCTTCAGCAATGAAATGATTTAAAAACAACCGTCGCTAGCCTCTAGCTATATATTGATATCTCATCTCCATAGCAATCTACATTTCTTTTCTTTAAGAATAAATATATCGATTTTTGTCTACTCTCAGGGAAAAAATAATTGATTTTCTTATGAAATGTTTCTGTTCTGTCACAATGGGATTGAACCCGGGATCACCCGCACATGAAGAAACCGCCTTACTGGGCACGGCTTGAGTAACGTTTGCTTACAAATGGTCTTCCCTACAGGTATATGTAATTCACACACACTTTCTACAATGTTCAATCCCCGATTTCTCATAAACGGAGACCCACCAGGCAGAATTGCTTTATGGTGATAAACGTGAGGTGGCGTAGTATTTATCAGACTTGTTCGTTCTCTGATCTCGATTTTCACACCGAAGACCTTCTCTTTGTGAGATCTCTGAATCATAATACTTGTGTGGTTAATAATCAGCAGTACCGGCACCGTATATACGGCGGTGTGATGCGGGCTGAAGTTTCTCCGTTGGCAGCACTGCGTAGCCGTCACCTCGGTGACGGTTGACTGCGGCTGCCCGCTCAACAGGTCCCTGCGCCTCGCCGTGGAGCCCCCGTCTTGCTTATTGCATCAGCGCCTCCTCTGCCGCTCCTCGCTTTTAATCAGCTTTAGTGCGGGACAGGCTGAGCTTAGCTGAGCAGCGCGTTTATAACCGGGTTAGCCGTAATCCGCCCGCCCGCCGCTGGCGGCGCCACGCTCGAACCAATATGTCGCCGGGACGCGGCCTCCGCAAACTCGATTAACAGCCACACCAAGTGTGCCGCCGCGTCGAGCGCTGGCGTCCTGTTTCAATCACGGCATCTCGTACTGCTCAGCGACGGCTTACGGAATATGAGAAAAACATCGCAACGCAGTCTACAGTCAGCATGCAACGGACTGGTCTTCATCAAGGAGTGCCAGGACACAATGGACTACTCGCCCTTATCACTGATCCACAGACTGCATGTTACCCAGTACCTACCATAGGTTCTCGGTTCTTCCAGGTTGATAGCTATTTGACTCTATGAAATAACCACTCGAAGACAGGGGCGTAGCTTTCGGAGGGCCAGGTGGTGCCGTGCACCGGGGCCCCAGAGCTCAGGGGGCCCCAAGCGCAGCTCAGGGGGCCCATCCTCAGCTCGGCAGGGCATCCCAGCAAACCATGGTATCATCATCATCATCAGTTTTCTGCCGTCGGGCAGGTTTTCACTTGGCTGCTCTCCATGTTCTTCTATCTCCTGCCTTTCTCTTTAGGACCATATAGTTGCCGTCTTCCTTGATGTTGTCTATAATTTTGTACCTCCTTCTTCCTCTTATTCTCCTCCCACAGACTAGACCTTCGAAGGCGCTTTTTATCAGGCACTCCCCTCTCAACAAGTGCCCCATCCAGTTTTTCTTTCTCTCCTTTATTACTTGGAGAATTTTTCTGCTTTCACTGACACTGTCCAGCACTTCAACATTACTTATTTTATCCACCCAGCTTATCTTCTCCATCCTCCTCCACATCCACATCTCAAACGCTAATAACCGCTTTTCATCCTCTCGTCTCAGTGTCCATGTCTCCGACCCATAAAGGGCCACACTCCATACAAAACATTTACTGAGTCTTTTCCTAAGTGTTTTGTCTATTTTTCCAGTTAGTATCTTCCTTTTCCTATTAAATGCTTCCTTTGCTACGGCAATGCGAGATTTTATCTCCTGATGGCACCTCAAATCTTCGGTGATCATACTCCCAAGATATTTGAACTAACTTACTTGCCTGATATCAGCTCTTCCAAACTTAATATTTATTTTTTTCCTTTCATTTCCAATCACCATACTCTTAGTTTTTGCTGCATTTATTTTCATTCCAAACTCTTGGCAAGCTTCATCTAGATCTTTCAGCATTCTGTTTAGAGTTTGTTCGCTGTCTGCCAACAATACCATATCATCAGCAAATCGTATGCACTCTATTCTTTTGCCATCAATACGAACTCCTATTTTTCCATTTAAGCTTTTTCAAATAATTTCTTCTAAGTATAAATTGAACAATAATGGGGAAAGGCAACAACCTTGTCTTACGCCTCTGACATCTCGTTTCTGATCTTTATTCGTACTTTCTGCTGTAAATATAGGTGCTGTATCAACCTTCTCTCCTTCCAATCTACGCCTTTGCTCCTCATGATATCCATCAGCTTCTTCCATTGCACCCTATCAAAAGCTTTTTCCAAGTCAATAAAGACGGCATAGATGTTTCTTACTTTCTCAATATATCTTTCCCCTATGATTCTTAACAGGCCGATAGCATCTCTTGTTCCTTTTCTAAATCCAAACTGTTCTTCTCCAATCACTCTATCTAACTTTCCATGGTAGAGCTTAAAAAAAAAAAAAAAAAACCTCGCCCATCTGGCCTGAGAGCCCAAAATTTTTTGCACCTGGGTCCTTGTTAACCTAGCTACGTCACTGCTCGATGAATCACTTTTTCTTATTTACTAGTTGAAAAATAACACCAGCGCAACAGTTTAATTTATTTATTGCTGCGTAGTACGAGTTTTACCTCTCACCGAGGCATCAGCGTCGAATCTGCGTTACAGTTTTTATATACAGTTTTAATTATATTATTACATAATTGTGAACATGAGATATTTTTATAGCTGATATTTACTTACTATTTACATTTGTTATTTACAGAAAAACGTCTATATTCAGAAAGCTTAAAATGAAGGCAAACAGATACTAAATGACCAGGTAAACCTCACGAACCAAACGTTACTCAAACTAATATACACCAACTCGACAGACAAAACAAAATAAATACAAAATCTAATAAACCCACACACACATGTACATCACACTGTAACATGACGCGCTGTCGCCACGTTACAAGGTGCATTTTTATTGTATATGTCATAATGTTAAGTAATTTACATAAATCTTGGGCGACCACCTAAATAGATTTTTGTTGTAATTTTATAAAGTACGCAAGATTCCAAGTGAGGACTGTAATGAAATGGTGAACATACAGTGTATCTTGGTAAAGCGAATATTAAAGAATTATTGAGCTTGAAGCTAATCTGGTGTTCCCGAACCTTGGCGACAAGAAGTCGCGGATTTGGGGTTTGTCGGACCACACACTCTGCTCCCTAGGGATAGGCGGTCAACAAGGTTACTCACCGGGTGGGAAATGCCTGCCGCCAGAACACAGAGTCGTCCCCGAACTTAGCCGAATATGTCCGACCTCTGTTAGATACGCTGGCCAAATCACATGTCAGGGATATCACGTGACATTAGGTGCCGACCTGAAGATCCAATCCAAATGAACGTATAACTTAAAATCCTGGGAATTTCTGTTGTATGTGAGCTTCGAGACTGCAAAGGGGCGGAGCGAGAAGTTTCCTCGTGGGAGAGAAGAGCGACGAGCTTCACTTCGATCTTCGAGTCCAAGCTATGCGAGTCTAGTCTGAGGTTGCCTTGAAAAGTTGGCTTCTGCCGTTGTACGATTTCTGGCTGCCAGCTTGCCTTGCTGGAGCAAGCTTATCACAGCTTATCAGATACGCATTGTCAGACCAGAGATGCCTATGGCCGACTTGTGAGATAATCTCACATATCGTGGGTCCGCTACAGTCACCGCAGACATCAGACGCAGGACTACAATGGTAACTTATTACGACCAAGCCATCTGATTGTGCATTCCGTGAAACAGAACCCTTAAACGACTTTGAGAGGATAGATCCATGTTCTCACTTTGTAATTGTAAAAACCCCTGAGCTAGCGGCATAATTTTCCAGAACTAGTTATTTTCGAATGATATATTGTTCATTCTGGCGCCCATGATTTTCCTTTTTAACTGTATAGTCACAGTGTTATGATACCTTTGTCTGAGGTCGTCATAACTTGTATTTTTCATTGTTTCCAATTGTCATTATTTCTTGCATTTTGATTCTGAGATATATATAAAAGTAAATATATAATTGTTTGCTTGCTCATGACGGCTAATTGTAACTCTGAGCGTTGCTTTTATGATTTTGCCAATTTGTGTTCATGTTAACGATAAATTCGCACAGACTTGTAATCGCCAATGATTAGAAAATAAACGTCATTTGTGACAATTTTTCCTAAATTCCAACTAACGTCGAGATTCTTGCAAAATTAATAAGTTTTCACTCCTTCATAAAAGAATTAAAATTAAAAATCCACAATTATTAATCATAAAGGTATGAAAGATAATTGTAACGTAGTTTGCCCACCAAGGCACCCACCACAACACATAAATATAAACCACATTAACAAAATCATCACGCGTTCACTCACTCTTAAAACTCGCGCTGTCGGCACGAGACACGACATATACAAACAAGATGGCCACAGCAGACAACCGAATGACGTGAAAGCGCACCAGAGACACGACATTAACAAACCCGCTGGCCACAACAGACGACCAGGTGTTGAGAAAGCAACAATTTTGCATATTTTTTTTAAATATGATGCAAGCAAAACATGCTTTGGTTAATGAAACGGAGATGCGCAGCTGCATATCCTAAATAATAAATGTAAATGGTAAGTAAATATCAGCTGTAAAAATATCTCGTGTTCACAATTATGTAATAACATAATTAAAATGTTTATAAAACTGTATATAAAAACTTTTAATGCAGATCCGACGCTATTGATGCCTCGATGAGAGGCGAAACGCGTATGACGCAACAATAAATAAATTAAACAGTTGCATTGGTGTTATTTTTCAACTAGTAATTAATTAAGCAACTGCATAAACAAGGTCTGCAACAACATTGCACTTCTTCTTAAGTTTATTTTTCCGTGCGCTCTATAATAACATTACAGAACAAGACTGTTAAGGTACTATGCACAAACATACAAATGTTCCAGCGATTCTAACTTTCAATTAACTTGCAGCTCCTTCAAAACTGTAACTAACTCCTCTCTGAAGTTCGCTTTTTATAGATGCTACAAAAATTTCCAGAATAATTCACAGACTTCCGATCAACGTTCTGTCGCAATACGGTAGGCTAGTGACCTTAATGAAATTAAAGAGTTGTTTTACATTTTTTTATCTGCTTAGCGTCTCTCTAACAGCGAGGTCTTTAGAGGCGGGAAAAGATGGGGGGCAATGAATGAGAAGGAATTCGGCCATGGCCTTTTTGAAGGGAGCATCCCGGCATTTGCCTGGAGTGATTTGGGAAACCATGGAAAACCCAAATCTGGATGCCCGGACGGGAGTTGTTTTACAGTTTCTCGAATTCTAACAATACTTAAACAATTAAAATAACATCAAAACAACCAGAATTTGTACAAAATCATTCACGATCGTTAGAAAACGCCTTGAAATGAACGATATTTACAAGTAATTATACATATTATCAACATAAACCGGTCCAAACCGTCGCAAATCGTCCTCCAAACATTGTGACTGGCATCAACACTTTCAATTACAAACTTTTCATCAATGTTTCATGTATAACACTGTCTTTGAAAATATCACATAGCCTTTACATAGTTTCTGTCAGTAAAACAACGTTCATTTACACAAATTCCCAATTAATTACCTGAAAATTATGCAGAACTAGTGTTGCAAACTGAAAAAAAATCGTTTTTTTTCAGCTTTGTGAAGAAAAAAACATAAAAAAACATGGCACCCTTGTTTTTTTCTAGTTTTTTTTCTTCAGAAAACAATATATTTGATAAATTATAGTTTTATTTACGGAACTTACATTTTGCAAGTTTTAAATCTTACTGAATCATATAATGTCTTACATAATGATTCATATATGTAACTACATAGGTAACATAATTTTATTCATCCTCGATGTCAGTACCACATTCACTAGTATCAGCAATGCCAACACTAGTTCGGTCGATGTCGGAATTTTCTCTTTCTTCTTCTGTCTCCTCTGTATACATAATTTCAGAAGTAGTTACATTTTCTTTTACTGGTTGTTCTTGTATTGTACGCAAAATATTTTGAGATTGCAATTTTAAATTATGAGCAATGTAACACTGTGCATAAAGACTGCGCCGGTAATTCTGTATCACGGACTTTTAAGTTTGAATTTAAATCGATTATCGTACAAAATGGGAGCTTTATTTCTTTTCAATCGTTGGTTTACACCAACGGTTGCAAGGAAATGATTAATAATTACTGATACGCTGAGAGTTTAACAAGTATACGAATATAAAGAAAAATTTAAAATTCCTAATTTTTTTATAAGTTCCGTAGGTCTACAGATAAATTCCTGGGGCTTGCAGCACTAGTTCAAATAGCGAGTATCATTCCAAACAACGAGGAACGGGTATTTCTTCTCGCGCAACCTAGCCTCTTCGGGTAGTCCCCGTTCATAAAAGAAAAATTCAGTCAATGTTGCCAATATTTTCGTAATTTTTGTTTCTACTGAACCAGAAAAATATAGTAGATTTAAAAATTAAGACAAGTACTTAGAATAAACTCTAAAACAGTCATATTAAACGATAAATGCCTTACAAATTTGAGATTTAGTAGTTATGAAAAAAACGTGTCCAAGAAAAAAAACATGGTTTTTTCCAAATTTTTTTTTTTTTCAATCCAGAAAAAAGCCGTTATTTTTGCAACACTATGCTGAACCATAATTAATCACACGAAAGAGAAAATATTTTGTTCTCAGTTTGTCTAAGATATATTGATCTCACCTCCGACATATGTTAATATTATCCCGAGAAACCCCCGAAAAAATTATTTTATTCATATGCTTATTAGTGAAATTGGCGAGACGTTCAGAAAAATAATTAAACGTAATTTTGCCCAGTATGGCATGTTTACAACAAAAGTAATGCTATCATCTGGTGCATGCTCTTCAATCTGGTTCCAATATTGTAACAGGTTGGAGCACAGCATTAACTGCGAGTGATAATGTTCTTAATAAATTTAGGCTATATTATACGAAATTCTTAATTCCTTATAAATAATATATTAACGCCAATAATATGTAGTTGCATCCATAATAAGATTTCACTAGAAAACGTTGAAATGGAAGCAGTACGCAGACAATTGTGTCAGTGCACAACATCAAAACGAAACAAAACATTGTAACTGTACGAAATCAGAGAAACCACTTACCACAGCGTGTATGGATCACAATCAGCCTGAGTAAATGCTAAGTTGTTGTTTTTTTTTATGGCATTTGGCAACGGAGGCCATACAGCCAGCTCAATGTAATTATAATTGCTTTCATTATATAAGTCGTAATTCAGTGTATTTATTGTATTTCTCCAATGTATGACGCCACAGGACGGACAGGACATTCACACAACACTTAAACATCCATGCCCGCGGCCGGATTCGAACCGGCGGCCTTCGGCACGCGGAACTAGCACTCTAGCCCCTACGCTACCGAGGCCGGCAAATGCTAAGTTAAGAATTACATGTGGCTATGTTATAGAGACCCACAATCGATAGTTGTCGTATAGCAATCGCGTTTGAAGGTCGATTGCCTGATTTGCTGTTGAATAACGAGCTATTCTTCCTGCAGTACAAATCTGCGTACGAGGTATTATAACCATTGCCATCCACGCCTTTTGGACCGTCCATAAACCACATTGCTCCATTTTGGCCTCCTGTGAACCTCCCGCCTTCCCCGCCCCCCATGTAGCCCGACGTGGCTTTTGTCTTTACTCACTCTTTATCCCCCCTCCCTCGCGTACCACTTACCTTTTTCCCTACTTATTTCAGAAGACGTTTTGTACTGTTTTCTCTTGTCAGACTGTCGTCAATTACATATGGTGATAATTAAATGACAGAAATAAATGTTTACATGTTGTTGTGTGTTCTGTGTCTCATTTTAACTGTAGCAAATAATATGAATGAAAGGCTACGTTGGCTGGCTCGGAACCCCCTCCCCTCTGCACCCTGCTCCATCCCACGTAGCCCAGCGTAGCTTTCCAGCCATCCCCTCCACCGCCCCTGGACCAAATCACGTAGTTTATAGACGCTCCCTTTGCAGACTGGTTCTGTGCGATCATCTCTTCGCGGATAACGTTCTTTGCTAATTCCAACGTAGCAGCTGTTTCGAGTTGATTGCGCAGTTCCGGAGGCGCTTCAAACATTAGCCTTGCAGTTTCAGAGGCTTACAGCTGTATTTTCGACAAGTGTCTGTACTGTGCTCTGCTACGGCTTCCTTATACAGCGTACGCTCTCCATCCAGCCTGCTCCGTAGGTAAAGTATAATGGCTCATGAGCAAACCGAGTATCGTTAACCAAATGGCACCAACTCGTTGGCTGTTTAGATAATCCAGATGTATCTGGCAGCGAAAAAATTGTAACCAAGATGGTGGGAGACAATATACACTGATAACCCAAAACATAATAACCACTGCCCACTACCAGACTGAATACAGTCTGGTAACGTTATAAAGAAAGTATATCAACGGAGCAGAGACCGAGCAGGGCGGTGTAACGGTTAGCGTTCTCGCCTCGCATTCGGGATGACGGCGGTTCGAATCCCCGTCCGGGCATCCAGATTTGGGTTTTCCATGCTTTCCCCAAATCACTCCAGGCAAATGCCGGGATGCTTCCTTCAAAAGGCCATGGCCGAATTACTTCCCATTCCTTGCCCCCATCCTTGACCCCCATCCTTTCCCATCTCTAAAGACCTCGATGTTAAAAAGAAACGTAAAGCAGTTACAAAAAAAAAAGAAAAAAAAACCGTAGCACAGACGCGATTTATGTTAGCGACGATACGTTTTCAAATGGGGAAATCCACTAACATTAGTGAATCTGACATAGGACAGATTGTTATGGACAGGCGCGACGCCTCGAAACAACATCTCGGAAAGAGCGAGAATATTTCGTTTATCTAGCCGGATCGTTGTCATCTTAATTAAACCACATCTGGTAGAGCCTGAATGGGATGGCTGTCACATAAAGGGAGGAAAAGAACAGAGGTGAAATACCGCTGAATCTGTGAAGCCTCCTGTAAACGCCCAGCTCCTACTGCGCATGCGCGGCGGCCATAATAGATTTATCAAAACATTACGCTGTCTGCACAATGTTTGGTGCTGCGAATATTTCATTTTCTAATATTTCAAAGTTTTTTATAATGCCAGTTTGTGTTGCATTCGGTTGCACAACAGACCAGATAAGATACAATCTGGAATATTGTTTCATAATTTAGTCACATTGTCATTATTGTTCTTGAAGTGTTTAATAGGTATCTGCAAGAGTAGGGCCTATCATTATAGATTTATTCATTGCTCTCAATAGGATGATGTTGTTCTCAAATATTAGTTGATGTATTGTAGACAATCACTATATCTCACTACTTTGCAGTACTTTACTTTATAGTAAACGAGTATTGAAAGTCTGTAGTTCTCAATGACTTTAATGTGTTGAGGTGGGCGGCACTATCATAACCGTGGCGATGCAATTTGATGATTGATTTAATGTAAATCGATGAGACTAATCGAAAATAAAGAATAAAATGTTTTGATATCTCGCTTAGTTCTCGAGATATTGACTATCAACAATTATTATAAGCACAGATCCTTGTGACTTTGGTGACGATTTTACTCTGATCCTGGCCGCGTTTCAACCTAACCACAATAGGTTATTAAAAAAAAAGTAAAACACCCACTCTGCAAGTCCAGAGTGTAGTTCGTAGTGGCTTTGGAAAAATTAATTTTTGGTCCACGCCGCATCCCAACCTAACCACCTCAATTTGTAAACAGTATATCTCGAGAACTAAGTGAAATATCGAAAAAAATTATTCTTTACTTTTGATTTGCCTCGCAGTGATACATAATAATCTATCATCAAATTTGACTTCGGGGAAGTGTTTCGTCTGAATTTCAGTCCAAAACACCTCATTTTTGAGACAGTAATATCTCGAGAACTAAGCAGGATATCAAAAAAATCATTCATCAGTTTTTATTTGTCTCGTCGATTTACAAAATAATCCCTCATGAAATTGAAGTGCCACGGTTATCGTATCACATTCCTATTTCTAGAGAAATCCAATATGGCGACCTCCCCACTCCACTTCTCTCTACCAGTCTGCACTCCAGTGCATGGTGAAGGTCCCTTGCGTCGTCCCCACTCTTTTCTTTCCTCCATGCGCTGTCACACGTCCTGGAGAACCTACGCTCGGTTTCCGCTGAGATGGACGATCAGGAAATGCAGTTTCCCCTCCGCCTGCATCCGACAGCAAGTTGTGTGGTGCTGGATTGTGGTGCGGGTTGCGTAACGGCGCCTGCGGTAGAGTTGGGCTGCGTGCGCCAACTGCTCCGTAAAATAAACGTCTCCGTACAGAGATCATCATTTCATATAGCTCAAAGTGCCTAGCATGGCCGATTAATAAGATGGTGCATCGAAACCGATCAACCTGACGGATGCACTTTCGCTGGGTCACATTTAAACAAACACAAATAAAATATCGCGTTGACACAGGTGGTTGTGTCTAGTAACAAAAACAAACCTTACAGTACATACAAGTATATAAAATATACTAGAATCACATAGGAACACAGAGCCAGTTGACGTCATATACATAAACGGGAACTGAAGCCACTTTCGCACATTCTACACTGAAAATAGTCACATAAAAATAAACAAACGCAGAACAGGTCACATAAAAAATATATATATATTTGCTGCTTGATATAAATAGAGATCAAAAAGCAAATTAGAGCTTACTTATAAAAGAAATGACTGGGAAAAAATATGGGAGAATATCCATAGTCAATATATCAGCAGTGATCCCCGACCCAAGTGGCACAGAGTTGTACTTAGAAAGATACATACCAACGAAAATCATCTGCTCCCGTGTGTTTACGATGTAACTTCGAAGGCACAATACAATACCGACTCTTAGGATATGAAGCACCTGATATATGTAGGTGGAGAAAAAGCATGCTCGTAATAATAAACAGAACCAACCCACATATTTTCACACCAGAGTGTGCATTAACCACAGATACGACAATACGTCCTACTACTAAGAGTAATGCCCACTTCTGACTGTTGGCAAACTACACCCACTATTCTGTGCATAAAAGTGGAGAGACGTCCATAGAAGATTATTGGTACAGCTTAGCAAATTAACACAGCAAAATAATGCAATAGAAAATATAAGGAAAATTTGCGCGCTTTCTGCTTGTCATAACAATGTTTTTCGAGACAATGATTTGACAGAAGAGTAAAGTCGATGCTTTAATAGCCTGCAGATCAGAAAATTATTATTATAATTTTCACCTGCATCATTATTCGAAGAGGAGTAATAGAAGAAATTTTTTTTATTCGATTTTTACAATATTTGGTTCTTATAACATCAGGATCAAAAGAAGAAGATTTTTTTTTGGGTAAATCAACACATTTTCCACAAACTTCTGATTATATTCATCCCTGTTCACAACCTGTTAATAACCCGAAGTTATTTTCATTGCTAATGGCGTTAATCAATATTGAGTATTTAGTTGTGTATGACATTTAATAATTATAAAATGGTAAATAACTTGTTGCTACTGTGAAGGGTGGCCGTAAACTGAATGGTTTTAACAGTGAGTATACTTACATACTATCATGTCATTGCTGAATGGTTTGTATAGTTTCCTACTGGTGAATCCCACTTGTCTGCGTACTGAATTAGCGGAAAGAGGCACCTGTTTGGTTGCGGTTGTAATTAGAGATTAGCCAGAACGTTTCCCGGAACAGCTGTCATATCTGAGCACTCTGTTATCTTTGAACAGCGTCATCTCTCACTTGAGAGGCTAACTTCTCTAAGTCTCACAGGAATGGCGACCATTAAAGAACCGAAAGCCTGACGGCGGCTCATTTTTTATTAACCTCCTGCGCCGAGATGTCCTTTAGTAAACGAACTCCGCTCCATTGGGTTCGCTTTTGCTCTTAACTGAGGCTAAGAAGGGATGTCTTGACAGGTCTCCGATTTTGCAAGTGAATCTTCTTGACGCACCTTGGTTACTTAAAAAAAAAAAAAACGAAGTTCTAAATAAAACGCATATGGTGATGGAATCAATTCATCAAAGATTTTATATATAAAGAAAGTTTTTACACTTAACGTGCATGTTGTAATGGAAGGTTGGATCCCTATGAGTAGTACAGTTATTATTATTATTATTGTTTTTTGCTGTCATCAGTCTCCTGACTGGTTTGATGCAATCCCCCATGCGTACCTATCCTGTACTATTATTTACATCTCAACATACCCCTTCCAACCAACGTCCTCAATTATCTGCGTGACATATTCTAATCTCTGACTTCCTCTACAGATATTACTTTCGACTGTTCTCTCCACTAACAAATTAACCAATCCTGCAATTTCTCTAAATGACACTTCCACAAACTTCTTTCTTTACCCATCATTTCCAAAACTCGTACGTTTCGTCCTTTATCTGTCCAGCATCCTTCTATAGCACCACATTTCAAATGCTTCAATTTTCCTTTCTTTCTGATATTCCTGAAGTCCATGCTTCGCTGCCATAAAGTGCTGTGCTCCATACGTAGAGTTTTAAAATGTTCTTTCGGAATTTTATATTAATATTGGTAACTAAAAGATTTCAATTTTTCATGAAATCTCTTTTTGCTAGCGCTATTCTTCTTTCAACATCATGCCTTCTTCGGCCATCGGTTGTAATTCACTAACTTGTCCTATCGCATCCGGTCATATTTTTATATTTAATCTATTATTATTGGTATCATTCCTGCTACATTTCATCACTTTTGTCTTACTTTCGTTAGGGCTATATTTAGTCCAAAATCTTAGAACAATAAGAGATATAAAATGATTTAATGGTGCGTTCAGTTAAAAGGACGTTATAAACCGGTTGTGTATACACGAAATCTGTGGCGTGTCATCGCCATGTATTACAATACGGTAACAAGACAATAAAAGGGAGAGGTAAAAGCTCATGTGTTCTTAATGACCTGGTAATGGGGTTGTTACTGGCTGTGCAATCCGCTAGAATCGTAGCCGACTTAACGTAATGCGATAATCCTGCGGGGTTTAGGGGACATTTTAACGTGCAATCCGAACCACAGTTGCGTTCTGGCGTACTTCACATTACACAACAAGCTGTGACAAATTTGAAGATCTGGTTAAAATATTTAAAATACGTCCCTGGATAGTGATTCGAACAGGGGACCTTTCGATCACCAGTCAGATGCCTTAACCACCGGGCCACCAGACCACCTCAAAGTCAGGGAGAAGAAGAGTATTGTTATATACTAAAATAGGTAAATGAGGTGTTAGGAAATGCGATAACATTATTTGATGTTTATGAAGATTGATGTACTATTAAAATGATAAACTAAAATTCTTTTTGTTAAAGTAAAGAAAATATTTATTTTTATGTAGGTGAGAAGTTAAGAGATGTACTGTATTTCAATCGAAGGAGTTTTATTTACGATTAGCGTGAGGGATAACAGGTGTATAGCGAATGTTATCTTTGCCCATTTTAGGAGAAACTAGAGAACAGAGCGTGGTGCGTGAGCAGTATCACACTGGTCTTGCATTCGGGAGGACGTGAATTCGAATTCCCGTCCTGGCACCTAAATGGTTTCCCTAAATCAGGCGAATAACAGGATGCTTCCTTCAAAAGGCCATGGCCGAAATCCTTCCCGTTCGTTGCCCTCAGTCCCTTCACGCCTCGGCTGTCCTCGATGTCGACGAGGCGCAAATCGATAAACAGAAAATGGAAGTTATTAAACTGCATATATATATATATATATATATATATATATATATGAGTGCTTAGCTTATCTCTGTTTCCTCTCCACAGCTTGTTTTCTTCATCCCGATAAAGCTGTTTTGCACTTTAATACATATATATTAGCGTGTGATAGTATGAATCAAATTAAGACTAAAATGTCTAATGAACATTGGGTCGCAAAGGCATAGTTTCTGAGTTAATAACAGGCCTTCAATATAACGCCCGTCCTCGGCAATGCATGCCCAAGCCCTTCGCCGCACCCTTTAAAACTGTCTCGGTTGCTCCGGTACGTCTTCAATGCATGTCTATTTTTTTTTTTTTTTTTTTTTTTTTTTTTTTTTTTTTTTTTTTTGCGGCCTCAACGGCATACTGTAGCCCTGCTACTATATGTAGCTTCATCTACAGTCTCAAATAAGTTGTTATTGGAATCATTTGGTGGGGGGGGGGTTTTACACTTTAGGGGAAAACCCAGTTTTGACCATTATATATATATATATATATATATAACAGCCTTTAGGGAAACCCTTGAGTATTCTTATTTGCCTCAGGTGGGGATCATCATCGCGAACAACTCTAATAGTAGCTGGACGATGTTCCCCAGCTGGTTGTCTCGTGGTTGCATCTCTCTGAAGCCGTGGTTTCAGTATCGGTGCTTCGGGTGACCCACTGCTCCGGTCGTCGAATGTGTTGGTGGCCTCCAGCTTGATTGTGATTGCTGTCGACCGGTAGGCCCGCTGACTTGGTGATACTTGCAAGCCTCTGTTTTGTTACCTCTTCTTGCTGTTCGGCTGCGGCAGTGTTCGGGCTGTCTGCTTGCGGCGGCCTGTAATCTCCTTCTGACGGGGCAGCCTCCATAACAGGCGGCGTGATCAGCGCCGCAGTTCACGCACGTCGGCGTGTCTTCACGCGAGCGTGCGCAAACCAGGACGCTGTGGCTCTCCCCGCAGCGAACACTCCGCACTTGATTGCGGCAGTCGACTGCTTGGTGATGGAACCCCTGGCATCGAAAGCATTGTTGCATGATTGGCTTCCTCTTGTTCCCGGAGCTCCGAACGTGACGACTCTTAACTTCGTGGATTGTTGCGACGGGGTTGGCTGTTGGAGACCTGACTTTGTTGCTGGCCGGGGCGGTGGACTTGGTTGATCTGGGCTCGCTCCTGTCTGGTCGAGGGTGAGGATGAACTGCCTTGGAGTGTTCCCTCAACCATATTGGTGGGGTCTTTTGGAACCGCTTCTTGTTGTTGAATACCCGTTGCTGACTGCAAAGTGTTCTCTTGGAAGTCCATACTGTATCTTATGTCATGACATACAAGATGGGCGGGCATCACATTGTGGACCTGTTATTAACTCCGAAAGTATGCGTTTGCGACCCAATGTTTATTTCGTCTTATTTTGGTGCATACTATCGCCTCCAAAAATATTTTACACTTTTTTTTAACAGAAATTAAGAGATGGGGGGAAGGAGGAGAGGGTTTAGGTTTCTATAAAGTATAGGTATACAAAATACAAAAAAATTTGATAGAAACTGTGTTTTTATATGATAAAAATTGTAAAGAAAGAAACAAACATATATTTTTATATACTGAATACTTGTATAAACTATACTTTCATGGCTGTCCTTGCGCAACGCGTCATGCTTACAGCTACAGATTTGCTGTTAACATCAGCATATTGGCGATACGAATTCATTAGTTTTACCCATCCATAAAGCGCCCAACCCACATATCACACCCGCAACAACGTCTTAGTATGATGGTGAAGGGAAGTTGCGAACTCATAGATTTACCCCATACAGACATCGCCAAACGCGGCTATTGAAGTTATCAGCTGAAAAATTGATTAAAACAATCCTTCAAGTCAGTTGAAACAGGTGTAAGATGTATTTGTAAACTGTTTAGGCATGTTCCACTACGGGTTGGTACTCTGCCAGTGACAATGCGGACTGTCCTGAATACAAAATTTGTTGTTCGTCCACGTCGTGTTATAGGTAGGTTATACATTTCTGTAGTTATGAAAACCGACGTTGGGTTTGTTTATCTCGAAGTGAGATGACAAATTATAGTTGTAACACAAGTAAGTACAGTGAAAGCAATTGAAAACGTAAATCAAAAAACAGCAGTAAATCAACACGGTTAGCCTGTACTTAACTCATCACAACTAATGGCACCGAAATTTATTGCGACTTGGCGGTACTTAGCAATGGTAAACAGCAAACTCTGCAATCACGATTAGTTAAAACTAAATTAGCGCGCCAACTATTAATGAAACTAGCGTCAAAAACAGCGGATCGCGCGATCAGCCGTAACTGCATCAGCGCTCGTTTGGCCTGTCGCCTCTATTAAATATCGCGTGCACTCCTCTCGACACCATTAGCCCTAATGAGAATCCGCTGCTCGACTCGAACCGGATATTGGCCGTCGCGTGACATCGCAAAACTTGCTCACAGAGATCGGCTCGGTCGAAACTCTGTACCAGCAACATTAAACTGAAGAGCGTCCAAATTAACAGCTTCGATGTACGTTGACATTCAAAAACACTCCTTTCGATCTAATTGCATTGATCTGAAATACGTTAATTTGAAAGGAAGAGCTGATTTACTGGCATTGAAATGGTTGGTTAAAATGGTTACAAAATCTCGGAATATAAATAAATTATAATTTAACTACGTTTTTAACTTATGAAAGTTTTCGATCCAAAAATATAATCTACCACTTTCCATCTAAGCTGTCGAAACTAGGTGCTAGTTTAATTAAAATTCTCGTATTTTAACTTCATAACAATTTATAACAAGCAATACACTAGTCGCCTGCGAGAGAAATAGAGCCTTTTGAGGCGCTATTTAAAAAGTTACACATAAAATAGTTCTCTTGTTTTTAATTATTAAAAAAAACTCTCAATGCAAGATAGTTTTTCCGTTAAAAAAAGCAGTTATTGAAATGTACATTATTGAAGAAACTGAAAAATTTAGAACTTTTGTCTGTCTTTCTGTTTTAAGAAACCCCAATTAGTAATTATGTTTTATTATGGTCTAACGTATAATTCCATGCAATAAATAAGAAACGGTTTTCCAAGAAAACGCACATAGTGATATCATTTGTTATCATACAGGATGTTACATTGTTACCGTAGATACGGTTTTATCTGTTTATGCACTCACACGCAAAATCTCAAAAGCAGAGTTAAATACTTACTCATATTGAACGCTTATCTAATTGTTTAACATGGATGATACGTTTTTTCAATATAGGTTACACATTTTCCTAAGCTATCCTCCAAAACACTTGAAAATCGTTCATAAATTTTAATGTTGCAAATTGATAATTTGTATTTATACGCAGTAACTATCTCAGCAACAAATGATTGCGAGAAATGCCGTGAGCTGATGATTAAATGCATATAAAATACCCTCACAACTAATCTAGTTGAAGAGAGGAGGGCAGCAGCAACATAAACATACAAATACAAGAAAAACAACATATTTCTGGCTATGCCCTTCTTCAAGAAAATCGAAATATGTGTGCTGAGCTCAGGCAAACACCAGCGGTCTAAACAGGCCTCTTGATTGGTGAGGGTGCAGCGAAATAACAGACGTAAAGCAAGGAACGATGCTACAAATAAGGATGTTGGTAAGGAAGGAAAGAAAAAGAAGAGGAGACACTGGTCGCGATGGAAAACAAGAAACGAATCCACAAATGAGGAAAGAAAATGAAACGGAAACAGTGGTGAGGATATAAAAACAAGGGACGAAACCACAAGTAAAGATGAATGTAAGGAAGGAAAAAAAAGAAAGAGGAAACACTGATAGAGATGTAAAAAGAAGGACCGAAGCCACAAAGCAAGTAAAGAAGGGAAGAAAAAGAATAATCAATACTGATAACGATGTAAAAATGAGGCACAAAGCCACATGCAAAGAAGTAGGTAAATAATCAAAGGAAAGGAAGATGAAACAGATTTTTTTTGCTCGTATCTATACTCCTCGTGGACGTCGAGGTCATTCGGGGCGTGATGGGACTGGGAACGAGGAATGGGAAGGAATTTGTCCATATCCTTTTGAAGGAAGCATCAAGGTATTCGCCTGGAGTGATTTGGGGAATCCATGGAAAACCCAAATCTGGATACCCGGACGGGGCATCGAACTGGCGTCCTCCCGAATGTGAGGCCAGAACGTTAACAACTCACCTACCACGCTCAGTGAAACAGTAATAGGAAACGTAAGAATCAGAAACAAAAACACAAGTCAGGACGAAGGAAAAGAAGAAAAAGAAGTGAAAACAGTTATAAGGTAGGTAAAAATATGGGAAGAAACCACAATAAGGAAGCAGGTAAAGAAGGAAAAAAAGTGGAAATTTGATGGAATGTAAAAGCAATAACAGAACCAGGAGGAATAAAATACGTAAAGACAAAAATGAAAAGAAAAGGTAACACTGATAGGGATGTAGATTAAATTTTGCACACTTATCCTTTGAAGGAGAAAATACTGTCTACATTTGGTTGAAAAATTATCTGTATAAATAATACATGTTGTCTCATAATTTCGAAATACTACTAAACGTCGATAGACTGACGCGTTGTATATGGATGTCTCTCTACTGTTTTTCCGTGTAGCGGTCATGTAGCTCAGTGGCTAAAGCGCTTGCTTTCTAATGTTTGGGTCGTGTTCTCCGATTCATATCTCCGTGGAGGTTAAGATTTTTAAAAATTGTTTTTGATCGTAAGAGTCACGCCTGGGCCGTCGGTTATTCGGATTGAATGTTAAACTGTAGATATTACGAAGTTAGGGGTGCAATGCGAGGCAAATCGTAGGTAGTCTTGCAATGCTGTAGGTGTACCTTTTTTTTACGTTGTTCGCAGTCAGTGTGTGTGTGTGTGTGTGAACCGCAGTAATAATACTATAAATACGGAAGTAAGTATCTGTCTTCTTGTTACGATTCGACGACTAAATGGCTATATCGATAATGATGGAATCTGACGAGAAAATCTGAATGAAGGGCACAGGACATTTTTTCCAGTATGATTAACAGTTGTAGTCACGAAATTTTAAGACCTTATCGAATGGTGACAGAAATATGTTGGAAACTGATTCTCTTCAAGAGACAGGTTCGACGGTAGAATGAATCCACGCGTATGGAGTCGCGGGTACGAGCTAGTATATATATGTAGATATATTTGTGGTGGATTAAGCTGACGAGGTCGCGTTACAGGCCGATTCCTTCCGTCGTGTTGGTACGAGAAGTGTGGAGTACGGTGCAGGACGTGTTTGCGGTAGGACGGAGTTGCCGCCGCTGATCCCAGATCCAAGTTGGTCGGCGGTGCATCGCGCAGGCGGGACACCAAGAGAACTAACTCGAGCAAATAGGGAGGGACCGCCGAGACGGAATTTCGGTTCGCTATAACTCGAGCAAACACTTAAGCCGCGCTCAGCCAGAAGGCCGAACGTTCCCACGGACTACAAGGTTCCTGGGACGCAGTGAGCCGAACACAGCCGCATCTATGCAGCGCAGCGAATCTTCAGCTCTAGGAGCAGCTGAGGGATGGAGAACAGGGGTGTTTGAAATGTGGTTCTAACGAAGGATGGTAAAATACGAAATATACTCGTTTTGGCAATAATTTGTGGGAAAAGTAGACATTAAAGACATTTTGGACTGGATATTTTGTTCCTGAAGGAAACAAACAAAGGTAACAAGGTAACAACCATATAATAAGACAAAGATTGAAACATATGACGCAGATATGATTAAGATTAATATTTATATTTAATTGTTAATTGTAGTGGAGCGAACGCTCTGGTGTCACACACACATCTGCCCTCTTTCCTGCACCCACATATATTTGCCCTCTACAAATTACAACTTTAAATTCTTTCAACTTATTTAGTAAAATATTCATCATTTCTCTTGGTAACTTCTACATCTGCATCTACATCTATACTCCTAAATTCACAAACATTATGGGTGGCAGAGGGTGCTAATCACCAATCCTAATTCTGTGAATTCCAATCCCGAACAAGACGAGGAAAGAAAGAATACATAAAAGTATCAGTACGGCATCTTACTTCTCTAATCTTATCCCTCCTGTCATTGCGAGCTAAATAGGTTGGCGGAAGAAGTATTTCATTGCACTCGTAAATTAAAGATTTTCGCATATTCTCCAACAAATTCTAACGAAAACGACGTCGTGTGTCCGCCAAACAATACCAGCCCAACCCACGTATCAGCTCTGAGACACTTACGTAAGGACTGTAACTAGCGGTCACGAATCGAGCGGCTCTCCTCTGTACTTTCTCTAACGTGTCAATCAATCCCCCAGATCCCAAACTCCACAACAATAATCCAAATGCCAACCCTCTTTTATCGTATCTGTTACTAGGTGCGCTCTGCAGTAATTTCTAGAAACAAATCTAGCAGCCCTTTATTGAACCCTTTCTAACTCCTGTATTTGATACTCAAAATGTTGGTCCCATTTTCAAGCAATGGTATGACCAAAGTTTTGTAACCCAATTCCTTTAATTCTCCAGTAAATCCCTTCATCACTCTCTCCAACAAGTGCAGAATTGTGAAACATTTTTCCTACTACCTGCCCCATGTGTCCTGCACAGTTAAGCTTGTTATCAAAAGCAATGCCAAGATATTTACATCTCAAGTCTTCAACATGCAATTCTTTCCTCAGCTTATAATCATAATTTTGACCTTCAGTTTTTTTCTGTGTATCTAATAAGTTGACTCTTCTTTGCATTTATCTTCATCCGATGTTTACCAACCCAAATAGATATCCTGTCCAGATCACCCTGCAACTGCTTCCAGTCTTCTACCGGTTTGATCCTTTTATATAGCATTATGTCATCTGCAAACAATCTAATATTTCTGATAGTAATTTCTGATAATAATAATAATTTCATTTGCAGTAATCATACATCATACTCTTTTTTTGGTTATCTGCAGATGAGGAAAATGATCCACAACTTTCAATCACGTTTGGTTATTTATTTATTTAGCTGATCTCGTACGTACCTCTTTGTTTCGTATTTATTCTGCTGACGTATCTAGCCCGACTATTTGCTTAAGCTGGTGGTTTAACCCTAGGTATCCAACGCACCTACGTAAATGAGATGAAATTTTTAATCAGCATATTTGAATTAAATGTTTACTTTTCAGATAAAAAATGAAAATCTAAGCTTAATACTAGGTGATAACAAGTTACATTTTTAAATTCCAGTTATACAGCCTGTGAAAGATATGTATTTAGAATGAAATTAAAACATATGATGATGTCGAAATTGACGTTTTTATGTTATGACTATGCTGAACGAATTAATTATTTCACTGGGCAAAACACGATTATTTCATCCACTATTCTTCCTTTTTCTCAAATTATGCCGTTAGATAAAGCTAAGTAACACCAGAAAACCTTAATTCGTATATTTTACTTGATATCTGCAAATATCACTCGGCATAACAAAAATTGTTAAAGTTTATTTCTAAAATCTTTTGCTTCACTGACGCCATGTTATCGAGTTCATTATTTCAGTCTTATGTAAGTAGTTCCAACTGCGTCAGTCAATCAAACGTTATATGGATTTGTAACAAAAAATGATGATGTTGGGTCAAGCAAACCATGACATCATAAACATGTAACACAGTGTTTGTAGTTTAAGTGCGTACCATTCAAGCTTTGATTTTCTACCGGTAATATTAGTGGAGTGGTTAGATCGAAATTCATCCAGGACCAGATAACATCTTAAATTTTTGCTACAGCGTAAGACACGAGGAACTGTGTTGAGCTTTATAACAAGTCTATTTAATTATACAACTGCGATCCGTTCAATCTGTCATTTTTAAAGGGTTTAGAGGTTAGACTTTGCAATAACAAACTGTTGTATTTCCGAAGATTTGAGTTATATTTCGCGTGCTTTTTAATCTTGTTAATTATTAATTAAAATTCGTGGTTTTTGGTGCGGTTGGTGCTATATATTTTATTTGTGCAGTTAAAGTAAGCAAATGAAAAAATAGTCATATACTCTGCACAGTTTAAATCAGTTTTAATAAACTCCAACACACCACGTTAATTACAGAATTGGACTTCTGATTTACAAGTTCTCCTTACGTGCCAAGCAACCTAGGCAAATCTTGTTATTCCACGTTGCTAAGGAAACCTTTTAAAGAGTATTACTAACTGGCCCTTGCCAAGGAACCTCAAAATTCAAAGATATAGAATGACATTAAAATATGTAATGTCATTCGAGGATAATCTGTCTGTTATCCTACAGTACGTCCATTCATTACGCGAGGAAAAATAGGGCGGGGGGGGGGGGGATCCGGAGAAATCTCACGAATCCTCACCAAGGGGGAGGGGGGGGTCAACGGAAATCTCACGTGAGGTTTTGAAATTGTTGTAGGACTATAGAGCTTAAAAAAAAAGTCGAAAGTCAGTATTTAGTCGAAAAGTGGGGGTTTAACCACCCTAGGAAACATGAGACCTAAAAAATAAAAAAGTTTCAAAAAGTTACGAGGTCGATTAGTACGATTAGTAGGGGGGGGGGGGTCCTCCCTCAGAATCACACGTCATTTCAGGGGGGGGGCCTCGGACCAGATCTCACGAAGTCTCACCAGAGGGGGGAGGGTCCAGAATTCCAGAAAAACACCTCACGTAATTAATGGATGCCCCCTTAGAGCAAGCGATGTGTTTATTGCTTATTTTTTTGCTGTTTCGCCCTGTGACTGGAGCCTCGTGGAGTGAGACACTTGTAGCGGCTTGTTACGGTGTCCTCTGTGGCGTGTGTTGGAGCCATCCCTAATGCCGCCAATAGCACTCGAGGGAGGTAATTGCGGCTGATCAGGGGACCCCAACACTACGCACCATTAATCCTCCCCCACTACCAGACGTGAGGCCGAGTGACCTCTAGTGTCTCCTGGCCGGATAACTCTTTGTTTTATCACAAGTAACACTGCACAGTGATTACAGCTATCGTCGTTGTAGGTTTCTGCCCCTGTCATCCTCTCTCGTTTCAGTCAATTCATCCAACACTTCTCTGAAGTTCAAAGTATTGGCCCCTTCGTCACTATCCATTTCGTCCGTGGTGTACTTAATATGTATCAGCCAGCTTTCTCTATTCACATGTCACAATCGTAGTAATATTTTCTTCTAAAGGTTCCATCTGCAAAATTTACGTCCGTAACTTCTTGTTTGCTTTTAATATTTTCTATTCCTATCAATAACACATCATCACTGCTGTCAGCAATTTTTAGAACTGTCTGCCCTATGCGTAAATCCAAACTGTATTATGGGATGGTAATAGATTAGTTATTGCATACTTCATGACTTCTTCTTTGTAAGGTTTTTTTTATCCCCCTTTTACGTGTATGTCCGTAAACAAATTTTATATTTTTTTATTTCTGGTTTTCCCTTTTTTTTCCTTACAGTTCTTTCAGGCTTATAATATCTTGTACTGATTCAGCACCTTAACATCTGAAAAATCCTAATCTTAATACCACTAAGCATTTAGTTATACATTTTCTCGAATAACTCTTCTTGAATCATCAAACATAAAAAAAAATTTATCTTACATAACCGATATAATTTACAATCAATACTTATCTTGCGTGCACTTACAATTGCTCATAAACAAATCAACTTGTTTTGCTTAAGATTTCACGCGTCGTCGACGTTGAGGTGATTAGAGGCAGGAAAAGACTAGGGGCAAGAAACGGGAAGGCATTCGGTCATGGCCTTTTGAAGGAAGCATCCCGGCACTCGCCTGGAATGATTTGGGGAAACTTTGTAAAACCTAAATCTGGATTCCCAATGGGGATTCGAAACCACGGCCCCTGGAATGCGTGGCCAGAGCGTTACCGCTCATCCACCACTTTTGGTTTGTCAACTACAAGGCCAGATACAGTTTATTTCCAAGATTCTTCTCTTAAAGCCTCCTCTTTCGTATCGTCGAATGTTCATGCTTCAATGAAATTATTCTCTTTTTTTTATCTTCTCTTCATTTGTCTCCCAGAGATACCCCATACCGTCACTATCGATTTTTTATTAGCTATTACTTAAATTGTTGAGGTTAATAATATACTCTATGACCTTACTTTTATACAGATATATTTACAAAGAGGAACATAATTTCTAGAAAGTACTATGTACTTTACACCTTCATGTGATAAAGTTATTAAAGATAGCTGTCAAAAAATTGTGTATTTCGCGGAAACTATTCCTGAACACACGTGAGCACTATGTCAGACTGTGCTGCCTCTCTTATGTTACATTATTAGATGACATCCATTACCAAATTATAAAATTTCTCAAGGTTCTTATTTTACTCATGTTTTCAAACTTTTTTTCCCCCCATTCCTGGTCTTCTTACTTCTCAGTAGGAGAAAGTTTAATAGTGGAATATCACATCCTGAGACAGACTGTTGCTTGTTCCCTCAATCTGGTCGTCTAAGAACCACGTGCCACCGGCCTCCTGTAGTACCCAGGTGTCCAGTGTGAATGATGTGAATGAAGAACCCGTGTGCTGCCCAAATCCAAACCAGGATTGTTAAATCCACCGTACATAACCTACAGGAGGAAGGTCTGTATTTCCAGCTATCTGTGAAACGTGTATCATGTCGTGTTCTGTGTAGTAAGTGTATTTTTGTTTGACAAATGTGTAGTATATGAGTAGGAGATTGGGGACTGTCACAGTATTTGCCCAGAACAGAATTTCTCAACCTTTTTCAACCCGAGGACTTGTCAAAAATCAATAACTTAATTAGTCTAATTCTTTACCTAGGGGTATGGTATTAAAATCTGGGACATATTTTGCGATACAATTTAAATTTATAAATCCAAAAGCGTATTTTGAATTCCTGTGAAAACACAGTCATGTAAGTGGAAGTAAAGTATTGAAAGTTAATTACATATTAACCAGACTTGTAATATTAAGTAACCAAATCTACTATATAATTTCCTAAGCTCACTCACTCACTCGCCTCGATAGCTATTGGCTGGAATTTGGTGACGTCACTTGCCAGCCTCCATTCGCAAATTAACAGTGACCATAGTAATTAGCAATTAGAGGTTAGGTGCACAATGTAATAGCTAAGCAACCGCTATGAAATCAATTGCCATAATACTGTCATTAATTTTGCTTTTCGTTTCCGGTTGGCTTGCACAGTTTTGTTTTCAGATGTGTTATTGAAGCGAGATGTGTATGATTGTTGTAGTGTTTGTGTTCAGTATAGAGTGTTGACTGTGTCGTATGAAACGAGAGATGAAGAAGGAAGACGGTGAAAACCACTGCCAGCCCATTGAGGCCAACTCCTCAAAAAGATACCAGAAGGTCGCCATACTTACTTTCTCCGTCCGGCAGACTGCATATGTCCTGCGGAAAGGTTTGAGATCTTACAGAAGGACTGTGGAACACAGCATGGTCATTAGGAATTGTACAGAACAATCGCTCTCACCCCTACCTAGGAAGATGCGATGATGAATATTTCATTCACCACCAGATCTCTAATCATCTACCCCTATTCAGCGACGGACACAAGACCAAGCTTCGGACCCCTGGGAAGAGTAGAACACTAAGACCACCCCAAATATCTGATAGTTACCTCGGATCGAGCCCTCACTTTTCATCAGCATTTATCTAACACTGCAGAGAAAGTGAAGACCCGTGTGAATCTAGTAAAGAAACCAACTGGTACGTCATGGGGTGCAGGCGCTCAAGTTCTTCTAGGAGCAGTCCTTGGTTTGGCATTCTCCCCAGAAGAATACTGTTGCTCTACATGGCTTGGTAGTGCTCATACTGCCAAAGTTGACACCCAGCTTAACGCTACTATGACAACAGTGAGTGGTGTCATTAGGTCTACCCCAGTATTCTGGCTGCCTGTACTTTCCACCATTCCTCCACCACATCTGAGGAGAAAATCTATATTGCTTAGAGAATTGGAAGGAGTGCAGGAAAACAACATGATTCCTCTTCATGATGACTTTCTTCACTTGCCTCGCACACTTTTAAAACCGAGGAGAGCTGCCTACATGGAAGCAGCCTTGTATGAATACTGGAGAAAGGAGTGGGATGCCAACAGTCCACACAATCGAGAGCTTATAAAAGATCCGCACATCTGTGTTCCAGGGTTTGACTTTTCTAGGCATTTTTGGTGTCGATTGAACAGATTTCGCACAGGTCACGGATGTGTGCAGTGCAACATTTCATAAATGGGGTCTCCGTGAAGATGCGTTGTGTGACTGTGGTGGTATCCAAACTGCTGACCACATTGTGATGGACCGTCCAGCAAGAAGATTATCTGGAGACCTTCTCACTCTGCTTCAAGCTGACCCAGCTGCCAGAAGATGGCTTAAATCTACAGATATAGTTATTTAATTGTATATGTCTTTTGATGTACTTGGCATACGATAATAATAATAACAAAGCGACGGACGCAATCACGGTGCAGCAACCAACTGAGCCAAAAACTTGGTCAACTGAAAATGTGTATTTCACTAAGGTAGCTGATGATTCGGTTTATAATGGAAGTGTGAGCAAAGACTTTCCCGGCGTGGCGCTGAAATATAATCTTCGCGGATTCGGTGCCGGATGATGTTGATGAAAGACGAGTTATGGGCGGCATACTCTGGTGACGGGTTTGGGACTGCGCCTTTTTTAGATAAAGGGCTGCTGGTGAGGGGGTAAAAATAGGTAATCATAGGGAAACTGAGTGTATATCCATAGTTAGAAAAATCACTAATACTAAAGGAATAGAAGAAGCCATTGAAACAATAACAGAGGGGGGCGGATCTGGGAAGTCGAATGTTAGTGCTGAAAATATCACAAAGCCGGTGTTAGAGTGTTACTGGTAAAATGTAGAAGTGCAATGAACAAAGTAATGGAGTTTTCAAACCTTATATAGATACTCGAACCCCAAGTAGTTATGCCTGGTTAAAGGAAGGAGTTCTAGAAAATGAGGTTTTTCTCAATGGTTACAGATTGTACCACAGAGATAGGGGAGCAACTGAAGGAGGGGTATTCATACTGATTATAGAAGACTACAAGGGTGTTGGCTGCCTACTGCAGTGGAAAAATTAAGGATAAAGATGAGGGTGTTTGGGAGAAACTAAATTCATATTCAGAGTTCAGAAGTGAGCATAGTATGGTCATTATTGGTGGCGATTTGAACTTACCAGGAGCCAACTGGGTAGGAAATAAGATTAGTAACACAAAGGAACGGAGATTTCCAAATATCTTAGTAAGGGAAGGAGGCTTTACACAGGTGTTGAGGAAAAAACAAGGGGACCAAACATGTTGGATATCTTCCTAATAAAACCTGATGATAACCTGATCAGGTGTCAAGTAACCGAAGGAATGAATGATAACAATGGAGTTCTAATGGATATAAGGGGATTAACTAAACCAATAGCCAGAATTGAAGGGGGAAATTGATAAAAATATAAAAAGGCACAATTGTTGGAACTGAAAAGATATTTCAGTGTTAACTTTATTAAATGGAAGAATGGCAGAAGTTCAGTGGAGACAAAGTGGGAAAAGTTCAAGGAAATAATATAAAAAATAGTGAAGAAATGTTTATTCCAAAAGAGAGAATAAAGAGAAGTACAGTACCTTTTTACTACAACAGGGAGGTGAGGAGGTTAAAGAGATTTGTGAGACGAGAACATGACAGAATGTTGATAATATTACAACAGATGTCTTAAATATAGTAGGATGGGACATTGTACCTTGCCTTGAAACATTATTTAAATTGAGTCTGGATACTTGTTGTATACCAGATGATTGGAAAAGTGGGACAGTAATACCGGTTTGTAACGAGTACTCACGCAATTCGTGTTTGTATAGTTAAAAGTTCGGTGAAGCAATTGGGCAGCTACACTTCCTAACACGATTTTTTAAGCTTTCTTCCACCACTAATTACTCTTTTAATTAAAGGTTCGTTTTGCCGTGCGGTCGCCAGTCTTTCGGCTATGCTAATTGGTTAATTAAAGTCACAGAAGAAGAACACATATGCGTACTAGTTTTCGTAGATTTATTCCTCTGAGACTACACAGTCAACAAGCATGCCACCAGACAATAATACTAATGTTTCTTCGTCACCGAAGATAGCAGATTCAAGTACAGTCAAAAGATAAATAAGCAGTGAGCACAATTCTCGAAACTAATTAACAAACAATCGCATAGTCCGATTCTGCAGTAGTTTACTAAACACAGTTTATATTGAATCCGGTCTCTCGGAAGAACCTTCATAGTCCAACATATACTTTAGCACACATCCCACAGTGTTCTTTAGTACGGAACACACGCCAAGCGGCCGTACGATGTATTCACGAAATAAACACACTGCCGTAGACCTTCCGTTCCCGCCGGCTGCTCCGTACGTTACCCCTGACAATCACCGACTCCCCACCCGCGCTCGGCGCTCGCCCACCGCCAAAGACCTTACATACCTCTCAGATTACACTATCCACTCCAAATATAACCATAACGTTCATGGTTACGTTACACCCCCACCGTTACAATGTGGCAAAAGTCGGCATTGACAAAGCACCGACTTTTGTCATCACAAACCACACTTGTTCACATATACATAGAAACATGTTACAAAAAAATACAAGATTAAATGTTTACCAAACATAAAGGGAAGTCTGGGTGGCTGCTTGCTTATCCTTAAACTAACATAATTACCTACATATTAAGAATAACACACACAGTCTGAAACAGCATGAAACAAATCATCAAACCTTTCAATGTCCATATGTCCTTGCTTAGATCCATGACATATAACCAAGAAATTACAAATTGAGTTACAATATATTTTGACAACAATTTTTCCTCTCTTTTTTTTCTGATGTATGACACATGCACTGAATCGTGCCTTGTTTACTTCGACAGTGCACTGACAGTGTGCCCTGCTCAGGCAGGTGCCTCATTCACTGACTGTTGTACACCAACACTGATCACTCCACACGTGGAAAGACGCAAACTGACATTACGCTGCGCCACACTTAAATCATCTTAACACTTTAATGAAAGGGAAAACCGCACTTCTAAGTACATTGTCCAGCCTCGGGCTAAAATTACTGGGAAACACAAACCAGCAAGAATGCCTTCCGCAACCGTGTATTAATCTTACGTGGGTCACCAATCTGTACCCAACTACTAAAAGTCCTTTCCCCACTAACTTATTAACACAGCCTCTTACAAATTCTAATTGCGACTGCGATTGATTGTTACAAGAAACTACTGAAAACTTACTTAAACCATGGCAACACTTAATGCTTGGAGGTGCGGTAGATGCGACAGTGCTGTGAGGTGGGCCCCTCTATCCGGTGCCTGACACCCCACCGACACTCCCCTCCTCACCAAAATATTTGTAAGGTTTCAGAGAAATGACATTGAAAGTCCCAGCAACTTCTCTCCCATCGGCATATTCTAATTTGTAAGCATTATCCCTCAAACAGGCTTTGACCCTATAGGGACCTTCATACAAACTTTAAACTTTCGTATCTCCTTCTTTACTCGTAACAAAACGGTGATACCCTAACCCAAAACAAACAGTGTGCGGGTCGCTAATCTGCGTACAACCGCAAAAGACATTTGATACAACAACTGTACAATACCATAGAAGAAATAATTGTGATGACCAAACAACCTGAAAACCTAAACCTACCATAACGCTAAGGCATTTATGCATGGATGTTTCCATCATGCGTAGTGAGGCAACTGAAGACTGTACCTCACCCTCTCCACCTAAAGTACCTACTTCTTTTTCTTTACAATATTCCTTCCTTCACCAAACAGCATTAAACCCCGCTTCTTCTTACGCTTCTTCCAACTCTCTTCTCTTCCTCCTCCTTTCTTCTTATTTACATTCTTTGCTTCATCATCTAACCGTAACTTCTTCCTGTGCCTCTTCCAACTTTCTTCTCTCAGACAATACCATTCTTCTGGCTCTACATAGTATCCTCTATTCTGCCTAGTCTCTTTCTTCCCATTAATTACCTTCTGTTTTGTGTCTTTACATAATGGATAGTTCTCATTTACCATCATACACTGTCTTACTTCGAGATTCCCTTCCGGCAAAGTTGCAGTCTTCACTGTTTCTGTCTCCTGAAGTGTTTCTTTCACCTCAAGGACTGCTTCTCGCTGTCTTCCATCTTCTTCTACTGACCTTATTTCTTCTTTTACTACAGTATCTTTCTTAACAATTTTGTCGTCAGTCACACAAGCCTTCTCCTGCTCATCTGGCTCACAAACATCATTTTTATTCACAGTTTCTCTTCCATTTGATCTATAAGTTAGTTCTGAAATTATCTTTGCCTTTTCTTGTCCGAACCACCTTATCTCCTTCCAACTTGACCACTCTTCTGACGAGTCATCACTCTCCTCCTCATGAATGCGCGCTTTAGCGATGAACAGTTTAGCATAATCTCCGACATTCGTCCAGATCACTCTTTCCTCTCCTTGATCGTTTGTAATTGGTTCATTAGAAATCTCATCTTCATCTCGCCCCCTCGTATTGTCTTCTGGTTCTTCTTTTGATAGCCTCGTATTGTCTCCTGTCCCCGCCGAGGCTGTAGCAGTGACAGACACTAGTTTACCTGTGGCTCACTCTCCACAACGGCCACCTGCACCTGATTTACAGACTCTTCTCGGGACCGATCATCTCCAGTTGGTCCTTGATATCCACCTCTAAATCCTCCTCCCCCTGTTCCACGACCACGTCCAAATCCTCCTCTCTGCCCGCGGTTATTGTAGCCGCCTCGATTCCTGTTATCAAAATGATTGTAGCTCTCCTGCTGCTGATGTGAATTACTTCTGTCCCCTTCCGATTGCGATTTCTCCGCGTAATGTGTGGGTGTCCTCACCCCATATTCTTTTGCTCTTATACTTTTCTCTTGTTCGTCCAGCCGACCCAACATCTTTACCGCCTCGTCAATGGTACATATATTGTGACTGACAAATACAAGCTGTGTCGACTCGGGCAAACGCGCACTAATCATCCGCACATATTCCCCTTCACTAAATGGTGAACTTAAATGTTTACAAGAATTAACACACTTCAAGAAAAAATTTTGCTGAGTGCCACCACCCGGCGAGTATGGTTTTCCCATCATTAAATTCCGCCGAACAGCAATTTGCCGGTCGATGGACCAGAAATGTTCCAAAAAAGCTGACTTAAACTCCTCAAACGTCTCGCAATTATCTGCAGCCCGTTCTCCCCACATTCGGGCATTCCCCTTGATATGTTTACTGAACATTTCTATCTTCTTTCTTTCTACGGCCCTACAGAACGGCCCAAAATTTTCAAACTTCTTCACAAAATCAACTGGGTGTATCCCCCCATTATCACAAAAGTCCTCCCAGTCCACTTTCTCTTCTACCATGCACGCAGTGAGCGCATTCACATTTGGCAAGATTTGACATTTGACAACCTCTTCTCGCACAACTTGTGGAACTCGTAACTTTAGACTTTTTTCAATTTGCTTCTCTTGTAACTGTAACTTTTCATTCACCCACACTGCAGTGGAAGCCTTAACCTTTTCCACCTGACACGACAATTTCTCTACGCCGACTGTTAAATGGTCAACTTCTTCTTTTACTCCCGTGTATTTTTCGGTAAGGGTTTCTCCTAAAGTCTCCACCTTCGACAATCTTTCATCATGGTTATCTTCTATAAGCTCGACTGTTTTCTTTAGGGATTCCATATTTTGGTGCAAAACACTAGTTACTTGTTCGCAGTCTGAACGATACTGAGTCAATTTACCCGATATTTCAGCAGTTTGTTGCGTACAAAGTTCCCTATACTGGGTCAATTCTTCTCTAAACCGCCCTAGTCGCGATTCAAAAGCATCCCGAAGACATTCGATACTCTCCTTATTTTCATTTAATTTAGATTCAAGCAAAATACTATTTTCATTTAATTTGGATGCAAGTGATTCATTTAATCTGGATTCAAGTGAAATACTATTTTCATTTAATTTGGATTCAAGTGATTCATTTAATCTGGATTCAAGTGAAATACTATTTTCATTTAATTTGGATTCAAGTGAAATACTATTTTCATTTAATTTGGATGCAAGTGAAATACTATTTTCATTTAATTTGGATGCAAGTGATTCATTTAATCTGGACTCAAGTGAAATACTATTTTCATTTAATTTAGCTTCAAGGAGGGACTGAATTGACATGACAAATTGTCCCTGGAAAGCACAAAACATTTCCGACATGGACGCCTCATTACTTTCCCTAACCACTTCTCTTAACTTGTCAACTTCTGATTCACTAGCAAAACTCGTCATCGACACAGTAAGGGAGGACTGATTAATGTCTACACTGGGTGCGTCACCAAGGGACTCACCTCCCAGCACCATCCCCCCATTCACACCACCCTCCAGCTCAGATGCCATATTACGAAATTATTTCACACAACAAATTCAACCTTCCGTTGTAGAAAAGACAAGAAGTAACCAACGCCGTCAATCCAGCAAACAGAATACACCAGTATACATTAGCACAGAAAAAAGGTAAAATTCTGTTTCCAAATCTTTTAACTTAACTATCAAACAAGATATACACCATGTCATAAAACACACTTTCAATTGAATACATACACTACTATCAATGACCAAAAAAAATTACGGAAACTCTAAAATAATTATTTTTTTTTTTTTTTTTCCCTTGAAAAATAATTTTCTAAGCAAATCTAACACAGTTGTCCGGCTTTCAACTTTAATAAGTTAACGAAAGAAAAGGAAAAAGACCTGTTACTCAATATGCAAAAATAATAATTAATTTTTTTCTCTTAAAAAAATCGCGAATTATTCGTGCCGGTTTGTGCTTTTACAAAAACTGAAAAATAAATCTTGCACTTCTTTGGAAAATCAACAAAAAATCTACAAATTAATTCGTTAACAGAAACTGACATAACTTGACCCAAACCAGAATAAAATTATGCTTGCATGCATAAAATTTGCAATCCGCATAGTCAGTAGCTCATTTGAAGATTCATTAATGCCAAAGAAATAATTACTACCGCGGAAATGTGATTCCAATCGAAACAGAATTTTTTTTTTTAATTATTTTAATGTCAGTTTGTGTTTTTCTTTAATTAAAAATTTGTTCGCACTTTCCTTTCGAAGAATCTCAGTTGCTGACCGCGCCGCTGTCGACCGCAATGACGCCGCGCCGCTTCTGCGTGCCCGCGTTGTTCCGCTGTCGAGTTGTTGCTCTGGCGAGGCTTCCCGTCAGACTGCGTTGCTCGGTTCCGATCGTGAAAGCTCGGGTCCTCTCGTTTATTACATTGTTGTGCACTCGCCACCTCGAAGTAACCGTACTGTCGCCGATTGTTGTCTTCCCGCGCTACTCACTGCTTATTATTTCCAGCACTTTTTTTATATTAATCACTGTCCGTCCTTAATAATTTTAACTGCAACTTGTCCTGTCACGTTGAGCCATGTAACGAGTACTCACGCAATTCGTGTTTGTATAGTTAAAAGTTCGGTGAAGCAATTGGGCAGCTACACTTCCTAACACGATTTTTCTTAAGCTTTCTTCCACCACTAATTACTCTTTTAATTAAAGGTTCGTTTTGCCGTGCGGTCGCCAGTCTTTCGGCTATGCTAATTGGTTAATTAAAGTCACAGAAGAAGAACACATATGCGTACTAGTTTTCGTAGATTTATTCCTCTGAGACTACACAGTCAACAAGCATGCCACCAGACAATAATACTAATGTTTCTTCGTCACCGAAGATAGCAGATTCAAGTACAGTCAAAAGATAAATAAGCAGTGAGCACAATTCTCGAAACTAATTAACAAACAATCGCATAGTCCGATTCTGCAGTAGTTTACTAAACACAGTTTATATTGAATCCGGTCTCTCGGAAGAACCTTCATAGTCCAACATATACTTTAGCACACATCCCACAGTGTTCTTTAGTACGGAACACACGCCAAGCGGCCGTACGATGTATTCACGGAATAAACACACTGCCGTAGACCTTCCGTTCCCGCCGGCTGCTCCGTACGTTACCCCTGACAATCACCGACTCCCGCGCTCGGCGCTCGCCCACCGCCAAAGACCTTACATACCTCTCAGATTACACTATCCACTCCAAATATAACCGTAACGTTCATGGTTACGTTACACGGTCCATGAAGGAGGCGTGACAAACTGCGTCGAAAACTATAGGCCAATGAGCTTGACATCAGTGGTAGGTAAATTAATGGAGAGATTAATATGCAACCGTATAAGAAGTATCTGTGAGGAACGTAGGTGGTTTTCAAGTCGGCAACATGGTTTTATACAAGGATATTCATGTGAATCTCAGTTAGTAGGCTATATGCAAGATATTTCTGATGAAATGGACAGGGGACGTGAAATAGATAGTGTAGAACTAGATATTTCAAAGGCCTTCGACAGAGTGAGCCATAAAATGGTGCTAAATAAGGAAAAACTATTGGAATTGATAAAAAGCTAATCAGCTGGGCATCGGAATTCCTAAAAGGTAAAATTCAAAGAGTTAGGGTAGGAAATGCAGTATCAAAAGAAGCAGGAGTGAATATGGGAGTCCCACAGAGTGGTGTATTGGGACCATTGTTAATCGTTATTCTAATGAATGATTGTGTTAATGGTTTACCCTCAGACGTCAGATGACATAATGTTATGTAAAAGGATTAAAACAATAGAAGACTGCTGCAGCTGCAGGGTGATCTATATAGGATTACTAGCTGGGTGAGTCACTATGGGATGAAGATAAATGCAATACGAGCCTATTAGGCACACAGATAATAAGCCAAAGGTTGATTATGATTATAAAGTGGGAAAGGAGCTACCTGTTGAATACTCGAAATGTAAATACCTTGGCATAACATTTGATAGCAAACTTAACTGTTCAGAACATATTGGACAGCTAGTCGGGAAACGGTTCAAAATCCTTCACCTGTTGGAAAGAGTGATGAGGGGATTGCACTAGAGAAGTAAGGGAATTGGGGTACAAATTAACTCTGGTCAGACCACTGATGGAATATGGTGGTGTAGTTTGGGACCTACACTTTGGGTATCAAATACAGGAGTTGGAGTGGGTGCAAAGGAGGGCTGCCAGATTGTTTTTGGAAATTACCGAAAAACACAATCGGTAACTAATATTTTAAAGATACTGGAATGGGATTCATTGGAGGACAGAAGGAGGGTGAAGTGAGTCATGGGAATGTACAAGGCCTATACTGGTGATGAAGCATGGAAAGATATTGGTGGGAAAATTAAGAGAGGTGCTTGAAAGGGTAAGGTTGACCATGACCACAAGCTGGCACTTGATTTCAGCCAAAAAGGTATTGGAAAATTTTCTTCCGTAGGAAAGGGTGTAAGGGACTGGAATAAATTGGCACGAAAAGTGATGAATAATTTACCAGAAACACTGAAAGAATTTAAAGTAAAAAATGGTACAGGGCAAAAGAAGGTTGAAAGAGGAAAGGAAAAATACGTGTGTGTGTAGGAGATTGCTACCGGAGCGGGCGCTGCATCGCAATTTTATCTATTAATATTATTATTATTATTTTAAGGTCTGATACCCAGTCACAACAATAACTGTAAATGGCGTCAGAGTACGCCGCCGAAAGCTCGTCTTTCATCAGTATCGTCCGGCAGCAAACCCGCGAAGATTACGGTTCGGTTTATAATTCATTATCATCATCCATTCATGCAGTAGGTCTAGTAAGGTGTTGCAACATCCAGCCATCTTGTGCACGGCCGTTCAGAAGATCATCTTCCATTAGTCGCTTAATTCAGCACCTGTTCGCAAGTTTGGAGAGAAATATTTTCTGACAACGTGCTTTCCACTATTAACCTCGTTTCTGTTGACGATAACATTTTCTCAGCTTGTTATCGGATTGTCCAGTTTTCGCTACCATTTGAAAAATCTGGTAGAGCCAATTTAATTCCATGTTGAAATTTTTCGAAAAGCTGTGGTAGAATCACCCACATTCAATTACAAAAATAACTGATTTCTTTTAATTGAAAACTTAGTTTTGCTTTTTCATCCACTACTGATAGCTTCTCAACTATTATCACTGGCGATTTCTATACTTCCTCTTCATTTGTAAATTAACATGAATTTTCATACTTATGGACGTCTACTTATCATCACTAGTAGCATAACATCCGTTAAGTGGGCTGTGAATATCGCGAAACAAAATGAAATAAAAAGAACCACCAAAAGCAACAAGGCAAATAAAAGGAAAAAAAAAACGCGAAAAATGGAATTAGAATTGAGAATCATAAATCATCACTTTCACTTCAGTTGCACAGTGATCTGTGGATATTATCACACGGAACAAAAGTACATCAAATAACAAAAAGAATGAAACAACTAAAAAGCAACAACCGAAAAAAACAAGCAAAAACTAGAACCAAGAAAATAATGAGTTAAGTGGTATTAGAAGTGAGAATCGCAAATCATCACACTCATTTCTGTTGCACACAATCGGTGATGTAGACAATGAATGTCGTTAAAAAAAAAAAAAAAAAAAAAAAAAAAAAAAAAAAAAAAAAAAAAAAAAAAAACAAAAAACAATCAGAAAATAACGACCAAAAAACAACAACAAAAAATCACTCTCATTTCTGAGCTCACTTATTCGTGATGTTAACAAAGATAATAACAGGAAAGAACAAAACAGTCACCCAAGATAACAACAAAAGCTAGTTGTAGCTGGTAAACACGGCGCGGTGACCGAAGTAAGGCTTGTCCTTTGGTATTATCATACAGGGAACTGTTTTAGTGATATCTAAAAGTCCGAACACAATTCTAAGAGAACAACTCTTTTTTTTCACCCTTTCCGTCTGATAGCTTCCGGACTAAATGTCCCGGCGGAGCAAGGCCAGCTTTAAGTAAGTCAGCGAGGCTCTTGTGGCCTGCCCTCGACAACAAACTCTCTGGAAGTTTAAAGTGAAAGCTTTTATTTCTGCGGCTGGTGCTTATTCGCCGCAATTCCAGTCCGCAACTTAGCGGAGAGTTCGTAAGAGGCGTATCGAAATACCGCGTGCGAAAACCGCAGGGAAAATTTTTATTTACTAAATTTTTTGATTAAATCAAGATTGAAAATTAATCAAAACTTTATCATACACATGTCTTCGACTTTTTTAATATAATCGTTAACGTCACCAACAACTCAAGAAATTACACAGTTGATGTATGAAATACGTATAACCATTTTTAATTAAATTTATCTTCTACACAAGTTTTGTTTAAATTTATAACTTGTTGTAAGCGCGCATTTAATGCAGAATAAAGGATGGAATTTGAAAAATATTTTTACTGCAAGAAATATTTCGTTTAGGTTTTTGTATAAAGAGATATTCAGATTAACATTGTAACTATTTTCTCACTTAAGAAACAACCATATTTATGTTCACATTACTTGTAATTTTTTCATTTTTTCAGTAACGTTCCTCCTTCTTTCTACAGACCAGGTGGTCTTGCCCTCTTTACATTATTCCTCGAACACCTTGAACTTATCAATTTCAGTTTGAATTACTATTAGATTCTTTATGACACCTAAATTCATTCCAACTTTTTCATATCTTTCTCGCCTCCTCAACACATTTTGCTGTCATCTTTAATTTAGTAATTTAGTTTAAAATTCTCTTACTCATTCCCATGAATAACGGTGTACACAACAAGATAGAAACAAAATATGCAGATACTAACTGAGGGATTGTATGGTAAAATATTTTTAACAACAAACTCTATGGTATAAGGTGGTTAATGAGACAATTGCAACAAATTAGAAATAAATTATTCCTAAGACTTCCGCGGCCGTCTTTGTTCATGATTAATTGACTTTCGGGTTATGCCGCGTTGTTTATTTCATTACCTGAGCTTTCGGGTGGTATCATACAGCCTTCGTCAGATATACTGTTTATGTTGACATATCAACGAGCGCCAAGCATCGCAGAGTAAAAGGCCGCTATCTTCATTGATGTCGTTGGTATTCTTTAAAATGTCTGCTGCCTCATTCACTCATCTTCAAACCACCCGACAGATGTGAATTTAGCGGAAATATTGACTTACTTCTATATTGTTTTCAGTGCGCTGATGCCTGTAAAATATGGATGTGGGCAAAGAATGCTATGGCAGCCCGTTTACAAGCAGTGGCGTAGCTAGGTCAACAAGGGCCCCGGTGCAAAAAATTTATTTTGGGCCCTCAGGCCAGACGGGCGACCTTTCTTTTTTTGCTTCGTGTGCTGGTATAGGCCCCCTGAGCTGAGGATGGGGGCCCTCCTTGAGTTGTCCTTAGGGGCCCCGTGAGCAGTGGTTGGGGGCCCCCTGAGCAGCGAGGGCCCTTAGTGGGGGTCTTCCTGTGTCTCAGGGGCCCCTTTAGACGACGGTAGAGCTAAAAAAAAAAGGTCGCCAGTTTGCCGAGAGGGCTCGTGGCCCTCTAAACTGCGCTTGGGGGCCCCCTGAGCGTAGGGGCCCCGGTGCACTGCACCGCCGAGCCCCATAGTAGCTACGCCCCTGTTTACAAGTATCAACGATGAATGTATCCACCAGCTTATTAGTACGACCAGATACCAAGACAGCCCCGCAGGAAAAAAACAACTCGTGCATTTGGATACTAGGCCAAACCATGTTCAACATCCTACAGAACAAGACGATGAATTTAGAAGATTACTTGTCCACAGTGAAAATCAAGATTTGGACCATGAAAAAATCAACAAAATTCCAAGAAAAGTGTGGAGTCTTTTTGGAAAATACCAACACTTCACAAGTAACAAGATGATCTACTATATATAATCACACACTCACTCACCTCCATAGCTATTGGCTGGAGTACGGCGTCACGTGTTAGCCTTCGCTCGCAAATTAATAGCCACCAGAGATATCATTAGAAAAAAATCGAGGTCCACAATTTAATAGCTAAGCAACTGGTGCCAAATTAATTGTCAGAATACATTCATTAAGTTTGTTTTTAATAGCATTTTATTCTTTAAAAAATATGGGAAAACTTTACGGCTGGAAAAGATGAAACTGCGAGTACTTTTCAGTAACATGTCGGTAATAAGAGCAACATAAAAAACTTTTGAAAACTTAAATTATTCATGTTATCTGCTGTGACCTCGAATGCCAATTGTCTTTCCGACCTACTCGTGGGTTGAATTTAAATTTAATTAAAACTTGCGCTAGCCTTGCTGCATGTCCAGCTTTTATTTGCTTTTTACGTATTTTACTGACCACTTTCGTTAATGGTCTTTGTTAATGTTTGATGTACACGGGATATTAGATTATTTAAAGTGGACGTCAGACCTAATATGTTACCGTATCGAGTATTCTGACAATTGATTCCTTCGGAGTTGCTGAATGTTTAATAATATGGAATGTGTATTAAGTTCTCTGGCCGATATCGACACTACGGCCAAACATTACATTATGAATGTTTGCTCAGCCTCAATGAAAAACAACGCGATGCTTTCAGAACCAACAGGAATTCTTATAATTTTTCAGAGTGAACTTTTAACGTCAAATACAAGTTTAATTTCAGTAAGTTTGAGTCCAGGACATTTGAAACATATGATAGCGGGATCGTCCCTGTCTGTGTTTAATACTTACGTCTATTAATATTTCTGAGTTCTTCAAGCTCGAGAGATTTAATTCACCCATAAGGGTTAAGCGCAGGTCAAGTGCGTATGCGGCCAGATCAGGCCAACCTGCCATAATATTTGACTCTAAAAACTGGAACTATTCTAGACCCGTGACGATACGCAACAAACGGTCACGGGCTTCCACTAGTTAACCATAAAATCTAATTTCTATATTTGTGCACATACATCTACATCTACATCTACATCTATATATATACTCTGCAATTCACAAAATTGTGGTGGCAGAGGGTGCTCAGCACCAAAGCTAATCTCTTTGTTGTGCATTCCAATCCCTAATGGTACGAGGGAAAAAAGAATTCATATAAGAATCATTGCGGCACCTTATTTCTCTAATCTTATCTATCCTGTCATTCCGGCTCAAATAGGTTGGTGGACGAAGTATTTCACTACACTCGTGAGTGAATGTGGGAGTACGCATGTTTACCAATAAGTTTAAACGAATCGTGCGTCGTCTATCTACCAGAGACTCCCAGCCTAGTCTACTAATCAGTTCTGTGACGCTTTCATAAGGACTGTAGCAAGCGGTCACGAATCGAGCGGCTCTTCTCTGCACTTTCTCTATACTTTCGATCAACCCCTTACGAAACGGATCCCAAATGGCACAACAATAGTCCAAATGTGGACGCACAAGAGATTTGTACGCTATCTCCTTTGTTTGTTCATTACAATTTTTCAATATTCGACCTATGAATCGCAGCCTAGAATTAGCTCTACCTACCAACGAATTAATGTGAAGTCCCATTTCATGTTCCTTTGTTCTGTTACTCCCAAATATTTCATAGAATCGCCTATATCAATAACTGTATTGTTTAACTCGTATTTCTGAACAATTTGATTCTTTTTGTTAGTTATGCTCATTGTCTTGCACTTTTTACAATTTAGCGTAAGTTGCCACTCAGCGCACCATGCCAAAATAATATCCAGATCACGCTGAATTTCTAAGCAATCGGCCAAATTCCTTACTTCCCTATAAATAACCGCATCATCAGCAAACAATCTAAAAAGGCTTAAGACGGTTAAGAATGCGAGTCCAGTATGTTTGACTTGTGGTAGTTATATTTCTGATAACAAAAACTTAATTTCATGTAGTATGAATGAAACTCTTTACTTGAATTTTTTTAAAAAAAATACATAAGTAGTCACTAAAATTTAAGTCTTCTTTTCTGCATTGTTTGTAATTTTCTGTGTATACTTATACAGGTCTTCACCTTTCATCTTCCACCAGATACCGACTTTCCCCTTTACTGGTTCTAAGATTTTCCTTAGAATTTTACTTTCTCCTCTGAGTGCTCAAGCTACAGTCTCTTTTTTTTTACTTATTGCTTTACGCCTCGTCGACCGCTAATGTCATTAGAGGCGGGATGGGACTGGGGACAAGGAACGGAAGGAATTCGGCCATGGCCTTTTTGAAGGAAGCATCCCGGCATTCGCCTGGAGTGATTTGTGGAAACCATGGAAAACCCAAATCTGGATGCCCGGACGGGGATTCGAACCCACGTCCTTCCGAATGCGAGGCCAGAACGTTAACCGTTCACCCGCCATTCTCGGTCCCAGTGTCTTATTCAATATTAGACATTTCACAAGCGAATTTAATAAGTGATATGGAAGCTTCTCAAATGAGAAAGATTATGTTGCAATTTTACTTCACAATTATTGGAGAAAAACATTCTAAATTGTATGTCATACTCTTCTACAGAATGCGAGCTTCTTCTGCCGTTTAACATGGCCCGTTATGAATTCTGGATTTAAACCAAAAATTACGAACGATAGCCGCCTCGCTGCTGATTAGTACAAACCATTATCTTGATAAATTTTATTCATTACTCATTAAATAATTCTTCTCTCATTTTTCAAACTTTGATAATTTATTTCATATTCAGTATTGAAATTCTCACAAGCATAACAAATCTTAATTCAACGACTTTCAAGTCAAACTTCTACTACTAAAACATTCATAACAAACACCAGTCCACGAAAAACAAAACAAATCAATGCAGTCACGCGATATTCATTGTATAACTCTTGGCATTACATGTTTGCCAACTTAAACATCCCACCATAGTATTTTTTACTATCACTTACACTAGTTATTTTACAATTAACTAACCCTATGGTTGTTATCTCACAATAACTATTGATTAATCAACAAACTTATCGTTATTACAATCGCAGAGCTACTTTTTACTAACCAACAGTGAAAATTCTACACTCTACTAGTTTCAGAGCGCCAAACATTGTTACCTTAAAAACAGTTAAAACTATCTCTACTAGTAATCAAATGGAAATAGCTTTGAAAGAAGCTTCAATCAGTTTCAAGAATTTTAATATTACTTTTTGAAATAATAATCAATTTCAAACCATCCAAAACTTCTATCCAAAAATGACATATTTATGTTCTTTATTCAAAATATTAGATACCAAAACTAATATAATTTATAAAGAAATCGTGTGAAACTACAGTAAGGAAAATTTTCTTTATTTTTATATTTATTTATTTAGATGCTGATAGAAGAAATATATGGAAAGAAGGTTATAAAACCTAACATGCTCTTTTTCCAACAATTAGACACAAAAGGTAGTAGTGTCAAGGACTTATTTGAGCTTTTGCTTCACACGAAATCCCAAGAGAATGCTTGAAAAAACTTTTCTTACATTCGTTTAACAGTTGACGCTGCGCAAAATGGAATGCCATCTATACTGGTTACGTTTGGCTTCATCTTTCGTTAATACACATCTCCTAATGTTGTCAGGGAGTTGCACAGTGGTGAAAAGGAAAGTTGTGTTCCGGCCTCTTCACGCGACACTAAGTTGCGATACGCCGTACAAACAGCTGATGTAAAAGTAAACAGCGAACAGTTACTAACTTTTGGACAAAGGCCCCAGTATGAGAATGGAAACAAAACCAACAACAACAGAAAGTTGCAGCCGTATACAGCGACGCCATTAGCTGACGACGTCAGAGGTTTTTGTGCCCTTTAAGTAGCAACTGCTGGCTGCCCTCCAGCCTTCTGTTGCCAGCCACCAAAAACACTGTGCGCAGACGCAAACACTGTGCGCAGACGCAAACAGTGCGCTAAAACCATCACAACACCGTCCATCTGGCTCAAACAACACACTATATACATCTCCGCATTCTAGTGAGTGCTGGAAATGTATAACATAATAACAATCTTAGTTTATAGCTGTGTTTTAAACTCATTTTTTTTATCTGCTTAACGTCTCTCTAACAGCGAGGTCTTTGGGGGCATCCACAAATTACGTGAGGTGTTTTCCGGATTTTGGACCTCCCCCCTCCCCCCTGGTGAGATCGTGAGATCTGGCCGCACCTCCTCCCTCCCTTCTGGTGAGATCTGGTCCCCAAATTTTTCGCAAAATCTCACGTGAGATTTCCATAGACCCCCCCCTCCCCCCGGTGAGATTTGGTGAGATTTCGCCGGACCCCTCCACCCTATTTCACCTCACGTAATTAATTGATGTCCCCTTTAGAGACGGGAAAGGATGGGGGGCAAGGAATGGGAAGGAATTCGTCCATGGCCTTTTGAAGGAAGCATCCCGGCATTTGCCTGCAGTGATTTGGGAAACCATGGAAAACCCAAATCTGGATGAACGGACGGGGATTCGAACCGCCGTCCTCCCAAATGCGAGGCCAGAACGCTAGCCGTTACACCACCACCCTCGGTTTTTAATTCATGTAACTTTCTATTACTCGTATTTTGTGGAAGGGTGTCTAAGTGATTTGCTCGTGTTATACATAATTTAATTTTGTTATTGGCCATGGTACACAGTTGTTGGATAAATGATCTTGAATTAAACGCCGCATTTTCGCAACTGTTTTTATTTATGTTTTTTCACCAGACGCGTTTCGCCCTTTTGGACTGTGAACACGCTTTTGCAGTGATTACATCAAACTGGTTTCCAGTATTTATGGTGGTGTGTTTTGTTTATATGTACGGATATACCAACCTAGTACCGTTGTGCATTGCTGTGGAATCTATGTACGATGTATATAGACTATATATATATATATATATATGTGTGTGTGTGTGTGTTTGTATGATTACGATAACTATTACTTGCGATTTTTGTGTGATTTCGTTGGGTTTCATGTGTTCTGGTTCTTTCTATAGTTTTGTATAGTATTTTGTTTGTTAAGTTTGCAAATTCACTGAGCACTGTATTCCGCTGTGCAATGGCTTTGCGAGTTTTATAACTTACTTGAACTGTTAGTAATTGTTTCGTGGAGTTGTTAATTTTTAGAATTCTCACATCTGTTTGTATAGTAATGGGTGGATAGTTATGATATAATAAATGCTGCGCAAATATCGAATGGTTTGTGCTTGTTATTGCTCTGAGGTGTTCTTTGTGTCTAGTGCTGAAGTTTGTAGATATCTGGCCTATATCTACTGCTTGGCACTGTTGAAAACAGTTGTAAAAAGACGGTGCTTGATTAAAAATATAATTTAATTTAATTGCAGTGTAGTGCATTCCCCAGTGAAAATTTTCCTGTACAAATATTTTCCCATTCTTTTTTATATTAAAATAACTGATACCCGCGACTTCGTACGCGTGGATTAAGAATTTCATACCAGAATTGAATATAGAAAGTTGTTGGTAGCGAAGGATTGGTCCTAAACAACACCGAGTTGGCATAATATGACCGGAAAGCAATCACTATGTCATTCTACCATCGAACCTGTCTCCTGAAGAGAATCAATTTCCACCATATTTAAAAACAGAAAAACAAACTAAGGTGAGGAGATGTGTGTGTGTGTGTGTGGGGGGGGGGGGGGTGTTAACTAAGAACAGCTTTATTTAACTTGGTCTTTTCTTCTTTCTTCAGCATGATCATTCGATTCTTGGGTTCTAATAACTTTAGCTGCTCGTGCTCTATCAGAGCTACAACTTAGGCCAGTTTACGCCAGCAAGGCATATCAAAAAACAAGGCAAAATAAACTGGTGCCAGAAACATTTAAGCAAACACAAAGTAATAGGACAGAGAAAATCAACATCTATACTAAATAATAAGTTTTTTCTCTAAACGAAATTAATTAACAAATTATACACTAACATAATGCGTCAAAAGCATAGCTTGAGCAAGCGACGTAAGATTACAGACTAACACACACAACTGTTAATCATACCGAAAAAAAATGTCCTGTGCCCTCCCAACAGATTTTCTTGTCAAATTCCGTCAATATCGGTATAGGCATTTAGTCGTAAAAACGTAACAAAAGACAGAGACTTTCATCCGCATTTATAGTATTATTACTGCAGATCACACACACACTGACTGAGAATCACAACTGAGGAATCAATATAACGTAAAAAAGTGTACACCTACAGCATTGCAAGACTAACTACGATTTCCCTCGCATTGCATCCCTAACTTTGCGATAAGTACAGTTTAATACTCAATTCCAATAACCCATAGCCCAGGCGTGAATCTTACGATCAAAAACAATTATTAAAAATCTTTGCCTCCACGGAGATTTGAACCGGAGACCACGACCCAAACACCAGTAAGCAAGCCCTTTAACCACTGAGCTCCCTGACCGCTACACGGAAAAACAGTACAGAGACCTCCACATCCAACGCGTCTGTCTATCGCCGTTCAGTAATTTTTCGAAATTATAAGACAATATATATTATTTATACAGGTAATTTTCCAAAAAAATGTATACAGTATTTTTCTCCTTGTTTCAAAGGATAAATGTGCAACGTTTCATCGAGATCAGATGAAAACTGTGGATTTGTATGAAGAACAAACAAACAAACAAACATTCATCTTAAATCATATCCCACCTTTTGGTCATGGTAATGTTTTGCCTTTCCCGCACTACTCCTAATTCTTGTACCAATATCCTCCCTTTTTCTGGATGTACGTTATGTTGGTCTGAATCAGCTGAAAAAGCGAAGAAAACAGTGTTAATCGTTATCGTGTATTCTGTACGCAGCACAAATCGTGGGAATACCAGACAGAAGTAAACAACCACTGCACCTGCTTAGCAGCTCCTTAACCGGTAATGGAGCTTTGTCTTTGAGCCACCAATAACACATTCCTCGTTACTAACTGTTTAATGCCATCTCGTTAGCAGACGAATAGCACTTTATGTGCGAAAGCAGTTGCTTTATTTTAATCTCATCCTGGAACTGCGCTCTTAATTCTATTTTACTCGCTGATTACCGTGCAAAAATATTAGTGTCTTAATTAACAACTCCTTAACTGCGGCCTTATAATTTTATTTACCACTGTGGCTCCTGCACTGTGGGTTTTTCTCTCCCTCCCCTCCTCGTCCTCACTCTAAAGACGTTAAGGTCGGGTCACCGCTCAGGATAATTCTCTTAAAGCGACCGCCAGAGGCGCTGCGAGTTTTAATATTCCTCGAACACCCTCCATGAAGTTCAACCCACTTCTTCACGTTTCTTACTCACGTTAAAACTGGGGAAGCTTTTTCCTTCCTTACTTCCACATCTAACTTTCAAATTCTTTATTTTACAAAAAAGTATCTCCATTTCTGTAGTTTACTTTCATACAGTTTGTTATTAAATTACGCTAAATTTTGGTATCTTTCTTTATTTTCAGACGGGTGGTATTATTTATGGACATGAAGATTTTAGACAGATTTTCGTAAATGTCCACAGAAAGACGAAAATTCACCAAGGTATATGACGAAAACAAGATTACAGTAATGAAAAATTATAATATTATGTACGGAAAAAAACGCAAAATAACATATTAAACATTTACGAACTAATGATTCCTCATTTAAAATTATAAATAGTTCTCTGATCGACCTTACCCAGCCTAAAAACATTTCATTCTTGTAAAACTTTGGTAAAGTAGCAAAAAATGACAAATCTTACTTTATAATGTCCATCACGTATATACTCGTATAATACTCCATGACAAAAACTCTTCGAATGACTGATTTCTCATAGTGTAACATTAGAAATCCACAAATCAAACAGCTGAATGTTTCTGGGAACCCATTTTTCATCTCTAGCAAGACTTGTTAGTAAACTAATGCAGCCTTGAAGGCGCCGGAATAGGATTCCATCTGTTCTCCAAGACCTTCCATATCTTTCTCCTGTGTACACAATCATGTGCTTTCTCAATATATACAAATACCAACAGTAGATTCTTAACATACTCATAATGTTTTTCCTGCAGCTGTCTCATAGCAAATATCAAGTCTACCGTCGATCTCCCTGATCTGAAGCCTAATTGCTCTTCCCTTAGCCCTTTTTCCACCCTGCCACGTATCCTTTTTTCAATGATCTTCTCATACACTTTGGCATATTGGAATATTAGCGTAATCCCTTCCTGCTCCCTTTTTTTAATATAGGTTATATTTTAATTCTTTTTTTCCAGTCTTCAGGAGTTGCTCCCAGATTCCATACCTTTCTCATCACACGGTATGGCCACTACTTTCCTACTACGCCTGCTGCCCTTATCATTTCCACGCTCACTTGATCGATGCGTGGTGCCTTTCCAACCTTCATCTTACCCAGAGCCGTTTTCACTTCTTCCCAAGTTAAATTCTTCTCTTTCTCTCCTACATGGCTGTTATTTTTCTGTTTCTCTTTAAGAACTGTATCATCCTGTGACCAATCTGGGATCAGTAAGGCTTCAAAATTCTCCTTCCACATCCTCTTTAGACTTTCTGAGCTTTTTATTTGCTTCCCATCTTTATACATCATCTATCCTCTCCTACCTCTTCCATTTTAACATTCCGTATAGTATTTTCTTATTTCTTTTGCTATATTCTTCCATCATGTTGGTCCATTTCTCCAGCCACTTCCTCCATTCTTCCACATTAGCGGCTCAAACTATGAAAATTAAAATAATCGCTCAAATTTCCGTTTTATTTTTTAAATATTTTCGTTCTCTGTCACCTACCGATTTTATACAAATCCACAACTACATGTGACTACCCAGTTACGTTTTTATGAAACGTTCCAATTACGTTAATGCTGCAGAAGTAAACCTCTATAGAACAACATAAAATTTCGTCTGTAGGCTATTCTATTCACCTTTTGAATACACAATTCAACATACATAGTTTACTCTTCTCTCAGATATAGACGAATTATAAATCCATCAATTATTACCATTTTAATGCTATAACTCTTCAGAATTATCTTTTCTTCTTGTTCAACACGTGTCTATTAATAATCAAATAGAAACAATACATAACCTTTCACTCTTCTCGCTGACCAAAGGTATTCTTTCTCTTTTTTCTTAGACCACATTCACGCAGCTACTAAACTATCAATGAAGTAAATACTTATGTTTGTACTTCATAACAATAAAAAACAAGCATTACTTTTGCGTAGGCATAAAACATACACGCATAAGTACATAAACTTCACGATTCATCCCTTACATACGAGTGCGTCAGAAGGAAAAGAAAATCCCTTCTTTATCTCGTACAAGAGAACTGTTTAATGGTCCGTGATGATAGCTAAGTGACACTCCTTAACTTTGTGGACCAATTATGGTTTTCCCTGCTTGGTTACAAGTTTGTTTTTTCACTTGTTACGTACCTGCATGGAAACTTGACTCCTCAAGTGTTCTGCTGAAGCCACTCAAAAACAAAATTGATTCACGTGGAATGAACGTGCCTCTGCAGGTTAGCCCGTTCTATGCTTTCATCTCAGAACAGTCGAGAACACTTGTGACTACCCGGAACAAAACCTGTCTTTCTGCTGCGGTCTGCCCCAATCTGATAGGTTTTATAAAACCACACCAGAATGACGCTAGAGTTTCAGTCGGCCAACTTCCCAACAAAGCGGTTTCAATATCACAGTATGCACGAAATTAATTATTAGTCATCACTTGACTGTTCTAAAATTACATACGCAAAATGTGATATATGTAGCTTAAGTAAGGTAGGAAGTTGGGGCATTGTTACATTACAAAAGTTAACTGTTAGAACAAAAACCTGGGGATATGCGACAAGCTACGGGAAACGACAGGTTTCGTTGCACTGTAGTGCATACTTGTTAGCTTCGATTGAAAACCAACAATTATCATTAACTAAGAGTACTGTCAGTAAAGGATTGGTTACAAAATTAAATATTGTTTACATTGTTGAGGATCTCTCATTAGAAACCTAGAATGTAGTGCCTTTAATGTTGGACATGCATTGGATAAACCGCTAAAAGAATAGGTTTTGTAACCACAGACCACACAAAATTTGTAGAGGGCAAATGTAGGTGGGTGCAGGATAGGGGGAAGATAGCTGTGTAGGGAAATTGCCACCGGAGCCTGTGCTCCATTGCAATTAAATTAAATTAAATTAAATTAAAAAAAATTAAAATGAATATGTGTATTACATCACTTTATGTTTTTCTTAAAAATTTCTTGAATCTTATTATCCTAAAATATTTCAACTGAGAAGAGGAAATGTACTGGATTGATGGGAAGGCCGTTAGCGTCTAATAATGTAAATAGTCAGCTGTCTGTTTGCCCTGTTTGATAATCCAAGTGGTCTTTAAATTTGGCTTTACAGGATTTTTATATCCAACCTGTACGTTTTCACAGCCATAAATTTTTAAAACACCCCGGCATTGACAGACCCTTATGCATTATATATACTACCAATAAATTTCGGTTCTACCTCAAGCGAAAAATTTAACTCATCGCAAGGAAATGCTATGAACCTGAGGACGTATCCAGTTTGTATTCAGAACCAGTGTCGCCAAGTCCTCACGTGATCAGTATTCTGACCAGTTTGTTTTCTTCATGATAGTACACGGCGTACAGTCAACTTGCTTCGGACAACAGACTCTAAAAAATAAACGATCGGCTGAGTTCGCGTACATGAATATTTCATGTGTAGCGTGTGGCGGCGCTCCCAGGGGTTAGGTTCAGGAGGACGCTTCTAGCGATTCGACGAAGAGTTAATCAGTGTTAGTTTAAATGCGAGAAGAGAGAAAGCTGTCGATAATACTAAGTAATGTAAAATTTACTCACATGGGACACTCCAAGAGACACTATTCTTAAATGTGTAATTCAGGATTCTAAATTATATAAAACAATGTTCAAATTTCCTAATTTATTAGACAGATTTATGAGAGAAGGTATGAGACAAGTTATGGAATTTGGTTTTATAAATTCTGATATATGTTTGCTCGAATATGGTTGCGTCAAGTGGAACCCACATTTTTGGTATCAAAAACAGTAGTTTGAAGAGGTGCAAATGTCTGTGGATATTTCAGGAGACCACAATTAGTAACTAATATGATAAAGACTGGACTTCGATTCATTGGATGGCGGGAGGAGGGGAATGTGTAAGGCATATGTTGGCTACGAGGGTTAGAGAGATATTTCAGTAACATATAACAATAGTGCATAGAAGGGAAAATATAGCCACGACTACATGCTGCCACTAAATTCCAGACATTAGGGAGTGGGAAAATTTTCTTTTGTAGGTAAGAAATTCGGGGGACTGGAATAAATTATCAAGGGAAGTGATGAATAACTTACCATAAACGCTGAAAGAATTTAAAATCAAAATTCGAAAAGGGTAAAAGTAGATTGGTGTGGGATATTTACTCTTAAACAATTTATGATAACAAAAATAATAATAAGAAGAATGGGTTAAATGGGTGACTAGGAAAATTGTTAATCAAGCAAAAAAAATTAACATTTTGTTAGTAATGGACCAAGAAAGAATTTTCTGGGACAGACTCATAGAGATGGCTGGCCATATTTTAAGACCTAGAGAAATAACTGATTTATTAGCCGAGGGAACAGTCGAAGATAAAAATATTTGAATAAAAAAAGATAACAAAAGTTATAACCGGTAATTTAAGATCATCCGATTATCTCAACCTCGGAAGTGATAGTGTATGTACTTATCTAATCAGTGGAAAAACTGTGGACAGAAAAAAGGTATTTAGTTTTTGTCCCCAAAGATCAACTTCACATTTTTATATGTAAACAGAGACTTTCCCGGCGTATTGATTCAATGAAAGCTTCACGGGTGCCCAGCCGGATGGAGTCAAAAAATGACGACGTTTCAACAACCTGCTCTGTTGTCCTTTATCAGGTCCATTAAGATAATTCCTTCTCGAAATCTGTTGGTGATTTCGAGAAGGAATTATCTTAATAGACCTGATGAAGACAACCGAGCAGGTTGTTGAAACGTCGTCATTCTTTGACTCCATCCGGCTGGACACCCGTGAAGTTTTCATTGAACTTCACATTTTGTTTCTATTTGTCTAGACAATACTCACAAAACCAGATTCTACATTTTCAGCGAAGCCTACTTTCCATTTGTAATAAGCCCTCCCTCCGCCATTCTTAATTGTAATCCAATCACTCCAACAAGTTTAAAAATTAAGGGAACGGACAAACTCAGATCGACAGTCGAACCACGTAGTTTACTGGTGCATCTTACAAAAATAAAAAATACGATGGGGGGACACACTTACTTTTAGGAACATATGTACTTCATTAATTTGTAAAGAGCATGAAACAACGGAGCAGAAGATATATCGGAATATGTGAAATAAAAGATTGAATTTCGGTATTTGGAGATAACGAATAGAAAGAAATACAATTATATTTTAAAAAATAACATATCTAAGAAATTTTACCTTTACTGTTAATCAAAACAGGATGGTATGAAGAGTGATTATTACAGAATGAAATGATACTAGATGATAGCATATTACCCTATACCATGCCCTAAATAACACCTCATGGCAGCTAATCTCTGTTTTCAAATGAATTTTAACATCGGCTTGAAGTTCTTTTAGCTCCCTTGCCTTTTATAGCGTTAAATCCTCGAGATACAACCCCCCCCCCCTCCCCCACCCCCCGGTTTATATCACACTAAGGATGTGTTGAATACATGAACTATTATCACCACGAATTTCAATGCCCCTATGAAACTGTATTGTATAACAATAATATCGAATTACTATTTCGTTTGCTGTAAGACCACTGACGATACTGAGCACAATTGATGAAGTATGTTACACAGCAACAAATTATTATTACAGTTTTCTGAGGGTAATTATGATAAGTATCCTATGATTTATTGATATCATAAGGTATATATTGAACAAATTTTGTAGTTTATGTCTTGTATTGAAGGTCCTAGTCATCCGAAGATACTATTGGAACTACGAAAGAGGTAACATTATATCAGATCTGTAGAAAACTAAATTTTTCCATTAAACTGGAGGTTGAATAGATAATTGGAAGGAAAAAATAGCAATGACATTTTTAGTTTCCTTTAAATAAAAATTAATGTATAAAATCATGTTAACACTTAGATCCATTTCTTAATATAATTTGACCATGGCCTTTTAAAGCAACTAAACCAATATTTTCCTGAAGTAATTTCAGGAAACCATGGAAATTCAAAATCTGAATCCTGCGACCCGACATTTTTCCTCAATAAAGACCCGTCCACAAGACGCTATAAATTATTGCTCATAGTGAACAATGCACTGTAATTAAAAAATAGCGGTATACAAATTATTAGTTTTTAGATGTTTCTCTACACATATATATAATTTCATTGAGCTATTATTAAAAAGAAATGAGCTAACTGTTGGTGATTATAGCGTCTTGAAGTTATATTTTGGTTGCTATTTTATATACCATTTTTTAACTCGTAGAGTTCTGTTAGGCACTAAGCACTTGTTTTCTTGCAACTGTATCATTTCGATTATGCCAGAACATACGTGTTACAGCGTGCGACATTTAACGCAGTTTAAATGTAACCTCTGCTGTTTGCGGACAACTATAAATTACCTGCGTACGTTAAAGTACTTCGCAGAGTCAGTCCTTAATTTAATGAACTTAGTTGCACAGAATTAAATTTTAATATTTTATAAAGCGTTTCCTACGTACTCCGTAGCTCTGCACACTGCTGCAGCACTGAGTGAATTGCTTCATTATACTCAAACTTAGAATTCTTAGTTACTTCCTGCAGGTACAACATGTGGAAAGTAAGGCGAACGTGAAGTGTAAAATTTCAGGGTTTTTTTTTATCCTGAAAGATCTACATATTTTGAGGTAACCTCAGCCATAGGCGAGTGCATAACGTATCTGTCTACTTTGAGGTTTTTGTGTGTCTGTATGTTTTTATGTGTCTGCGTATTTGTGTATTTATGTTTGTGTATTTTGTGTGTGTGTATTTTTGTGTGTGTATATTTGTTTGTTTGTTTGTGTGTGTGTGTAAGAGAGAGAGTACTGTGTGTGTCTGATTTGTGTAGTGGATGTGTATTTTTTGTGATTGTATGTGTGTGCCTTCGAAACTGTCCCCAGCTCCACTCAGACTCTTTTGAGATACCGTATAGCTTCTCCCCCCATCTTGGAAATAAATCGGCTGGAATAATGTTACGGACGACATCACCTTCCACTTGTAGCTATAGGCCAGGAAATATTGTACGGACTTCTATCCACTCCAATCGCGTGCTTGGTCATCTACTTCGGAGCGGTGAGGTTAAAGTTTTCTTTTTTAAACAAAACAAAAATTAGGATTTACTCGTCTTTCAACTTTGCTTCTAGAAAAGCAGAAGAAATGGTTAATATTGTAACTTTATAAGTGAAAGTTTCATCTGAGTATATAATTTAAATCAGTGTTTATTCGCAGCTACTCGAAACAGATTGTTTATAGGAATACGTGCTTACTAAGTACTTTGAATTGAAATATGAAACGTACCTTTTAGAATAAAACATGTATACGCTTTAATATACTGAGATAAACATTAGTCAGGACATGCCTACAAAAAGTTTGAACGTTAATGCCTCACACACCTAGGTCTTATTCAAATTAAACTGATCGTGTTCAGAGCAATGAGTTCTTTAAAAAATGATTGATTTCTCCATAGAAAGTGCTTCAGATTGTGAGGTAAAATCCATACTACTGATGAATAAATAATATGTTGATATACGAGATGGATGGCTACAGCATAAGATTATAGCCTGTAATCTATAGTGTAAAATCATGGATATCACTGTCCTTATAAAAGAAGAATTGTATTGGTTGTTATAGCGTAAAGAAAGTTTATTCTGAAGACTGAAGTATGATTTAATTTAGTGCCTACAGAAAAGGAAAAGAATTTGTAAATGGTTCATGCAGAATTTGAAATAAATAGTTAAAAAGAGATATTTGATGTGCACGTCAGGCAAACGACAAATTGTGTGTGAATGCAGATCTGTTGTTAGTGTCTGTAATAGGCAATTATTTTTTATATTTTTCGAAAGGTTAATCCGACAGATGTGTTATCCATTCCGAAGAGGAAACATACTTAAGTGATGCGCATTCGAGCCAAGACGTGGGGAGGATGAAAAGTGATGGCAGCATTACCGGTCGTTTATATCTTGGAGGTTGCAGTAACCACGAGCCATGTTTCACCCAAATCGTCCGTTTCGGTCGACGCATTGGTGTGGTCTGCAGCTGTAAATCTGTTTGATGAAGTGTGCCTAATATAAAATTCGCCTGCATCAGCAGAGGCAGTGGTAAACATTTCTGGAGAGCCGTAATGGCCCTCCTAAAAGGCGACAAGACGGACGGCCCAGCGCGGAGTGTCTGCGCGGGGTTACCTACTCGCTATTACGAGGGTTGCGAATCTTCCACAGTGGCTACAAGAGATGTGGTCTCCCTAAGTGACAAAACTTAGTTCTCGCTGAATCGAGCCTGCGAATCGACTGCTCGCAAGAAATGAAATGAATTTATTTGAAGCCGTGAATTGCTATCATCCTTCGTCTAAAAACAGTACTCGAAACAAGTACCGAAATATTATTTGCGAATAATAAACACCGCTCTAACACAGGATTAACCAGGCTGTTTAACGCTCGGCCTTGTATTTTTTAGTGTCGTTTCAAGATTTTAGATTTCAGCGTTTTTACGAAATCACTGCAAGTGAATGACAATGTAACTTCATCATGTCGGATTTCCTTCCATTTTTTTTTCTAAGACTTTAATACCATTGTCATTTAATCACTTCGTGATTAATAAGCCCCCAATCCTACAGTAAACAGAAATTGGTGGGTGTGTCAGCTTGTACGCGTGTAAGAGGTGAAACTCTGGTGTATTTTCCGTATTTATTTCATTTTTTCTTTTTCTTTTCGTTTCAGCCATCTATGGACTACGACTACGCAACATCATTTCCTCTTCTGAGTTTCACCGAGCGTGGTGGTGTAACGGATAGCGTTCTGGCCTCGCATTCGGGAGGACGGCGGTTCGAATCCCCATCCGGGCATCCAGATTTGGGTTTTCCATGGTTTCCCCAAATCACTCCAGGTGAATGCCGGGATGCTTCCTTCAAAAAGGCCATGGCCGAATTCCTTCCCATTCCTTGCCCCCATCCTTTCCCGTCTCTAAAGACCACGTTGTTAAAAAGGGACGTTAAACCGTTACAAAAAAAAAAAAAAAAAAAAAAAAAAAAAATCTGAGTTTCTTTCCTCCGTCGCCAGTACTCTTTCATTCTCTGGCTCACTCTTGCTTTTTCTTCCTCTGAAAATTCCCTCCTTTTCCTGATTGGTTTTTCTTCAGTCAGGGCCTTTACCTCTGCAATTTTTTCTCTGAATAATTCCCTGTCTTGGATGTCTTCCAAGCTGATCCCACATCTTTTCAGATCCTGATGGACCTCCTTCACCCAAGGAACTTAAGTCTTCCGTTATTATCATTTTCTGTCTAATTTTTTTATGTTTCTTTCGCACTGCAGTGGGTGACCGAAACTATGTTAATTGCACTTCAAAGATAAATAGGAACTTTATCCAAGTTAATGTCGTCAGGAAATGAAAATTAATAAAAAGTTAAAGTACACTGCGCTAGATTATAGAGCCTTAGACTGTATTTGTGTTTAGAGCTTTCATATCGGAGAACAGTTTGGACAAAATTATTGATAACCTTTCTCACAGTCAGTTTTTGTTAGTAATATGCTTATATTCCAGAAAAATATTCCATTAACAGAAATTTTAAACGTTCACTCTTATCTTTGGTTGAATTCTTTAAACTTATTAGCTGGTAATCTCCGTCAACGCGATTTAAAGCGATTTGGTTTTTTAAAAAAAAAATACAGTTGACACGTACGTACGCATCATGGCTGATCACCTGCATCCACTCATTCCCATTGTGCATTCCGACGGACTTGGACAATTCCAGCAGGACAATGCGACATCCCACACGTCCAGAATTGCTGTGGCTCCAGGAACACTCTTCTGAGTTTAAAACACCTCTGCTGGCCACCAAACTCCCCAGACGTGAACATTATTGAGCATATCTGGGATGCCTTGCAACGTGCCATTCAGAAGAGATCTCCACCCCCTCGTACTCTTAAGGATTTTTTGACAGCCCTGCAGGATGCATGGTGTCAATTACCTCCAGCACTACTTCAGACCTTAGTCGAGTCCATGCCACGTCGTGTTGCGGCACTTCCGCGTGCTCGCGGGGGCCCTATATGACATTAGGCAGGTATACCAGTTTCTATGGCTCTTGTATCAAAATACCGTTAACTGCACGTGCTAGGTTTTTTTTTTTTTTGTATTTTTTTTTTTTAACTGCTTAACGTCTCTTAACAGCGAGGTCTTTAGAGACGGGAAAGGATGGGGGACAAGGAATGGGAAGGAATTCGGCCATGGCCTATTGAAGGAAACATCCCGGCATTTGCCTGGAGTGATTTGGGAAACTATGGAAAACCCAAATCTGGATGCCCGGACGGGGATTCGAACCGCTGTCCTCCCGAATGCGAGGCTAGGCATGCTAGTAAATGTTTCCCTGCTGCACCAAACGAAGTTTCACTATCTAACTGATTAACAACCAAATCTTTTTCTGTATCATCCCAAAACTCAACTATACCGTTGAGGGCCGTGGCAAAATCATCGCATTGGGCCCCCCTCAGTGCCGCATCTGTAAGGGGGGGGGGGAGGAAAGGGGAAAACCGGAACACATATTTTATGGTTGAACTTTGCCTCCGGCTGGGGTCCCGTGGCATTTTGTCCGTCCTGCCACCCTATTGTCACGCCACTGGTACTGTCGATGTTGATGATTAGCTCTTTTACCCCTCGTTTGATGGCTGCACTGGTGAAAGTTACTCCTTCATGGCAGCTTCGTTGGGAAATTTTAAAGGACAGATATTTAAAAGCTCAATATTCTCAGTTCTATCGTAAGACATTTTAACTTTTTTATCCACAGTTTCAACCAAAACAACTGAACCAAAACCAAAAAATCTAAAGCATCATTGTCATTAGTACAAGAAGGCGTTAATTGTACCAGCGTCTTATCTACTTAATTAACTTCCTAAAACTATAGAACACTTTGTACATAATAAAGATGTAATTTTTTTAAAAAATGTACTAAGATTATCTTGTTCCTACCATTGCAACCATGAATTCGTACGAAATAATCAATTGTATTTAACATGCCTTATATAATATTCATTTGTGAATCGTAATGTTTATTTTTGTGTTTTTTTTGTAACTTATAATCCTTGTCAACTGTAATTATTGTTCATCTTACATATAGATACATATGTATCAGAAATCCTCCCTTAGCAGGGATCTATGTAATAAGAGTTATAAATAAAGTTACGACAACTTGGAGTACTTGTGGTCTGCGATATAATACGCCAGAACGCTTGCATTGTTCAGCTTTCATATTAAACTTTGAGTCCCGTTAATCCCCTAGTATTACTGTATAAGTCGAAACTTACTTATGCATAGAAAAGGCTTTAATTGTTACCTATAATTATCATCGCTACGTGATTTTTTTTAGTTAAGGACAGCTTCAACGATGTTGTTACTGCCAACATTTTGGCACTCAAGCTGGGTAGTGTAATCTGACATCAGTAGGGAGACAACCTGAAACAGCCCTGATGATGGACCCAGGTTGGGTGTCGAAACGTTGGCTGTAACAACATTGCTGAATCAGCGCTAAACCCACAAAAATAAGTAATATTTTAACAAAATCTATATTTAACGTGCAATCTGAGCCTCGCGATCATCATCAACTTACATGTGAAACACCACCAGACACAGCAGTCGAATCTGTCTGTACTGAAGTGATCTCGTCTGACATGCTGAGGGAGTCTGGTGGGGCGCAACATGAGGGATGTCGGGGGGGGGGGGGGGGGGGGGGGGGATCACCAGAGACCTCTGGCGACAGAGCGCGGCGGCAAAACGAGGAAAAGGAATTGCTTCCACTCGAGTCACTTGATGGAGTTAATAAAAAAGGAGATTCAGCCGAAAAGAGGAGTAATTGAAGAAGGAACGACTGGAGCATGACAAGGCTACTGGCAGTATCAGCTGACTCGGGGAAATACAAGAGAAGCAGAGACGTCTGTCGGTAGACACGGCCAACAGGATGCCAGTCCCGGTAGTGTAAGGACTAGAGTGTTGGCTCAACGTACCGGTTCATAGGCCATGGATGATTTTAATGACCTGCTGTGTTAGTATATGTGTCGTTCATACAGTGCATTACATTAACACAGGAAATGCATATATTTGTTGTGGAAGCATAAAACAGCGATATAGTTGGACTAAACTGCCATTTGGTGTTAAAAAAAGAAACTTGTTTAAACAACTCAGAAGTTTAGGAGGTATCGCGATATCCTTCGTGGTAGATTAGATTACTGTTTGTAATCGTAGGCTTCCGCGGCCAGAGTCAGTTGACTCTTGGCTGTGCGAGTGGCGCCGCGTCATGATTTGTGTAGCCGACGTTTCGACCATCCTTCTGAGGTCTTCTTCCAGGGCAGAACTGCTACAAAAATCAAGTGACACATTTTCCCATGGTATAAATATAGTGGCTCAGTGGGCCAGATAGCACATGCAAATGTAGCTCTAGATCTTTTTTTTTTTAAATGGCATTCGGCTACATAGGTCATACAGCCAGCTCAATGTGATTTTAATTACTCTTCCAGTGTATTGTTGCAACTAAGTATGGACACGATATTCACACAGACACGGCACTCAAACACCCATTGCCCTCGGCTGGACTCGAACCGGCGACCTTCGGCACGCAGAGCTAGTACTCTAGTACCCCTTCGCTACCGAGGCCGGCTAGTTCCAGCTTACACGGCAGAATTACCACGCGAAATTACATGGACATAACTAGGCGGATAACTAAAACTCCATATCTTAATCGGACAATGGTAGGAAAAGGTTTCAAAATCCTGCACTTGTTGGAGAGAGTGATGAAGGGATACACGAGAGAAGTAAAGGAATTGGGTTACAAAACTTTGGTCAGACCATTGCTCGAATAAGGTAGTTTAGTATGGGACCCACATTTTGAATATCAAATACAGGAGTTGGAGAGGGTGCAAAAAATCGCTGCTAGATTTGTTTCTGGAAATTATCGCAGAATGCAATCAGTGACAGATATGGTTAAGTAGCTGGAATGGGATTCATTGCAAGACAGGAGGAGGGTCATGGGAGTGTACACGGCGTATACTGGCGATGAGGCATTGAAAGATATTGCAGTATGTATGAAAATTAGTTCATGGAAGGGAAAACCTGACCATGACCACAAGCTGGCACTCGATTTCAGCCACAAGGGTGTGGGAAGATTTTCTTCTTTAGGTAAGGGTGTCAGGGATTGGAATGAGTTACCAAGGGAAATGATGAATAACTTACCGAAAACGTTAAAAGAATTTAAAGTTAAAATTTGTAGAGGGCAAATGTAGGTGGGTGCAAGATAGGGTGAAATTGGGTGTGGAGGGAAATTGCCACCGGAGCCTGTGCTCCATTATAATTAAAATTAAATTTATCCTTCGCCGTTTTCTAGGCCTCTGGTACGAAGCGCAGTGTTATTATCATACACTTAGAGCGTTACTTTCAACATGAATCGCAATATATGGTGTAATGATTTAAAATGGATATGTGTTGAAATACTCGAAAACAAGAACATTTTTTCGCAATTCCTGCCTTTCTTTTAGAGGAATCAATCAATGTCCGTTGTAACGAGTTTTTAATCAATACTATCAATATTTTAAGGTTTAAGAAAGTAAAAGGTGGTGAAGACACCTGGCTGTGGCTCGGAAGGTCCCCGGTTCGAATACTGGTCTCGGCAAAAAAAAAAAAATTACGTTCTCTTCATCTGATTGTCAACTCTGGGAAATCTTTGCTTTGTTCATGTGACGTACACTAGGACACTTTGTTGTTAAGATCACACGTGGTACGGAATAATTACTGTGGTAGGATAGGGTAGCCGCTCCAACAAGAGCATGCGCGGCAAAACAAGAACCCTGACACTCGGAGGAAGATCCCTTCGGGAAATCTCGGCCAATGGTGCCACACGCATTTACTTTTTCTCATTAACATGAGTTAAGTAGTAAAAACAACTAAAGAATTTACAAAAAATGAGAAAATTCTGTTGACTGACGACTAAAATTGCCTTCATGTAGGGTCCGCCATTTTAGAATTTCATTATTTATACGAGATGTTAATTCGTGAGAAAAAGATCAAATTCTGGCATCTGAAAATAATGTATACTACTCAGATGTAAAATGTACTTGCGATCATAAAAAGAAACAGCTACATGAGGCCAATGATTCTTCTACTCCTTTCCTCGATGTGATTGATGTCTTGTATCACCCAGACTAGGTACTCCAGAGCTGAATTGTGAAATTTTATGATTGACATGAGGGTAAAGGCGAGCAATTACATATCTAAATATTTCTTTATTTCATGGTTTAAACCGAGGCGCTACTAGACGGGAAAAAAATCAAACTTATAAGAGAGCGTGCATAAACCACGTAGCTGCATTTTGGCCTCCTGTGAACCCCCCCCCCTCCCCCCCCACGTAGCCCTGCCTGGCTTTTGCCTCTACCGTACCCCCCCCCCCCCTCCACGTAGCACGTAACTTCTTTCCCTGTTTGATTCCAGAAACATTTTGTACCGTTTTCTCTTGTCAGATGATTGTAAATTACATACGGAGATAATTAACTGAGGGAAATAAATATTCACATGCTGTTGTGAGTTCTGTTCCTCATTTTAACTGTGAAAAATGTTATGAAAGGAAAGCTACATGGCCTGGCTAGGAACCACCCCTCCCCCCATGTAGCTCAGCGTAGCTTTCCAGCCAACCCCTCACCCCCGTGGACCGAGCCACGTAGTTTGTGCACGCTCCCTAACTACGCACACCCAATTACGCGCGAGCGAAGCAGCAAGAAAATGCTAGTTGTTATATATTTACTCGTATCGAAAGAATGGTCTAAGACATCAGTTCCCAACCTTTACTAGTACGCGACCCACTTTTAAGTAAATAAAATTTTCGCGACCCACCTAATATAACAGTCTATCTAATATCAGAATGTGAGCTGTTGCATGAACTCGATACGCCATCAACTATCTTATCCTACGAAAAGGCGAATTTTCGTACAAAGGATATATTATCAACAAAAACAAGAATTGGCCGCAAAGTGGCTGCACAGACCACATCACCTCATAAAGCTGACTGATGAAATTCCACGATTAATCACCTTAAATCTACTCGCAATCAAAACAAATCGCACACAATAACTCAATCTCACAAAGAAGATAAAGACTTTTTCGATCAAATACTTTGGTTACGATTCAAGAATAAACAAGAAAATGACAATGAGAGAAGTAAAATTGCAGGTGGTAGGCGCGCGCATCTCCGCTCTAGAGCGGGGCGGGGGGGAGAGGGGGTGTTCAGTGGTTGCCACAACGATTGCTTCTTTTGCTGCCGCTGCTATATCTCACAACGAGGTTATTGCATAATACCATCTGACTGTTTAAGAAAACTTTTTTTTCTCACAAAGTTTTAATTTAAGCTAATAGCTTTCATGATTATTTAACTTGTAAAATATTGTGTTATATTTTTTAAATAGATGAAATAAAATATACTTTTTTGTGATAAAAATCTCCATTGTTCCGCGACCCATAGGTTGGGAACCGCTGTTCTAAGAAATAAGAATTTGTTTGTAGGAAGTTACTATCACTCCGTTCTCCTGGCATTTAGGTTTCAGAGTTTGTCAATACCATTTACATCTATTGCATACTCAAAGCAGAAAACTTCTCAAGTGATCTTTGTGTCGTGTGAAATTTATTTTATTGTCGAGTATAAAGATGGAGTTAGTTAGTTTTCAGGTTACTGCAAACGCCAGCTAATCTCAATAAGAATCATCTACTACCAGCGTTAGAGTTTAACTGAGTAGTGTTATGTGTGTGCAATAAAACAGCATTTTTTTAAAAAATTATTTGCTCGCTCATTCGCCGTATTGATCATAGTTGCTGTCGCACAGTGGTCCGCCATCCAGCAGATAAACAACTGATCAGATTGGCAGGTTAGTCATTCCGAAAATGAGCCAAAGTGTCCTTACCGCTTGGTGTACGTGTTTACCGACTTGCTTAACGTATATGTAAGATCGGAGCATAGTTATCTAAAGCGTTAATCAAAACAATTCTCTAGGAAAAAGTTTGCTTTGTATATTCTAAGATATTTTTCTGGCTATATGAAACTGCTATCTATTGACAGCAACTTCGGTCCCTTTTTTATTTTAGTTTTTATTATTATATTAGAAATGATTATCAGATCCCTAGAAGTTACTAGCGCAGACCAGCTGATCTCCTAATTTGGAGTCAATGACACAAATCCGAAGAAGTCACAACTCTCAGAATTAAATTCAACGATTCTTCTTCTTTTTTCGTACCATACGTCCCGGTACATTGTTCATAGTCTCACTGATTTCTTAGGGTAGGGTGATTGTGAGGTCGCCATTGAACACGGCGCCGTTGGTATACGAGGTTCAGTCAATAAGTTATGCAACACATTTTTTTCTTTCTGAAACAGGAGTTGTTTTATTTTGCATTCAAATACACCATGTTATTTCCCAATCTTTTAGTTACACAGCACTATTTATCAACGTAATCTCCATTCAGTTCTACGGCTTAACGCCACCTTGAAATAAGGGCCTATATGCCTGCACGATACCATTCCACTGGTCGATGCCGGAGCCAATGTCGCACTGCATCAATAACTTTTTCATCATCAACTTAGTGCGTCCCACGGATTGCGTCCTTCATTGGGCCAAACATATGGAAATCCGACGGTGCGAGATCGGGGCTGTAGGGTGGATGAGGAAGAACAGTCCACTGAAGTTTTGTGAGCTTCTCTCGGGTGCGAAGACTTGTGTGAGGTCTTGCGTTGTCATCAAGAAGGAGAAGTTTGTTCTGATTTCTGTGCCTACGAACACGCTGAAGCCGTTTCTTCAATTTTCGAAGAGTAGCACCATACACCTCAGAGTTGATCGTTTGACCATGGGGAAGGATATCGACCAGAATAACTCCTTTAGCGTGCCAGAAGACTGTAGCCAGACCGGCTGAGGATACGGTTTTAAATTTTTCTTGGTAGAGGAGTGGGTATGGTGCCACTCCATTGATTGCCGTTTTATTTCGGGTTTGAAGTGATGAACCCATGTTTCAAAGTCTGACAAGAAATTGGCAGTCTCATGACGAGCAAGCGGTTCCGCACAGATGGTTCTCCTTTGTTCTTTATGCTCTTCGGTTAGACATCGAGGGATCCAGCGGGAACAAACCTTTGAATATCCCAACTGGTGAACAATTGTGACAACACTACCAATAGAGATGTGAAGTTGAGCGCTGAGTTGTTTGGTGGTGACCCGTCTATCGTCTCGAATGAGAGTCTTCGCACGCTCCGACATTGCAGGAGTCACAGCTGTGTACGGCCGGCCAGCACGCGGGAGATCAGACAGTACTGCTAGAACCTGCGGCGATGATGACACACGCTTTGCCCAACGACTCACATCACCGTAGACATTCTGCAAGCGCCTATGAATATCTGAGATGCGCTGGTTTTCCGCCAAAAGAAACTCAATCACTGCCCGTTGTTTGGAACGCACATCCGTTACAAACGCCATTTTATCAGCTCCGTTTAGCGCTGTCAGCTGTCGGAAGTCAATGAAACTGTACGAGACCAAGCGGGAATGTTTGAAAATGTTCCAAAAAAAATGTCCGGTTTTTACAACCTATATTGGCCGAGAAAAAAAATGTGTTGCATTACTTATTGAACGACCCTCGTATATCCCGGTGAACTTTTAGACTACGAGGTATAACTTACGGTACTTTTAAAAGAATACTAAATTTTTGAGTATTTTATTTAATTTCTCAGCTTTTCGATGTAACACCAAAATGAAACACTCTGTATTGTACGTCTGGTACCATAGGATAAACATTTTTCGTAACCCAATCATAATTCCACAATGTTTCAGTGAATCGCGTTCAACGAAGTAGAGAGACTAAGCGATACGTTTTATTATTCAGTTTTACCTTGCCGCAACAAGATAAAATATGCCTCATTTTATTCCTAGGACGGTGGTATACAGTGTTCGAAATGCTATAAAAATACATCCATTGTTTTGTGTCAAAGAAAGACATTTTGTTTCTCGCAGTCGAATTGTTTTTATTTGATTATATATTTATTTTAATGTGATAGTATTAATATATTGTCTCTAATTCATTGTGCATATCTTCACTAAGTCAAAATCCTTTAGTCAACATTATAAATCCATGTTGAGAGACGTAAATCAGTTTAAAAAAATAAAAATACAAATCCCTGAGACAGAAATTATTTCCCTGTGTAAGCCTCATTAAATGCATTCGTCCGAAATTGTCCTTCAACTCCCAAGTCCCCAACCCACTTTACTCTTCACCTACAAAATGTTTGTCCACCACAATTTCCTTTCTCCTGCCCCCCCTCCAAAATTGAGCATCTCGTATCATGTGAGTACCATATATTCCGTAACATCATATGCCTCGATCTTTTGAGTCCATCTGCTATGGTTTATTCATTATCTAAATTAGAACCTCTCCGGACCACACTGTTTAATCTCAGACAAAAAATATGGTCAACGCTTTCTCGTAAACCACCCCGATCTTCTTACCTTGCTCACTACGAAACTTGTAAACAATAAACGCCCCAAGCAGAAGTATATATATCTTCCCCACATAATACTCCTCTCCATTTTAGAAAAACACTGCGACGAAGATACCAGAACACTTTTCGCACATGTAACATCTCAGGCACTTCCTGGAGATTGCAGCCCACTAATACTCCATACTTGTAAGCAGTAATAGTCTAAAACTATTTCCAATACAGGAAGGGTTACTGGAGCATAATATATTTTTATATGTACAAAGAACAATTACAGTCCTAAACGGAGCATGGTGGTGTAACGGATAGCGTTCTGGCCTCGTTTTCGGGAGGACGGTGGTTCGAATCCCCGTCCGGGCATCCAGATTTGGGTTTTCCATGGTTTCCCAAATCACTCCAGGCAAATGCCGGGACGCTTCCTTAAAAAGGCCATGGCCGAATTCCTTCCCATTCCTTGCCCCATCCTTTCCCGTCTCTAAAGACCTCGCTGTTGAGAGACGTAAAGCAGTTAAAAAACAAAAACAAATTACAGTCTCCTAAAATCAATGCTCACCGATCTTTTCATCTCATTATCATTAAAATGCTGATGGTTGTAGTCACTGACATTATTTATGATAAACTGTTATGTGTCACAAGATTTCTATTTTAAAAACCAATAGGAATTCTGTTTCAGTGATTACTGTAAGTTGTTTCAAGTCTTAAATTTTTAAATCCCCTTATCGTTAAAAGTTGTGTTTTTTGTTCAATTGTTAACTGCTACTACTTTTCTGTTTTAGAAGTTGTTATACATGTCCCTCTTTTTTAATATACAAAATTTGTAAAGACTGTTACGATCGAAAAAAAATACTGTCTATTATGATTGTAACCATTTTGATTAATAAGAACTCTTGGGAGGAATCAAAAACCGAAAAAGGGCAACTGTTATGCCCTCCCGGGTCCTCAGCTGGGGAAATGAAAGGTGTAAAATATATATATATATATATATTTGAAGGACAAGCCACCGAGGTAGGAGCAGGCCAAATTCGCCATTGTACCTAACAATACGGTAATTTCCTTTTCATTTTTCTTTTTTTTACGCCTCGTCGACGGGTAAGGTCATTAGAGACGGGATGGGACTGTGGACAAGGTACAAGAAGGAATTCGGCCATAGCCATTTTGAAGTAAGCATCCCGGCATTCGCCGGGAGTGATTTCGAGAAACCATGGAAAACCCAAATCTGGATACCCAGACGGGAATTCGAACGCGCGTCCTCCCGAATGCGAGGCCAGAACGTTAACCGCTCACCCACCACCCTCGGACAATAGGGAGGACGTGGGTGAAATCCCCTTCGGCCATCCTGGATGCGGTTTTCCAGTCACTCCAGGTGTTTCCGGGATGGTTCCTTTTCAAGGCCACGGTCGACCTTCCATCCCTTTCCCTTTTAGGTTAGTTTGGCCGAAACGGGTCCGAGACCCACAAGAAATATTGTTATCTGCCTCCAGCAGCCCGCTTTTCATGTCTTATCTGTTATGAATGAAATAAAAAAAAAGCGGAGGACGAGGGCGAATTCGTTCTCCTACCATTCTTTCGGGCGGATGGGGGATAAATCCTGTCAGACCATCCTGATTGCGGTTTGCCGTCGTTTCCCGCAGCCCCTCCAGGCGAATGCCGCCATAGTTGCTTTGAAAGATCATGGCCGACTCCCGCCCTTAGGATAGATAGGCTGAGAAGGGCCCCAAGACCCTCGAGCAGCCCGGCTTCCAGCCTGCACCTAAGGCGAATGAAATTTATACATAAAAAAATTGTTTCTTTTGCCCCGTGTGAGTAGGTCATTCTCATTTCGGTTTTCCATTGTTTTTCTAAATCACTCCAGGCTAATGCCGCAATGGTTCCTATTAAAGGCGATAGCCAATCTCCTTTGCGATCCGAATCTCTTTCCCTTTGGCAGAAAAGGTGATATCGCTCTCAATCCTGGCATTCGGATTGGGATGGATCGAATCCCTGTCCGGCAATTTTAACTGCGGCTTCCCTGCAAGGAGCGAAAAAAAAACTATTTGTGGATATCTGAAGCTCAGTTCATTATACTGTTTGTTCACACATTTAAATATTCTGGGTGCTTCGTAAAGATTCCTTCTCCGTCCTTTACCTCTGTATTACGACATAGAAGAACGAGTCTGACAATAAATTCCCACCAGCCGCGCGATCGGAAATGGCCACCTTGACGTCCAAAGCGCACCAGTCGATTAAATTAGTTAACACGGGATATTTGTGCGTAATCAGTGAGTGCTTGGACTAATGAAACGGTGGCCATTTTAACAGTGATCTGCAAACTACACATTCAATTACTTTCCCAATCTCGTTTAATGCTCTTGATTGATAATTCCTGAATTTAAAAAAAGCAATTAGCTTAATTACTTGGCAGGCCATTATGTAACGTGCGCAGTAAAGTTAATTGGAAGTGAACGCGGGAGCAGTGTAGGATCGCCATGATACAGAACGGGAACATACTGATCGAAGCGGGTCAAAAATAAAACAGTCTCCCTGCGATAATAACAATCAACTGGGCATTATATAACACAGCGAAAATGTATATAAAGCAATGCTTTTATTAAAGCATAAGTTGAACCACATTATATTATATCATTTACAATAATATTGGTTATTTTCAGCTGTCATAAGTAATATACAAATTAATAATTACGAAATGTAATGAATTATGTATTTTTTACTTCTAATTAATGTAATCAGTTTAGTTTATTTGGTTTTATATTTTAATATACTATCTCGACTTTCAGAAAGCATCTGGTTGGCCAAAATTTCATATTAATATCTATTTCCTTTATAAATATAATTCGAAATGCCTAATTCATTATGGGAATCTGATAAAGATTAGATTGTTTGTAGATGACATAACGCTATATAAAAGGATCAAAATGGTAAAGGACTGTAAACAGTTGCAGGGTGATCTGGACAGGATATCTATTTGGGTTGGTAAACATGAAGATAAATGCAAAGAAGAGTCAGATTATTAGATACACAAATAAAAACAAAAGGTTAATTATGAATATAAGTTGGGGAAAGAATTTCTTGCTGAGGACTTGAAATGTAAATATCTTGGCATTACATTTGATAACATGCTTAACTGGGCAGGACACATTGGACAGGTGGTAGGAAAAGGTTTCAAAATCCTGCACTTGTTGGAGAGAGTGATGAGGGGATGCACGAGAGAAGTAAAGGAACTGGGTTACAAAACATTGGTCAGACCATTGCTCGAATATGGTAGTGTAGTATGGGACCCACATTTTGAATATCAAATACAGGAGTTGGAGAGGGTGCACAAAATGGCTGTTAGATTTGTTTCTGGAAATTATCGCAGAATGCAATCAGTAACAAATAGGATAAAAGAACTGGAATGGGATTAATTGGAAGACAGGAGGAGGGTGAAGAGGGCCATGGGAGTGTACAAAGCGTATACTGGTGATGAGGAATGGAAATATATTAGTGTAGGTATGAAAAGTAATGCATTGAAGGGAAAAGATGGCCATGTCAACAAGCTGGCACTCGATTTCAGGTACAAGAGTGTGGGAAGATTCTCTTTTTTAGGTAAGGGTGTCAGGGATTGGAATAAGTTACCAAGGAAAATGATGGATATGAAAGAATTCAAAGTTATAATCTGTAGAGGAGAAACGTAGGTGCAGGAAAAGGGTAGATGGGTGTTTAGGGAAATTGCCACCGAATCGTGTGCTCCATCGCAATTTTATAAAATTAAATTAAATTAAACATTTTAGAAATAAGCAATAGTTCAGTTTCAAACGAAGTTGACATTTCGTCAACACATTTTTGCCTTTTGAATGAATCATAGGAAACCAAACAACATAGGCGCACCACCAGGCTTATATCTGCGGAGTGTTCTGTAAACATCCAGTCTGGTGGATGGGCCCTAACACACAGGATTCGCATTCGGAAGAACGCAGGTGCGAATCTCGTCCTCCATTTCAGGTTTCGGTTTACTGCGATTGCCAGGAACCAATCCATGTGAGTTCCTGGATGACTCCTAGGTCTCCAATCCTTTCCCCCTATAACTTCGACGTAGACGAACACAAAACTATAAGATAAAGGCTAGAATACGGTTTGAAATAAGGGGTGCCTCAAAATGAAGTATCCTACTTGAAACTGTTATTACTTGAAAACGGGGAGCATTACCTTGAGCTGCATCTTTGGTGCATTTTGCTAAACACAAGGTCTAGTTTCTGCTCAGCAAATTTACTGTTATTTTGCTACTAGCAGACCATTACAGTACCTGTAGAGTGTGTTACAGAGTGTTAAATTAATAAGAACCAACGATAAAAAAAATCTACATTAACATCCAGTCTCCTTTACAAGATTCCTAGACACAAAATTCATTATTTGAGATGGCCATACGAACAAATCCCACGATGTGAACAGGAAGTGCTAAGTTAGTAGTATGACTTTTTTTTTTAAATGTTGGTTAGTATATTTTAATTTCTGTCATCAACCGTTGCCTCCACTAACAATTTAGCCAATCCCGCATGTCTTAAAATGTGACCCACCATCCTGTCACTTCTTTCTGTTAGACTCTTCAACAAACTTCTTTCCTCAGCCATCATTTCCAAAACACCTTAATTTAAATCTTTATCTGTCCTCTTATTTTCGGCATCCTTCTATTACACCACAATTCCTATTCCTAAAGTTTATACTTCACTACCGTAAAGTGCTGTGCTCCACACATGGAGTTTCAAAAAATTGTTTCAGTATTTGAAACTAAATTTTTTTTTATTTTTACTGAAGGCTCGTTTCGCTAATGCTATTCTTCTTTTAACATCATTCCTCCTTTGGCCATTAGTTGTAGTTTTACCTCGTAAGTAAGAGTATTCACCTACTTCTCATATTGTACCCGATTCTATTTTTATATTTAATCTACTTTTATAGCTATCATTTAGCTTATATTTCATCACTTTTGTCTTACTTTGGTTTATATTTCGTTCAAAATCTTCCTTTAGTACTTTGTTCAAGCTGTTCAATAACTTCTCGATATCCAACGTTATCAGCAAATCGCAGCATACTGATTTTTCCTCCTTGAACATTATTGCCACATTAAGATTTTTCTTTTGCTTTGTGCTACGATAACCTACGCTGGTATAGGCATCCGATCGATAAAACTTAATAAGATACATTCCAACGTTGAAAATTACCACATTAAAATAGTCCTGCTGTGTTATAGAAACGTAATATATATGAATGAAGAAAGATGGATTGAAAATTTGTGTTTTAAGGAGGAAAGTAACTCGTATAAATCTTTTTAAAAAATCCATCATACGTGTTTGTAAAATTTTATAAAGCTTTAAAAATATACAAAGCGCAGCCACGTACATGTGCCTTGTGTACTTCAACGAAACATCTTTGCATGTACTGTCTGCGTTTAACTGTAGGGCCCAGACCTAATATCAATGACAGGCAATATGTTTCAAGGACGTCTACTTTCATAACGGCTGTGTCTGGGAATTTTGAAGAGAAAAGTACGCCTGAAGGGTAATTGATACATATTCATACCAAAGACTATGACAAGAATACTTTCACTTAACACAACAGTAACATGTAGCGGATCAGTGCTAAACATTGATTCAGTTGTTATGGAGGTTGACGACATATAGTTACAAGGTACAGAAAGGAGATTAGAGCACGAATAATCGTAGAATGTGAACATAGATATTTCTTTTCATATAACAACAGGGAGACGTCAAACGTAATAAATTCACCCGCGGCATATTAACAACTAAAAGAAACATTGTAAGCCAAAGATAATCGCTGCGTGCAACTATGTCCATAGAGACTAGCATATAAAGAACGGTCTGGTTGCTTAGTGTTGCAGGCGTCTGAATAGAGATTCTCGGTCTCGGCGGGGATTTTCATACATCCATACAGGATTTCACATTAAAGAGGCCGAAAACAACGGCCTTTAAACGTATGATGGGGGGTGGGAGAGTCATGGAAAAATTGATGGAAACTGAAATATGCATTGATGAAAATAGGAATATTGATTATTGGACAATATGAATACAAGTGAAAGACGGGATGATTCGTTGAAAGACCCATGGCCGAATTTCTTCCCGTTCCTTGTTCCATCTCCTCCTGCTTCTGATGACGTCGACATCGATGAGTTGTAAAGCCCGACAGAGAAAACAAATGTTTTCACAACTTTAGGTGCGTAGTACTGCAGAATTTTGACCATATTAGAAGTACCGAGATGTAGATCAAGATGTAAAGATTGTCCCAAAAACAACTGTGGGAAAAGCTAGCCTAATCGCATCCGGTAGTAATTGTTTCGATAACCAAAACCTTTTGATTATTACTTCGTTACCGTACTCAGAAAGATCTGTCAGAAAGGTAGATATCACGCCACAAGTTTGGCGAGGAACTTAAAGGTTCAATGTTGCAAAACGATGCAGAATTTATGTTTTACACAGTTACAATTATTTCTCTGAATTAACTACGATCATCTGTCAGATTAATATGACGTGAGGGCTCTCTTTTTAGTGTACTCATTCATACTGCTGCCGCCATTTCTTGCACGATCCATCTCATATGCCGATTATTGCTGCGTTCCAGTAAACTCTATGGCAGACCAAAGCATGACATTGTGAGCATATCCTTCTTCTTCCATCGTTATGCCCAACTCAAGAGCGCGAGTGAACTTATCTAGCAGATGTGTTTTTCCTTTGTTCCTAAAACCTCTTCATCCTTTCGCTGTGATCTTTCCTTCGTTCTTCAGTCGAAGCGTTCCTTCTTCTAATATACTGGCTGTTGGCAAACTGGTGGTTGTTGACCATGCTACTAAATGACATCTGTCCTGTATGATGTCGTCTGTTATTCCTATTTCGCGGAGATCGTTTTCAATTTCAATAAACCAGTTGTTTTTAATTTTCGTTGAAATGGCTAAGTTTAGAATTCTTTTTGTTAGTCGGTTATTACTCATTCTGATAATATGACCGTAGAATTTAATTCGTCTTTTCCTGAATGTGTCTGAAATTTTTTCCGAATGCTGATTTCCTTTTCATCCAAATTCAATACAAACTGGGCCAAAGTTTTTTCTTAAAATTTTCCTTTCTTGCTTTTCAATATCTTTAATCAATGATTTGCCTCCAATAATCAAAGTTTCTGATGCGTATAGTGCCCCCAGTTTGGTTACAGTGTTATAGTGACTATTATGACCATATTCGTAAAAATAAAGTACCTTTCATGGCCAGACTAGAGTTAGTATTGGAAATAACAGAACGTCTGGAGAGAGACGATAAAATTGTAATTTAGTAACGCACCAACACGTCCTGCTTGGATGTTGTGGGTTAGTTGTGAGGACATCGATCAGTGATAGCTCGTGGAAACCCTGTGCGGCTTGCTGACCGCGCGTATTGAAGCCATTAGCGTGAGTGATGGTCCAGTCA
>JARYHS010009186.1:244806685-244993229 GCA_031002005.1 Vandiemenella viatica
CCAAAAACGACAAACCACAAACTGAATTTTTCACATTGTGTCAAAAATCTGATGTGTTCCGCCAATTCGCAAAACATTATTATATACCGATGTTCCAAGCTATTTTTCATGGAACAAATTAGGTAAAAAATGGTAGCCACGTAAACAAGGAGAACCACATCCTTCGATCGCAGGCATATTCAAAGCAAAGACTTTTGCATCCAAAACAACGTGAATGTTTCTTTCAGCGTTTGTTATTGGTGAATGTTCCCGGACCAGCTTCTTTCGAATGTTTACGAACAGTTAATGGTCGAGTGTTCAATACGAGTGTTCAATACATGTCGAGTGTTCAATACATGTCAAGATGCATGTCGCGAGTTGCAGCTGCTGGTAGACGACAATTATTGGGACCTGACACTTGCTGATGCAGCGTTGACAGCCACGCCGAATAGTATTCGTCAAACTGTTTGCAATTATTTTGACAACATGTTATCCAACACAATCTTCGAGTTTGTGGGAAAAATATAAAAACAGTATGACTGAAGATATAACTGAAATTTCAGTTTATATAAATAAATAAAAAATAATTTTTTATAAATATCAATTTTTATATAATTTCAATTAAGTAATTTGTAATGAAATGTAAATTAAATTTTTTATGATCGTTTGTCCTTAATTTCAACTCTCCGTAACTCTTTACCAATTAATTTGAATTTCCAAATCGACTACAATGTTTTTGTCTTTATTAGTGAATATTAATTTGACTACTTGAGGAAGTTTAGAATAACATTAATCCAACGTACTATAATTAGTAAGTCACAGCAACGCGTGACCGGGTCAGCTAGTTATATATAAAAATCTCGTGTCACGATGTTCGTCCGGGATGAACTCCGAAACTACATAACCGATTTAGATGAAATTTGGCTTAATGTGTGTGATTTAGTCCAACTTAAAAGATAGGATAGTTTTTATCTGGATTATAGACCTCAATATTTATTATTTGCGAAATAAATGTTCATTAAATGTTTGTCATAGGACAATGGTTTGTAATTATTTGTAAGCCACCAAGGCTAAGCGGTCTGCTGGCTAAGTGGTTAGGGCGTCTGACTGGAGATGGAAAGGTCCCCGGTTCGAGTCCCTGTCTCGGCGAGGATTTTTATAGACACTTAACCCGGCATTAACCCCCGGCGCAGCATGCTGTATGAGGTGAAATACGCCAGGACGGTACTGTGGTTCGGATTCGACGTTAAAATGTAGGTCCCCTGTACCAGGCAGGATGGGCGGGCTAGGTAAAGGCGGCTACGACAGGGGCAGAATGCCCAGCCAGTAGAAACCATGTCACCAGGTCATTACGACCACACGTAATTATTATTATAGTTCCATAAGTTTCTAACAGATGGCGATGTGTTAACTTATCTATACAACACTTGGTTAGCTAGGTTGGGTAATCATCCAGTAGATCACGTTCTGTTTCAATTTATTTATGCTACAGTTTATTCCTAACAGATGGCGGTGTGTTAATTTATCGAAATCCAGTAGATGGCGTTGTATTTCGATTTATTTATGCTACGGTCTATTCCACGCCATATGTGTGAGTTTCTTCAATTTTAATTGTGCTGTGTATTGTGTTATAATTATACTGTATTGTTGTTCATCGTTTGTGTGTCTTTATACCTAACGACAAAGTAATTACACACATGAATATAACATTGAAGAAAACGTTACGATAAATTCGAATCGTGTAAGCATTTCTCGCTACTTATCATTTTTCTTCTTCTTTTTGTTATGGTCAGCTAGACCACGTGTCAATTTCAATTCCTCTCCTGTTGTTTTTTCTTTCTTCCTCCCCAGTACTCCTTCATTATTGCACTCCTCTCTACCTTTGAATCCTGCCATATTCAAAGTCTGCTATCGAAAAAATTTTCTTTCCATACGGTTCACTGGTATTATTTCGTTTCAAATCTTTCTAAACCTCTTGAAAGCCTGGTGTCATCCATGCTATAAATGTATCAAAAAAATATCATTCTTCTTTTTCTGTTATTTTTTTCAATGTTATTTTATATTTCCTCATTAGTTCTTAACTTCCATTTTACTGTATTTTTCAATGGACCCAAAAATTCCGGTTTCACCACTGTATTATAGTGTCTTATTTTAAGGCTTTCAGAAAGGCACTTTTTGTTGTAATTCAAATATTTTTCAGTGAAATGTCGCCAAAGAATCTAACCTCGACAATGCGTGTAGCAGAGAGGCAAGACGCACGACGAGAGAGCTCATCAATCAGCAACACAAATCGCGGCAAGTAAGGAAGTTCAAAGAATCAGGACAGCTGAGCATCGTATGCAAGAATCTCAAGAACAGCGTGATGAACGTCTGTGACAGAATATATCGAGAACAAGAGCGGCACGAGAACAGCACATAGCTACATTTAGAGAAAGAGAACGAGAGAGACAGTAAATCAGCCGTGCTTTAACACGTGTATCATTTGTTCGTCTTGCGTTCCAATATGCACCAGCCATTGATTACTCTGCACATTCAAAAACTGCAATCGGTGCAGTGAGCAAAATATGCCAGTATTATCAGGCGTTGAAATTCCGCAATGAAGCAGCCGGCATGTGTTGTGCATCAGGAAAAGATGTATTATTACCACTACCCAATCCGCCAGAACATTTACAATCCTTCTTGCTGGCGAATCAAACGATTCGAAATTGTTTCTGCGCAAGACACGCAAATTCAATTCTTGCTTCCAGATGACGTCTTTTGGGGCAACAAAAATTTGCGATCTTACATCTGATGGACGTCATTTTGAAACTAAATTCAAAATACAAGGCCAGGTGTACCATAAGATTGGGTCGTTGATACCGATGCCAAACGATGACCCGAAGTTTCTCCAAATCTATTGGAAATTGTGAGGAACGCTTGAAAACTAGGTGCCAGTATAATTTCATCGAACAAGCAGAAGAGAGAGCAATTGTGGTATTGTTGGAAAATTGTTTGGAAAATAATAATCAACTTATTCAATTGTGTCGCCACAATTAAAAAATGACAACTATCAAATTGTCATCAAAGCTGACAAATTACCATCAGGAGAATACGCTGGCAGATTCAACGCGGCCAACCGTAGATGAAGTTGCAGTTTTATGGTTGGTGACTCAGTTGATTAAAGTCAAGATAGAACTGTTAGTATAATTTCGGATCTACACCGTTCGTATGACGCACTCCAGTATCCACTGATATTGTGGCAAGGGCAGAATGAATATCACATCAACATCAAACAGCGTGATCCAGTTGCTGGTGTAAATTTAATATTCAACTACTTAATTCGTTATTTTATTAGTACAGTAGACCCGCTGTATTCCGACCAGGGACCGGATTATAGCAGGTCCACTATATTGATTACTTCTTCTTTTTTTTACTATTTAATTTATTATTTTTTCAGGTAATAAAACAAATAAAAAAGTTACTTCAATAACGTACTACGCCCCCCGATTGATGATTAGACGTAATTAGGATAACTATATCCTTCGATATCGTCAACTGTGCCTTCAATACGTCGTGGATATGTACGCCAAGGTTGAAAACAAGCATTTGCGATTTATTCGATACAACGAGGTTAAATTACGATCGGAGGAATACATCCTCTTACGAGATACTGTTATCGGCAATATTTATGAAAATTTTAACGCCAATGATATCGGTAATGTATTTATTTTACCTTCAAACTACATCGGCAGTTCACGGAACGTGCAGGAATATATACAAGATGCGATGACTTACGTACGTCATTATGGTCGTCCAGATTTGTTTATTACATTTACATGTAATCCGAATTGGGAGGAAATACAAACTTTGCTATTAACAGGCCATCAATCAATGCATCGTCATGATGTCACGGCAAGTGTGTTCGAACAAAAATTAAAATCATTGATTTATTTAATCGTAAAATATTCAGTTTTCGGTAACACACGTTGCTATCTGTATTTGATTGAGTGGCAAAAGCGAGGTTTACCTCATTCTCACATTTTGATTTGGCTTGAAGTTAAAATCCGTCCAGAAGAAATTGATCAAATAATTTCAGTCGAAATTCCGGACACATTTATTTGATCAAGAATTGTTTGATATTGTTACCAGTAACTCGATCCACGGACCGTGCGGTGCTTTTAACATGACATCGCCATGCATGGAAGGTGGAAAATGTAAGAAGCGTTTTCCAAAGGAATATACGAATGATACTATTACGGATATCGATGGTTATCCGTTGCATCGCGGCACAAACGCTGAGAATGGTGGCCAAGCATTTACAATACGAATGTCAAATTCTAGAAACCAAGTTGAAATTGACAATCAGTGGGTCGTACCATACTCACCATTGCTTTAAAAAACGTATAAGGCTCATATTAACGTCGAGTTTTGCAGTTCTGTAAAATCCATTAAGTACGTTTGTAAATATGTTAATAAAGGCAGTGATTTGGCCGTATTTGAAGTTCAAAATGTAAATAAAAATGACGAAATAACACGATACCAAATAGGTAGATACATCAGCAGCAACGAAGCTATCTGGCGTATTTTTAGTTTTCGCATCCATGAAAGAGACCCTTCCATCCAGCATCTTGCAATACATCTTGAAAACGATCAGTGTGTATATTTCACCGAAGAAAATATTTTCCAAAGAATACTTGAGCCACCAAAAACGACAAACCACAAACTGAATTTTTCACATTGTGTCAAAAATCTGATGTGTTCCGCCAATTCGCAAAAACATTATTATATACCGATGTTCCAAGCTATTTTTCATGGAACAAATTAGGTAAATAATGGTAGCCACGTAAACAAGGAGAACCACATCCTTCGATGGCAGGCATATTCAAAGCAAAGACTTTGCATCCAAAACAACGTGTATGTTTCTTTCAGCGTTTGTTATTGGTGAATGTTCCTGGAGCAGCTTCTTTCGAATGTTTACGAACAGTTAATGGTCGAGTGTTCAATACATGTCGAGTGTTCAATACATGTCGAGTGTTCAATACATGTCAAGAGGCATGTCGCGAGTAGCGGCTGCTGGTAGACGACAATTATTGGGACTTGATACTTGCTGATGCAGCGTTGACAGCCACGCCGAATAGTATTCGTCAAACTGTTTGCAATTATTTTGACAACATGTTATCTAACACAATCTTCGAGTTAGTGGGAAAAATATAAAAACAGAATGACTGAAGATATAACTGAAATTTCAGTTTATATAAATAAATAAAAAAATATTTTTTTTATAAATATCAAATTTTATATAATTTCAATTAAGTAATTTGTAATGAAATGTAAATTAAATTTTTTTATGATCGTTTGTCCTTAATTTCAACTCTCCGTAACTCTTTACCAATTACATTTTAATTTCCAAATCGACTACAATGTTTTTATCTTTATTAGTGAATATTAATTTGACTACTTGAGGAAGTTTAGAATAACATTAATCCAACGTACTATAATTAGTAAGTCACAGCAACGCGTGACCGGGTCAGCTAGTAATACTATAAATACGGAAGTAAGTATCTGTCTTTTTGTTACGATTCGACGACTAAATGGCTATATCGATAATGATGGAATCTGACGAGAAAATCTGAATGAAGGGCACAGGACATTTTTTCCAGTATGATTAACAGTTGTAGTCACGAAATTTTAAGACCTTATCGAATGGTGACAGAAATATGTTGGAAACTGATTCTCTTCAAGAGACAGGTTCGACGGTAGAATGATATAGTAATAGCTTTCCTGTCATATTATGCCGACTCAGTGTTGTTTGGGAACAATCCTTCGTTACCAACAACTTTCTACATTGAATTCTGTCAAAAAAAAAATCTTAATCCACGCGTATGGAGTCGCGGATACGAGCTAGTATATATATACATATAGATATATTTGTGGTGGATTAAGCTGACGATCTCGCGTTACAGACCGATTCCTTCCGTAGTGTTAGTACGAGAAGTGTGGAGTGCGGTGCAGGACGTGTTTGCGGTAGGACGGAGTTGCCGCCGCTGATCCCAGATCCAAGTTGGTCGGTGGTGCATCGCGCAGGCGGGACACCAAGAGAACTAACTCGAGCAAATAGGGAGGGACCGCCGAGACGGAATTTCGGTTCGCTATAACTCGAGCAAACACTTAAGCCGCGCTCAGCCAGAAGGCCGAGCGTTCCCACGGACTACAAGGTTCCTGGGACGCAGTGAGCCGAACACAGCCGCATCTATGCAGCGCAGCGAATCTTCAGCTCTAGGAGCAGCTGAGGGATGGAGAACAGGGGTGTTTGAAATGTGGTTCTAACGAAGGATGGTAAAATACGAAATATACTTGTTTTGGCAATGATTTGTGGGAAAAGTAGACATTTAAAGACATTTTGGACTGGATATTTTGTTCCTGAAGGTAACAAGGTAACAACCATATAATAAGACAAAGATTGAAATATATGACGCAGATATGATTTAGATTAATATTTATATTTAATTGTTAATTGTAGTGGAGCGCACGCTCTAGTGTCATACACCCATCTGCCCCCTTTCCTGCACCCACATATATTTGCCCTCTACAAATTTTTACTTTAAATTCTTTCAACTTTTTTGGTAAAATATTCATCATTTCTCTTGGTAACTTCTACATCTGCACCTACATCTATACTCCGCAATTCACGAACATTGTGGGTGGCAGAGGGTGCTAAGCACCAATCCTAATTCTGTGCATTCCAATCCCGAACAGAACGAGGAAAGAAAGAATACATAAAAGTATCAGTACTGCATCTTACTTCTCGAATCTTATCCCTCCTGTCATTGCTAGCTATATAGGTTTGCGGAAGAAGTATTTCGTTGCACTCGTAAATTAAAAATTTTCGCATATTCTCCAACAAATTCTAACGAAAACGACGTCGTCTGTCCGCCAAACAATCCCAGCCCAACCGACGTATCAGCTCTGTAACACTTATGTAAGGACTGTAACTAGCAGTCACGAATCGAGCGGCTCTCTTCTGTACTTTCTCTAACGTGTCAATCAATCCCGCAGATCCCAAACTCCACAACAATAATCCAAATGCCAACCCTCTTTTATCATATCTGTTACTAGGTGCGCTCTGCGGTAATTTCTAGAAACAAATCTAGCATCCCTTTATTGAACCCTTTCTAACTCTTGTATTTGATACTCAAAATGTTGGTCCCATACTACACTACCATTTTCAAGCAATGGTATGACCAAAGCTTTCTAACCCAATTCCTATAATTCTCCAGTAAATCCCTTCATCACTCTCTCCAACAAGTGCAGAATTGTGAAACATTTTTCCTACTACCTGCCCAATGTGTCCTGCACAGTTAAGCTTGTTATCAAAAGCAATGCCAAGATATTTACATCTCAAGTCTTCAACAAGCATTTCTTTCCTCAGCTTATAATCATAATTGACCTTCAGTTTTTTTCTGTGTATCTAATAAGTTGAGTCTACTTAGCATTTATCTTCATCCGATGTTTACCAACCCAAATAGATATCCTGTCCAGATCACCCTGCAACTGCTTCCAGTCTTCTACCGGTTTGATCCTTTTATATAGCATTATGTGATCTGCAAACAATCTAATATTTCCGATAGTAATTTCTGATAATAATAATTTCATTTGCAGTAATCATACATCATACTCTTTTTTTGGTTATCTGCAGATGAGGAAAATGATCCACAAACTTTCAATCACGTTTGGTTATTTATCTATTTAGCTGATCTCGTATGTACCTCATTATTCCGTATTTATTGTGCAGACGTATCTAGCCCGACTATTTGCTTATGCTGGTGGTTTAACCATAGGTATCCAACGCACCTACGTAAATGAGATGAAATTTTTAATCAGCATATTTGAATTAAATGTTTACTTTTCAGATAAAAAATGAAAATCTAAGCTTAATCCTAGATAATAACAAGTTACATTTTTAAATTCCAGTTACACAGCCTGTGAAAGATATATATTTATAATGAAATTAAAACATATGATGATGTCAAAATTGACGTTTTTATGTTATGACTATGCTGAACTAATTAATTATTTCACTGGGCAAATCACAATTATTTCATCCACTATTCTTCCTTTTTCTCAAATTATGTCGTTAGATAAAGCTAAGTAACACCAGAAAACCTTAATTCGTATATTTTACTTGATATCTGCAAATATCACTCGGCATAACAAAAATTGTTAAAGTTTATTTCTAAAATCTTTTGCTTCACTGACGCCATGTTACCGAGTTCATTATTTCAGTCGTATGTAAGTAGTTCCAACTGCGTCAGTCAATCAAACGTTATATGGATTTGTAACAAAAAATGATGGTGTTGGGTCAAGTGTATCTAGCAAACCATGACATCATTAACATGTAACACAGTGTTTGTAGTTTAAGTGCGTACCATTCAAGCTTAGATTTTCTACCGGTAATGTTAGTGGAGTGGTTAGATCGAAATTCATTCAGGACCAGATAATATCTTAAATTTTTGCTACAGCGTAAGACACGAGGAACTGTGTTCAGCTTTAAAACAAGTCTATTTAATTATACAACTGCGATCCGTTCAATCTGTCATTTTTAAAGGGTTTAGAGGTTAGACTTTGCAATAACAAACTGTTGTATTTCCGAAGATTTGAATTATATTTCGCGTGTTTTATAATCTTGTTAATTATTAATTAATATTCGTGGTTTTTGGTGCGTTTGGTGCTATATATTTTATTTGTGCAGTTAAACTAAGAAAATGAAAGAATAGTCATATACTCTGCACAGTTTTAATAAACTCCAACACACCACGTTAATTACAGAATCGTACTTCTGATTTACAAGTTCTCCTTACGTGCCAACCAACCTAGGCAAACCTTAGTTATTCCACGTTGCTAAGGAAACCTTTTAAAGAGTATTACGAACAGGCCCTTGCCAAGGAACCTCAAAATTCAAAGATATAGAATGACATTAAAATATGTAATGTCATTCGAGGATAATCTGTCTGTTATCCTACAGTACGTCCATTCATTAGGCGAGGAGAAATAGGGGGAGGGGGGGGGGGGATCCGGCGAAATGTCACGAAACCTCACCAAGGGGGAGGGGGGCAACGGAAATCTCACGTGAGGTTTTGAAATTCTTGTAGGACTATAGAGCTTTAAAAAAAAAGTCTATAAATGAGGCGAAATTCGGTATTTAGTCGAAAAGTGGGGGTTCAACCGCCCTAGGAAACATGAGACCTAAAAAAAAAATTTCAAAAAGTTACGAGGTCGATTAGTAGAGGGGGGGGGGAGAGCTCGGACCAGATCTCACGAAGTCTCACCAGAAAGGGGGGGGGGTCCAGAATTCCGGAAAAACACCTCACGTAATTAATGGACGCCCCCTTAGAGCAAGCGATGTGGCCATTGCTTATTTTTTGCTGTTTCGCCCTGTGACTGGAGCCTCGTGGAGTGAGACACTTGTAGCGGCTTGTTACGGTGTCCTCTGTGGCGTGTGTTGGAGCCATCCCTAATGCCGCCAATAGCACTCGAGGGAGGTAATTGCGGTTGATCAGGGGACCCCAACACTACGCACCATTAATCCTCCCCCACTACCAGACGTGAGGCCGAGTGACCTCTAGTGTCTCCTGGCCGGATAACTCTTTGTTTTATCACAAGTAACACTGCACAGTGATTACAGTTATCATCGTTGTAGGTTTCTGCCCCTGTCATCCTCTATCGTTTCAGTCAATTCATCCAACACTTCTCTCATGTTGAAAGTATTGGCCCCTTCGTCACTATCCATTTCATCCATGGTGTGCTTAATATGTGTCAGCCAGCTTTCTCTATTCACATGTCACAATCGTAGCTATATTTTCTTCTAAATGTTCCATCTGCAAAATTTATGTCCGTAACTTCTTGTTTGCTTTTAATATTTTCTATTCCTATCAATAAGACATCATCACTGCTGTCAGCAATTTTTAGAACTGTCTGCCCTATGCGTAAATCCAAACTGTATTATGGGATGGTAATAGATTAGTTATTGCATACTTCATGACTTCTTCTTTGTAAGGTTTTTTTTATCCCCCTTTTACGTGTATTTCCGTAAACAAATTTTTATATTTTTTATTTCTGGTTTTCCCTTCTTTTTTTTCCTTACACTTCTTTCAGGCTTATAATATCTTGTACTGATTCAGCACCTTTGCATCTGAAAAATCCTAATCTTAATACCACTAAGCATTTAGTTATACATTTTCTCGAATAACTCTCCTTGAATCATCAAACAATTTATTTTTTTATCTTACATCACCTATATAATTTACAATCAATACTTATCTTGCGTGCACTTACAATTGCTCATAAACAAATCAACTTGTTTTGCTTAAGATTTTACGCGTCGTCGACGTTGAGGTGATTAGAGGCAGGAAAAGACTAGGGGCAAGAAACGGGAAGGCATTCGGTCATGGCCTTTTGAAGGAAGCATCCCGGCACTCGCCTGGAATGATTTGGGGAAACTTTGTAAAACCTAAATCTGGATTCCCAATGGGGATTCGAAACCACGGCCCCTGGAATGCGTGGCCAGAGCGTTACCGCTCATCCACCACTTTTGGTTTGTCAACTACAAGGCCAGATACAGTTTATTTCCAAGATTCTTCTCTTAAAGCCTCCTCTTTCGTATCGTCGAATGTTCATGCTTCAATGAAATTATTCTCTTTTTTTTATCTTCTCTTCATTTGTCTCCCAGAGATACCCCATACCGTCACTATCGATTTTTTATTAGCTATTACTTAAATTGTTGAGGTTAATAATATACTCTATGACCTTACTTTTATACAGATATATTTACAAAGAGGAACATAATTTCTAGAAAGTACTATGTACTTTACACCTTCATGTGATAAAGTTATTAAAGATAGCTGTCAAAAAATTGTGTATTTCGCGGAAACTATCCCTGAACACACGTGAGCACTATGTCAGACTGTGCTGCCTCTCTTATGTTACATTATTAGATGACATCCATTACCAAATTATAAAATTTCTCAAGGTTCTTATTTTTACTCATGTTTTCAAACTTTTTTTCCCCCCATTCCTGGTCTTCTTACTTCTCAGTAGGAGAAAGTTTAATAGTGGAATATCACATCCTGAGACAGACTGTTGCTTGTTCCCTCAATCTGGTCGTCTAAGAACCACGTGCCACCGGCCTCCTGTAGTACCCAGGTGTCCAGTGTGAATGATGTGAATGAAGAACCCGTGTGCTGCCCAAATCCAAACCAGGATTGTTAAATCCACCGTACATAACCTACAGGAGGAAGGTCTGTATTTCCAGCTATCTGTGAAACGTGTATCATGTCGTGTTCTGTGTAGTAAGTGTATTTTTGTTTGACAAATGTGTAGTATATGAGTAGGAGATTGGGGACTGTCACAGTATTTGCCCAGAACAGAATTTCTCAACCTTTTTCAACCCGAGGACTTGTCAAAAATCAATAACTTAATTAGTCTAATTCTTTACCTAGGGGTATGGTATTAAAATCTGGGACATATTTTGCGATACAATTTAAATTTATAAATCCAAAAGCGTATTTTGAATTCCTGTGAAAACACAGTCATGTAACTGGAAGTAAAGTATTGAAAGTTAATTACATATTAACCAGACTTGTAATATTAAGTAACCAAATCTACTATATAATTTCCTAAGCTCACTCACTCACTCGCCTCGATAGCTATTGGCTGGAATTTGGTGACGTCACTTGCCAGCCTCCATTCGCAAATTAACAGTGACCATAGTAATTAGCAATTAGAGGTTAGGTGCACAATGTAATAGCTAAGCAACTGCTATGAAATCAATTGCCATAATACTGTCATTAATTTTGCTTTTCGTTTCCGGTTGGCTTCCACAGTTTGTTTTCAGATGTGTTATTGAAGCGAGATGTGTATGATTGTTGTAGTGTTTGTGTTCAGTATAGAGTGTTGACTGTGTTGTATGAAACGAGAGATGAAGAAGGAAGACGGTGAAGCCCATTGAGGCCAACTCCTCAAAAAGATACCAGAAGGTCGCCATACTTACTTTCTCCGTCCGGCAGACTGCATATGTCCTGCGGAAAGGTTTGAGATTTTACAGAAGGACTGTGGAACACAGCATGGTCATTAGGAATTGTACAGAACTTCCTACCTAGGAAGTTGCGATGATGAATATTTCTTCCACCACCAGAGCTCTAATCATCTACCACTATGTCAGCGACGGACACAAAACCAACCTTCGGGCCCCTTGGAAGAGTAGAACACAAAGACCACCCCAAATATCTGGGCGTTACCTTGGATCGAGCCCTCAATTTTCATCAGCATTTATCTAACACTGCAGAGAAAGTGAAGACCCGTGTGAACCTTGTAAAGAAACTGGCTGGTACGTCATGGTATGCAGACGCTCAAGTTCTTCGAGGCGCAAGTCCTTGGTTTGGCATTCTCCCCATCAGAATACTGTTGCTCTACATAGCTTGTTAGTGCTCATACTGCCAAAGTTGACACCCAGCTTAACGCTGCTATGAGAACAGTGAGTGGTGTCATTAGGTCTACCCCAGTATTCTGGCTGCCTGTACTTTCCACCATTCCTCCACCACATCTGAGGAGAAAATCTATATTGCTTAGAGAATTGGAAGGAGTGCAGGAAAACAACATGATTCCTCTTCATGATGACTTTCTTCACTTGCCTCGCACACTTTTAAAACCGATGAGAGCTGCCTACATGGAAGCAGCAAGTCTCAGACATAACAATTTTAACTTGTATGAATACTGGAGAAAGGAGTGGGAAGCCAACAGCCCACACAATCGAGAGCTTATAAAAGCTCCGCACATCTGTGTTCCAGGGTTTGACTTGCCTAGGCGTCTTTGGTGTCGATTGAACAGATATCGCACAGTTCACGGAGTGTGCAATGCAACATTGCATAAGTGGGGTCTCCGTGAAGATGCGTTGTGTGACTGTGGTGGTATCGAAACTGCTGACCACATTGTGATGGACTGTCCAGCAAGAAGACTATCTGGAGGCCTCGTCATACTGCATCAAGCTGAACCAGCTGCCAGAAGATGGCTTGAATCTACAGATATGGTTATTTGATTGTACATGTCTTTTGATGTACTTGGCATACAATAATAATAATAACAAAGCGACGGACGCAATCACGGTTCCGCAACCAACTGAGCCAAAAACTTGGTCAACTGAAAATGTGTATTTCACTAAGGTAGCTGATGATTCGGTTTATAATGGAATGGTGAGCAAAGACTTTCCCGCCGTGGAGCTGAAATATAATTCGGTGCCGGATAAAGTTGATGAAAGACGAGCTATGGGTGGCATACTCTTGTGACGGGTTTCGGACTATGTCTTTTTTAGATAAAGGGCTGCTGGTGAGGGGGTAAAAATAGGTAATCATAGGGAAATGGAGTTTATATCCATAGTTAGAAAAATCACTAATACTAAAGAAATAGAAGAAGCTATTGAAAAAATAACAGAGGGGGGCGGATCTGTGAAGTCGAATGTTCGTGCTGAAAATATCACAAAGCCTGTGTTAGAGTGTTACTGGTAAACTGTAGAACTATAATGAACAAAGTAATGGTGTTTGCAAACCTTATATAGATACTCGAACCCCAAGTAGTTATAAGGGTAGATGCCTGGTTAAAGGAAGGAGTTCTAGACAATGAGGTTTTACAGTGTACCGTAGAGATAGACGAGCAACTGGGGGAGGGGTATTCATACTGATTAGAGAAGACCACCAGGGTGTTGGTTGCCTACCGTAGTGGAAAAATGAATAATAAAGATGAGGCTCTTGGGGAGAAACTAAATTCATATTCAGAGTTCAGAAGTGAGCATAGAATGGCCATTATTGGTGGGGATTTGAACTTACCAGGAGTCAACTGGGTAGGAAATAAGATTAGTAACACAAAGGAACGGAGATTTCCAAATACCTTCGAAAGGAAAGGAGGCTTTCCACAGGTGTTGAGCAGAAAACAAGGGGACAAAACATGTTGGATAATTTCCTAATAAAGCCGGATGATAACCTAATCGGGTGTCAAGTAACTGAAGGAATAAGTGATCACAATGTAATTCTGATGGATATAAGGGGATTCAGTAAACCAGTGGCCAAAATTGAAGGGGTAAATAGATACAATTACAAAAAAATAACAAATCTTGGAACTGAAAAGATATTTCATGGTTAATTTTATTAAATGGAAGAATGGCACAAGTTCAGTGGAAACAAAGTGGAAAGAGTTCAAGGAAATAATAAAAATGGGTGAAGAAATGCTTATTCCAAACCAGAGAATAAAGAGAAGTACAGATCTTTCATACTATAACAGAGAGGTGAGGAAGTTAAAGAGATTGGTGAGACACGAACATAACAGAGTTAAGAAACAGCAAAGCAGTAGGGATGTCATGAAACAACTAACCAACAAATTAATATCGTCAAAGAAACTGGCTAAGGATGAGTTTATGAAGAATATTATTGGTGCAGGGGGACCTCTGACTGATTCATCCAGAAATTTCTATAGCTATATCAGGAAACTGAGTGGAAGAGAGGGTATTGAGATAATTATGGATAAGGATGGAGAAGAAGTTATTGAGGATTTAAAAATGGCAGAATTATTGAGTAACTGGTTCAGCGAGACGGTTAGGGACAATAATTCAGGTATTATATCAGAAAGCGAGCCTATCCGAACAGTTGGAGAGGAGCAGACTAGAAAATTTGAAATATGAAGATATCAGGAAGAAACTAAAGAATATAAAAATGGGTACAACAGATGTCTTAAAGATAGTAGGATTGGACATTGTACCTTACCCTGAAACATTATTTAAACTGAGTCTGGATACTTGTTGTTTACTGACTGATGACTGGGAAAAGTGCGATAGTAGTATCGATCTATAAGGGGGGGGGGGGTGACAAACAGGATCGAAAACTATTGGCCAATGAGCCTGACATCAGTGGTAAGTACATTAATGGATCGATTAATATGTAACCGTATTAGAAGTATTTGTCAGGAACGTAATTGGTTTTCAAGTCGGCAACATGACTTTAGACAACGATATTCTCAGTTTGTGGGCTATATGCAAGATATTTGTGATGAAATTGACAGGGGAGGTCAAGTTGATTGTGTCGCACTATATCTATCAAAGGCCTTTGATAGACTCAGCCATAAAATGGTGCTAAAGAAGGTAAAATTATTGGAGCCGATAGAAAGGTGATTTGCTGGGTGGAAGAATTCTTAAAATGTAGAAAGCAAAAAGTTAGGGTAGGACATACAATATCAAAAGAAGTAGAAGTAAACATGGGAGTCCCACAGGGTAGTGTATTGGGACCATTGTTATTCGTTATTCTGATAAATGATTGTGTTCATGGTTTACTCTCAGAAGTCAGATTGTTTGCAGATGACATAATGTTATATAAAATGATCAAAACAATAGAAGACCGTAAACAGCTGCAATTTTGGATAATTAGCTGGGTGAGTCAACATGGGATGAAGATAAATGCAGCTTATTAGGTACACAGATAAAAAGCTAAAGGTTGATTATGATTATAAAGTGTGGAAGGAGCTACTTATTGAAGACTCAAAATGTAAATAGCTTGGCATAACATTTTTTATCAAACTTAACTGTGCAGGAGTTATTGGACAGGTAGTTTCAAAATCCTTCACCTGTTGGAAAGAGTGATGAGGTGATGCACTAGAGAAGTAAGCGAATTGGGGTACAAAACTTTGGTCAGATCACTGCTGGAATATGGTGGTGTAGTAGGAGACCCATATTTTGGGTATCAAATACAGGAGTTTGAGGGGTGCAGAGGAGGGCTGCCAGATTTGTCTTTGGAAATTACCGCAAAACACAATCGATAACTAATATGATAAAGGAGCTGAAGTGGGATTCATTGGAGGACAGAAGGAAGAGGTGAAGTTAGTCATGAGAGTGTACAAGGCCTATACTGGGGATGAAGCATGCAAAGATATTGGTGGGAAAATTAAGAGAGGTGCTTGGAAGGGTAAGGTTGACCATGACCACAAGCTGGCACTTGATTTCTGCCATAAGGGTATGGGAAAATTTTCTTCCGTAGGAAAGGGTGTGAGGGACTGGAGTAAATTGTCAAAGCTCGTAGAGCAAATTTAATTCCATGTTGAAATTTTTCGAAACGCTGTGGTAGAATTACCCACATTAAATTACAAAAATAGCTGATTTCTTTTAATTGAAGACTTAGTTTTGCTTTATCATCCACTACTGATAGCTTCTCAACTATTATCACTGGCGATTTCTATACTTCCTCTTCATTTGTAAATTAACATGAATTTTCATACTTATGGACGTCTACTTATCATCACTAGTAGCATAACATCCGTTAAGTGGGCAGTGAATATCGTAAAACAAAATGAAATAAAAAGAACCACCAAAAGCAACAAAGCAATAAAAGGGGAAAAAACGTGATGAATGTAACTAGAATTGAGAATCATAAATCATCACTTTCATTTCAGTTGCAGAGTCATCTGTGGATATCATCACACGAAATAAAAAACACAGCAAATATCAAAAAGAGCGAAACAACTAAAAAGCAACAACCGAAAAAAAAACAAGCAAAAACTAGAACCAACAAAATAATGAGTTAAGTGGTATTAGAAGTATGAATCGCAAATCATCACACTCATTTCTGTAGCACACAATCGGTGTTGTAGACAATGAATGTAGTTAAAAAAAAAAAAACAGAAAACAAATCAGAAAATAACGACCAAAAAACAACAACAAAAAATCACTCTCATTTCTGAGCTCACTTATTCGTGATGTTAACAAAGACAATAACAGGAAAGAACAAAACAGTCACCCAAGATAACAACAAGAGCTAGTTGTAGCTGGTAAACGCGGCGCGGTGACCGAAGTAAGGCTTGTCCTTTGGTATTATCAGATATGGAACTGTTTTAGTGATATCTAAAAGCCCGAACACAATTCTAAGAGAAAAACTCTTTTTTCCCCTCTCCGTCGGATAGCTTCCGGACTAAATGTCCCGGCGGAGCAAGGCCAGCTTTAAGTAAGTCAGCGAGGCTCTTGTGGCCTGCCCTCGACAACAAACTCTCTGGAAGTTTAAAGTGAAAGCTTTTATTTCTGCGGCTGGTGCTTATTCGCCACAATTCCAGTCCGCAACTTAGCGGAGAGTTCGTAAGAGGCGTATCGAAATACCGCGTGCGGAAACCGCAGGGAAAATTTTTATTTACTAAATTTTTTGATTAAATCAAGATTGAAAATTAAAGAAAAATTTATCATACACATGTTTTCGGCTTTTTTAATATAATCGTTAACATCACCAATAATTCAAGAAATTAAACAGTTGATGTACGAAATACGTATAACCATTTTTAATTAAATTTATTTTCTACACATGTTTTTGTTTAAATTTATAATTTGTTGTAAGCGTGCATTTAATGCAGACTAAAGGATGGAATTTGAAAAATATTTTTACTGCAAGAAATATTTCGTTTAGGATTTTGTATAAAGAGATATTCAGATTAACATTGTAACTATTTGCTCACTTAAGAAACAACCGTATTTATGTTCACATTACTTGTAATTTTTTCATTTTTTTCAATAAGGTTCCTCCTTCTTTCTTCAGACCAGGTGGTCTTGCCCTCTTTACATTATTCCTCGAACACCTTGAATTTATCAATTTCAGTTAGAATTACTGTTAGATTCTTTATGAAACCTAGATTCATTCCAACTTTTTTCATAGCTTTCTCGTCTCCTCAACATATTTTGCTGTCATCTTTAATTTAGTAATTTAGTTGAAAATTCTCTTATTCATTCCCATGAATAACGGTCAAAGCAACAAGATAGAAGCAAAATATGCAGATACTAACTGGGGGATTATGTAGTAAAATATTTTTAACAACAAGTTGTCTTCAGGCATACAAACTCTATGGTATAAGATGGTTAGTGATACAATTGGAACAAATTAGAAATAAATGATTGCTAAGACTTCCGCGGCCGTCTTTGTTCATGATTAATTGACTTTCGGATTATGCCGCGAGGTTTATTTCATTACCTGAGCTTTCGGCTGATATCCTACCGCCTTCGTCAGAGATACTGTTTATGCTGATATAGCAACGAGCGCCAAGCATCGCAGAGCAAAAGGCCGCTATCTTCGTTGATGTTGTTGCAATTCTTTAAAATTTCTGCTGTCTCTTTCACCCGTCTTCAAACCATCCGACAGATGTGAATTTAGTGGAAATATTGACTTACTTCTACATTGTTTTCAGTGCGCTGTTGCATGCCAAATATGGATGTAGGCAAAGCATGCTATGGCAGCCCGTTTACAAGTAGCAACGATGATTGTAACCACCAGCTTATTAGTACGACCAGATACCAAGACAGCCCCGCAGGAAAAACACAACTCGTGCATTTGGATACTAGGACAAACCATGTTCTACATCCTACAGAACAAGACGAAGAATTTAGAAGATTACTTGTCCACAGTGAAAATCTAGATGTGGACCATGAAAAAATCAACAAAATACAAAGAAAAGTATGGAGTCTTTTTGAAACATACCAACACTTCACAAGTAACACGATGATCTACTATATATAATCACTCACTCACCCACCTCGATAGCTATTGGCTGGAGCACGGCGTCACGTGTCAGCCTTCGCTCGCAAATTAATAGCCACCAGAGATATCATTAGAAAAAATTCGAGGTTATATCCACAATTTAATAGCTAAGCAACTGCTACCAAATTAATTGCCGGAATACATTAATTAAGTTTGTTTTTAATAGGAATTTATTATTTAAAAAATATGGAAAAACTTTACGGCTGGAAAAGATGAAACTGCGAGTACTTTTCAGTAACATGTCGGTAATAAAAGTAACATAAAAAACTTTTAAAAACTTAAATTATTCATGTTATCTGCTGTGACCTCGAATGCCAATTGCCTTTCCGACCTACTCGTAGGTTGAATTTAAATTTAATTAAAACTTTCGCTAGCGTTGCTGCATGTCCAGCGTTTATTTGCTTTTTACGTATTTTACTGACCACTTTCGTTAAAGGTCTTTGTTAATGTTCGATGTACACGGGATATTAGATTATTTAAAGTGGACGTCAGGCCTAATATGTTACCGAATCCAGTATTCTGACAATTCATTCCTTCCGAGTTGCTCAACTGTTTAATAATATGGAATGTGTATTAAGTTCTCTGGCCGATACCGACACTATGGCCAAACATTACATTACGAATGTTTGCTCAGCCTCAATGAAAAACAACGCGATGCTTTCAAAGCGAACAGGAATTCTTAAAAATTTTCAGAGTGAACTTTTAACGTCAAATACAAGTTTATATTTCAGTAAGTTTGAGTCCAGGACATTTGAAACAATTATGATATAGTGGGATCGTCCCTGTCTGTGTTTAATAACTACCTACGTCTATTAATATTTCTGAGTTCTTCAAGCTCCAGAGATTTAATTCACCCCAAGGGTTAAGCGCAGGTCAAGTGCGTATGCGGTCAAATCAGGGCAACCTGCCATAATATTTGACTCTAAAAACTGGAACTATTATAGACCCATGACGATGCGAAAAAACAGTCACAGGCTTCCGCTAGTTAATCATAAAATCTAATTTCTATATTTGTGCACATACATCTACATCTACATCCACATCTACATCTATATATATATATATACTCTGCAATTCACAAAATTGTGGGTGGCAGAGGGTGCTCAGCACCAAAGCTAATCTCTTTGTTGTGAATTCCAATCCCTAATGGTACGAGGGAAAAAAGAATTCATATAAGAATCATTGCGGCACCTTATTTCTCTAATCTTATCTATCCTGTCATTCCGGCTCAAATAGGTTGGTGGACGAAGTATTTCACTACACTCGTGAGTGAAAGTGGGAGTACGCATGTTTACCAATAAGTTTAAACGAATCGTGCGTCGTCTATCTACCAGAGACTCCCAGCCTAGTCTACTAATCAGTTCTGTGACGCTTTCATAAGGACTGTAGCAAGCGGTCACGAATCGAGCGGCTCTTCTCTGTACTTCCTCTATACTTTCGATCAACCCCTTACGAAACGGATCCCAAATGGCACAACAATAGTCCAAATGTGGACGCACAAGAGATTTGTACGCTATCTCCTTTGTTTGTTCATTACAATTTTTCAATATTCGACCTATGAATCGCAGCCTAGAATTAGCTCTACCTACCAACGAATTAATGTGTAAGTCCCATTTCATGTTCCTTTGTACTGTTAATCCCAAATATTTCATAGAATCGACCATATCAATAACTGAATTGTTTAAGTCGTATTTCTGAACAATTGGATTCTTTTTGTTAGTTATGCTCATTGTCTTGCACTTTTTACAATTTAGCGTAAGTTGCCACTCAGCGCACCATGCCAAAATAATATCCAGATCACGCTGAATTTCTAAGCAATCGGCCAAATTCCTTACTTCCCTATAAATAACCGCATCATCAGCAAACAATCTAAAAAGGCTTAAGACGGTTAAGAATGCGAGTCCAGTATGTTTGACTGGTGGTATTTATATTTCTGATAACAATACTTAATTTCATGTAGTATGAATGTAACTCTTTACCTGAATTAAAAAAAAAAAAAAAAAAAATAAGGAGCCACTAAAATTTAAGTCTTCTTTTGTGCATTGTGTCTGTAACTTTCTGTGTATACTTATACAGGTCTTCATCTTTCATCTTCCACCAGATACCGACTTTCCCCTTTACTGGTTCTAAGATTTTCCTTAGAATTTTACTTTCTCCTCTGAGTGCTCAAGCTCCAGTCTCTTTTTTTTACTTATTGCTTTACGCCTCGTCGACGTCGAGGTCATTAGAGGCGGGATGGGACTGGGGACAAGGAACGGAAGGAATTCGGCCATGGCCTTTTTGAAGGAAGCATCCCGGCATTCGCCTGCAGTGATTTGGGGAAACCATGGAAAACTCAAATCTGGATGCCCGGACGGGGATTCGAACCCACGTCCTTCCGAATTCGAGGCCAGAACGTTAACCGTTCACTCGCCATTCTCGGTCCCAGTGTCTTATTCAATATTAGACATTTCACAAGCGAATTTAATAAGTGATATGGAGCTTCTCAAATGAGAAAGATTATGTTGCAATTTTACTTCACAATTATTGAAGAAAAACATTCTAAATTGTATGTCATACTCTTCTACAGAATGCGAGCTTAATGCTTCCTTCTGCCGTCTAACATGGCCCGTTATGAATTCTGGATTTAAACCAAAAATTACGAACGATAGCCGCCTCGCTGCTGATTAGTACAAACCATTATCTTGATAAATTTTATTCATTACTCATCAAATAATTCTTCTCTCATTTTTCCAACATTGATTATTTATTTCATATTCAGTATTGAAATTCTCACAAGCTTAACAAATCTTAATTCAACGACTTTCAAGTCAAACTTCTACTACTAAAACATCCATGACAACCACCAGTCCACGAAAAACAAAACAAATCAATGCAGTCACGCGATATTCATTGTATAACTCTTGGCATTACATGTTTGCCAACTTAAACATCCCACCATAGTATTTTTTACTGTCACTTACACTAGTTATTTTACAATTAACTAACCCTATGGTTGTTATCTCACAAGAACTATTGATTAATCAACAAACTTATCATTATTGCAATCGCAGAACTACTTTTTACTAACCAACAGTGAAAATTCTACACTCTACTAGTTTCAGAGCGCCAAACATTGTTCCAAACAATAGGTTACCTTAAAAACAGTTAAAACTTTCTTTACTAGTAACCAAATGGAAATAGCTTTGAAAGAAGCTTCAATCAGTTTCAAGAATTTTAATATTACTTTTGAAATAATAATCAATTTCAAACCATCCAAACTTCTAGCCAAAAATGACATATTTATGTTCTTTATTCAAAATATTAGATACCAAAACTAATATAATTTATAAAGAAATCGTGTGAAACTACAGTAAAGAAAATTTTCTTTATTTTTTATATATTTATTTAGATGCTGATAGAAGAAATATAGGGAAAGAAGGTTATAAAACCTAACATGCTCTTTTTCCAACAATTAGACAAAAAAGGTAGTAGTGTCAAGGACTTATTTGAGCTTTTTGCTTCACACGAAATCCCAAGAGAATGCTTGAAAAAACTTTTCTTACATTCGTTTAACAGTTGACGCTGCGCAAAATGGAATGCCATCTATACTGGTTACGTCCGGCTTCATCTTTCGTTAATACACATCTCCTAATGTTGTCAGGGAGTTGCACAGTGGTGAAAAGGAAAGTTGTGTTCCGGCCTCTTCACGCGACACTAAGTTGCGATACGCCGTACAAACAGCTGATGCAAAAGTAAACAGCGAACTGTTACTAACTTTGGACAAAGGCCGCAGTATGAGAATGGAAACAAAACCAACAACAACAGAAAGTTGCAGCCGTATACAGCGACGCCATTAGCTGACGACGTCAGAGGTTTTTGTGCCCTTTAAGTAGCAACTGCTGGCTGCCCTCCAGCCTTCTGTTGCCAGCCACCAAAAACACTGTGCGCAGACGCAAACACTGTGCGCAGACGCAAACAGTGCACTAGAACCATCACAACACCGTCCATCTGGCTCAAACAACACACTATATACATCTCCGCATTCAAGTGTGTGCTGGAACTGTATAATATAATAACAATCTTAGTTTATAGTTGTGTTTTTAACTCATTTTTTTATCTGCTTAACGTCTCTCTAACAGCGAGGTCTTTAGAGACGGGAAAGGATTGGGGGGGGGGGGAAACAAGAAATGGGAAGGAATTCGTCCATAGTCTTTTGAAGGAAGCATCCCGGCATTTGCCTGCAGTGATTTGGGAAACCATGGAAAACCCAAATCTGGATGAACGGACGGGGATTCGAACCGCCGTCCTCCCAAATGCGAGGCCAGAACGCTAGCCGTTACACCACCACCCTCGGTTTTTAATTCATGTAACTTTCTATTATTTTTGTGGAAGGGTGTCTAAGTGATTTGCTCGTGTTATACATAATTTAATATTGTTATTGGCCATGGTACACAGTTGTTGCATAAATGATCTTGAATTAAACGCCGCATTTTCGCAACTGTTTTTATTTATGTTTTTTCACCAGACGCGTTTCGCCTTTTGGACTGTGAACACGCTTTTGCAGTGATTACATCAAACTGGTTTCCAGTATTTATGGCGGTGTGTTGTGTTTATATGTACGGATATACCAACCTAGTACCGTTGTGCATTGCTGTGGAATCTATGTACGATGTATATAGACTATATATATATATATATATATATATATATATATATGTGTGTGTGTGTGTGTGTGTGTGTGTTTGTATGATTACGATAACTATTACTTGCGATTTTTGTGTGATTTCGTTGGGTTTCGTGTGTTCTGGTTCTTTCTATAGTTTTTTTGTTTGTTAAGTTTGCAAATTCACTGAGCACTGTATTCCGCTGTGCAATGGCTTTGCGAGTTTGATAACTTACTTGAACTGTTAGTAATTGTTTCGTGGAGTTGTTAATTATTAGAATTCTCACATCTGTTTGTATAGTAATGGGTGGATAGTTATGAAATAATAAATGCTGCGCAAATATCGAATGGTTTGTGCTTGTTATTGCTCTGAGTTGTTCTTTGTGTCTAGTGCTGAAGTTTGTAGATATCTGGCCTATATCTACTGCTTGGCACTGTTGAAAACAGTTGTAAAAAGACGGTGCTTCATGCAAAAATATAATTTAATTTAATTGCAGTGTAGTGCATTCCCCAGTGAAAATTTTCCTGTACAAATATTTTCCCATTTCTTTTTTATCTTAAAATAACCGATACCCGCGAATTCGTACGCGTGGATTAAGAATTTCATGCCAGAATTGAATATAGAAAGTTGTTGGTAGCGAAGGATTGGTTCTGAACAACACCGACCGGAAAGCTATCACTATGTCATTCTACCATCGAACCTGTTTCCTGAAGAGAATCAATTTCCACCATATTTAAAAACAGAAAAACAAACTCAGGTGAGGAGATGTGTGTGTGTGGGGGGGGGGGGGGGGTTAACTAAGAACAGCTTTATTTAACTTGGTCTTTTCTTCTTTCTTTAGCATGATCATCCGATTCTTGGGTTCTAATAACTTTAGCTGCTCGTGCTCTATCAGAGCTACAACTTAGGCCAGTTTACGCCAGCAAGGCATATCAAAAAACAAGGCAAAATAAACTGGTGCCAGAAACATTTAAGCAAACACTAAGTAATAGGACAGAGAAAATCAACATCTATACTAAATAATAAGTTTTTTCTCTAAACGAAATTAATTAACAAATTATACACTAACATAATGCGTGAAAAGCATAGCTTGAGCAAGCGACGTAACATTACGGACTAACACACACATCCGTCTCTCTGTCACCATTCGATAAGTTCTCAAAATTTCGTGGCTAAAACTGTTAATCATACCGAAAAAAAATGTCCTGTGCCCTCCCAACAGATTTTCTTGTCAAATTCCGTCAATATCGGTATAGGCATTTAGTCGTAAAAACGTAACAAAAGACAGAGACTTTCATCCGCATTTATAGTATTATTACTGCAGATCATACACACACTGACTGAGAATCACAACTGAGGAATCAATATAACGTAAAAAAGTGTACACCTACAGCATTGCAAGACTAACTACGATTTCCCTCGCATTGCATCCCTAACTTTGCGATAAGTACAGTTTAATACTCAATCCGAATAACCCATAGCCCAGGCGTGAATCTTACGATCAAAAACAATTATTAAAAATCTTTGCCTCCACGGAGATTTGAACCGGAGACCACGACCCAAACATCAGTATGCAAGCCCTTTAACTACTGAGCTCCCTGACCGCTACACGGAAAAACAGTACAGAGACCTCCACATCCAACGCGTCTGTCTATTGCCGTTCAGTAATTTTTCGAAATATATATTATTTATACAGGTAATTTTTCAACCAAATGTAGACAGTATTTTTCTCCTTGTTTCAAAGGATAAGTGTGCAACGTTTCATCGAGATCAGATGAAAACTGTGGATTTTTATGAAGAACAAACATTACATACATTCATCTTAAATCATATCCCACCTTTTGGTCATGGTAATGTTTTGCCTTTCCCGCACTAATCCTAATTCTTGTACCAATATCCTCCCTTTTTCTGGATGTACGTTATGTTGGTCTGAATCAGCTGAAAAAGCGAAGAAAACAGTGTTAATCGTTATCGTGTATTCTGTACGCAGCACAAATCGTTGGGATGCCAGACAGAAGTAAACAACCACTGCACCTGCTTAGCAGCTCCTTAACAGGTAATGAAGCTTTGTCTTTGAGCCATCAATAACACATTCCTCGTTACTAACTGTTTAATGCCATCTCGTTAGTAGACGAATAGCATTTTATGTGCGAAAGCAGTTGCTTTATTTTAATCTCATCCTGGAACTGCGCTCTTAATTCTATTTTACTCACTGATTACCGTGCAAAAATATTAGTGTCTTAATTAACAAGTCCTTAACTGCGGCCTTATAATTTTATTTACCACTGTGGCTCCTGCACTGTGGGTTTTTTTCTCCCTCCCCTCCTCGTCCTCGCTCTAAAGACGTTAAGGTCGGGTCACCGCTCAGGATAATTCTCTTAAAGCAGCCGCGTGAGGCGCTGCGAGTTTTAATATTTCTCGAACACCCTCCATGAAGTTCAACCCACTTCTTCACGTTTCTTACTCACGTTAAAACTGGGGAAGCTTTTTCCTTCCTTACTTCCACATCTAACTTTCAAATTCTTTATTTTACAAAAAAGTATCTCCATTTCTGTAGTTTACTTTCATACAGTTTGTTATTAAATTACGCTAAATTTTGGTATCTTCCTTTATTTTCAGACGGGCGGTTTTATATATGGACATCAAGATTTTAGACAGATTTTCGTAACTGTCCACAGAAAGACGAAAATTCACCTAGGCATATGACGAAAACAAGATTACAGTAATGAAAAATTATAATATTATGTGCGGAAAAAACCGCAAAATAACATATTAATAAACATTTACGAACTAATGATTCCTGATTTAAAATTGTAAATAGTTCTCTGATCGACCTTCCCCCGCCTAAAAATATTTCATTCTTTTAAAACTTTTGTAAAGTAGCAGAAAAATGACAAATCGTGTTTACTTCTTAGTTTATGATATCCATCGCGTATATACTCGTATTATAATCCCGGACAAAAAAGCTTCTAATGACTGATTTCTCATAGTGTTACATTAGAAAGTCACAAATCAAGCAGCTGAAAGTTTCTGTGGATCCATTTTCCACCTCTAGCAAGACTTGTTAGTAAACTAATGCAGCGTTGAAGGTGCGAGAATAGGATTCCCTCTATTCTCCAAGGCCTTACTCCTTTGTACACAACCATATGCTTTCTCAATATGTATAAATAGCGACAGTAGATTCTTATCATACTCATTATGTCTTTCCTGCAGCTGTCTCATAGCAAATATCAGGTCTACCGTCGATCTCCCTGATCAGAAACCGTACTGCTCTTCCCTTAGCCCTTTTCCCACCCTGTCACGTATCCCTTTTTCAATAATCTTCTCATACACTTTGGCATAGTGGCATATCAGCGTAATGCCCCTATACTTTTTAAACTTCTTCCTGCTCCCTTTTTTTAATATAGGTATAATTATTCCTTTTTTCCAGTCTTGAGGAGTTGCGCCCTGATTCCATACCTTTCTCATCACACGGTATAGCCACTGCTTTCCTACTACTCCTGCTGCCCTTATCATTTCCACGCTCACTTCATCGATGCGTGGTGCCTTTCCACACTTCATCTTACCCAGAGCCGTTTCCACTTCTCAAATTCTTCTGTTTCTATCCTACATGGCTGTTATTCTTCTGCTTCTCTTCAAGAACTGTATCATCCTGTGACCAATCTGGGTTCAGTAAGGCTTCAAAATGCCCCTTCCACAGCCTTTTTAGTCTTTCTGAGATGTTTATTTCGTTCCCATCTTTATCCACCATGTTGACATTTTCTATCCGCTTCTTCCTCTTCCTTTTTAACATTTCGTACTTTCTTATTTACTTTGTTATCTTCTACACCATGTTGATCCATTTCTCCAGCCACTTCCTCCTTTCCTCCGTATTAGTGGCTCCAACTATGAAAATTAAAATAATCGTTCGAATTTCCGTTTTTTTTAAACTATTTTCTTTCTCTGTCACCGACCGATCTGATATAAATCCACAACTTCATGAGACTAGCCAGTTAAGTTTTTATGAAACTTTCCAGTTACGTTAATGCTGCAGAAGTAAACCGCTACAAAACATCAGAAATCTTCGCCTGTAGGCTATTCAATTCACTTTTTGAATACATAATTCAGCATACATAGTTTACTCTTCTCTCAGATATAGATGAATTATAAACCTATCAATTATTACCATTTTAATGCTATAACTCTTCAGAATTATCTTTTCGTCTTGTTCAACACGTATCTATTAATAATCAAATTAAAGCAGTACATAACTTTTCACTCTTCTTGCTGACCAAAGATATTCTTTCTCTTTTTTCTTAGACAACATTCATGTAGCAACTAAACTATCAAAGAAGTAAATGCTTTTGTTCGTATTATTTTTGCGTAGGTATAAAACATACACGCATAAGTACATAAACTTCATGATTCATCCCTTAGATACGAGTGCTTCAGAAGGAAAAGAAAATCCCTTCTTTATCTCGTACAAGAGAACTGTTTAATGGTCCGTGATGATAGCTAAGTGACACTCCTTAACTTTGTGGACCAATTATGGTTTTCCATGCTTGGTTACATGTTTTTTTTTTTACTAGTTACGTACCTGCATGGAAACTTGACTCCTCAAGTGTTCTGCTGAAGCCGCTCCAAAATTGATTCACGTGGAATGAACGTGCCTCTGCAGGTTAGCCCGTTCTATGCTTTCATCTCAGAACAGTCCAGAACACTTGTGACTACCCGGAACAAAACCTGTCTTTCTGCTGCGGTCTACCGAAATCTAATAGGTTTTATAAAACCACACCAAAATGACACTAAAGTTTCAGTCGGCCAACTTCCCAACAAAGCGGTTTCAATATCACAATATGCAGAAATTAATTATTAGTCATCGCTTGACTGTTCTAAAATTACATACGCAAAATGTGATATATGTAGCGTAATTAAGGTAGGAAGTAGGGGCATTGTTACATTACAAAAGTTAACTGTTAGAACAAAAACCTGGGGATATGCGACAAGCTACGGGAAACGACAGGTTTCGTTGCACTGTAGTGCATACTTGTTAGCTTCGATTGAAAATCAACGATTATCATTAACTAAGAGTACTGTCAGTGAAGGATTGGTTACAAAATTAAATGTTGTTTACATTGTTGAGGATCTCTCATTAGAAACCTAGAATGTAGTGCCTTTAATGTTGGACATGCATTGGATAAACCGCTAAAAGAATAGGTTTTTAACCACAGACCACACAGAATATAATATGTATTACATCACTTTATTTTTTTCTTAAAATTTTCTTGAATCTTATTATCCTAAAATATTTCAACTGAGAAGAGGAAATGTACTGTATTGATGGGAAAGCCGTTAGCGTTTAATAATGTAAATAGTCAGCTGTCTGTTTGCCCTGTTTGATAATCCAAGTGGTCTTTTAAATTTGGCTTTACAGGATTTTTATATCCAACCTGTACGTTTTCACAGCCATAAATTTTTAAAACGCCCCGGCATTGACAGACCCTTATGCATTATATATACTACCAATAAATTTCGGTTCTACCTCAAGCGAAAAATTTAACTCATCGCAAGGAAACGCTATGAACCTGAGGACGTATCCAGTTTGTATTCAGAACCAGTGTCGCCAAGTCCTCACGTGATCAGTATTCTGACCAGTTTGTTTTCTTCATGATGGTACACGACGTACAGTCAACTTGCTTCGGACAACAGACTCAAAAAAATAAACAGAGGAGTAGCTGCCTATACGATCGGCTGAGTTCGCGTACATGAATATTTCATGTGTAGCGTGTGGCGGCGCTCCCAGGGGTTAGTTCTAGGAGGACGCTTCTAGCGATTCGGCGAAGAGTTAATCAGCGTTAATTTAAATGCGAGAAGAGAGAAAGCTGTCGATAATACTAAGTAATGTAATATTTACTCACATGGGACACTCCAAGAGACACTATTCCTAAATGTGTAATTCAGGAGTCTAAATTACATAAAACAATGTTCAAATTTCTTCAATTATTAGACAGATTTATGAGAGAAGGTACGAGACAAGTTATGGAATTTGGTTATATAACTTTTGACAGATATGGTTGCGTAAAGTGGAACCCACATTTTTTATATCAAAAACAGTAGTTGGAAGAGGTGCAAATATCTGTGGATATTTCAGGAGACCACAATTAGTAACTAATATGATAAAGACTGGACTTCGATTCATTGGATGGCTGGAGGAGGGGAATGTGTAAGGCATATATTGGCTACGAGGGTTAGAAAGATATTTCAGTAACATATAACAATAGTGCATAGAAGGGAAAATATAGCCACGACTACATGCTGCCACTAAATTCCAGATATTAGGGAGTGGGAAAATTTTCTTTTGTAGGTAAGAAATTCGGGGGATTGGAATAAATTATCAAGGGAAGTGATGAATAACTTACCATAAACGCTGAAAGAATTTTAAATCAAAATTCGAAAAGGGCAAAAGTAGATTGGTGTGGGATATTTACTCTTAAACAATTTATGATAGCAAAAATAATAAGAAGAAGAATGGGCTAAATAGATGACTAGGAAAAATGTTAATCAAGCAAAAAAAATTACGTTTTGTTAGTAATTGACCAGGAAAGAATTATCATGGACAAACAGATGGCTGGCCATATTTTAAGACCTATAAAAATAACTGATTTATTAGCCAAGGGAATAGTCGAAGATAAGAATATTTGAATAAAAAAAGAGAATAAAAGTTATAACCGGTAATTTAAGATCATCCGATTTTCTCAACTTCGGAAGAGATAGAGTATGTACTTTATCCAATCTGTCGAAAAACTGTGGACAGAAAAAAGGTATTTAGTTTTTGTCCCCAAACATCAAATTCAGCTTTTGCATATATAGAAAGCCCTTCTTCCACCATTCTTAATTGTAATCTAATCAATCCAACAAAAGTTAAAAATTAAGGGAACAGACAAACTCAGATCGACAGTTAAACCACGTAGTTTGCTGATGCATCTTACAAAAAAGAAATAATACGACGGGGGGGGGGGGGCACACTTACTGTTAGCAACGAATATATTTCATTAATTTGTAAAGAGCATAACCCAACGGAGCAGAATACATATCGGAGTATGTGAAACATATAAGATTGAATGTCCGAGTTTGGCTTTGAATAGAAGGAAACACAATTATTTGAAGAAAATGAACGTATCAGATAAACTTTATCGTTATAGTGAACCAAAACAGTATGGTATGAGGAGTGATTGTTACAGAACGAAATGATACTAAATGAGACCATTCTACCCAGTACCCTGCCATAAATAACACGTCATGCCAGCCAATATCTGTCTTCAAATGAATCTTAACATTCGCTTGAAGTTCTTTTAGCTCCCTTGTCTTTCTTAGCGTTAAATCCTTCTAATAAAAACCCCCTCCCCCACCCTTCGGTTTATATCACACCAACGATGCGTTGAAGACATGAATTATTATCACCACGCATTTCAATGCCCCAATGAAATTGTATTGTCTAACAATAATATCGAATTACTATTTTGTCTACTGCAAGACCACTGACGATAATGAGCTTAATTGATGAAGTACGCTGTATGGCAACTAATGATGATTACTTCTTTTTGAGGAAAATTATAATAATGATATTATGATTTACTGATATCATAAGGTATATATTGAACACATTTTGTAGTTTATATCTTGTATTGAAGATCCTAGACATCGGAAGATACTATTGGAACTACGAAAGAGGTAACATTATATCACATCTGTTAAAAACTAAATTTTTCCATTAAACTGGAGGTTGAATAGATAATTGGAAGGAAAACATAGCAATGACATTTTTAGTTTCCTTTAAACAAAAATTAATTTATAAAATCATGTTAACACTTAGATTCACTTCTTAATACAATTTTACCATGGCCTTTTAGAGCAACTATGCCAATATTTTCCGGAAGTGATTTCAGGAAACCATGGAAATTCAAAGTCTGAATCCTGCGACCCGACATTTGTCCTCAATAAAGACTCGTCGACAAGGCGCTATGAATATAACTATAATAAAAAAAATAGTGGTATACAAATTATTAGTTTTTAGATGTTTCTTTCTCTCTCTCTCTCTCTATAGATATATATATATATAAATTAAATTTGAAATGAGCTATTATAAAAAAAAAAAATGAGCTGAATAACTGTTGGTGATTATAGCGTCTTGAAGTTATATTTTGGTTGCTATTATATATACCATTTTTTAACTCGTACTGTTAGGCACTAAGCACTAGATTTCTTGCAACTGTATCATTTCGATTATGCCAGAACATACGTGTTAAAGCGCGCGACATTTAAGGCAGTTTAAATGTAGCCTCAGCTGTTTGCGGACAACTATAAATTACCTGCGTACGTGCTTCGCAGAGTCACTCCTTAATTTAATGAACTTAGTAGCACAGAATTAAATTTTAATATTTTATAAAGCATTGCTACGTACTCCGTAGCGCTGCACATTTCTACAGCACTGAGAGACTTGCTTCATTATAGTCAAACTAAGAATTCTTAGATTCTTCCTGCAGGTACAACATGTAAAAAGTAAGGCGAAAGTGAAGTGTAAAATTTCAGTTTTTTTTTATCCTGATAGATCTTCATATTTTGAGGTAACCTTAGCCATAGGCGAGTGCATAATGTATATGTCTTTTTTTAGCCTTTTGTGTGTTTTTATGTGTCTGCGTATTTGTGTATGTATGTTGTTTGTCTATTTTGTGTGTGTGTATTTGTGTGTGTATTTTTGTGTGTGTTTGTTTGTTTGTTTGTGTGTGTGTGTGTGAAAGAGAGAGAGTATCGTGTGTGTCTGATTTGTGTAGTGGATGTGTATTTTTTATGATTGTGTGTGTGTGTGTGTGTGTGCATTCGAAACTGTCCCCAGCTCCACTCAGACTCTTTTAACATACCGCACAGCTTCTCCCCCCCCCCCATCTTGGAAATAAATCTGCCGGAATAATGTTACGGGTGACATCACCTTCCACTTGTACCTATAGGCCAGGAAATATTGTCCGGAGTTCTATCCACTCCAATCGCATGCTTGGTCATTTACTTCTGAGCGGTGACGTTTAGGTTTTAAACAAAACAAAAATTAGGTTTTACTCTTCTTTCAACTTTGCTTCTTGAAAAGAAGAAGAAATGTTTAATATTTCAACCCTATCAGTGATAGTTTCAACTCAGTATATAATTTAAGGGAGTGTTTATTCGCAGCTACTCAAAGGAGATTGTTTACAGGAATACGTGCTTACTAAGTACTTTGAATTGAAATATGAAAGGTACCTTTTAGAATAAAACATTTATAAACTTTAATATACTGAGACGACCAATAGTCAGGACATGCCTACAAACAGTTTGAACGTTAATGCTTCACACAGCTAGGTCTTATTCAAATAAAACTGATCGTATTCAGAGCAATGAGTTCTTTAAACAGTCATTGATTTCTCCATACAAAGTGCTTCAGGTTGGGAGGTAAAAGCCATACTACTTATTAATAAATAATATGTTGATATACGAAATGGACGGCTACGTCATAAGATTATAGCCAGTAATCTATAGTGTAAAATGATGGATATCGCTGATTTTAGGAATTGAACTGTATTGGTCGTTATAGCGTAAAGAAATTTGATTCCGAAGACTGAAGTATGTTTTAATTTAGTGCCTACAGAAAAAGAAAAGAATTTGTAAATTGTTCATGCAGCATTTGAAATAAATAATAAATTGTTAAAAAGAGATATTTGATGTGCACGTCAGGCAAACGACAAATTGTGTGTGAATGCAGATCTGTTGTTAGTGTCTGTAAAAGGCAATTATTTTTTATATTTTTCGAAAGGTTAATCCCACAGATGTGTTATCCATTCCGAAGAGGAAACATACTTAAGTGATGCGCATTCGAGCCAAGGCGTGGGGAGGATGAAAAGTGAAGGCAGCATTACCGGTCGTTTATATCTTGGAGGTTGCAGTAACCACGAGCCATGTTTCACCGAAATCGTCCGTTTCGGTCGACGCATTGGTGTGGTCCGCAGCTGTAAATCTGTTTGATGAAGTGTGCCTAATATAAAATTCGCCTGCATCAGCAGAGGCAGTGGTAAACATTTCTGGAGAGCCGTAATGGCCCTCCTAAAAGGCGACAAGACGGACGGCCCAGCGCGGAGTGTCTGCGCGGGGTTACCTACTCGCTATTACGAGGGTTGCGAATCTTCCACAGTGGCTACAAGAGATGTGGTCTCCCTAAGTGACAAAACTTCGCTCTCCCTGAACCGAGGCTGCGAATCGGCTGCACGCAAGAAATGAAATGAATTTATTTGAAGCCGTGAATTGCTGTCATCCTTCGTCTAAAAACAGTACTGGAAACAATTACCGAAATATTATTTGCGAATAATAAACACCGCTCTAACACAGGACTAACTAGGCTGTTAATCGCTCGGCCTTGTGACGTTTCAAGATTTTAGATTTCAGCGTTTTTTACGAAATCACTGCAAGTGAATGACAATATAACTTCATCATGTCGGATTTCCTTCCATTTTTTTTTCTCAGACTTTAATACCATTGTCATTTAATCACTTCATGATTGATAAGCCCCCAATCCTTCAGTAAATAGAAATTGGTGGGTCTGTCAAGTTGTGCGCATGTAAGAGGTGAAACTCTGGTGTATTTTCCGTATTTATTTCATTTTTTCTTTTTCCTTTCGTTTCAGTCATTTATGGACTACGACTACGTAATTTCATTTCCTCTTCTGAGTTTCTTTCCTCCGTCGCCAGTACTCTTTCATTCTCTGGCTCACTGTTGCTTTTTCTTCCTCTGAAAATGCCCTCCTTTTCCTGATTGGTTTTTCTTCAGTCTGGGCCTTTACCCCCGCAATTTTTCCTCTGAAAAATTCCCTGCCTTGGATGTCTTCCATGCCGATCCCACATCTTTTCAGATCCTGATGGACCTCCTTCACCCATGGAACTTAAGTCTTCCGTGATTATTATTTTCTGTGTAATTTTTTTATGTTTCTTTCGCACTAGAGTGGGCGACCGACACTATGTTAATTGCACTTGAAAGATTAATAGGAACTTTTTCCAAGCTAATCTCGTAAGCAAATGAAAATTATTAAAAAGTTACACTTCGCGAGATTATACAGTACTGCGTCTAGCCTTAGTCTGTATTTGTGTTTAGAGCTTTCATATCGGAGAACAGTTTGGACAAAATTATTGATAACCTTTCCACAGTCATTTTTTGTTAGTAAGTAGATTATATTTGTTTTGTTAGCATAGAAGCTTGCACCGAGATGGGAGGAGGCCAATTTTGGCCTCCTACCTATCATTCGGGAGGACCGGGGTTAAACTCGGTTCGGCCATCCTGTCTGAGGTTTTCCGTGGTTTCCCTCAGACACTTAGGCGAATGCTGGGATGGTTCCCTACAAGGCCACGGCCGACCTTCCATCCCCCTTCCCTCCCCGTAGTAGTAGAAGATTGGCTGAAAAGAGTCCCCTATGACTCTCCAGCAGCCCGCCTCCCAGCCTTCTGCTGGGAGGAATGAAATTGTAAAAAAAAAAAAAAAAAAAAAAAAAAAAAAAAAAAAAAAAAAAAAAAAAAAAAAAAAAAAAAAAAAAAAAAAATAGAAGCTTGAGGATTTTGAAAAGTCACTTATTGTCATCAACATAATAATGAAGGAAGATTTTGGACTGCATATAAATCAAAGCAAGACAAAAGTGATGAAATTTTGCAGAAATGATACCAGTACTAGTAGATTAAATATAAAAATAGGATCGGATGCAATAGGAGAATGAATTGAATTCTGTTACTTGGGAAGCAAAATTACAACTGATGGCCGATGTAGGAAAGATGTAAAAAGCAGATTAGCACTAACAAAAAAACCTTCATGAAAAGGAAAAACCTTTTAGTTTTAAATATTGAGCTAGGAATTAGAAAGACTTTTTAAAACTCTATGTGTGGAGCACAGCACTTTACGGTAGCGAAACATGGATTTTAGGAATACCGGAAAGAAAGAAAATTGAAGCATTTGAAATGTGGTGCTACAGAAAAATGCAGAAAATTAGGTGGGCAGAAAAAGTAAGAAATGAACGAGTTTTGGAGATGATGGGTGAGAAAATAAGTTTATGGAAGAAGCTTAAAGAAGAAGAGACAGGCTGGTAGGTCATATTTTGAGACATGCATGATTGGTTAACTTGTTAGTGGAGGGAACAGTTGAAGGTAAGAACTGTAGAGGTAGACACAGATTAGAATATATGAAGCAGATAATTGTGGACGTGGGTTGTAAGGGGTATGTAGAAATGAAGAGGTTAGCACAGGATAGGAAGGGATGGAGGATTGCATCAAACCAGTCGAAAGACTGACAACAGCAAAAAAAAAGCTTCTATTCCGGAAAAACCGTCCATTAACAAAGATTTTAATCATTTACAGATTCTTTTGGTTGCATTCTTCAAGCTTATGAGCCGGTTATCCCCGTTCAACGCGATTTAAAGCAATTTGGTTTGAAAAAAAAAAATAAAAAAAAATACACTTGACACGTACGTACGCATCATGACTGATCACCTGCATCAATTGTGCATTCCGACGGACTTGGGCAATTCCAGCAGGACAATGCGACATCCCACACGTCCAGATTTGCTACAGAGTGGCTCCAGGAACACTCTTCTGAGTTTAAACACCTCTGCTGGCCACCAAACTCCCCAGACATGAGCATTATTGAGCATATCTGGGATGCCTTGCAACGTGCCATTCTGAAGAGATCTCACCCCCTCGTACTCTTAAGGATTTTTTGACAGCCCTGCAGGATGCGTGGTGTCAATTCCTTCCAGCACTACTTCAGACCTTAGTCAAGTCAATGCCACGTCGTGTTGCGGCACTTCTGCGTGCTCGCGGGGGCCCTATATGACATTAGGCAGGTATACTAGTTTCTTTGGCTCTTGTATCAAAATACCGTTAACTGCACGTGCTCGTTTTTTTTTTTTTAACTGCTTAACGTCTCTTAACAGCGTGGTCTTTAGAGACGGGAAAGGATGGGGGACAAGGAATGGAAAGGAATTCGGCCATGGCCTATTGAAGGAAACATCCGGCATTTGCCTGGATTGATTTGGGAAACTATGGAAAACCCAAATCTGGATGCCCGGACGGGGATTCGAACCGCTGTCCTCCCAAATGCGAGGCCAGGCGTGCTAGTAAATGTTTCCCTGCTGCACCAAAAGAAGTTTCACTCTCGAACTAATTAACAACCAAATTTTTTTCTGTATCATTCCAAAACTCAACTATACCGTTGAGGGCCGTGGAAAAATCATCGCATTGGGCCCACCCTCAGTGCCACATCTGGAGGGGAGGGGGGGGGGAGCAAAGGGGCAAACCGGAACACACAATTTATGGTCGAACTTTGCCTCCGGCTGGGGTCCCGTGGCATTTTGCCCGTCCTGCCACCCTATTGTCATGCCACTGGTACTGTCGATGTTGATGATTAGCTCTTTTACCCCTCGTTTGATGGCTGCACTGGTGAGAGTTACTCTTTCATGGCAGCTTGGTTGGGAAATTTGAAAGGATAGATATTTAAAAGCTCAATATTCTCAGTTCTATCATAAGACATTTTAACTTTTTTACGCACGGTTTCAACCAAAACAACTGAACAAAAACCAAAAAATCTAAAGCATCATTGTCAATAGTACAAAAAGGCGTTAATTATACCAGCGTCTTATCTACTTAATAAACTTCCGAAAACTATAGAACACTTTGTACATAATAAAGATGTAATTTTTTAAAAAATGAACTAAGATTATCTTGTTCCTACCATTGCAACCATGAATTGGTACGAAATAATCAATTGTATTTAACATGCCTTATATAATATTCATTTGTGAATCGTAATGTTTATTTTTGTGTGTTTTTTTGTAACTTATAATCCTTGTCAACTGTAATTATTGTTCATCTTACATATAGATACATATGTATCAGAAATCCTCCCTTAGCAGGGATCTATGTAATAAGAGTTATAAATAAAGTTACGACAACTTGGAGATACTTGTGGTCTGCGATATAATACGCCAGAACGCTTGCATTGTTCAGCTTTCATATTAAACTTTGAGTCCCGTTAATCCCCTAGTATTACTGTATAAGTCGAAACTTACTTATGCATAGAAAAGGCTTTAATTGTTACCTATAATTATCATCGCTACGTGATTTTTTTTAGTTAAGGACAGCTTCAACGATGTTGTTACTGCCAACATTTTGGCACTCAAGCTGGGTAGTGTAATCTGACATCAGTAGGGAGACAACCTGAAACAGCCCTGATGATGGACCCAGGTTGGGTGTCGAAACGTTGGCTGTAACAACATTGCTGAATCAGCGCTAAACCCACAAAAATAAGTAATATTTTAACAAAATCTATATTTAACGTGCAATCTGAACCTCGCGATCATCATCAACTTACATGTGAAACACCACCAGACACAGCAGTCGAAACTGTCTGTACTGAAGTGATCTCGTCTGACATGCTGAGGGAGTCTGGTGGGGGGCGCAACATGAGGGATGTCGGGGGGGGGATCACCAGAGACCTCTGGCGACAGAGCGCGGCGGCAAAACGAGGAAAAGGAATTGCTTCCACTCGAGTCACTTGATGGAGTTAATAAAAAGGAGATTCAGCCGAAAAGAGGAGTAATTGAAGAAGGAACGACTGGAGCATGACAAGGCTACTGGCAGTATCAGCTGACTCGGGGAAATACAAGAGAAGCAGAGACGTCTGTCGGTAGACACGGCCAACAGGATGCCAGTCCCGGTAGCATAGGGGCTAGAGTGTTGGCTCAACGTACCGGTTCATAGGCCATGGATGATTTTAATGACGTGCTGTGTTCGTATATGTGTCGTTCATACAGTGCATTACATTAACACAGGAAATGCATATATTTGTTGTGGAAGCATAAAACAGCGATATAGTTGGACTAAACGGCCATTTGGTGTTACAAAAAAGAAACTAGCTTAAACAACTCAGAAGTTTAGGAGGTATCGCGATATCCTTCGTGGTAAATTAGATTACTGTTTGTAATCGTAGGCTTCCGCAGCCAGAGTCAGTTGATTCTTGGCTGTCCCGGTGACGCCGCGTCATGATTTGTGTAGCCGACGTTTCGACCATCCTTCTGAGGTCTTCTTCCAGGGCAGAACTGCTACACAGATAATGACGCGGTTCACGCGGACACCCAAAAATCAAGTGTCACATTTTCCCATGGTATAAATATAATGGCTCAGTGGGCCAGATAGCACATGCAAATGTAGCTCTAGCTTTTTTTTTATTTTATTCAATGGCATTCGGCTACATAGGCCATACAGCCAGCTCAATGTGATTGTAATTACTCTTCCAGTGCATTGTTGCAACTAAGTATGTACACATGGACACCAAGAACGGACACGACATTCACACAGACACAACACTCAAACACCCATGCCCTCGGCCGTACTCGAACCGGCGACCTTCGGCAGTCAGAGCTAGTACTCTAGTACACCTACGCTACCGACGCCGGCTAGTTCCAGCTTACACGGCAGAATTACCACGTGAAATTACATGGACATAACTAGGCGGATAATTAAAACTCCATATCTTAATCGGGCAATGGTAGGAAAAGGTTTCAAAATCCTGCACTTGTTGGAGAGAGTGATGAGGGGATACACGAGAGAATTAAAGGACTTGGGTTACAAAACTTTGGTAAGACCATTGCTCGAATATGGCAGTGTAGTATGGGACCCACATTTTGAGTATCAAATACAGGAGTTGGAGAAGGTGCAAAGAAGGGCTGCTAGATTTGTTTCTGGAAATTATCGCAGAATGCAATCAGTGACAGATATGGTAAAGTAGCTGGAATGGGATTCATTGCAAGACAGGAGGAGGGTCATGGGAGTGTACACGGCGTATACTGGCGATGAGGCATGGAAAGATATTGCAGTATGTATGAAAATTAGTTCATGGAAGGGAAAAGCTGACCATGACCACAAGCTGGCACTCGATTTCAGCCACAAGGGTGTGGGAAGATTTTCTTCTTTAGGTAAGGGTGTCAGGGAATGGAATGAGTTACCAAGGGGAATGATGAATAACTTACCGAAAACATTAAAAGAACTTAAAGTTAAAATTTGTAGAGGGCAAATGTATGTGGGTGCAGGACAGAGGGAAGTTGGGTGTCTAGGGAAATTGCCACCGGAGCCTGTCCTCCATTGCAATTAAATTTAAATTAAATTTATCCTTCGCCGTTTTTTAGGCCTCTGGTACGAAGCGCAGTGTTATTATCATTCACTTAGAGCGTTTCTTTCAACATGAATCGCAATATATGGTGTAATGATTTAAAATTGGATATGTGTTGAAATACTCGAAAACGAGAACATTTTTTCGCAATTTCTGACTTACTTTTAGAGGAATCAAACAATGTCCGTTGTAACGATTTTTTAGTCAATACTATCAATATTGTAACGTTTAAGAAAGTAAAAGCTGTTGAAGACACCTGGCTGTGGATCGGAAGGTTCCCTGTTCTGGTCTCGGCCAGAATTTTTACGGTCTCTTCATCTGATTGTCAACTCTGGGAAAGCTTTGCTTTGTTCATGTGACGTACACTAGGACGCTTTGTTGTTGAGATCACACGTGGTACGGTAGGATTACTGTGTTAGGATAGGGTAGCCGCTCCAACAAGAGCATGCGCGGCAAAACAAGAACCCTGACACTCGGAGGAAGACCCCTTCGGGGATTCTCGGCCAAAGGTGCCATACGCATTTACTTTTTCTCATTAATATGAGTTAAGTAGTAAAAACAATTAAAGAATTTACAACAAAAAAAAAATGAGGAAATTCTGTTTACTGACGACTAAAAGTGCCTTCAAATAGGGTCCGTCATATTATAATTTCATTATTTATCCGAGATGTTAACTAGTAAGAAAACGATCAAATTCTGGCATCTGAAAATAAGGTGCGGTACTCAGATGTAAGATGTACTTGCGATCATAAAAAGAAACAGCAACATGAGGCCAATGATTCTTCTACTCCTTTCAACGATGTGATTGATGTCTTGTATCTCCCAGACAGGATACTTCAGAGGTGAATTGTGACATTTTATGATTGACATGAGGGTAAATGTGGGCAATTACATATCTAAATATTTATTTATTTTCATGGTTTAAACCGAGGCGCAACTAGACGAAAAAAAAAAATCAAACTTATTACTATGCGCGAGCGAAGCAGCAAGAAAATGCTAGCTGTTATATATTTACTCGTACCTAAAGAATGGTCTAAGAAATAAGAATTTGTTTGTAGGAAGTTACTATCACTCCGTTCTCTTGGCATTTAGGTTTCAGAGTTTGTCAATACCATTTACATCTACTGCATACTCAAAGCAGAAAACTTCTCAAGTGATCTTTGCGTCGTGTGAAATTTATTTTATTGTCGAGTATGGAGTTAGTTAGTTTGCAGGCTACTGCAAACGCCAGCTAATCTCAAGAAGAATTATCTACTACCAGCGTTAGAGTTTTACTGAGTAGTGTTATGTGTGTGCAATAAAACAGCATTTTTTAAAACTATTTGCTTGCATATTCGCCATATTGGTCATAGTTCCTGTCGCATAGTGATCAGGTTGGCAGGTTAGTCATCAAGAAAATGAGCCAAAGTGTTCTTACCGCTTGCAGTTCGTATTTACCCATTTGCTTAACGTACATCTAAGACCGGAGCTGTAGTTATCTAAAGCGATAATCGAAACAATTCGCAAGGAAAAAGTTTGCTTTGCATGTTCTAAGATATTTTTCTGGGTATATGAAACTGCTATCTATTGACAGTAACTTCGGTCGCTTTTTTATTTTAGTTATTATTATTATTTTAGAATTGATTATCAGATACATTCAGATCCATAAAAGTTACTCGCGCAGACCATTTGATCTCTTAATTTGGAGTCAAAGTATAGTAAAAAATGACACAAATGCGAAGAAGTCACAACTCTAAGAATTAAATTAAACGATTCTTCTTCGTCTTTTTTCGTGCCATACGTCCCGCTACATTGTTCATAGTCACTCTGATTTCTTAGGATAGGGTGATTGTGAGGTCACCATTGAATACGGCCCCGTTGGTATACGAGAGTCAGCCAATAAGTAATGCAACACTTTTTTTTTTTTTTTTTTTTTTTTTTTTGAAACAGGGTTTGTTTTATTCAGCATTTAAATACACCATCTTATATCCTAATCTTTTAATTACACAACACTATTTTTCAACATGATCTCCATTCAGTGCTACGGCTTTCGCCACATTGATATAAGGGCCTGTATGCCTGCACGGTACCATTCCACTGGTCGATGCCGGAGCCAATGTCGTACTGCATCAATAACTTTTTCATCATCCACGTAGTGCGTCCCACGGATTGCGTCCTTCATTGGGCCAAACATACGGAAATCCGACGGTGCGAGATCGGGGCTGTAGGGTGGATGAGGAAGAACAGTCCACTGAAGTTTTGTGAGCTCCTCTCTGGTGCTAAGACTTGTGTGAGGTCTTGCGTTGTCATGAAGAAGGAGAAGTTTGTTCTGATTTCTGTGCCTACGAACACGCTGAAGCCGTTTCTTCAATTTTCGAAGAGTAGCACAATACACCTCAGAGTTGATCGTTTGACCATGAGGAAGGACATCGACCTGAATAACTCCTTTAGCGTGCCAGAAGACTGTAGCCATGACTTTACCCGCTGAGGATACGGTTTTAAATTTTTCTTGGTAGGGGAGTGGGTATGGCGCCACTCCATTGATTGCCGTTTTATTTCGGGTTTGAAGTGATGAACCCATGTTTCAAAGTCTGACAAGAAATTGTCAGCCTCATGACGAGCAAGCAGTTCCGCACAGATGGTTCTCCTTTGTTCTTTATGCTCTTCGGTTAGACATCGAGGGATCCAGCGGGAACAAACCTTTGAATATCACAACTGGTGAACAATTGTGACAGCACTACCGACAGAGATGTCAAGTTGAGCACTGAGTTGTTTGATGGTGATCCGTCGATCGTCTCGAATGAGAGTCTTCGCACGCTCCGACATTGCAGGAGTCAGAGCTGTTCACGGCCGGCCAGCACAAGGGAGATCAGACAGTAGTGCTAGACCTTGCGCCGATGATGATACACGCTTTGCCCAACGACTCACATCACCGTAGACATTCTGCAAGCGCCTATGAATATCTGAGATGCGCTGGTTTTCCGCCAAAAGAAACTCAATCACTGCCCGTTGTTTGGAACGCACATCCGTTACAGACGCCATTTTATCAGCTCCGTTCAGCGCTGTCAGCTGTCGGAAGTCAATGAAACTGTACGAGACGAAGCGGGAATGTTTGAAAATGTTCCAAAAAAAAAATGTCCGGTTTTTACAACCTAAATTGGCCAAGAAAAAAAATGTGTTGCATTACTTATTGAACGACCCTCGTATATCCCGGTGAACTTTTAGACTACGAGGTATAACTTACGGTACTTTTAAAAGGATACTAAGTTTTTGAGTACTTTATTTAATTTCTCAGCTTTTCGATGTAACACCAAAATGAAACACTCTGTATTGTACGTCTGGTACCATAGGATAAACATTTTTCGTAACCCAATCATAATTCCACAATGTTTCAGTGAATCGCGTTCAACGAAGTAGAGAGACTAAGCGACACGTTTTATTATTCAGTTTTACCCTGCCGCAACAAGATAAAATATGCCTCATTTTATTCCTAGGACGGTGGTATAGACAGTGTTCGAAATGCTATAAAAATCCATCCATTGTTTTATGTCAAAGAAAGACATTTTGTTTCTCGCAGTCGAATTCTTTTTATTCGATTATATATTTATTTTAATGTGATAGGACTAATATATTGTCTCTGTTTCAATGTGCATATCTTTACTAAGTCAAAATCCTTTAGTCAACATTATAAATCCATGTTGAGAGACGTAAATCAGTTTAAAAAATTGAAATACATATCCCTGAGACAGAAATTATTTCCCTGTGTAAGCCTCATTAAATGCATCCGTCCGAAATTGTCCTTCAACTCCCAAGTCCCCAACCCACTTTACTCTTCACCTACAAAATGTTTGTCCGCCCCTATTTCCTTTCTCCTGCCCCCCTCCAAAATTGAGCATCTCGTATCACGTGAGTACCATATATTCCGTAACATCCTATGCCTCGATCTTTTGAGTCCATCTGCTATGGTTTATTCATTATTTAAATTAGAACCTCTCCGGACCACACTGTTTAAACTCAGACAAAAAATATGGTCAACGCCTTCTCGTAAACCGCCCCGATCTTCTTACCTTGCTCACAACGAAACTTGTAAACAATAAACGCCCCAAGCAAAAGTATATATATCTTCCCCACATAATACTCCTCTCCATTTTAGAAAAACACTGCGACGAAGATACCAGAACACTTTTCGCACATGTAACATCTCAGGCACTTCCTGAAGATTGCAGCCCGCTAATACTCCATACTTGTAAGCAGTAATAGTCTAAAACTATTTCCAATACAGGAAGGGTTACTGGAGCATAATATATTTTTATATGTACAAAGAAAAATTACAGTCCTAAACGGAGCATGGTGGTGTAACGGATAGCGTTCTGGCCTCGCTTTCGGGAGGACGGTGGTTCGAATCCCCGTCCGGGCATCCAGATTTGGGTTTTCCATGGTTTCACAAATCACTCCAGGCAAATGCCGGGATGCTTCCTTAAAAAGGCTATGGCCGAATTCCTTCCCATTCCTTGCCCCATCCTTACCCGTCTCTAAAGACCTCGCTGTTGAGAGACGTAAAACAGTTAAAAAAAAAATCAAAATAAACATAGTCTCCTAAAATCAATGCTCACCGATCTTTTCATCTCATTATCATTAAAATGCTGATGGTTGTAGTCACTGACATTATTTATGATAAACTGTTATGTGTCACAAGATTTCTATTTTAAAAACCAATAAGAATTCTGTTTCAGTGATTACTGTAAGTTGTTTGAAGTCTTAAGTTTTTAAATCCCCTTATCGTTAAAAGTTGTGTTTTTTGTTCAATTGTTAACTGATGCTACTTTTCTGTTTTAGAAGTTGTTATACATGTCCCCTTTCTTTTATTAATATACAAAATTTGTTAAGACTCTTACCTTCCACAAAAAAATTCTGTCTATTATGATTGCAACCATTTTGATTAATAAGAACTCTTCGGAGTATATGGAATCAAAAGCAGAAAAGGGCAACTGTTATGCCCTCCCTGGTCCTGAGCTGCGGAAATGGAACGTGTAAAAAATATATATATATACATGTTTGAAGGACAAGCCACCGAGTTAGGAGCAGGCCAAATTCGTCATTGTACCTAACAATACGGAGGTTAACTTCTTTTTTCTTTTTTTTAATCCTCGTTGACGGGTAAGGTCATTAGAGACGGGATGGGACTGGGGACAAGGTACAAGAAGGAATTCGGCCATGGCCTTTTTGAAGGGAGAATCCCGGCATTCGCGTGGAGTGATTTCGAGAAACCATGGAAAACCCAAATCTGGATACCCAAACGGGAATTCGAACGCGCGTCCTCCCGAATGCGAGGCCAGAACGTTAACCGCTCACCCACCACCCTCGGACAATAGGGAGGACGTGGGTGAAATCCCCTTCGGCCATCCTGGATGCGGTTTTCCAGTCACTCCAGGTGTTTCCGGGATGGTTCCTTTTCAAGGCCACGGTCGACCTTCCATCCCTTTCCCCCTTTTAGGTTAGTTTGGCCGAAACGGGTCCTGAGACCCACAAGAAATATTGTATCTGCCTCCAGCAGCCCGCTTTTCATGTCTTATCTGTTATGAATGAAATTAAAAAAAAAAAAAGCGGAGGACGAGGGCGAATTCGTTCTCCTACCATTCTTTCGGGCGGATGGGGGATAAATCCTGTCAGACCATCCTGATTGCGGTTTGCCGTCGTTTCCCGCAGCCCCTCCAGGCGAATGCCGCCATAGTTGCTTTGAAAGATCATGGCCGACTCCCGCCCTTAGGATAGTTAGGCTGAGAAGGGCCCCAAGACCCTCGAGCAGCCCGGCTTCCAGCCTGCACCTAAGGCGAATGAAATTTATACATAAAAAAATACGGTGTCTTTTGCGCCGTGTGAGTAGGTTATTCTGATTTCGGTTTTCCATTGTTTTTCGAAATCACTCCAGGCTAAAGCCGCGATGGTTCCTATTAAAGGCAATAGCCAACCTTCTTTCCGATCCGATTCCCTTTTCCGTTGGCTGAAAAGGCGATATCGCTCTCAATCCTGGCATTCGGATTGGTGTGGATCGAATCCCTGTACGGCAATTTTTACTGCGGATTCCTTGGAAGGAGCGATACTTAAAAAAAAAAAAAAAAAAATATCACTTGTTCGATATCTGAAGCTCAGTTAATTATATTGTTTGTTCACACATCTAAATATTCTGGGTGCTTCGTAAAGACTCCTCCTTTACGAGGAGATTCCGTCCTTTACCACTGTATTTCGACATAGAAGAACGAGTCTGACAATAAATTCCCACCAGCCGCGCGATCGGAAATGGCCACCTTGACGTCTAAAGCGTACGAGTCGATTAAATTAGTTAACACGGGATATTTGTGCGTAATCAGTGAGTGCTTGGACTAATGAAACGTTGGCCATTTTAACAGTGATCTGCAAACTACACATTCAATTACTTTCCCAATCTCGTTTAATGCTCTTGATTGATAATTCCTGAATTTAAAAAAAGCAATTAGCTTAATTACTTGGCAGGCCATTATGTGACGTGCGCAGTAAAGTTAATTGGAAGTGAACGCGGGAGCAATGTAGGATCGCCATGATACAGAACGGGAACATACTGATCGAAGCGGATCAAAAATAAAACAGTTTCCCTGCGATAATAACAATCCACTGGGCATAAAATATAGAGAAAGCAATGCTTTTATTAAAGCATAAGTTAAACCACATTATATTAAATCATTTAAAAATAAAATTTCTTATTTTCAGCTGTCGTAAGTAATATTCAAATTAAACGTAATTACAAAATGTAGTGAATTATGTATTGTTTAGTATTAAGTAATGTAATCAGTTTAGTTTATTTGGTTTTATATTTTCAAATATTGTCACCACTTTCAGAAAGAATCCGGTTAGCCAAAGTACGATATCAATATCTATTTCCTTTATGATTATAATTCGAAACGTCTAATTCATGATGGGAAGCTGATAAATATTAGACGACGCTATAAAAAGGATCAAAACGGTAGAGGACTGTAAACAGTTGCAGGGTGATCTGGATAGTATATCTAGTTGGGTTGGTAAATATGGGATGAAGATAAATGCAAAAAAGAGTCAGCTTATTAGATACACACATAAAAAAAAAAAGGTTAAATATGATTATAAGATGGGGAAAGAATTTCTTGCTGAGGACTTGAAATTTAAATATCAGGTATTAAATTCGATAACAAACATAACTGGGCAGGACACATTGGAAAGGTGGTAGGAAAAGGTTTCAAAATCCTGCACTTGTTGGAGAGAGTGATGAGGGGATGACCGAGAGAAGTAAAGGAATTGGGTTACAAAACTTTGGTCAGACCATTGCTCGAATATGGTAGTGTAGTATGGGACCCACATTTTGAATATCAAATACAGGAGTTGGAGAGGGTGCAAAAAATGGCTGTTAGATTTGTTTCTGGAAATTATCGCAGAATGCAATCAGTAACAAATAGGATAAAAGAACTGGAATGGGATTAATTGGAAGACAGGAGGAGGGTGAAGAGGGCCATGGGAGTGTACAAAGCGTATACTGGTGATGAGGAATGGAAATATATTAGTGTAGGTATGAAAAGTAATGCATGGAAGGGAAAAGATGGCCATGTCAACAAGCTGGCACTCGATTTCAGGTACAAGAGTGTGGGAAGATTCTCTTTTTTAGGTAAGGGTGTCAGGGATTGGAATAAGTTACCAAGGAAAATGATGGATATGAAAGAATTCAAAGTTATAATCTGTAGAGGAGAAACGTAGGTGCAGGAAAAGGGTAGATGGGTGTTTAGGGAAATTGCCACCGAATCGTGTGCTCCATCGCAATTTTATAAAATTAAATTAAATTAAACATTTTAGAAATAAGCAATAGTTCAGTTTCAAACGAAGTTGACATTTCGTCAACACATTTTTGCCTTTTGAATGAATCATAGGAAACCAAACAACATAGGCGCACCACCAGGCTTATATCTGAGGATTCGCATTCGGAAGAACGCAGGTGCGAATCTCGTCCTCCATTTCAGGTTTCGGTTTACTGCGATTGCCAGGAACCAATCCATGTGAGTTCCTGGATGACTCCTAGGTCTCCAATCCTTTCCCCCTATAACTTCGACGTAGACGAACACAAAACTATAAGATAAAGGCTAGAATACGGTTTGAAATAAGGGGTGCCTCAAAATCAAGTATCCTACTTGAAACTGTTATTACTTGAAAACGGGGAGCATTACCTTGAGCTGCATCTTTGGTGCATTTTGCTAAACACAAGGTCTAGTTTCTGCTCAGCAAATTTACTGTTATTTTGCTACTAGCAGACCATTACAGTACCTGTAGAGTGTGTTACAGAGTGTTAAATTAATAAGAACCAACGATAAAAAAAATCTACATTAACATCCAGTCTCCTTTACAAGATTCCTAGACACAAAATTCATTATTTGAGATGGCCATACGAACAAATTCCACTATGTGAACAGGAAGTGCTAAGTTATTAGTATGACTTATTTTTAAATGTTGGTTAGTATATTTTAATTTCTGTCATCAACCGTTGCCTCCACTAACAATTTAGCCAATCCCGCATGTCTTAAAATGTGACCCACCATCCTGTCACTTCTTTCTGTTAGACTCTTCAACAAACTTCTTTCCTCAGCCATCATTTCCAAAACAACTTAATTTAAATCTTTATCTGTCCTCTTATTTTCTGCATCCTTCTATTACACCACAACACAAATGCGTTTTTTTTTTTCTTTTCCTATTCCTAAAGTTTATAATTCATTACCGTAAAGGGCTGTGCTCCACACATGGAGTTTCAAAAAATTGTTTCAGTATTTGAAACTATTTTTTTTATTTTTGCTGAAGGCTCGTTTCGCTAATGCTATTCTTCTTTTAACATCATTCCTCCTTTGGCCATTAGTTGTAATTTTACCTCGTAAGTAAGAGTATTCACCTACTTCTCATATTGTACCCGATTCTATTTTTATATTTAATCTACTATTACAGCTATGATTTAGCTTATATTTCATCACTTTTGTCTTACTTTGGGTTATATTTCGTTCAAAATCTTCCTTTAGTACTTTGTTCAAGCTATTCAATAACTTCTCTATATCCAATGTCATCAGCAAATCGCAGCATACTGATTTTTCCTCCTTGAACATTAGTGCCACATTAAGATTTTTCTTTTGCTTTGTGCTACGACAACCTACGCTGGTATAGGCATCCGATCGATAAAACTTAATAAGATACATTCCAACGTTGAAAATTACCACATTAAAATAGTCCTGCTGTGTTATAGAAATGTAATATATATGAATGAAGAAAGATGGATTGAAAATATGTGTTTTAAGGAGGAAAGTAACTCGTAAAAATCTTTTTAAAAAATCCATCATACGTGTTTGTAAAATTTTATAAAGCTTTAAAAATATACAAAGCGCAGCCACGAACATGTGCCTTGTGTACTTCAACGAAAACATCTTTGCATGTACTGTCTGCGTTTAACTGTAGGGCCCAGACCTAATATCAATGACAGGCAATATGTTTCAAGGACGTCTACTTTCATAACGGCTGTGTCTGGGAATTTTGAAGAGAAAAGTACGCCTGAAGGGTAATTGATACATATTACAGCATTTCACATTAAAGAGGCCGAAAACAACGGCCTTTAAACGTATGATGGGGGGTGGAGAGTCATGGAAAAATTGATGAAAACTGAAATATGCATTGATGAAAATAGGAATATTGACTATTGGACAATATGAATAAAAGTGAAAGAAGGGATGGTTCGTTGAAAGAGCCATGGCCGAATTGCTTCCCGTTCCTTGTACCATCTCCTCCTGCTTCTTATGACGTCGACATCGATGAGTTGTAGAGCCCGACAGAGAAAACAAACGTTTTCACAACTTTAGGTGCGTAGTACTGCAGAATTTTGACCATGTTAGAAGTACCGAGATGTAGATCAAGATGTAAAGATTGGCCCAAGAACAACTGTGGGAAAAGCTAGCCTAATCGCATCCGGTAGTAATTGTTTCGATAATGAAAACCTTTTGATTATTACTTCGTTACCGTACTCAGAAAGATCTGTCAGCCGGCCTCGGTAGCGTAGGGGCTAGAGTGCTAGCTCCACGTGCCGAAGGCCGCCGGTTCGAATCCGGCCGCGGGCATGGATGTTTAAGTGTTGTGTGTCTGTGTGTCTGTGTGAATGTCCTGTCCGTCCTGTGGCGTCCATACATTGGAATAATACACACTGAGAGCTACAATAATCACATAGAGCTGGCTGTATGGCCTCCGCTGCCGAATGCCATTAAAAAAAAAAAAAAAAAAAAAAAAGATCTGTCAGAAAGGTAGATATCACGCCACAAGTTTGGCGAGGAACTTAAAGGTTCAATGTTGCAAAACGATGCAGAATTTATGTTTTACACAGTTATAATTATTTCTCTGAGTTAACTACGATCATCTGTCAGATTAATATGACGTGAGGGCTCTCTTTTTAGTGTACTCATTCATACTGCTGCCGCCATTTCTTGCATGATCCTTCTCATATGCCGATTATTGCTGCGTTCCAGTAAACTCTATGGCAGACCAAAGCATGACATTGTGAGCATATTCTTCTTCTTCTTCCATCGTTATGCCCAACTCAGGAGCGCGGGTGAACTTATCTAGCAGACGTGTTTTTCCTCTGATCCCAAAACCTCTTCATCCTTTCGCTGGGCTCTTTCCTTCGTTCTTCCGTCCAAGTGTTCCTTCTTCTAATATACTGGCTGTTGGCAAACTGGTGGTTGTTGACCATGCTACTAAATCGACATCTGTCCTGTATGATGTCGTCTGTTATTCCTATTTCCCGGAGATCGTTTTCAATTTCAATTAACCAGTTGTTTTTAATTTTCGTTGAAATGGCTAGGTTTAGAATTATTTTTGTTAGTCTGTTATTACTCATTCTGATAATATGGCCGTAGAATTTAATTCGTCTTTTCCTGAATGTGTCTGAAATTTTTTCCGAATGCTGATTTCCTTTTCATCCAAATTCAATACAAACTGGGCCAAAGATTTTTCACAAAATTTTCCTTTCTTACTTTTCAATATCTTTAACCAATGATTTGCCTCCAATAATCAAAGTTTCTGATGCGTATAGTGCCCCCAGTTTGATTACAGTGTTATAGTGGCTCTTTTGACCATATTCATAAAATAAAGTATCTTTCTATTACTATTACTATTACTCCGCGATTCACTAAAAGTGTTTGGCGGAGGGTGCATTGCACCTATCAGGAAAGGTAATGGTTTGGAAGGGGTATACGGGATATGGCAGGTGGCGCCCATGGGCTATTGTGAGGAACCATCCCAGCATTCGCCTGGAGCGATCTAGGGAAACCATGGAAAACCCAGATCAGGATGGCCGGAGTGCTTTATCGGAACCTACTCCTGTCCGATTTTGTGTTTACTCGCCCGGTAATCCTTTCTATTCCCCTCCCTAATCGCTCGTGGAAAAAATGAATAGAGAAATGTATCGGTTCTGGCCCTGATTTCTCTTATTTTATTTTCGCGGACATTCCGAGATATGAATGTTGCTGGTTGCAATATTTGATTGCTGTCATTCCGAAATACGTCAGTCGAGAATTTTTCAATTAGCTTCCGTCGAGAGCAACGACTTCGGTGCTCCAGGTCTTCCCAACCTAACTCCTTCAACATGGCACTTACGCTTTCCCTCCAACTATATACCTGTCACGAATCGGGCGGCTCTTCTTTGGACCATCTCTAATGCCTCCATTAATCCCTTTTGATGGGGACCCCATACAGAGCAACAATATTCCAAGTGAGGCCTCACTAGTGACTTGTACGCAATTGATTTAACTTCCGGAGTGCATTGTTTTAAATTACGACCTAGAAATCGAAGCATACGATTTGCTTTCCCAATTACATTCTCGATATGCTCATTCCATGACAAATTATTACGAATTGTTACCCCTAGGTATTTAGCGGAATCTACCATTCTAAGGACAGTGCCATTAATTGTATATTCAAAGCTAAATGGTGTCACCTTTTTACTTACACGCATGTCTTGACACTTTTTAGCCTTTAACTCCAACTGCCAATCTTTACACCACGCAATTATTTGATAATATCGTCTTGTAACAAAGCACAGTCGTCCTGGGTTGTGATTTCACGACTAGAGTTAATATTGGAAATAACAGAACGTCTGGAGAGAGAGACGATAAAATTATAATTTAGTAAACGCACCAACACGTCCTGCTTGGATGTTGTGGGTTAGTTGTGAGGACATCGATCAGTGCAAGCTGGTGGAAACCCTCAGCGGCTTGCTGACCGCACGTATTGAAGCCATTAGCGTGAGTGATGGTCCGGTCACCATGTAACGCGTGGCGGCACCTGCTATGAAGTTACGGCGCCGCTGGGAACGCCTGCCGTGACGTATGCACAGTAGTAGGAGCCCCGTCACCTGGAAGTTTGAGATAGGTGAGTCCCCTTCTCTGAAATACAGTAAGATACATTTCCAACAACTTAATAATACTCTGGGTCATAGCTGCACCTGATTCATGTAAACTTCAAGAGAAATCCAAGGGATTACTACCTGTTGCTAATATACTCTTTATTGCAGAAAATTATGAAGTCGTTTACAATATTGTATAGCACCGCACAGTGGATGGGGAAGGTATGGCTGATGGGATCAAGTCCTGGTTCCCATATACCGGACGTCCTGATAGAGATTTTTGGTTTTTTTTTCTTAATTCTGTGACGGTCCTCAATCTCCGAATCACAGACTACGCATTACACAAACAAAAATACATTTAGCCCACAAAGAACATAGTTACACGCTTCGCAGTCAGATACAACACAAACCGAGTCTGATGGGTTAACGTTCTGGCCTCGCATTCGGGAGGACGCGGGTACGAATCCCCGTCCGGGCATCCAGATTTTGGTTTCCCATGGTTTCCCCAAAATCACTCCAGGCAAATGCCGGGGTGCGTCATTCTAAAGGCCATGGCCGAATTCCTTCCCGTTCCGTGTTCCAGTCATTTCGAGTCAGACTCAGCGACAAGCCAGCAAACGTCGCGTACTACCCAGCAATGGTGGGATAAGTGCAAACAACCAGAACAAGAACAAGAACATCACATTACAATTAACAGTATTGTATACAATACGTTCATGTAAAATACATTTAAGTGAGAGAAATTAATGTGAAGAGCAACATCCAGATATAGTGCTAGTGACGCTGTTAGCCAAGGCTGATTGCACAAAAGACGCCTGTAACGGAATACGTCATTCTCAGAAGACTTGGTCATTTACAGTATTCTCTCAGACAGTGGCGTAGCTACATCAAGAAGGGCCCCGGTGCAAAAATATATTTTAGGCTTTCAGCCCAGATAGGCGACCTTTTTTTTAGTTCTACTACATCTTGTGAGGTTGCTGGCAGGACTCGCTGAGGCCTCCATGAGCGAGCGTGGACCTCGTGAGCTACGCTTGGGGGTCCCCTGAGCTTGGGAGCCCCTGAGCTTGGGGGCCCCTTCTCTCAGAATTCCTCAGCGGGACGGAGACTGACCGGAGGTGTGAGGCAAACCGACAACTCTTCTGCTTCCAACGGTGAATTTTAAGCAATAAGGAATCGTGCTTGAAAATGTTTCGTGTATCTCCAAATGGGCCGGTTGGTTATTATAAAAGACAGCAGCCCAGAACTGTTTCGAGTGATTTTGTATGAACTTGGACAGCGAAGAGTCGTTAGTTGATTATCAAAATAGTTTCTTTATGGGCGTTACTAAAGGACACTCAGGAAATCGGGTAGACGATTGGCCGTTCTGCTCTAAACGGGACGAGGGAACAGATTCTGTGCTCTTATTTGGAGCATACGACAGTAAATGCACGGCTCCACAAGCAGAATTCGTCACCTTGCTATGACGTGATCCAAACGCAATCCGAGATTAGATCTGTATAGTGAATAAAATATAATGTGTGTTTCCCCTCAATACTCTCTAATACCCTATAAAACGCCCTGTTATCCATGTCTATAAGCCGGTAGAACATTAAATGCATAAAATTTTGAGAAGATAATTTCATTTAATTAACTATTTCGTAGTATTTTTAGTGTAACATTGTTGGTTTTTTAATTAAGAAAAAGAAATAAAGTGAATATCCTAAAAGACACTGAATTATTTTTTCCGCAAGATATGTAGTTTCTTTACCCAGGGAGCTGCATTAGATGAGCAAGGAAATAATACAAGATGAAGCAGGAACAAACATAAAGGACATGAGTGAAAGTGAATAATTAAGTATTTTTGCTAAAGAACTATAATCAAACCATTATATCATTGAGAAGCGAGCAAACCTTCGTCTAAAGGACAGAAGGCTTTACAAATTACTTGGAACTGCTGTCAGAGGAAGTTGGATGCTCTGAACAAACAACATACGATTTTTTTTATTTTTTTTTTAATCGCCTGGTGATGAGGGAAGGAAAACTAGTGGGCCGCACATTACTGACGCCAAGCCATCGATTTACCATACTCAAACGTCCTGACACCATCAAAATATTTCCTCTTAGAAGAGGCATTTAACATTTAATTTGTTTAAATAATCTACTTTACATAGCACACTGTATTCGCTGAAAGTTTGTTTTCCAGGCTTCGTGAGAGAGAGATTCTTGTGTGATATGAGTCGATTATCTCCAGCATATGGAATAAATTGTTTTGTTTTTATACACCAGTATCATAGTTTTGCGAAACTAGTACTTTTTCATTCTACCGACTACGACCACAAAATGGCTCAATTTAATGAAAATACTATGGAAAAATGAATGGATTTGAATGAAACGAAATCGATGTAAAAACACAATAATTTGGTGTGACCTGGTGACAGGGTTTCTGTAGGCTGCACATTCTTTCACCGGGTACAGGGGACCTAAAGTTTAAGGTGCAATCCAAACCACGGAAGCGTTGTGGCGTACTTCGCATTACACAGCAAGCACTGCCAGAGGTGAATGATGGGTTAAGGGCATATGAAAATCCCAACCGAGACTGGTTTTCCTACCATGGACCTTTCGATTTCCAGTCAGACACCTTAACCACTGAGCCACTAGTTCACTCATCTACGTAATACGTAATAGCTCTATTATAAGAATAGTGCATGGAAAACTCAAATCTGGATGCCGGGACGGGGATTCGAACCCACGTCCTCGCGAATGCGAGGCCAGAACTTTAACCGTTCACCCATGGCCGCGTGCCGAAGGCCGCCGGTTTGAATCCGGCAGCGGGCATGGATGTTTAGGTGTTGTGTGTCTGTGTGAATGTCCTGTCCGTCCTGTGGCTTCCATACATTCGAAAAATACAATATATATACTGAAAGCTATAATAATTACATAGAGCTGGCTGTATGGCCTCCGTTGCCAAATGCTATTTAAAAAAAAAAAAAAAAAAAAAAAAAACCTTTCACCCACCACGATCGGTTTCTGTACATAATCTTCCACCTGTAAACAGAATACATGCACAAATAAATTCGGTAAAAATAAGAACGCGCTTAGCCAGCCACCAAAGCCGTCCGTTATTTCACACAAATATCCAACAGCATTCATCAGTTTTATATCTGTAGTGGATGAGCAACTTTGCAAAAAACTGAAACGCTGACAAAAATACTAGCCAGAAAAAGCCTTAATCAGAAACACACAAGACTGCGCACATTACATTTTTAAGTGTCGCGTTTGAGACTTTCCATTTGCTTCGGAGACTGAATGTTCTATTTGCAGCCAGCATTCAGCAAGCATCCATTAAGTAATTAATGACGTCAAGGGCATCATGCATGCTCTGTGAATATCCCGCTGGGGCCGTAGAGATTTAGAACTCATTCCGACACGCCACCAACGACCCCTCATTTGCATATAAATTGATGAAACTAACATACAGCGCGCCCCAAGTTCACAGACGTATGAGAGCTCGGCATTCACGCGCGAGCAAAGTGTTTGCATTGGACGGCGCTGTGACAAGACTCGCGGCAACACCTCCGCACTCGCTGACGTGTTGCATTAGACAAACCTTCTAAAAGTTGCAACTGATCAACAACTTCAGTGGCAGCATCCGTTCTCGAAGCGAGTATTTTGTGCTCTTATGGGTATTATTCCATTGCCTGCCCACTTGTTTATGGGAAACAGTCTAAGGACTAATGATGGCCATTTTAAAGTTAGTCTACAGCTTGACGGTGTACAGTTTTTGTAAACTTACGTACAAGATCTACCACCAACTGTGAAATAGGGAAAGGCAATGGATTTTCACAGCTTTCAAGCAGTATTCCCGTAGGATTAACAGAGGTAGTGCTCCGCATACCTATTTCCTGACCGTAGGCACTAGAGTGGGCGTGCCGTAGTCAGCGACAAGGTCCGCCCCTTTTTTTATCTCCCCGCGGAGTTTCACCTACAGTACTCATTTGGTGGTAGGCTGAGTGGAGCTGGAGGGCCGATGCGGACGTTCAGCATCGAAGAAAGACCCTCGGCTTCGTCGGGGGTCGAAGCCCAGTCGTCTAGGCCGTAGTCAGACTCTCTATCACCTAAGCTATGCGCCCACCAGAATGAATGGGATCATTTAAAATTATTTTGCTGGAAGATTTCTCGGGCGTGCAGCCGGATCAATTGATCGCAGATCTACGAATTTTCGATGGCGTAACATGCCATCATCTTCAGGTAGCGTCCACTGGTCGGCGTGAAGAGCGCAGTTCGGGACGCGACTGCTGGTCTGCCTATAGCCTAGTAACTGCTCCGTTGAGCAGAGTATAGCGGAGTGTTTGTCGCTAGACATTTACTCCTACAGCATTTGGATTGGTTGTAGCTTCACTGTCGGTGGGTCTTCGCGATAGGCTGTTAATGATTTTCTTCTCTAATGGTTGCCGCCGCGTCCTTCTTGTTACATCAGAAGTGGTACGCCGCGTTTTATGTGGCGAAGTTAGGGCTGCCTCGAGGAGGCAGACATGTCTTCTTTTGTTGTCAGGTGATTTATCAACTGCGTGAGAAGGGTGATGAGTTCGTCTAGTCTTCTTTCTCGTTGATCGGCAGCGTGTCTGGAGAAGGAGTGGTCGCATGTTACTCTGCCTCCTCCGCTGCCTTCCCCTCTGGTGATCTTCGGCCTTACTTGTTTCTGTGATGGCCGCTGTCTGGTAGTAGTAGCAGCACGTTGCCCAGTTGATTCCGCTGTTGTAGCTCTACTTCGTTGTTTACTTGGCTGCGAGTAGGCTTCTCGGAACTGCTCAGTGCGTGTGGTCACTGGAGGGCAGGACCCTCGCTCTTGCCGACTTGTTGCGGGCTGCATATGGAACCCACTACGTTGGCTTCGTTTCTTCTTGCTACGTTGCTGCTTCCAAGCTCGACATCCGCGATAAGAAGCAGCGTGTGACGAGCCGCAGTTGCAGCAAACAGCGTCCTCGCGACGCTTGTCGCAATCAGCAACATAATGTCTTCCTCCGCAGCGGACACATCTAGCTGGTTCAGTGCAGTCGCTTGCGAGATGTCGAAAATTCTGACATCTGTAGCACTGAACCAGCTCTCGTGACGGTGGTTTTTCTGCTGTACTCGGCGTATTGATGCCTGTCTTCTTTGTTCTGTGACCAGGAAGCATGATGTCGTAGGACAGGGAGGCTTCCCGTAGCATCTGGGTGGCAGCCTCGAAGTCTGCGGGGCAGGACAGCAGGATCTTAAGTCCCAGATGGTCTGGCCAGCTGAACATGGGGAGCTTCATGGCGCTCTGCAACTGGACCAGTAATTGCCAGTAGTTTCCAGCGCAGTTAACGTGGATTGGTGGCACCGGACCCTGTTCCGGTCCCAGGAAGACTGCCGGTGTTGAGGAATCAGATGACGGTGTTACAGGTTCATCACCTTGTGAAGGTGATGGAGGTGATGCTGGAGTATCAGGCGTCGCAGCTGCAATTTCGTCACTTTGTGAAGGTGATGGAGATAATATTGTAGACCTAATCGGTGTGATCTTGTAGTTTCGGCAGGTAGTAGGATCGTAGCTGGAGGTCTTGAATCTTCTCTTGGTTAGTTCGACGTTCCGGGGGCGTCGATATTTATACCCTGAGACCCCGCCCCCCCCCCCACTCCCCCCACTCCACCCCCCCCCCCACTCCACCCCACCACTCTCGACACTGCGCTCCGATAGCGGTGGTGGGGGTAGTGCGTTACAACGCGTCGAGCAGTGACCATCAGTTTGTATTATATTGTTTACATTGTTTATATTGTTATATTGTTTATATTGTTATATTGTTTAAACATCTAAAATAAAAGCTTGAAAAATAACTTTAATGTAATAATGTTTATATTAGTACTTCGCTTTTCATTAATATCAACTCAAACGTTTCTGCTCCTTGTATTAAAACATTTATTCGTACGATTACCAACACAATTCACAATTCTGTAGTCGTAAAAATATTCTTAATAATTTATACGCAGACTGCATAAATCAACAGATTAATGACTTTTTTCTCACTTTTCTCATTCTCACGTATGATATTAGTCTTATTAATTTTTATAACACTGAAGTCCATTTTTCAACAATGCCGTAAATTCTCTGACCGGATCTCCAATGTAGACCGAGCGTGGTGGGTGAGGGGTTAGCGTTCTGGCCTCGCATTCGGGAGGAAGCGGGTTCGAATCCCCGTCCGGGCATCTAGATTTGGGTTTTCCATGGTTTTCCCGTATCACTCCAGGTGAATGCCGGGATGCTTCCTTCAAAAGTCCATGGTCCAATTCCTTCTCGTACCTTTCCCCAGTCCCATCCCCCCCTGTAATGACCTCGACGTCGATGAAGCGTAAAGCCATAAGTAAAAAAATAAAGAAATAATAAAGTCCAACGAAAATATCTGCTAGACGTCAACCAAAGATAAAAAAAGCTGCCCTACTCAAAGAAAAACGTCAGACATAAACACTTAGTACAAACTCTGTCAAACAACTCCCTCACACCGGTCGACAGGATCGTTCTAGGATTTCAGCCTGGGTCCCAGTCCTATGTGATGTTCCTTTAATGCGTAAGGCCATCCTGGTGGTAGGTGAGAATTATAAATATTCTCAATAAAATATTGGCACTAGCCAATCCTGAAAATGATCAGTTATTGGCAAAAACCTTTTCCTCAGCTACAGTCAGTGACCCTTTCCTTCTTGATGTGTTACTAAAAACATTCTCCTCTTCTCATTCATCGTTGTTCATTAATTGATAAAATACAACTCTCACAGAAAAAACTAAAAAGAACTGATTTTTTTTTGTTTTCTTTTGCTGTAGTTTTGTCACCTTTCTTTTTAAATTACCTGAGGATGTTTGATCTGCTTAAAAGGTTTTTATAACTCATTGGGTAGTGAATACTGGTTGGAAAAACACTTTCGGTAAGCCTCGTAAATTAAAGTGCCACTTCACAGTACACTTTGAACCTGAAATAACACTTCAGAGAGCACTATAATTAAAGTTGCACTAAAGTTCACTTGAAAGAGCAGAATTATAATGATTTTACAACTAGCGGGTTACTCGTACGTGGTTTCTCGAGGAGGGAGGCAGCACAGTAAACCATTTAATAGGGAAGTAATTGAATGACGGAAATAATTTCCAACATACTGTTGTGTGTTCTGTACCTTATTTTAACTGTGACAAGTAATGTGAATGAAAAGCTAAGTGTTTTGGCTCAAAGGCCCCCCCCCCCTCCCACCGAAGTTTTCAACCCTACACCTGAATAATAAATTTGTAATGTTTTATTTATGACGTTGAAATTGTTCCAATCAATTGCAGTCATGATACAGATTCGGTTAAGTAATTTTATAATACACGCTCCTTAAACAGTACCAAAAAATACACATAAATTAACGGGACAAAATTATCGACTCCTCCTTTTCTAAAATTGGTTATAAAGGGGGCATCCATTAATTACGTGAGCACAAATAGGGCAGCGAGGGGAGGGGGGGGGGGTCAGGCAAAATCTCACCAAATCACTTCATCAAGGGTGTAGGGTGGGGGGATCCCCACCAGATCTCACCAAATTTCACCAAGTCGCACCAAGGGTGGGATGGGGGGAAATCCAGATTTCCGAAAAAAAATGGGCGAAAAAAGCAGTAGTCTATCATTACTACTATGCAGTATTTAAAAACAAAGATTCGTAAATGGGTGGTGAAACAGCGGTTGTAGAGCAGTGTATGAGGTCCTCCTGTGACCAGGCTGACGGAGGCGTGTAATTGTTTGTGTTTGTGCCGTTTAATTAGACATCCCCGACCTAGGAGCCGTGCTTACAGGCCGTGTTGTTTCGCCTCGCTCCGTGTCGCCTGCAGACAGGTAGCGCGGGGCCTCCTGGGAAATCACCGACCTGCTTGCCGCGCTGTCTCTTCGACTCTTCACATGCACAGTGACGACGGGATTGGCTCACACGATCACCGGAAACACCCGCCCGCTATGACTGGCGGCCCGTCATATCTACACTGCTACAACAGCGAAACACTTTGCCCGCGCGCTGAAGTAGACAATTCCGTGAGATTTGCAGCTGCATCGACAAGTAGTTCTCCCACGATCCCCGAGAGGGTTCCCATCACCATCAAGTCTTCACAAACTGCTGGTAACTTTTCCCGACGGATAAAGAAACAAACAACTATTCCTCGAGCTCTGTCCAATTTATGGAGACCTGGAACACAAATACTAAATTAGTTAAGCACATTTACGATCAGGCTCTGAATAATTATAATATTTATGTTATATTATTTAACAGTATTGTCCTGACATCGGACATGCAGGTTGCAAAAAAAAACAAAAAAATCAGCCTGTGCAAATCATCTCTCAGTCCGATTCTGTGTTGACGTCGATGTCATTAGAGGTGGGAAGGGGATGCGGGAAAGGAACCGGAAGGAATTCTGCCATGGCCTTTTAAAAGATTCCACCCCGGCATCCACCTGGTATGATTTTGAGCAACCATGGAAAACCCAAATCTGGATCCCAGACGGTTATTCGAACCCGCGTTCTCCCGAATGCGAGGCCAGAGCGTTACCGCTCACTCAATACTCTTTGTCATTCCTATTCTCACAATACTCTGGGAACATCCATACTAACATCAAACGACCTTAGTAAGATCACAGCCTGTAAAAAGAATTTTTTTTCCTTCAAATTGCTCTCCAGAAAACGATACTATATCGTGTAAAGAATCATGAGATGAGTTAGAAGAATTCATGGAAGAAATAATTTTGATAATCTGCACTTGTATGGTTTGGGTATGTTAAAGAATGAATAGCACAAGATTACCGAAAGCTTATCTGGAATAAAGGATAACGGGAAAAATACCAATTGGAACACCAAGAAGAAGATGGACAGACCAACTGAAGGAGGGTATTGAGAAAAGAGGTTGGAAGTGTGAATCTGTTATAGACACGGAAACTTTCTTAGACGGCAAACAGTGGAAGGCGATCGTTTGCAACGACCAAACCGAAGTTCTGGAAGGCTCGTAAACCACTCCAGGGAAACTGGAGATTGTCCGCAATGATGCTGACGATGATGTTACATTATTTAAAGCATTCCCAGCGCGGCGACAGATCAGAGTTACTTTGTGCGTATTTTTAATAATACCACTGGTGATTGGCGAAACGCCGGCCTGGTTAGTGAACTGGCCATTAGGGAAAAGGGATTTATTGCCCATTATAAAAGGCTCGAAGCTCGCATTTAGTTGAGGCACGTTTTGGAAAATGTCAACTCGGCATCTACCGTTGGCTTGAGCGGGTGACCAACAAAGCATTTTGTGTGATTTCCTAGTAAAGTGACGTGAGCAACGAGCACTAGTGGGCGTTCAGCGAATGATAACGCTGTTTGACAATGTTACAAACTTTGGTATTTGTTTACATTGAGAGGAAGCCTATGGGAAGAAGACATCTTCACGTGCAGTGTTGTAATAGGCGGAATGACTGGCGTCTTCGCAAGAAGAGGGACACAGAGTTTTCTTGACATGGGGACAACCGATGGACGGACACCTCGGCACACCTTCAAGTAAACTTCAGTTGCACCTGATCACTCAGTCTTGATTGCAAGAGGCGCCCATAATATATCAGAGGGTACCATTGTAGTCGCGAACCCAACACACAACTACAAGAAACAGCAAGACTCCATGGCGCAAGCGTAGCTTCTAGACCTCGTATAGATACGCAGTGTCTGCAAAGAATGATAAAAATTCCTTCGTGATGAGAAACTTTAGCAACCAAGTTCAAAGCCCTTGAAAATCATACACTTGTTCTAATATGAAAACTTTAAGCTCAATTATTTGTTTTACAATTCTGATAAACTAATTCATTGTGATGTTCAATAAATTATTTAACATCGAGATTAAAAGAATCTATTACGCTGGTCCTATCTGGTCAAGAAATATGTTATATGACTTGTTGGTGGGTTATTATTGATCATTAGTATTATTCTCTAGCCACACAGATCAAGTACACAGTTAAAATTGTACAAATTAACCTCTCTAAATCCAGTTTTGACCAGTTCTTCGAAAAATAAACTGAATTTGGTGCTGCTCGAAACAGATCAACTACTTTGCAGGATGATGGATACATAGGACTTTCGAGCGTATGTTTCATGGTTTAGTCCTCACCACACTCACACTGAATGTTAGTAGAATCAATATAACCCCATTTCACCATAGTTTCCTTTGACCTGCCCGCTCCTTTTTGCAATAGATCAGTAGATTGAAGGACCTCCAGACGTTCCAATCTGGTGCTGCTCGAAACAGATCAACTACTTTGCAGGATGATGGATACATAGGACTTTCGAGCGTATGTTTCATGGTTTAGTCCTCACCACACTCACACTGAATGTTAGTAGAATCAATATAACCCCATTTCACCATACTTTCCTTTGACCTGCCCGCTCCTTTTTGCAATAGATCAGTAGATTGAAGGACCTCCAGACGTTCCAATCTGGTGCTGCTCGAAACAGATCAACTACTTTGCAGGATGATGGATACATAGGACTTTCGAGCGTATGTTTCATGGTTTAGTCCTCACCACACTCACACTGAATGTTAGTAGAATCAATATAACCCCATTTCACCATAGATTCCTTTGACCTGCCCGCTCCTTTTTGCAATAGATCAGTAGATTGAAGGACCTCCAGACGTTCCAATCTGGTGCTGCTCGAAACAGATCAACTACTTTGCAGGATGATGGATACATAGGACTTTCGAGCGTATGTTTCATGGTTTAGTCCTCACCACACTCACACTGAATGTTAGTAGAATCAATATAACCCCATTTCACCATAGTTTCCTTTGACCTGCCCGCTCCTTTTTGCAATAGATCAGTAGATTGAAGGACCTCCAGACGTTCCAATCTGGTGCTGCTCGAAACAGATCAACTACTTTGCAGGATGATGGATACATAGGACTTTCGAGCGTATGTTTCATGGTTTAGTCCTCACCACACTCACACTGAATGTTAGTAGAATCAATATAACCCCATTTCACCATACTTTCCTTTGACCTGCCCGCTCCTTTTTGCAATAGATCAGTAGATTGAAGGACCTCCAGACGTTCCAATCTGGTGCTGCTCGAAACAGATCAACTACTTTGCAGGATGATGGATACATAGGACTTTCGAGCGTATGTTTCATGGTTTAGTCCTCACCACACTCACACTGAATGTTAGTAGAATCAATATAACCCCATTTCACCATAGTTTCCTTTGACCTGCCCGCTCCTTTTTGCAATAGATCAGTAGATTGAAGGACCTCTAGACGTTCCAATCTCTTCATGACCAAGTGTCTGTCGCTCTGCAACTGTCCCGAGATGTAAGGGACCTTAATTTTACACAACTGTAGTTTTGCCTTTTCAGGAGACCCAATTATTTCCCGCCATGTTCTCAGGGAGGTTTTTCAGGACTTGACTCTCTGAGATTGCGGTGCATCGCCTTGCACTGTGCTCTCCTTGATATATCTAAAGTGACAAAAGGAGAAAGAGCTAAGACGTATATAACTCTGCGGTGTTGAGGATTATTGAGGCGAAGACAGGACGATGAACCTAGCGCGCAGCCTCCCCACGCCAATCACAAGTTGAGTGCCTTTTAATTCGCTACAAGTTATCCGACCCACTCGTATGTCCGCCTCCGTTAAGAAGCCCCATTAAAGGTTTATTGTGATTGGTGGAGGGGCGGCGGACCGGCGGGTTTATTGCGCCCTAAACCGCCGTGATCAGCGTCGCCAGTTTGGCAGCCCTGTTTATGCTCTGGGTCACGTGTCGCTTTCCGTACCTGTCGAATGGCTGTCCGTAGTAATTTGCTACCTGCGAACTAGCAGTCGTCTGGAGGCAACTGGAGTCTGCAAATTACTGGGACAACTCTGCATGCAGATGAAACTCACCCTTAATGGACGACGTTCGCGAGTTTACTGAGGAGGGACCTCAGATTGGAATCCAGCCACTGCACTTTACTAAGTCGAAAATAGCAGGGAAATATCCTAAATTAGTGACGCTTCATAAGGGTGAATTTTATTGCAAAACTATAAAACGAAACTGTCTACTGAAAGAAATGTCATGAGTAGATTAATAGTTCCCTCTTCCATCATTTCATTCATTAACATTAACTTCCCTTAATTTTTTCATAGCTACAGAAGTCTGCAAAATTTGCTTGTAACAGTAACAGCATCTCTTAAGTACTGTATAGTGTAAATTCTGGGCACGCTACTAATAAGGAAATATCACTGATATCTTTACGTAGACGACAAATTATGTAAACGTTCTTCGGTAGTATAGACGTAGTTACTTAATATTATTATTTATTAATTGCAATATTAAAGGTCCCTTAAACAAATACTGCTAAATTCCTCTAAATTTATATTTCAGTTATTTGATTCCTTGAGGTAATTTTTTCCTCATATTCCTAGGTAATTTATGCCAGTCTTACTCTCTTACCCATAAAAGAAATTTTCCAACGTCCTTATGCCTAAAAGTAAGTGCAAGTTTATGATCACTACCATCTCTTCTCTCATGCGTAATACTAACAACTTTCATACAAATATCAATATATATATATATATATATATATATATATATATACTGCATTTACACCGAGATGGGAGAAGGCCGTTATCGGCCTCCTACCTAACATTCGGGAGGACGAGGGTCAAACGTTGTTCGGCCATCCTGGCTGAGGTTTTCCGTGGTTTTCCTCAGCCACTCTAGGCGAATGCCGGGATGGTTCCCTACAAGGCCACGGCCGACCTTCCATCCCCCTTCCCTCCCCGTAGAGTAAATTGGCTGAAAAGAGTCTGGGTGACTCTCCAGCAGCCCACCTCCCAGCCTTCAGCTAGGAGGAATGAAATGTAAAAAAAAAAAAAAAAAAAATGCATTTAAGGTACCTGCACTCACCTTATGCGCCTTCTATCGGTCAATACCTCCTAACCCTGTTCCTTTATCGCGCAAGCTACTGATTGTGTCCTGCGGTAATTTTTATATAGAAATCTAGATTCACACATTTGCATCCCTTCAACTCCTGTATTTCGTATCGATAATGTAAATCGCATATTAGACCAAGATATCTAAGGAATGGTCTGACCTGGGATATGAATCCCAAATCCCTCAGTCCCTTGTTTACCAGTTCGTCGTCGTCTTCAGTCAGTGCACTGCTTTAAAATGCCTCACTTCTATCTGCGCAATCTAATCTACTGTAAAATTAGATTGCCAAGATTCTTACATTTCTTACCATCAATAATTAATTTGTCTTCCATGTTATAATCGCACAAAACACTTACTTTCTATGTATTGCATATATGTGTAGAGACATATTTTTTACACATCTTTTTTCAATGTTTTTTAAAATTTTATTTTATTTTTAGTCGATCCGAGATTTAGTTCGGAACCCTACGTAACTCTTCAGAGTCTTCTTGCGACACGTGAGTGTGGTCGACCAACAGAATCATTTATTAGGTTTACGAAAAGCGTTGGTACCAGTACAGTACCCTATGCACTTACATAAATGTTAGTAGGCTGAAAATTGACTTAGTAAAATGAAAATCGTATGCAACCATTATATGTCATTCGTAAGTAAAAATGCAGTTTTCTTCCCTCCTTTCACCGTCCAGCTAAGGTTCGCGTACCACCGGCACCCTGTTGTAGACATGCAGTCAGTGTGAATCATGAGGGCCTGTGTCTTGCCTGAATTCAAATCGGGTTTGTTAGAGTCAGACCTATAGAGGGAAGTATTGTATTGTCTCCTGTCTTTGTAACGAGTAACTTTTAGTGTTCTGTATAATAAATGTATTTTTGTTTGTGAAATGTGTACTTCATGAGGTGGAGGTCGGGGACTACCTAAGTACTGGCGTATAAGATTGCGGTAAACCGCCTAAGAACCGCAATCGGGACAGCACGTTCGCGGGGATTGGGACTGGAACCTGGACCCGATTTACTTCCCCAATCCAATGTGCGGTGCCTTATCTACCACAACCACTCTGGTTAGTAGTTATCAGGTAGTCATGATGTTTCTACTATATTTGCTGTACGAAACCTTGTTTACAGACAACCGAGCAAAGAATCGGTGTCGAGTTTGTGTGGCCTTTCCTGAGCGTGTTCCTCAAAAACTCGCAAGTGATCAGTTCTAGATCATGCCTCTAGAAATCCAAATTGGAGAGGTGATATTGGAGTTATGTTCTGTCAACATTAAAGTTATATTATTTTATTCATAACGTCTAATCAAATCCAGCTGTATTATAAACGTACTTAACCGAAACTCTGTAATGATTGGAATTGATTGGAGGAATTTTGCCACCATATATAATATATTACAATTTTATTATTGACAGCAAATCACTTTAAATCTTCTTTTAATTTGGAATAGGAATAAATTTTGTTTGCTATAAAACGCTTCACCCAACTCTATCAGCAAATTAATATTTGGACAGTTTGTGCTTCAGCTAAACTAAGTCACAAGAATTTAAGTCTCAAAATTAGTGATAGGCTAATGTAGTTGGATATAGTTTGTTTTTATTTTTTTCGCCGTAATCGTTTCACTGATTTTTCTAGAGCATCTTCAGTAAAATCTGTATGACATTTATGAATCTTTATTAGCTACGTTTAATTATGAAAGCAATATGAAGTGCAGTTATATTAATTTTACTCACATATAACAAATATAGTTGATATTAATTTTACTTACATATAAGTGTTTACAAGTACCTAAAATTAATATTCACTGTAATTCATATTGTTTTTCATAATTAAATGTAGCTGGCAAAAACTGTTGAAATGACGCAGAGCACTGAAGAAAGTGGATTAAAACGCGTAACAAGAAAAAAATTAAGAATAAACAAAGTTCAGTATGTATTCAATTTTCACACTTTACATATGCCGTTTCTCTCTGTATTTGCCTTGCCTGTTAGCGCCAATATGTTTTATGATACCTCTTATAACCAATTAGCAAGAATGCATGCATAACAAACATTTTAATTTGCAGCAGCTAATTGGTTTAAATTTTTTAACTTTATTTTATTAAAGATTATTTTTATTTCCCAGCCGTTGGATGTGGTATTATTTCACTGAGAATATTCTATGCATGTCAAATCAATCACCTTCTGAATCTCGAGTTATGCCTGCGCAGATTAATTATTGACGCGTCCACTGATGGGGAGCAAAATGGCCAAAACCATCACCCGAAACATCTAAAAAGGCGATACAAAATTACGTTTATAAATAGCCTCCAAACACGTCGTTATTCTCCATTAAGCAGCCTCAATTACCAGCACACTTGTTTCAGTTAATTACCGCTATTCATTTGTGTGTATGGGTGGAGGGGTAGCTGTAATGGATCGGCGGTAATTGCATCCCCGGTCTGCAACAACGAGGTGAAACCGAGTTATCGAATGCTGATCGAGATCCGCCCTATCGATACTGATCGAGCTGACACTACCGATTGTTCCCGCCGCCACAGGGAAAACCCATCTGAGTAGCTGAATTCTCCTTGTGAACCCCGCCACAAAGGTGGCAGTTTGTTTCCCTTGATATAACCATTACCTTACTATATCAAAAAGTTTTAACTGGACGACTAGGAACACATTCCAGTGGAACTCGTTAGCAAAAACAGGACAGATGAAGAAAGCTTATAGCTCATCGGTTTTTTTTGGATGGGGGAGAGGGGAGAAACTATCGCTGTACTCTAGCGATCTAGAAAAAAAAACGTAATCTCGCTAATTGTTATGGCTTTATACTTTGTCAACTTCGAGGTCAATAGAGATCAGTGAACAAGGATGGGAAACAATTCAACAATGGCCTTTTAAAGAAACCATTTCGACATTCGCTTGGGGTGATTTCTCGAAATCATAGAAAATTGAAATATGGAAGGCTGGTTGAGGATTCGAACTCGTGTCCTTTTAAACGCTCATCCACAAGCCTCAGTGCTCATTAAATGACTTCTATTCAAACCCCTTACTTTTTTAATTGAAGAAAAAATAAACAAATAAAAAACGGAAATCTATAGTCTCCATGTGTTCCATCATATCTATCGATCAGTCACGAAATGTGTGGCTAAAGAATGTGTTCACTGTATTTTTAAAAGCGTTCCCTTGTTTCGTAAGCAAATTGGTCAAAGAATAACTCCTTTCACGTTCAGATGCAGAGTGTTTTGCCGCTTCTACCTATACTATCTACCCAAGAAACTTTCTAAGAAACGAAATGGGCAGTTATTATGGTCAAGATCTCTAATGTCGCTAATTATTTTAGTGACTAAAGCTTAAGGCAAAAACAATATTCAACTCGTTGGTTCATTAGCGTTTACACAATTTTAAATATTAAGTTCATAGTTGTAGCAGTTCCTAATTTTTATTTACATATGAAATTAAAAGGAGCGTAATTAGACCTTTAGTGTGGAACTTTTGGCAAGTAAGGCAAATTTGAATTAAACTCATCTTCAATCAGTTGAAAATGAAATGCCGTTAACGGTCTTTACGACTTATTACTACTTTTTTAAAAATATTTCAATCTTGAGATAGCAATACGATACTAGTAATCTTAAAAAATTACATATGTACTGCTTTCATCAGCTGTTTTTCTACAAACTTCTAACTCTAAAGATTGTTCATGTTTACAGGGTGGGTTAAAAATTATTTGCTGAAGGCTTGAAGTGTAATTATCTAGCCATAACGTTAAATAAACTCAACTGGACAGAACATATTGGGAAGGTGGCAGAAAAAGGTTACGAACTCCTTCATTTACTGGAGAGTGCGTTGAGAGGATGTGCCAGAGAAGTTAGGGAATTGGGCTACAAAACTTTGATCAGACCATTGGTTGAATATGGTGGTGTAGTTTCGGTCCCACATTTTGGGGAACAAATACTGGTGTTGGGGGCGTGCAAAGAAGAGCATCTAGATTTGTTTGTGCAAACTATCGCAGGATCCAGTCAGTAACTGGTATGATAAAGGAGCTGGATTGGGAGTCATTGGAGGATACGAGCAGGGCAAAGAGAGTGTTGGGAATGTACAGTAGGCCTACATCGCATATGTTGGTGATGGGGCTTGGAGGGATATTGGTCGAAGAATTAGGAATAGTGCGTGGATGGGGACAGATAACCATGACCCAAGCTGGCGCTCGATTTCATGCATAAGGGAGTGGAAAAATTTTCTTTTCGGATAAGGGTGAACACTGAAGTGATTTAAATTTAAAATTTGTAAATCGCAAAGGTGTCTGGGTGATAAATTATATAAGATAATTAAAAATAAAATAAGAAAGGGGTACACAGATAACTAAGGAAATTAAATTAAATCTAGTTTGGTATGCGAATTGCAACGGTCAAGTGTTCTTTTCTAGAGAACGCGGGTTGATATCAAGTTCGACTAACAAAATTTTCCATGGATTTCCGAAATCACTCAAAGCGAACACCGGGATGGTTCCTGTCTCTAATGAGGACGACGTCGACAATAGAAACAGGAGAAAATCGAATAATGAGTTATCTATTTCAAATCTGTTTTTCCATTACTATTTTTATATCGTTTTACTTTAGTTTATAAATGTTTACTGGCGCTTTGCAGATACGAGTTAACTGGTTAGAAAGAGTCGTGTGTTCATAATGCAAATAAAAGGTGTGTGACATATAATAATACGGGCTCATGCAGGTGGTGGTAGACTGTGACTTACGTGCAGGTGAGGAACTATTTTCTACCGGTTGGTTGTAACACAGCAAAGGGCGCACGTCTCTCGGAAATAGTTCTGAGAAATATCGAATGTCGTCGCGCTTTGTGGAGTGTTAACAGATGTACGGAGTGCATCTTGACCTACATAGGACGAATGAGAAATAGCGAAGAGAGACGGAGGATTGACAAGAAACAGCAGTGAATCTAAGCACTGACACAGTCGTTCTTCCAGTCCAATAACATCTAACGTTACGCTAATAATATGAAGTATCGACGTAATTGCTGCTGTGAAATAAACTCTTCCATCCTGACATCAGGCTCTCAACTATTTGAGCGCAATTATTATTACGATCAAATCAGTCTCATTTATTTATTTATTAAGCCTCAAAAATTGTCTGTGCAAACACTTAAGAATTCCGAGAACTTCAGTAACTTGCAGAATGGTCATTTCTTGGAAATAACTTACACCAATACACTATCACAAAATGAAAACAGGGTATCGAAAAAATTTCTACATGGAACTCTACTCACACAGCGTTATCAGAACATGAAAAATTTAAGGTTATGATGAGTACAAACTTTTACATATTCACATATAGCCTACATTTAGATGAAGAGGAGAACATACACGAAAGATGAAAAGGCACTCTTCCGCTTTTTCTTACTCATCCAACAAATCTTTGGTAGTTTATATGTGAAATTCTGCACAGACGAAGTCGCGGTTCCTGCTGGTTCATTTATAAACATGAAAATGAAACTATACGAAGTTTGCATATTTAGTAGCTTATAGTAGAGTTGCTAATCACGAAACAATGGCTGGACATCTTGTATTGATCAGGTACTACAGATTATTTTCTGAGATATTAAACTTTTACGTGTTCCCTGTTTATCGAATCGCTGAAACAATTTTATCACTTTCAAACACAGGTAAGATGTAAGAAAAAAAATATTTATCCTGTAGAAATTTGGAAGTGTACGTATCATCATATATCTATATATATTATCTATATTTTTCAACGCTATAGCATTTCAATACCTGCCATACCCAGAGCAGAGTTCTTAACATACATAGCTTTCTATACGGTTTATTTTTCATTAGATGTGGACTCACAATTAAAATGAAATACGATAGTTGCCATGCTACTCATAAATTATCTGCTTCACAAATCAATTCCTCTCATTTTATTCAACTTTTTTTAAAATTATTTTTACCACTCCATTTAACAATTTATAACTACATTCTTTAACTCATTTCATAAAATGTCCTCAGACAACTTAACACACACTTTTCTCATCGATAAAACATTTTTCGCTGATTACAGCCATAATCATTAGGCCCCTACATCACGATGCTCTTACGGGCTAGCCAACCTAATTTACTTATGCATTAATTTAATACTTACGCTAAAGCCATTTCACCATGTTCATTAGTACCTTATTTACACCAATCATTTTTACTTAATTATTATTATTATGATTGTTATTAACTCACAAGTAGCAGACGTATTTAGCAATACATGAGTTTTCAATAAGTGAAACATCGCTAAAACTGAAATCAGAATTTTGAAATGAAAAAAGATCCAGTTAATGATCTTAATATAACTGTTATTCTGTAAAGCTGTCAAACGTTTCTTATTTCAAAGTCTCTCTTTCCTCTGCAAACGCCTGTCACCTACCCGACGCTGCCTCTACAGTGTCACACCGAGCGTGGTGGTGTAACGGATAGCGTTCTGGCCTCGCATTCGGGAGGACGGCGGTTCGAATCCCCGTCCGGGCATCCAGATTTGGGTTTTCCATGGTTTCCCCAAATCACTCCAGGTGAATGCCGGGATGCTTCCTTCAAAAGGCCATGGCCGAATTCCTTCCCATTCCTTGCCCCCATCCTTTCCCGTCTCTAAAGACCACGTTGTTAAAAAGGGACGTTAAACTGTTAAAAAAAAAAAAAAAAAAAATACAGTGTCACCAACCCCATTCATCCCCTCCAACATAACAAAAGTGAGGTTTTATAAAGAACAGTAAAAAATTAGAGTTAACATTAAATGGCGGAAAGCTAAGGTCCTAACATGTTGGACTACTGACTGGAATTTTAGAAATCGATTGCTGACAGGAGTGGGCAAGTCAAGGGAAAACTGCTGAAAGGGGGTTACCAATAGTAAGTGTGAATGTGGTGAGGGACAAATCATTAAACATATGCTCCAGTGCCCCATGTGCCTATCATCAAGCAACGAAGATAGTCTGTTTTGAGCTACATCGACTGCACTTGATGTTGCAAGATACTGGTCGAAATGAGTTGAAACTAGTTTACTTTCACAATGTGCAGCTGTGTATTTAATGTTTGTAACTGGAGAATAAATAAATCCACCGAGCCTTCTTGGTGATTGGTAACGCTTTGGCCTCGCAATCGGGAGGACGCGGCTTTGAATCCCCCTCTGGGCATCCAGATTTGGGTTTTCCATGGTTTCCCCAAATCACTCCAAGCGAATGCCGGGATGCTTCCTTCAAAAGACTATGGCCAAATTCCTTCGCGTTCCTTCGCACTATCCTTTCCCGCTTCTAATTATCTCGATGTCAACAACGCGTAAAACAATTTAAAAAACTCACACACACAAAAACAAAAACCAACACACACAAAAACAAACACACACACAAATAAACACACAAAAACAAACACGCACAAAAAAATCTCACAAAAGATCGAAGAAATTGTGTAGTACGGAAATGAAACAGTTCTTAAACTTAATACGTCAGAGATGATGGTGTCATTTGTTCTTAGTTTGTAAATGACAGTAATGACTTCGATTATCGGAGCTTCGTTATTTTCAAAATTGTTCTTTAGTAACCCCTATCGACAGTAGAAGTTCCCGCGGTGTTCCGCAGAGACAAGCCGTCCTCCCAGCGGCAGCTATCACCTCGACCGGCCTTAATGGCATTGCCAATTAGAGGAGGCGCAGCCGGTCTCGGAGGGCGAGTGAGCTGTTTCTCAGAGACGAGACACAAGATTGATTAAGCTTTTAGAATGTAAGGGTTGGCACCAGAGGAAGGGGCACGAGGTTCAAGGCAGACTCTGAGATTGTCTAAATCGAAGAGACCGCAAAGGGAGGAGGCCGCTGCTACACCAGCGCCTCTACCGGCAGACTGGACCGCTCACTGTTAGCGTTTACGCATATTTGTAAGAATGAAGTTTTTTATACTGAAAAAGATGAGTGGCGATTATGTTCCGAAGATATCAATACCAATAGAAGAATAAGCTTGATCATCATGCACGTAACACCGTGACGTCACTGATCCGACCATCTTTGTTAGATTAACAATGGCCAGAGATGATACTATGTAGTAAAAATTATGACCGTTATTTAATAATAGCTTTTCAAGTTAAGTATCCGGGAGGAAATAAAATGCTAGAACACTGAAAGGAGACTATGTATTGCGTTTAAATCAACATTTTAATTATTAGTTGCTTTTGATTAGATTGAAATTTTTCCTCGGTCACGTATTACCTTTAATACATAACGGAAATGAGTTTTGTTTAGTAAAAGATTATTTAGCTAAGCCTCCAGGAAGACATGAAATGCCGGAACATTGATAGAAATTTATATATTGCGTTTAAATTAAAGTACTAATTATTAGTTACTTTTTTACTTTCGTTCTATGTTGATGTCTCGAAAAATTGCTAACCTACAGATATGGATTATAAATACTTTAATTTCCGAGCAGCAGATTGAAATTTATCTTTGGTCGGAATGAAAACTGGCATTTGATGTTACACCAGAGAGCTTACGTAAAATAATTTAAGTTATTTTCATGAGCGCCTGGTTACAGAAAAATTATTTCGTTTGAATAAAATTAGTTCCACATTGTTAACGATATATGAGTCCCACTCGACGATTAACAATGATGTTATGTGACATACCGTAAGTTGTTGAGATTTAATTTCCTTTGCTTCCACTAACTAATGAGGTCATCATTTCAGCATCATGTAACAGTGTCATACGATCAATCGCGGTAAAATGTATGTAAATCTCGAAAAAAGGAGGATGTAAAAATTCGTGAGGACAACTTAAATTGGGACGCTGTCACTGACACGCGATACAGTAAATGTATAAATTGGCGTGTGACTGATGGTTTTATTTTCTACCGACAACATCAGCGTAGTTTGCAGTCAGATTGAAATGTAACCCAGACCAGGATGTCAACTGAAACCCTTTTGCTACAGCGTAAGGCACGAGGAATTGTATTGATTATTATTTTATAACCATTCTGTTGAGTTCATCAGCTGCGAATAAATGACTTGTCAGAACATTCCGTTCAGTCTGTAATTTTTTACGGGCTTTGAGACTAGTAATAATATAAACGTCTATACGTTCACAACTAAGCAGATGCTTTTGCCAGAACACAGCTCCGGCAATCCAGATTACGGTTTTCCATTGTACCGCGAAATCATTCCAGACAAATGCCTGGATAGTTCTTTCCTGTTACTTGTTCCCGACCCTCTCCATCCTCTATGACCACCCCGTCGACGAGATACAAGAAAGAAAATAATAGGAAAAACAATACTAAAGCTCTAAATGTTTCATGTATATAGTGCCATTTATGAAGCTGTAAATCCACCCATTATGAAACGGCCAAACGATAAGCTAATACCGAGTGTGGTATATGGGCGTTAACGCAATGGCGTTACATTCGGGAAGACACGGGTTCGAATCCCCGTCCGGGAATCCAGATTTGAGTTATTCATGGTTCCCAAAATCACTCCAGGTGAATTCCGGGATGCTTCCTTCAAAATACCATGGCTGAATTCCTTCCCGTTGCTTGTCCCCAGTCCTTTCCCGACTCTAATGACCTCGACGACGACGAGGCGTAAAGTAATAAACAAAAACAATTAAGCTAAATGTGAACGTAATAACAGCAAGAAACGTCACAGGTAATCGTACATTGCAAAAAACACTTTGGATCTCCACTATCTGCTTTTTTCTTCTGATAATCACTATATGCGTTTATATGTATCCTATTATACATAAAAATAGTACTAATCTTTCAAAGTGATAAACGTGATAGTGAGCAACTGCGCTATTCTCAGACCGATTAGGGAACTGTGTCGTTAACTGTAACTATTATAATAACCGTTACATACATTCATTTATGATATATTACGATTTAAATTTACTCAGATTTAGTATCCTAAGGTATAGAGTATGTCTACACGTAATTTAAACTAATTTTTGTTCCTAAAACTAGAAAAGAATAATAGAAGCTAAAACTAGAAAAGAATTCATAACTCTGGCACGGATTTTGTATATGTGGGACGTCGAACTGCTTTCCGGTGTTGCCTGAGGTGAATAACTCTTTTGTTTCTTTCGTTTCGCGCTCGCCTTATAATTTCTACTGAAAATGTGTATTTAAAGAGATGATGGTTAAATATGGATTGGTGTCCGTAGACTTGCAGCACCACCTTCAACTCTGGATCAAGGCTTTGCTTCAGTTTCAGAAAGGTGGATTGCACGCGTGTAACTAATATGGAGACTACTCAAAACTATTCAGTAATTGCATATTTAATAAAGTAGGTATAACTAACTGGAGATGTTGTTTCAATGTTCTGTACAATATTTCTTCCGAAGTTCAAAGTTGAGGGATAATCAATTGACTGACACTACATGTGGACCAGAGTAAACATTCAATTGGCTAGTTTGGTGAGGGTGGAGTGGGGGAGGTGAACTTCACAGCTGGCCAAGTCACAGATCGTCATTAAAGTATGGAGGGAATTAAGAGGTTAGTAACGAGAAGGAATTCAGTCTTTGCCTTTAGAAGAAGCCATCCCATAATTGGCATGGAGTGTTTTTGGGAACTGGAAAATCGAAAAGGATGTCCGGACGAGGATTTGAACCCGCGACATCCCGAATATCACGCCCGGGAGTTATCGGCTCATTCAGCAGACTATCTATTGGTCTCAAACAGTAAAAAATTCACTTCTTGCTATCATAGTATAACATTGTTCATGGTTTAATTAATACGATAATTAAGTAGTCCACATTGTATTTCACTTTAGACTTGTTTTTATTCTCAAAAAAACTCGACGTCAACTATAGTGTTTACATGCATAGATAAAATCCAGAGATTGCATACAACACTCCTTCCACAGATAATTTAGTCGGTGAAAAACTTTGCCGAAAAACTAACTAACGAACTGTAAACTGTTTCTCTGTCTTGGATGATCGCTTTATATAAACTCCACCGAAATTTCTAGAACACTTCAAAAGTTTCCGCCAGATTATTATCGAACATTAACATTACTTAAACAATTGAAACATATTAAAAACAATCAGAATTAATACATAATCATATACAATCAATAAAAAATGGTCAGAAGTGGAAATCAAAGATGCTTGAACACAAAACTATTCACAGAAATCATTTTAAACTATAGCAAATTGTCCTTTATACATTGTAACTTGCATTAATACCTGGAATTATGAACATTTAAGCAATTCTCTTGCACAATTCGGTTCTTAAACATATTAAATGGCGCTTAAATAATTTCTTTTCATAAAACGAAGTCTATATATTCTGATTTACAGTTAATTTTGAAACTAACATACCAGATCATATTCAACCAAACTCTAGCTTACTACAAATGATTCATAAACTACAGTTCCATTTAATTTTAGGGTTGAGGGCTGTTACAATAGGCAGGACTGAGCTGCAGAAACCTGCATTATAATGAGAGTGCCCTACGAAACCGTTCATGGAAAGAAATTATTTAGAAATACAATCTCCAAATGGGAAATCCGACAAGCCACTGCGACAATAGACCACTATTTAATTAGTGATGAACAATGCCGCAGTTAGAATATGTAATAAAAATTGTCAGTAAAAATATGTATTATTTGGCTGCATTAAGTTAATATTGAAACTTTTATGCTTTATAATATCGGTGCTCAAACGGAAACATAATCATCAAAAGGTGTTTTAAGATGTACCAGTCTGTTTAATTTATTAATGGAAGAAACAGCAGATGATGCGAACTATCTGATTGTAATAACTGGCACACTAAAACCCACCCCAGTCCCCTGGATACACATCATCAGTAATATATCACCTCCAGAGGTAAAACGCCAAAATGCAACGGCACGTGAGATAATAAAACTACACCATTCTGACCATCCACAGTATCTCCCAATCCACGAGGTCCTAAATGACCTACCACCCATTCGTCTTAAATCCAGAAATCCAGTATGGCAAGTCGTATTTGACTTCGATGTCAAGGAAAAATGGCGATAAAGCTGGAAGTCTGCTTCTGTGACAGGTCACGATATTGAATATTCCATAACTGGACTTCCTCAATCTGAAAAGAGAACAGTGGATCAAACTAAATCGTCTAAGAACAGGCCACGACAAATGCAGGGTTCTCCTGCCTTGGCCTGCGGAGCTGCTTCCCAGAGTGTGGAGCATATCATGAAGGAATGCCCTCTAAGGAAGTATGATGGACCATTTCGAGATGTTTTCAGTGCGACAACTTCCTTCATAGCATGGCTGCAACAACTGCACATCGATTTGACAATGGTACCAACGTTCTTGTCGTTGTATATATTGTATATGTTTGTAAGTATTATATTAGTTGCTTAGATATAAATGAAGAATCTGGTTTAAAGGAAGCAATAGATAACAATATACCAAGCAGATAATTGAGGATGTAGGTTGAAATTGGTATATTTAGATGAAAAAGTTAGATGCGATAGGAATCAATTGAGAGTTACATTAAGCCAGTAAAAGTGATTATTTACATTGAAAAAACACTTTGTGAACTAAAATCGCATTAGCAGGGAATTTTGTGGAGGAGTATGAGAGCAATGAAGGATAGAGCGTAATACATCGAAACAGTAGCATAGTCCTGGAACTCGGAGCAAACTAGAAAGAAGTTGGTATTGAATTGTGGCTGTCCTGAGCGGTTACCCACGGCTGCTAATGCAATAGGAAGGTAACCAAGTTACGCCACTCGCCAGGTCTGTGGCTCACCGCAACCGAATGCTGGAGTAGGGGCAGTTCACATTTAGTACAGCCCAATAAATAATACGCACATCAAGATAAAGACATGGAAATTTCAGTAGTATTCAGTGATATTTTGATGGTTTTAAAATCAGTACTGATTATTCTATCTGGTCTGTGAAAAAACTAATTTTGTAACTCCAGATTTAACCACACTACGTTTCAAACGTTCCCCTTATAGCCTTCAATTCAACTTCACCTGCATTCCTCGTATGTTTATTTAAGTTGATTTAATCGAGGATCTTGATTTTGAAATAAATTTGAAAGTACCAAACTATTATAAACTCGGTATTTGATAGATGTTCCTAACAGAACAGGTTACAAATTATCTTGGGTATTACGCTAATTGGTTACAAGGTGTCTGAATTGAGATCGGAAGGTCCCGCGTTTGAATCCCGGACTCGGCGGCAATTTTCATAGGAGGTTAATGCGACCTTCAGTTCTGGCACAGCATCCATTGTTTGGGCTGATAGTTCCCTTTTACCCGTTAGGATTTCCGGGTTAGGTTAGGCTAGGAGGAAACGAACTAGTATACTTTTTTTACTTATGGCTTTACGGTTCGTCGACGTCGAGGTCATTAGAGGCAGGATGGTACTGGGGACAAGGAACGGGAAAGAATTCGGCCATGGCCTTTTGAAGAAAGCATGGCAATCACCTGGAGTGATTTCTGATTTGGGGAAAGCACGGAATACCCAAATCTTGATAACCGGACGGGGATTCGAACCGACGTCCTCTGGAATGCGAGGCCACGCGTTAACCGCTCACCCACCACGATCAGTCTAAGTAACCTATACTGTATCTCTTTTGGGTGGTTGCAATCAACATTGGCAGGAATGCCAAGCTCAGCTGTTAGTTACAAAGTATATGACGTGTAATAATTTTAGTATGTGGCTTTACAGCTATTTGAAAGAAATTTCAAGTCACTGGGTAAGACCATTTTTTAGATAGACAAAAATGGTATAAATGTAAAACTTGGACAACAGTTCACCTATTAGATTTAAAAAAATCACAGTTCTCTACTTGAGGTTCTATACTGCACATGAAGTGGTGCAAAAAATTGAACCGCTATACTCCTATGGAGGCCTCCAAGAATGTAATATCAGAAAATTTTACTAACGATATTGGATTTTATGTGAACCAGCCAGTGTAGTCCAGTGGGTCCAGACTGCAGTATTTAGGCGGTTTTCCACAGTCATCGAGGCGAAGATCCACAATCTCCACCCTCTAATGCACAAACACACTTATCACACACAGAATATAGTACCACATTTGGCGCACAGATGGCAACACTTCACTTCTCCCATTTAGTATGTAGTATGTAGTACGTCTTGGCAGTGGCTATAAAACGCTTGGCGTCAACAAGGACATGAGGCCATAAAAATCGAAACTTCAAATTTGACAAGGTCATTTATGAGTAAATCTCATCAAAGACAGCCGACTCCTAATGTTGGAAGAGGTGGTGAAGAAGAAGAATATATGATATTACGAGGTGAACGAAACACGTATCGCGTTTAATTTCAAGTCTGAAACTTATTTCATTTACAAGCGAGAGGCCGGTGAAGGACAGACAGACAGTGATGCGAAAGCAATAGAGCTCCATTTCGTCTTGGTTACGGAATTCCAAAAAGGTAATGTTGAGGTATTTCTTGTATCATGCGATCATTTAATTAGTCATATTCCAAGAAACTTTGTGCTAGCCAAACTGTTTGAGCTAATTTCGTGGTGAGTGCAGCGCTATCGTAAAAATGGAGCCGCAATTTGATAATGGGTTGTTATGTAACTCGACTAGAAAAATCAAAGTGAAGGCCTCATATATATATATATATATATATATATATCGCTTAGTTCTCGAGATATCGACTGTCAAATATTAGTTATACGCATTGATCCTTGAGCCTTAGGCGACGTTTTTCATCCGGTTCTTGCTGAATTTAAACTTAGTCACAACCGGAGAGGGGGGGGGGGGAGGACCTTATTCTGCAAGACGAGTGAATAATGCCATGTGGCGTATGATTCTTTGTTCTCTACTTTGTTTCTTAATATTCAGACCTCATTTCAACTTAACCTCTTCAATTTTGAGACGGTATATCTGAAAAACTAAGTGAGTTATGGAAAAATATCCATTTTAGTTTTGTTTCGTTGAGTAACGTAAAAATTCATCATCAAATTTGGCTTTAGCGATGTTATTTTTCTGGTCAGGTCACATTTCAATCCAACCACCTCATTTTTTAGATAAGATATTTCGACAACTAAGCGCCATTCTTCCCCTTCGATACGTCTTGTAGAATTATATTAGAATCTATAATTAAATTGTAGCGACACAGTTATCGCAGAATCCCAGCGGTAAAACTTATTCTCGTCTGTATAAATGTTCCCATCATTCTACAACGAAGATAATCTGTTTCGAGCAGCACCGAATGTATTTGAGGTTGCGAAGTACTGGGCGAAATGTGTTTGAAGTGTTTAGCTTGCGCCGTTTTTAACTGTGTATTTCATGTTTGTGACTCGAGTTCAACGAGATTACAGGTGATGGATAACGTCCTTTAGACAGCCGTGTCTGTTCTGTTTGAAGGCTGGGATAACGCGGCCGATACCGGGAACGGCCCGCACAAAGTCAAACCAGTCGTGCGTGGGGGCAATGTTGTTCTTGCAACTGGGTTTTTTAAGCCACGAGAGCGGCAATGAAAACAAGAACAATGGCAGGCAGTAGGGACGAAAGAAAAAAAAAGAGCCTTGTGTTTCAGCAACTGGAAACTTGTTAAACAGGCGTACATTTAGAAAAACACAGGATCACTGGAAACGAATCGCTTGAAAGGGGGTTTATAAGATTCTCCACCGACGTGCTTACTGGTGATATCTACTTGTACATCATGACCTCCTACATAAATATAATAGTCTTGTTACAATGTTTTATTATTTTTTCCCATTTCGTCAGCAAGTATATTTTGCGTCCTTGTTGTCTAATTTATGCTCACTTTTTACTTTTTTGTATTATTCTTTTGTATCCCTTATTAATTGGTCCTCCTGTAATCAGTTATTCCTTAAATCACATATAAACACCTTACTTTTTGATCAACTCATAAATTATTAAACTACAACACTTCAAGCGTACTAGTTTTATTTTACTATAAAAAGTCTAACGTTGATTTTTTTCGTGACTTCATTTTTTTTAAACCTTCCCTTCGACTGATGATTACATTATTGACATTTGATATACACTCCTTGCTGCTGGTCGTTCTCTGCTCTAATGATTCCTTGTCATCATAAATCTTTCCTTAAATAAATCTGATATTAATTATCATTACATTAATTTTCATGTTCCTGCAATAAATACACCATCATCGTCATCCCTTTCTCTCTGTTATGAAGTATGTTTGTAACAGAATAAGTTCTTCTGCCGATATATATTTGGTACTCGTATCACTTATCAGGAAAGACAAGAAATTTATTGGCTCTACTTCTATTTACGAAAGCAAGCTGAGCTTATCGCAATTTTGCTTATGTAGATATCATATCCCAACGTTATGAGAAGAAATAAAAATCGTGGAAATTAAGAAAAAGCTGTTAAAAGAAAAAAAGGGTTTGTCATACAATGCGTTAACTGCTGAACGAATTTCTATGTGTATTGACGATATTAGATTGCATTTTTTCATTAAAAACTTTCCATCAATATCATTAACTACAAAAACGCCGCTACTATTCTGACCGCTAATTCAAGTTATTGGGCTAACTTCTATTAAACAAACATCTCACATCCTTCAATTATATACGTATGTTAGATGCTTTGAGTATTAAATGGAGTATGAAACAAAACAGGGAAATATAGTGACTACTTAGAAATATCGATGAGTTTCGAAGGAAAATGTGAAGTGAAAAAAGGGACAATAAAGTGAAAGGTATAATCATTGAGAATTACAATCAGTAGCATATCGTTTAAAATCATGTTCAGATTGATACTGTCACAAGTAAATGTTGAAATTTATGTTCTATAATCGTTCGTGACCTAATTGATGAATATTTTTGGCCTACAACGTGCCGAAGACGATGAGGATCTAAGGCAGTGGTTTCCAATTAGTTTTTCTCGAGTACCACTTCAAGAAAGAGCTCACTATCGCGTACCCCCATTATAGCTGAAATGATAAATAATTGCGTTTATCCCAGTCGAATGCTTCGCACAACAGCATTACAGAAATATAATTCTCACACACAGTTTGTCTTAATATATATTTTTGGCAAGTACTGTTTTCCTAATTCTTTTTTTAACTATCGGAGTGATTACCTTAGCCAAGAGATTACTGCGCGTACCCCTTGAAGCAACCTCACGTACCCCGGGGGGTACGCGTACCACTAATTGGGAACCACTGATCTAAAGTTAACAGCAAACAGACCACTTACATGCTGGTCGAAGGGAACTTGCTACAAAAATTTCCGTAGTAAGCATCCTTAGAAGACCTCATCTAATCTTTGGGTTTCGATGTTTTCTCAGCAGTTCCGGATCTAGGGAGGAGGGGGGGGAGGCAAACCTGGCGGCAGTTTCAGGGGGGCAGCATATTAAAATCTACTCCTACCTGTGTTGAGCCATATAGAACCGCCAATACTAAGAAGATTTAATAATCTGATCCGTGAGTTCACAAAAATATCAGTGAACACTGATCTTCCCATCCATGCACACAAGCTTCATAGATTTTGGTGTTTGAAATCACGTTCTCCACCCGTACGAAGAGCAAAAGAGCTGATTGACAGGAGGTTTACTACTACAGGAGAATGGCGGCAGGAATGGAAGAATGTAGCTCCCGAGGAGTGGTAGTGACTATTTAGTGCTCACAGTCCAGCAGCAGGATTCGACCTGCCACGTAAAACATGGGATGCCCTGGACAGGGTACGAACCAACCATGGTCACTGTGGTATAAGTGGGGCGTGAGAACCTCACCCACCTGTGACAGTGGTGCACCACAACATACGATCCGCCATATTGTCACTGAGTGTAGTGAGAGGGCGTACCCAGCTTCACTGGAAGAGTTTGTTAAAGCCCCTAGCAATTCTACAGAGTGGTTATAAAATCTAGATTTACAACTTTAAACATTTATTTCAGGTTCATTGTTGATTGTCTTGGAATGACACATTGTTGTTGACATATTGTTATTTCCATAAGCTAAACAAGTAAATAGGTGGGCGTGATTGAATGGGCAATCGGAAGTAGCGACCAAGGAGGCCGTAAAATAATGTTCGAATGGGTGGAAATCTCACAGTTTGCCCCGGTTCGGAAAATTCCTAGCCCCACCGCCATCACTTCTCATTTACTGTAAGTTAACGCTATAGATCTCTGTTACTTCAATTTGGCCACCGAAATGTGGTGTACTCAAATTACGGTTGAGCTCTACAATTGTGTTTACATAATTTCACGTACTGTCAACGCTACAAGGCTTTTTAAAAGAGGAATTACGCCAGTTAGTCGTTGAGTCTATGCATGTTCGGCGATTTTGATGAAAAATAAGTTATCACGTTTTTCTCGAATTGGACCCGAGCTTTAAATTAAGAGTGTGAAGTGCTTTCAACCGCGTCTGTGCCTCTGCTAGAAATCCATTTTTTATGTTGTAATTGTTCTTAAATTATGGCAACTTAACCTGATTTGCTGTGGATCCTTTATCTTTTTCTGCTATGTTCTGTGACAGAACTAACCTTTAAAAATACTTTATATTGACTGAAAACCTATTTAACAGACAAAAAGTATTAAATAGAATGGTCAAGGTAATTTTTTTGAAACAATTAAAATAAAAAACAATAGGCAATGACAAAGTGTGTTGCAGCTAAGATTTTCCCTGTTGCTGAACAATCCAAAGTGTGAACATCATCTTACAGGAAGGTGAAAAACAAAACAGCAGTTAAAACCTCAAGTGGATCCAAGACTAAATTTGCCGTCAATCGACCCGTATTTTGCGTAATTTTAAACTCAACAAGAGGAATATAAACTAATGCCTAATATTATCTTCGAGAAAGATGGAAAATTTATTCTTAGTTTCGGCACGTTACTTGTTAAACAATTCTTGGGGAAATTAGCACACAGAAGAACAAGATCAACTTCAAACAATGTTTTATTAATGTTCAGGAGTTATTTTCTCCTATATAACATGTAAACTCTAAAACTTTAGTAAAAACAGTTATAAAAACACTTTGACATTAACTAATGAATTTATACTTTTAAAATAATTTCAAGAGGTTCAAAACGAGGAGCGATACGCCGGCAAGAGGCCCACATTAATCGCTACTTTGATGTTGTGAATTATTAACTGTTAATCAATTCAAGCTTAGTACAGTTCGACAGATTAAGAGCTGCGTCCTTCAACTCTTTCACTGTTAAGTTCTTATAGACATACTCTATCATATACAGAAACAAAAGCAGTGTGTCCAACCTGAAGTTAACAATACCATACTTTGCATGGTGGCGCTGCAGGTGGCGAAAAGGAAAACTAATCTTTATGTATAAAGATGAATGTATGTTTGTTTGTTTGTTCTTCTTACAAATCCACAGTTTTCATCCGATCTCGATGAAACTTTGTACATTTATCCTTTGAAACAAGGAGAAAAATACTGTCTACATTTGGTTAAACATTATCTGTATAAATAACACATGTTGTCTCATAACTTCGAAATACGGCGATAGACAGACACGTTGGATATGGACGTCTCCGTACCGTGTTTTCGTCTAGTGGACTGGCAGCTCAGTGGTTAAAGCACTTCCTTACGAACGTCGTGGTCTCCGGTTCAAATCTCCGTGGAGATTTTTAAAAATTGTTTTTCATCGTAAGAGTCAGGCCTGGGCCGTAGGTTATTCGGATTGAATGTTAAACTGTAGATATTAGAAAGTTAGGGGTACAATGCGAGGCAAATCGTAGGTAGTCTTGCAATGTTGTAGGTGTACACTTTTTTACGTTATAATGATCCCTCAGGTGTTGTTCGCAGTCAGTGTATGAGTGTGAACCAGAGTAATATTATTATAAATACGGAAGTTAGTCTCCGTCTTTTGTGACGTTTTGACGACTAAATGGCTATATCGTTGTGATGGAATTTTATAAGGAAATCTTTATGAAGGGCACAGGATATTTTTTCCAGTATGACTAACAGTTATAGTCACGAAATTTTGAGACCTTATCGAATGGTGGCAGAAATATGTTGGAAATTGATTCTCTTCATGAGACAGGTTCGACGGTACAGTGAAATAGTGTTAGCTTTCCTGTCATATTATATTGTTTGGGACCAATCCTTCGTTACCAACAACTTTCTATATTTAATTCTGGCAAAAAAAAAAACAAATTCTTAATCCACGCGTACGAAGTCGCGGGTACGGGCTAGTAACTTACAGAGCTGTGTAGAGTGGTGGCCGTAAACCGTATGCAAAGGACCCGCGTGCGCCACCGAGGGTCCGTATCGGTCGACGAGAACATTCCAGCTATTGCCTGGCCACACATTTTTCTCCCTCTCACAGTAACTCGTCCCATTTGCTGGCCGCAGTCCCGAGGGAGCAGCAGGGACTAATTGAACAAAATGTTTTGCCTGCCCGTCGAACACAGTGGCCGACACGCCATTACAGGGGACACAACACGACACGCCGAACACGTAGCGTGTGAGGGCAGCCGGCCAGCCAGGGGAAAACAATTTGCGAATGGGGCCGGAAAATGGGGGGACGCCGAATGAACACTGGCCAACCTAAATCAACCGATTTAATTGCGAAATTGGGGGAAAATTTATATCTCGTTTCTTCGCTTTTCTATTTCTGCAGAAAATCAACGGATACGTTGATACAAACAAAAAGATAATTATTTTAGCTGAAATGTTTGAGAAGCTGTGAAATGTAGAACATTGATGTAGATACGTCGATACAAACAAAAAGATACTTATTTTAGCCGAAATTCTTGAGAAGCTGTGAAATATAGAATATTGATGCCGATACCATCTGAAACTAACAATCATGTATAGGGTGAGTCGTAAGTCTCTCATGGATTTTGGAAATTTATTTTGTAGTGGCTATGCGGAAACGATCACATCTGTGGACACAGAACCTCTCCAAGTTTCTGATGCTCCCTACAGGTATGAGATATGTGCACCTTTGGTGATACGACAGACATCATTCTTGTACTGAAGTCCTTGCCACACACGTACATACATCTTACGGTCGGTGACAATCTCCTTAAACTTAGTTTTTTTTTTTTTTTTTTAACAGTTTAACGTCCCTTTTTAACAACGTGGTCTTTAGAGACGGGAAAGGATGGGGGCAAGGAATGGGAAGGAATTCGGCCATGGCCTTTTGAAGGAAGCATCCCGGCATTCACCTGGAGTGATTTGGGGAAACCATGGAAAACCCAAATCCTTAAACTTAGTGATCTGTGCACTAATTAGTCTGCTGTTGTTTCTGTTTGATATTTGGTACGAAATTTCTATTGCGCAGTAATAACTAAGTGACAGTTAACGAATGAGACACATTTATTTGTTTGTTTAATATATTTTGTGTTTATTGTATTTTTTTGCGTTCTATATTTTTGTTGTGATTTGTTTCTTTTTTGTTTTTTGTATTTTTTATGTTTTGTCGTGTTTTGTTATTTTGTTTTTTTAGGAAAGGGAGGACAACGCAAAGGTCGAGACATCGCATGTGTCGTGACAATCACGCACAGGGACAATCGCACACTTCTCCAAGCTCAATAACAGTATTTTTTATTCAATATAACAGGGCAATCAATTATTTATTTATTATTTTAAAACTGTTTCCCATCACATGTTATCCATGCTTTGGACTGGATAACAACTGTAAAGTTACTATTATTTAGATGTGTTTAAAATCAGCCAAGCAACTTCGTAATAACAAATATTCACAACTTATTTGAATTTATTTACAGTAATGAAATTATCGAAATCAGCCGGGGAGTCTCGTCATATTTGATTATTATTTACAGTACATATATTGATGCTTGTGCATGTACGACAACGCCTTTAGATATGATCTGATGTCGCCACTCTTTTCATATCTATGAACAGTTTTTCCAATTATTTCGTTCAACTTTATGTGGTTTCTCTCCTCTTTCCTTGAAGAATCAATTCAGCTCTCATATGCATTAGAACTGAAGACTCGGCTTCCCTCTTCAGAGTAACGCGTCTCAAGGCTTCGGGTTTGGTCTGCCAATGACCTGGTTGTGCGCGATTGTCGAATATGTGCTAGGGTGCGCTATTGTCAATGAGCGCGATTTTCGCAGGTTCGTGACAGTGTGCTAGGCAGGAAGGTAAAGTTTCTGCCATCTATTGGACTATAACGTGAATTTTGTTTCGTGTTTCCACAAACGGCACGGATCTGCTTGGAGAGTTCTGATTGGCTTCTGGGTTTTCCCGCGAAAAACCCATGTTGCTGTGTAAGTACGTACGGGTCCCATTCTCTGCCATTTATTCATCGGCAGTTTATGATGGAGTGTATGTCCTGAGACATTTACTTCAAAAGCAGTTGATTGGTTATAGCTTCTCTTTAGGAGTTTCTTCTCGGCTGGCCATTTCTTGACTATTCATGATGTTGCGGTGTGTCTTCATGAAGCGATCGGCAGCTACTTCGTAACTGCCGAGGCGTTATACTATACAGTACGCAGACGCCAATATGGTAATGTGTTAACAACTGTGCCACTAAGTTGATATTTTCATGCGATTTGAACACATGAAACGACCTATGAAGAGTTTCTCGTGTCTCTGCCCCAGAAAACAGCGAGCTAGCTTGGCTTTTTACCACCAGAGTACTGTCATAACATTTTATTTTATTTTTAATCCTGGATTTTCCACATGTCCCATGCCAGGTTTCATATTCATGTGTAATTATATATTGTTTTTTTGTAGTTTTAATATGTATTTTTCATTTAAAGTCATAAGTATCTTCAGTATCTCTCATGCTGGGATAAATTTTCATGTGAAATTGTAATTTAGTCTTTCTTTTACACATTATGACTAAGTATTAATAACTATGTCAAATGGAATGGATGTATAACAAATGCAATTATGTTCCATAATCAATCCAAAAATTAATATAAAAAAGAGCAATTTTAGGTAACAGTTAGTTAATTACAAAGGAAGTGTTACAGGACCTGTTATAAACTGAAACTTGCAAGTATTCTGTACCTATATATGTGACCCTTTTTGCTGTATCTATCATAACCACTGTCCTAAATCCTTCAGACTCTAATGAATGGCGCTGTATATCCACTCCTTTAATGCTGTCGTCTCTATATGCAAAATAGATATAAGATTTTTAACTCCTGAATATTGCTTTACAAGCTTTTTGATTCTGTTTTAACAGTCCGGTTCCTACCAGACATAAAGGAGAATCAGTCTTAGGATATTAATACAGTGATTAAACAAAAAAAAAAAAAAAAAAAAAAAAAAAAACAACGAATGAATGAAACCTGTTTTTACTGGTTTCACGTAGTCATACGTTATAACTGTTAATTGCTTGTAAATAAAAGTTCATAATGATTCCGGGCAGAGCTCTATCGACCAGGTATTCGTTTATTTAGATTAGGAAATTAGCTGCTGAACGTTTCTTAAACAGGTTCAGCTTCTCGGCAATAAATGTAAATAGACATTTTTTGCTCGTGACGCACTATCAGATCATTTCGGGACACACGTTAGAATTACGAAGGCTCATAGTCGAGCCTTAGTTAAGTAATAACTTCACTAAACAATTAACCTCTCATGAGAACGAAGTTTTTCTCGGCGTTGAGAATTTATAAAATGCTCTCGGGTAACTAGCCGACTTCACCAGAAGATGGTGACAGTGAATGTTATGGCCGAAACAACGTGTGTTAACACTTCGTTAACTCGGCTAGTTACCCGAAAGCATTATATACTCGTAAATTAACCACTCATTGCTGAGAATTATCTTCCTGGATAATCTACTTGGAAAAAGTCGCGTGTAAATAGTGACTTCCTCAGGGAACTTAATCGTGAATAACTGGTGAGCGATTTTTTTTCGCGCTTTCGTTGACCGCAACACCAGAACTCTACAGCAGAGAGTCGGCCAGTTATAGCGTAAAACTGAGTCCCACTCACCTGTAACTGTAGCACAGATATGAGCGTGACACAGGCTGCTATCCTCCGCAAGATCTTCTCACGGGACGTGCGAAGTATGAGATCTAAAAACACTACACTCCTAGACTTATTTGCTTATTACGGTCTCTATAAATCTGGCATAGCTCGCCGAGATCAAAGTATAAGGCTGAACTTGCTTAGTGTTCAGACAAGCGATCATATCTGTCGCGAACCGAGAACGTATAACAATAGCCATAACAAAGATACACAAACAAAGCACGCAAATTACGCTCAGGCCAGTGGAAATTCGAATTACGCCAAACTGAGCCATAATCCACCGCGAGCCCAGATGCTCGCGGTCGACGGAAATAGAGACAAAAAAATCGCTTAACCTCGTCCTCTATTTAAAATATGTCCGCTTTGGGGAACTGCACCACTTTGGTAACCTTCGAGAAACTGGTTCTAACCTGTTAAAATTTATATCAGAAGCTTCGGCAATATGTCCTCTTCACGTTTTGCGATCATTCATTGCGGAAAAGTCGATAGAAATTTAATTAAAAATGCCGAAATATGAAAGGCTGAGCAACTGCTAAATGCTATCAGCACTGCTAAAATAACATAAAAATTATCGGTACAGGGATCATTTCAACCAAAGCAGTTTCGTTTTGTCATAGAAATTGTGGTTAGGTTGAAATACGACCTGGACCAAGTGAAAAAAAAAAAACGAAATTTTGGCTTTGCGGCATCCAACACGCAATGGCGTATTTATTTCCAATGGAAGCAATCGATTATCTCTGGTTGCTAGTTGCTATGTAAGATGGCGGGCATCACCGTATTGCAACTCTGATAAATATTACCTGTTTGTCAATTTTGTGCGACAACGGAGTATAGCTGAAAAGGCACTACAACAAATGATTAAATCACATTTTAAGAGACTGTCACTGATTTTTTTCAACGTTGGCTGCCTGTAACAGCTGTGCATCATGTTATATTTCGACATTTTTAATTAAATTTCTAGCGACTTTTCCAGAATGTATGATTACAAAACGTGAACAGGACATGTTGACGAAGCGACTGATGTAAATTTCAACAGGTTAGTACCAGTTTATCGAAGGTTACCAAAGTGATGCAGTTCCCGTGGTTTGTAATAACGTTCAGCTGAAAACTGTTTCTGAAGAGCAACGAACTCAATAATCTAATAAAGTCTCCTAGCTTTGTAACGGTAGTGTTATGAAGATCAGCTGAACCTTGATTGAGCTGTAAATCTTGAAAACACGACTGTAAATCGCAATCTAGCCCCGCTCTCTGCCGAGATCTCAATATCGTGACCACATGTATGTGTGCGATGCCTGTGAAGGCTGCCTGCAGGTTCTAATTACGCCCGGGGCCTCGGATTAGCATAGAGCAAGCGGCGGCGGCGGTGCTAGACAAAGGGCCGCCTGTATACAGCGCTGATGTCGCCGACTGCCAAGACGGCAGTAATATTCAGCGCGCCCGCCCCGCTGCCGTTCACAGTTCCTAATGAGGACGATGCCTCGCCCCGGGCTGCCGAAACGTCGCGTGTTGTTCGAGGAACAAATTTCAGCTCATCAGTGGAATTGCTCACTCACAACTACGAAGTATGTCGCCTGAGTTCTCAGAACCGTCGTGAAATAGATGCCGCATACCACATTTTGAATGCCAATATGGTCACCTACTTGTACTGGTAGGTATGATGAGACACTGTTCAAAGCCAGTGAACTTGAGAGGTAATAAGTATGAAAGTTAATAAATTTGGAGTAATGTGTGTTGAATGGGGTTCGGATCTTTAATACAATAAAAGAGAAATATTGTAACGAGCCGCGCTGTCGCCTCGTTACAAGGTGCATTTTTTATTATATATGTAATAATATAAGAGTAATTTACATAAATCTTGGGCGACCACGTGAATAGATTTTGTTGTAATTTTATAAAGTACGCAAGATTCCAAGTGAGGACTGTAATGAAATGGTGAACTTATACAGTGTATCGTAGCAAAGCGAATATTCAAGAATTATTGAGCTATGTAGGCTTGAAGCTAATCTTGGTGTTCCCGAGCCTTGGCGACAAAAAGTCGCGGATTTGGGATTTGCCAGACCACACACCCTGCTCCCTGGGGATGGGTCACTCACCGAGCGGGAAAAGCCTGCCGTCCGAAACCCGAATGTTCTCTCGCCCGGCGAACTTAGCCGAATATGTCCGACCTCTGTTGGATTCTTTGGCCAAATCACATATCGAGGATATCACGTGACATTAGGTGCCGACCTGAAGGTCCAATCAAAATGAGCGTATAACTCAAAATCCTGGAAATTTTTGTTGTATGTGAGCTTCGAGGCTACAAATGGGCGGAGCGAGAAGTTTTCCTCGTGGACCGAAGAGCGAGGAGCTGGAGATTCCAGATTCTAACTTCGATCGCACCAGCTGAGGTTGACTTGGAAAGTTGACTTCATTCGCTAACTGCAGCTTGCCTTGCTGGAGCGAGCGTATCACCGCAACACAGCCGGTAATGCGATGATGCGCATTGCCAGACCAGAGATGCCTATAGCCGACTTGTGAGATAATCTCACATATCGTGGGTCCGCTACACTCATCACAGACATCAGACGCAGAACTACAATGGTAATTGATTACGACCAAGCCATGTGATTGTGCATTCCGTGAAACAGAACCCGTAAGCGACTTTGAGAGGGATAGGTCCATGTTCTCACTTTGTAATTGTAAAAACCACTGAGCTAGCGGCATAATTTGCCAGAACTAGTTATTTCGAATGATATATTGTTCATTCTGGCGCCCATGATTTTCTTTTTAACTGTAAAGTCACAGTATTATGATGCCTTTGTCTGAGGTAGTCATAACTTGTATTTGTCATTGTTTCCAGTTGTCATTATTTCTTGCATTTTGATTCTGAGATATTTAAAAGTAAATATACAATTGTTTGCTTGCTCATGACGGCTAATTGTAACTCTGGGCGTTGCTTTTATGATTTTGCCAATTTGTGTTAATGTTAACGGTAAATTCGCTCAGACTTGTAATCGCCAGTGATAAGAAAATAAATGTCATATTGTGACAATTTTTCCTAAATTCCAACTAACGTCGAGATTCTTGCATAATTAGTAAATTTTCACTCCTTCATAAAAATTAAAATTAAAAATCCACAATTATTAATCATAAAGGTATGAAAGATAATTGTAATGTGGTTTGCCCACCAAGGCACCTACCACATAATGTCGCCCAACGCTGGTGCCAGATGAGACATTACTTCTTAATGTCTGCGAACTTGGTGGCACTAATTCAAATTAATACAATTTGGAGCCCAAATTCAGAAAGTTTTATGGAATGTTGCACATGGTTTTTGGCTGTTTTATTATTCTTGTAGTCAATAGATATTCATACAAGATTTTATTTTGATGTTTCACTTGTATTTTAATGCATAAAGTTCATTTTGTTTCAATGCATAAAATTTATTTTGTTTCAACGCATTAAAGGAAGTTCATTTGTGTAATTCAATTCAGATGCAATACACTTTGTATTGTAACAATTTTGTGATCAGTTTAAAAATTTTAAATGAGTAACGTCAGTGCTGATTTCTTAATTCATGGTAGCTTGTATGAAAATTAAAGACTCGCATGTTTTGGCCCATGTGTTTGAAAGTAAGTCTGCTTTCATGGTGTTGTGTTGCATGATTCATCGTTGCTTTTCTCTTGTTGTATTTTGGAGGGGTATATGTATTTGTGTGTATTGAAATTCGCGGTATTTTTGTTGTTGTGAGTCTAGATTTCGTCATTGCACAATTGCGGTGTAAATTCATTCGTTGTGTGTTCTTATGAAGCTGCGATCCCGTACAATAAAAGGTTTTGATATGGATGATCAGTCTGATAAGCAAAACTCTCTAGAAATCATGAACGATTCGATTCAGTTAGCGGAACAACGCGAAATATCGGATGCAGGGGAGGGGAACGTAAGTTCTGAAGTTCCGACCCACTCATATAGTTCGCAGTCTACTTTGTCGCCACAGGAAGATATGGAAAATTTTCCGTCTCCTGTCGGTGAAATGACACAGAATACGCTCACACATTCAGAACAGACCCAACAGCAAATGCTAAACATGTTGATGACTGCAATAGGGCAGCAATTTGATTCACAAAGGCAGCAATTTGATTCACATAGACAGGAATTAAACAAGCGTTTTGATTCACAAAAAGAGGAAAGTAAGAGCGCGAATCAACAACTAAAGCAGGATTTAAGCCAACAATTAAGCCTGCAAATTGATTCACATAGGCAGGAAAGTAGCCAGCAATTTCTGGAATTAAACAAGCGTTTTGATTCACAAAGGGAGGAAAATAAGAGAAATTCGGATTTGCTTAAGCAGAGTTTTGATACACGATTTGATTCGCAAGCTGCGATATTAACAAACTTGGACGAAAAATTATCCACCTTACGTTCTGAGGTCACAAAAGAAATATCTGAATTCAAGTCTGAGATAACTAAAAATGTTTCTAAGCTGGAAAAGGGTACGGAAGAAGTAAGAACTACCTGTGCTTCTTTGCAAACGGCCAACAAACAATTATCCAAAAGACTTGACGCCGCCGACCTGTCCATTGAACAGATGCGAAACGAGAACGGCCAAAACCTAGGACAAATTTCGGAATTTGTTCACAAGGTCAAAGACCTTACTGAACAAAACATCCGAAAACTTAGCTCAGAGGTGACTGCCGTCGCAAGTTCGGTTGAGCTCGTTAAGACGGCACAAACCGAGTTAAAATTGTCACTGGACGAATTTCTGGAAGCCGAACGAGGTAATTTTAGTCCTCCAGAAAATCCTCCGAATGCGGTATTACAGACTGCGAGTGAATCGGTTGTTAAAGTCACCACTCAACTCTTAGTCAGTGAAATTGTCAGTTTGTACGCGAAAATATCTGAAATCAGGAAACACAACAATTTCAGTTGTCTTGGATCCACAGTTAAGTGCAAACTGTCAGTAAAGCATAAGACATTTGTGGGGCAGGAGATGAAAGATGTACAGTACATGTCGTTCTTGAAAGTCAGACAAGAGTCGGCAACTTTTTCAATCATCGGAGAAATGCGAAATCAGTCTCAGAATTCACAGCCTATCAACATCGCGTGGAAATTTTCTGTCCGTAACTTTGTGTGGAACACTACACAATTTAGTCATTCCTTGCGGTCAGAAAAGACGCAATTGTCAGCTGGACCAGTTAGTAAGTGCGGTCGGTCGACGGACACTATACCTGTTCCAGGAATGTCATTAGCTGTCGGGCACAAACCGCCGGACGTCTGTGACCTTGTAAGCTCAAGCTTCTACGTCCTTCGAAATCCTGTTGTTGAAAGCGGTAAAGACGAATATTCGCGACGCAGAACTATTTTCCAGAGGAAGATCCATGGACGTCTCAAATTCGTCTTGTAGGCATTGTTCAACAAGTTGTGTAGCATGCCAAATACGTTGACGAAAAGGCTGACTATGAATTGACCGATATGAATCATAAAAAAGGGGAAATTAAATGTACAGTACACATTCTTTTAGGTTAGACGCCTTACCGAAATTAATCATGCTTGAAAAACGCCGATTCCGGTTTCGCTAGTCTAAACCGTCTGTTTTGCTGGAAAGATTAGATAAACGAAAAATTAAAATTCCAGTTACCAAATTTGCACTTACAGTTAAAGCTACTTAGGATATTTCCATATTCGGAATTTTTAATGCTTATTTCGCTATTCCGAACTTTATATTTTGTCCACGTGAAATATTAATAGTCACTTTTGATTTTCACGCTGTTAAGTGGACGTGATTTGATAAAAAATCCTGAAATATTAAATGCTTTACTGAGCCAGATAAATTGATACGCACTCGCGGTAAATGAAGCGCCATTAGCAACCACAATTTCTTGTCTTCGCAATCACAATGAATCTGACAGCGATACAAATATTGTGATATGCTTTCTAACATGTATTTTGTGACATAAACGAAAAGGGTTTCAACATTTTGTGATGCATGAGTTCGATGTAACGTTTTACCTTAGGTAGTTGCATTATATCTTTTCTGAGCAGAAGTGTACAGCGAGCGTAATATCGCTTTGTCTGTGTTGATCGAAGATCGAATGTTATCTGATCAACGTATTTTACTTCTTTGTTTTGTGTATCTATCAAGGGTAGCGATAGTGCCATAGATAATTCCCTATAGAACACGAAACCTTGCCAGAAAGATTTTTTTTCAAATTGTATTAGTCATCACAGAAATTAGGAATCATAAGTTGAACGATTACAGATACACAGGATAGCTTTCACAATACCTTGCTGTTATTTTGCTAACGATAGAGCGAAGTCGAAGAGCAAAAAGTTAAAGGCGACTGCATTTGTAAAGGCTAAAAGGAAAAACTTTATTTACGGGATATATTCAATAATTCAGCTAACTTTGCAAGTTAAGGTAATTATATTTGATGCTAACTTCAATAAAAAGGGAATTTTGTATATGATAATTGCACAGATGGTGAAGACGTGAACGATAAGATTATTGGTGATATCGAAGTTTTTCATGCTATATTCCGGGCCATATTCGGTTGCCAGAGTGATCCCGAAGAATTGTTATATTGACGGACGGACAAACCGAGATCGGGCCTCATAACGCCCGGAAACTTCAAGCCATTTCATACAAAGTAACGGTTTCGAAAGAGCTGGGGACAGCTACCCTCGAACGGCTTAGATCATTAGTGCAGATAAGCGGTGGCTCAACCTGCAGGTTCCTAGAATTGGCAGGTAGCGAATACCCCAGGATGAATGAGAAGGGAAACAAGTCGTTCCACGCCTCGTTCTAGCGGTATTTCGCGTACCCTTACTGTAAATTGTATAGTATTCCGTAAATTAGATTAAAACTATTGTTGGACAGCATACATTTAGCTCAGAATTGTGTGCACTCAACGAAAATAATTTCAAGGTTTATATTTGTGCTTTATATAGATTTGTAGTATTCTGCTAGCGTTAAATCTCAAAATTGCTTTGTATTGGCAAACGGAAAACCTGAGAGCGAACCGTTCTATGCACAAAGCTTACAACTTTTTCATACAAGCTAAAGAAGCATAAGTGTATAAAAGGAAAATATTCGCTAACTGGGATGGATTTTCGGCTTAAAACGTGGAGTAGACGGACATGTTAAGAGGGTTATAATAACTCCTAAATAAAGAGAAAATTTTATTCTTTGAATGTCGAGATAATCTCGAGTCATCAATACAAGTTAGAGATGTCGACCAATGAAAGACTAATTAGGAGACCACCTAACATTCAACGAGTAAGGTTCATAATTTACGTAACAAACGAAAGCATGTACTTACATCGTTCATTCCACACCACGTTGAATTATAAGTAAATGCCGCGTCATTAAAATCTAAGATTACAGGTAGTGATATTTGACCATGAACACGAACACACCTTCTCTATGAAATGCTTGTTCAATTAACCGTCGGTCATGACGCAAATCACGTCACCGAATCCGACTAAACTATTCCGTTGTTCTGAGATTAAAACCGCGCAATGTAATGAGATATTTTACGCTCACCTCTAGCATCTTTATGGATGTTTGTTGAAGGCAGAATTATTTTTATGCACATGAGTAAAACATCACGCTAAATTGTAAATACAATGTATAGTTCAACCACTTTCTGCATAAGTGTTCTGACAATGTTTTGTTTTATTAATGTGTTTCATTTTATTAATTTAATGATAAGATTTGATACAAGTTATTTTCAAGATTATTATTTAAACATGTATGTAAATAATTTATTTTCATGTATATTTTAGTATTGTGTTTAATATAACTTTGTATTTGGGAAGGCTACCTGAATTCACGTGCTTCTGTTTGTAAAGAATTGTAAGACGGCCAAAAAGGACATATGCTCCCGTTATAAATTCACCTTACAAGGCAGGAATACCGATGGTTTTTGGAATCACGTTTAAAAATTTATGTAATTATAAAAATGCTTAAGTTTTTGTTGAGTCACAATGGAGATAGAATTAGGTAGTTAAAAAATAAAATTATTGTACCATAATTTCATTTTTCACCAACGGCCGGCCATATTGTAACGAGCCGCGCTGTCGCCACGTTACAAGGTGCATTTTTTATTATATATGTAATAATATAAGAGTAATTTACATAAATCTTGGGCGACCACGTGAATAGATTTTTGTTGTAATTTTATAAAGTACGCAAGATTCCAAGTGAGGACTGTAATGAAATGGTGAACTTATACAGTGTATCGTAGCAAAGCGAATATTCAAGAATTATTGAGCTATGTAGGCTTGAAGCTAATCTTGGTGTTCCCGAGCCTTGGCGACAAAAAGTCGCGGATTTGGGATTTGCCAGACCACACACCCTGCTCCCTGGGGATGGGTCACTCACCGAGCGGGAAAAGCCTGCCGTCCGAAACCCGAATGTTCTCTCGCCCGGCGAACTTAGCCGAATATGTCCGACCTCTGTTGGATTCTTTGGCCAAATCACATATCGAGGATATCACGTGACATTAGGTGCCGACCTGAAGGTCCAATCAAAATGAGCGTATAACTCAAAATCCTGGGAATTTTTGTTGTATGTGAGCTTCGAGACTACAAATGGGCGGAGCGAGAAGTTTCCTCGTGGACCGAAGAGCGAGGAGCTGGAGATTCCAGATTCTAACTTCGATCGCACCAGTCTGAGGTTGACTTGGAAAGTTGACTTCATTCGCTAACTGCAGCTTGCCTTGCTGGAGCGAGCGTATCACCGCAACACAGCCGGTAATGCGATGATGCGCATTGCCAGACCAGAGATGCCTATAGCCGACTTGTGAGATAATCTCACATATCGTGGGTCCGCTACACTCATCACAGACATCAGACGCAGAACTACAATGGTAATTGATTACGACCAAGCCATGTGATTGTGCATTCCGTGAAACAGAACCCGTAAGCGACTTTGAGAGGATAGGTCCATGTTCTCACTTTGTAATTGTAAAAACCACTGAGCTAGCGGCATAATTTGCCAGAACTAGTTATTTTCGAATGATATATTGTTCATTCTGGCGCCCATGATTTTCTTTTTAACTGTAAAGTCACAGTATTATGATGCCTTTGTCTGAGGTAGTCATAACTTGTATTTTTCATTGTTTCCAGTTGTCATTATTTCTTGCATTTTGATTCTGAGATATTTAAAAGTAAATATACAATTGTTTGCTTGCTCATGACGGCTAATTGTAACTCTGGGCGTTGCTTTTATGATTTTGCCAATTTGTCTTAATGTTAACGGTAAATTCGCTCAGACTTGTAATCGCCAGTGATAAGAAAATAAATGTCATATTGTGACAATTTTTCCTAAATTCCAACTAACGTCGAGATTCTTGCATAATTAGTAAATTTTCACTCCTTCATAAAAATTAAAATTAAAAATCCACAATTATTAATCATAAAGGTATGAAAGATAATTGTAATGTGGTTTGCCCACCAAGGCACCTACCACAATATGAATACAAATACGACCTTAAAAACAGGTATATATGACCCAAAAGTAACAAAATAGGTCCAAACATTTGAAATTACTATACATAAAAACATGCTCAATTGTAACTCCATTTATTTTATTTCGAAGTGTCGCCTTCGTGTAGATAGCATTATTTGCTTCCGAGCACTCACTGCACCATTAAGAAATTAAATTTTAAGTCACTTTGTTGAAGTCACTTTAATTTCATATCATTTGCAGAAAAGAAGTCTTTCCTCTGTGCTAAAATAATCCTCTCCAAATTCTTTAACGTAAATCAGTAACCATCAGAAAATTTTGTTTTTGGCATGGCAGTACTCACTGATCCACTGCGCTGAGTATCATTTTTAAAAGTATTGCCGACAATGAGACACTAATGCGGTTCAACACAGGCATGCCACTGCATTTTTTTTTTTTTTTTTTTTTTTTTTTTTTTTTTTTTTTTAACCACGGAAAACCGGAAAACCGAAATGGGTTTGACCCCGGTCCTCCCGAATGATATTTAGGGCTACGAATTTTACATAGTCGAGTTTAAAAGGCGGACGGGTCATTAACGTTTAGACTAGAGAGTGGTAATAATGTATAACTTTAATTTTTGAATGGTAGATGCTCTATCAATCTCCCTTAGCTCTTAGGTTAAGGGATTCTTGTCAGAAATACTTGCCGTCTTGGCATTGCCTTCTTTTATTTGCAGTTTCCGTGTAAGTGCTTGTTTTAGTTTTATATTTTTCATTTCTGTTGAGCCTTTTTTTTCTTCTTTTTTAAAAATTTTTTTATTATTTTTTTGTGTTTTTTGTGTATATTTATTTAATTTAATGTAAGTGCTTTCTTTTTGCCCTGTATTTGTGGTTTTCTCACTCATTTTCTTCTGTCAGCAGTTAGAGTGGTCTTCTATGTGGACCTCGTATAAGTCATACTGTGCTAGAGAGTGAATAAGGTGGTTGTCGCTCTCCTCAGTTTTTTATAAATGTTTGAATGATGAATTATAAGACTCTCAGTTACAATTTGTTTTGTTTCTTCCTCCAGTGTATAATAGGAGTACAGTTCTTTGAATAATTACGTCAATTTCTTCTCAACTATAACTTCTAGTAAATTCCCAATAGCATTTAAAAAAAAAAAAAAAAAAAAAAAACTACCAGATTTCGCTCAAAATATTACCATAAATATCATCGTAATATGGCCAGAACTAGGAAAATGGCCTGAATATGCACTGTGTATATAAAATACATTTAAATACAATCAATAACGTTCAATCAGTGTTTACTTGAGAATTACATCTCAAAAAGAAGGCAGGAAAAAAATATGGCTTGTCATTCAGACCCGAACTCTCGTCATGAATAATGTGTTCTGATACAAGGTGGACAGGCCAAGGAGAATATAGTTACGATGATATATCAGTAAGTAAACAAAAAAAAGGTGTGGTATTTGTAAGTAATTTGTATAATTTCGAGACATAATAGAACAGCATACGCATTTGAAGCAGCTTTCCAAGGACGCGGTTTATGTAACTGATGTATGTGATGGTATTTACATGGCGATCTGGAATAGCATTTTATGCATCTTACAGATCTTCTATTTCACAATTATAAAAACTGTTTTACACTGGCAATATATCCATTGCAACTGCAAACTTCTTGTTTCGTTTGTCTGCTGCATTACATACATGTTGTTTCGATGAAGCATTTAATTAAAACAATACCGGGATGCATCCTTTAAAAAGGCCATGGCCGAATTCCTTCCCGCTCCCTGTCCCCAGTCCCAACCCGCCTCTAATGACCTTATCCGTCGACGAGGGGTAAAACCTAAGTAAAAAATAAAATAATAATAATAAGAGTGTACTATCTTCGATCACAGATCACTTATCTCAGGTAAAACGAACCTGGGAGTGGTTCGATCGAGGTGTCAAACCGCTCGGGACAGAACGCCTTACTCGTCTTGGAACAGAAAAGCATCAAATAAGCAACCAAACGTGCTAATTCTACGAGTCGCTTCTTGGTTTGTAATTTCTTGACTCAGAAAAAAAAGGGGAAACTTTCTCCGGAATTATGTATCGTTGGATTTTCGTAATGGCTGTATTAGAACACTGTTCTGTATTTTCACACGCACCGCCCTTGTTGGAGCCATTTCGTGCTGGTAGACGGACGAGCGATTAATGCTCCAATAAATTTTGCTAGTTGATGTCACCGAACGCGGTCTATATGTTGTCGTTTCCCGATGTAAATTTGAGCAGACTCCGTTCCAAACTGCAGGCCCTGGCGTAATTTATTACTTGTACCTGACGCCACACAATTCCCTAATTGTGTCTGGATCGCCGGAGCCAAATTGTCGAAATGGACGCGACCGGAAGTCACGCTCAATGTGGCGCTCGCGTGCTGGAAATTTATCTCTTCCAGCTTCCTGCATTCGCTGGTTGAAACGTAAACACAAGGAATAGTCTTCACGCGCTTTACAAACGAGTGAAGCAATGATTCTAATTTGTTCTGACTCGCTAAGTTGATTAAAATGTCTCTAAAAAAAAGAAGGTCCAAAAGGAAGCGGAAGTAATTTCCTTTAAAACATCTCAAAGGAATTAAATCAAGCGCAAATACTGAAGAACAAAATAGAATTTAAGTTGAATGCTGGTCATGTGGGAGCTGGTAATAATGAAGCAGAGATTCTCCTGTCAAGTACAACAGAATACTCCGGATCAAACGAGATCAAGTAAAATCAGGAATTTCAGCAAGTTTCAGTGAGAAGAATTAGTAGTTTTCGATACAGATCCAAACGAATTAATATCATGCACCTCAACATAGTATTCTGAAACAAGCATGGTTGAACGTAATATTAAATTTAACGGAGATAACAATAATGAACTTTTTGAGAATTCTAAAAATTCCTGCCTGACAGAATCATCTGTTTGTAGATATTGTGATGCATATGAAGATAAAACACATTTGATCATGCACTACCCTTATCAGAAGCAAGTTAGGAAAACTAAACTGTAAGAAGATGATGTCAGTACAGTCATAAACTATGAAAGTTTGGCATACTTCTTCGAGTCATTAACAGACTTGAAGATAAAAAATTTTATGTAAATGTGTAACTAAATGTAATATTTTAATCTGCATTATTTACGATAGATATAAGCTTATTCGTAAAATTATGTGCTGATCAAAATTGACAAAAAATGAAAAAAATAAAAAGAAATAGCCTTCAATTTGTGGTACATTCTTGTTTTAACAGCAAAACGAAGTTAGTCCTGTTCAAGAAGTATTTCGATTTATAACTTTACCAGTGTACACTCTATGGCAAAAAAATTGACTGTGGGCGCCTGAGACTAAGTCAATTATTTTTCACTATGTGGCATCACTGGAGAGTTTGTTCCAGGCATTGACTTAAGGAAATGAATAACAGATGGCGCTGAGTTGAATACCCATAATGATGCCACATTGTGCGAAATAAAGGACTTAGTCTCAGGCGCCCACAGTCAATTTTTTTGCCAAAGAGTGTACGTTAAGACATCGAATATCATTTAAACAAGAGAATCATGACTTTTACATTATAAAATGTTAGGATATTGTTACACTTTAAATTGAAAAAAAATGCTGAACTCGATTCATAAACTGCCTTCTACGGAGACATTACTAACAAACTACTAAGAGTCACATTCTAAGTGTGAAACGATTTCAGTTGAGTGAGTAGTCGGGGGTACAAACAGGCTCAAAACAATGGTTTCACTATCGTCCTCAATTTTACGTGACTATGAAAGTGAGGGACAGTGCACTACGTGTCAATAACAAAGTTAAATATAACCACCCATTTCCTTGTCCAGACTCGAACCAGGGACCGTCTGATTGTGATGAGAAGGCCAGTGTGTTCAGGAATCGTTTCCTGAGGCATAAATAACAATATAAATATTAATTATATTATTATTAAATTAATTGCGATTGCACACACACTCCTGTGGCAATGCCCTGTCCTCCAATTACCCCTTTCTTATTTTATTTTTTATTATCTTATCTAATTTGAGTGTTAAATTCCTCTCCCAGCTACTTTGTGATTTACAAATTTTAATTATAAATTCCTTCAGAGTTTTTGGTAAATTATTCACTACTTCACTTGGTAATTTGTTCCAATCCCTGACACCCTTACCGACAAAAGAAACTTATTTTCCAACTCCATTATGCATTAAATCGAGTGCTAGTTTGTGGTCTTGATCATCTTTTCCCTTCCATGCACTATTGATAATTCTTCGACCCATATGCCACCAAGCACAATCACCAACATATGTTTTGCACATACCCAGCACGCTCTTCACCCTCCTCCTTTCCTCCAATGACTTCCAATCCAGCTGCTTTATCATATCAGTTACTGACTGTATCCTACGATAATTTCCACAAACGAATCTAGCTGCTCTTCTTTGCTCACCCTCTGATTTCTGTATTTGATACCCAAAATGTGGGTCCCAAACTACACCACCATATTCAACCAATGGTCTGGCCAAAGTTTTGTAACCCAATTCTCTAACAAATCTGGTACATCCTCTCATTACCCTCTCAAGTAATTGTAGGATTTTGTAACCTTTCACTACCAACTACCCAATGTGCTCGCCCCCGTTGAGTTTATTATTGAACGTTATGCTAATATATAAACGCTTCAACCCTTCAACAAACAATTCTGACCCACCCTATAATCTTAAATAATTTTTAGTTTTTTTGTCTGTGAACCTAATTATATTAACTGTATTAATAACAGTATAAACATTGTTACAAATCGTTACTGTGTTCTGCACGCTATCTGGATCCCTGTTTAAAATGAATCAAAGAGTCTCTTTAAACAGTAAAAAGCAAAGATTCTGTGAGTTTGTAGCGGGTACACGCGCGCTGTTTCTAGAGACTGCCGTTCTCTTCAGAACAAAGGAAGCAGTTGTGAGTTACCTCTAGCGTCGGTGTCCAGTCGGGATGTGTACACCTGAAGAGGACGAGGCTACCTGATCAAAGGACAGCCCACTACAGGGAGGACGTCGCATACTGCGCCTTATCACAATTCCACTCACGATATTTACCTGTAGTAAAAACTTGATTACTAGTATTTCATTGATGAAAATTTAACTTTAATACTTGAGAAATAACTCTTTCTCGTTTTAATTTTTATAAACAAAAAGAAACTGAAATTTATCTTACGATGTTCTATTTGCCATACCTCTTCTGAAAATTTCATATTCTTAAGTTGGACCGCCTCTTTCCGATTTGTTTTGTGGACAGTGAGTTTCCTGGATGCAGCAGAGAAGTTATGGAACTAAGTTACAACACTTTGGTCAGACCATTAGTTGAATATGGCGGTGTAGTTTGGGACGCACATTTTGGCTACCAAATACAGGAGTTGTAGGGTGTTCAAACAAGACCCGCTAGATTTGTTTGTGCAAACTATCGCAAGACCAAGTCAGTAAATTATATGATAAATGAGCTGGATTGGGAGTCATTGGAGGAAAGGTGGATGGTGAAGAGAGTACTGGGAATGTACAGGACATATGTTGATGATGGGGCTCGGAGGGATATTGCTCAAAGAATTAGGAATGTTGTATGGAAGGTGCTAGGTGACCATGACCACAACCTAGCGCTCAATTTCATGCATAAGGGAGTGGGAAAATTTTCTTTTGTTGGTAAGGTTTGTAGGGATTGGAAAAAAATTACTAAGTGAAGTGATGAATAATTTACCAAGAACGCTGAACGAATTCAAAATTAAACTATGTAAATCGGAAAGCTAAATGAAGGACGAATTTAGCATTCTAATTATAAAAGAATATTTTAAAAAATAAAATAAAGAGGGGTAATTAGTTGAGGAGAGGAATTGCCACCGGAGCGATAGTTCCATTGCAATTAAAATTAATAATAATAAAAGATAAATTTGTTTATAATGTCATTAACGATGTGAAGTCACACGATCGGCCATAATTGGTGATCTTATAACAGCGAGAAATGTTTTTACTCTGTGTCGAATGAGGTACTTATTATTTGTTTATTTGTTGCTTTAGTACAGAGAAGCTATACACTAAGTCTCAGAACAAATTCTCTATGCAGTAATCATACCATTAACACAGATAAAAAAACATTTTTAAATCCCTCCTAACATCACAATTTAGTAGATATACAATACCAAAGATTATGCATTCATATACCCTTAAATTTTAAACAATAAATAAAATTATTGCAAGCCAACTATGTTTTTATAGTATGTCTTAAAATTAAAACCAACAGTAATGAAAATCATTTATATGATTTAAATCCACATATTAATCTGTTTATATTAGATCTATGTGTAATGTTCTTTTATTATATTCTTTGTCCATACGTGTAGGTGTTATAACAAACTAAGAATGAAGGCTACCTATTTATATTTGTGTAATGGTTTAAAATTGAAAACCAACCACATAGAAAGGCGTTTACTTCATTTAAATCTACAAGTTAATTATGAAGATCATTGTGGAATGTAACGAAGCGCATATGATGTATACAGAATCCTTCATCATTACGAAATCAAAGTTATAAGCTTCGTTTAGTAACAATTAAATTTAATTAAGCAATTGCAACGATGATTGATTCATCACAGTGATCAACTGCGTTGAAAACAGTCAACAATAATAAAATGCCAGCTTGGTTATCGAGCTTGTCACACTGTGACGTCATAAGCTTGGCCTTCGTTGACAGCCTAACGACAGCCAAAGATGTTTTTACTCTCTGTCCAAACATATTGCAATTATAGAAAGATAAGAATTTAGGTTACTTATATTTCAAACCAATTATAAAAAAAGAGCATGTCTTTTGTTTAAATCCAAATATTAACGATTTTCATTTATTTACATTCCATCAATGTAGATGTTTTCGTTGTATTTACCATTCATAGATGATATACTGATATAACAAGCTAAGAAATTCGTAATCAACTTTATATCGGTATCAGTGACCATATGATTGAACCTGCGATAGAAGACTCCATTTTCGAGTATTATACCCTAAGATCCAACATGACGATTTCTACTTCCATCTGTTATTTGATTGAAATACAATTTTTACGTATAATTATTTGTAAGAGAATACGATTCTGCTGGCTTGCCTATCCAAATAGCACTGCGAGTATTTTTGTTTAAATTTTCAAAAAAAAAAAAAAAAATTCAGTAAATTTCGATCACTTTTTTAAAAAATAAATTATAATTCATTTCTGAAAGACGGTGTGATGCGCTAAGTCTCACGTGCTCTAACATACATTTAACAGCTGGCAACCCGTACTTGCAGCCACTTTTATCTAGGCAACTCAAACTTTTTATGTTCCTTACATGTCTCTCTTTGAAATGAATTATAATATATTTAAAAGACAATTGAAAAATGTTTTTATGAGAATTTAATTAAATATACTTGCGGCGATCTTTGGATTGTCAACGCTGCAGAATCGTATTCTGGTACTAATAGTTACACAGAACATATGCATTTCAATCAAATAACAGATGGACGTAGAGATCTTGCAGCCGGATTAATATTAGCGGACGTTATGATTAGATTTAAATCAGAAGTGACAGCAGAGAGCATATATTGTTCATTCATAAGTCAGTAGTATGCAGTTGTCCCAATTGTATCGATGCGTAAACTGCAAGCGAAATAAGTACGAGATTATAAAATTAAATTTGTGGCGTTATTTGATACCGATTCTATTTAATTAAACAACTGTAAAGAAATCAGTTGCCGGAACACTGTTGGTATTTATAAATTGTTTGAGAATGAAACAGAAAATACAGAAAACGTTATGGCAATTTTGTAAGTGTGATGATTATTTTGTAGTAATGGCAGCGAGTCTTTGAGTAGACACGTTTTGTGTGTACCGCCGCGTCCTATGCCGGTCACGCAGGAACCTGCCCCCTGGGTCCTACCTCATACACTGCACAATAAGCCGCGCCAGCCAGACTCCAAATTACACCCCCGCCCGCACCGCCCCTGCGGGACTGCTCTGTTCTTTCGAGGCCATTGTTTCCTTTGGACGTCTCTCCCGTTATTTTCTTAGGCGGCGAGGACAGACCAGCCTGATGAAAGCGGCCGCAGATGGGACGGCTGGACAGAGGAACGTCCGCAGTCTCCAGTCCACCTAACTGTTTGCATTAACGACCTCCTCCTAGTACAATTAAACCACGAAAAAGATTGTTACATTGTTCTCCTCCTACATTCGAATTTCAGGGCGTCCATTAATTACGTGAGCTCAAATAGGGGGCGGGGAAGACCGGCAAAATCTCACCAACGGGGGGGGGGGGGGGGGAGAGGGGACGATGGCAACGTCACGTCAGCTATTTATTTCAGATTGCCACCTTTGGTACAACAGTAGAGTTAAAAAAAGTCTCCAAACTCACAAAGTCATGTTGTTTATTATAAAGCCTTGTTGTTGTATTTTAATATGATTTTCAGTTGTATTTTTAAGGATTTTAAATGATTCAACTGCCGGCAGGAGTACCAAATCATTTTAAAGTCGTTCGGAATGAACTTTCAGCTTGATGCTCATTAGTTTCGTCTCTCACATTTGAAAAAAAAAAAAAACTTCTACGATTTGATACCATTTATTAACACGTTTTCTAATACTTAAAGATCCGAAGATATACAGGTTCTTTGCTAGCAGTAACTTTTACAACTCAAAGTGAACACACGAACTTTTCTCACGCTAGTTCGATCTTATTACCATCTCCTTTCTAAACGTTACCGTAACTACCAATTTCTTTCTCAGAGTAATTATTATTCTTGTTCTTTTCATTAAGTAATCTGTTATACTACAGTCAGTCTCACGTCAGCGGTGCGGGAGGGGGGGGGGGGGAGATGAAGGTGTCCCAATCAAATCTGACAAAATATCACCAAAAAACACAAAATTTCTCCAAATCTAACCACAGGGAAAAAGGGTGGGGGGGTAGATTTACGAAAAAAACTTCTCACATGATTAGTGGACGTCTCATATTTTAAACACTCTCCAGTGTTTCGGAGGTCTCTGAAATACGTTTGACTTAACACGACGTAATGTCCTATATTTTGCATTTTTATTCCTCACAACCTAGGGAGCGTGCACAAACTACGTGGCTCTGTCCAGGGGGAGGGGGAGGGGGTTGGCTGGAAGGCAACGCTGGAGTACGTGGAAGGAGGGGGGGAGTAGGTTCCGAGCCAGGCCACGTAGCTTTCCTAACATTTTTCACTGTTAAAACAGCGCTCACATCAGCATGTGAATATTTATTTCCGTCATTTAATTATCTCCGTATGTAATGTACAATAGTCTGACAAGAGAAAACAGTACAAAATGTCTTCTGGATTCAAAAGGGAAAAAAGCTACGTGCTACGTGGGGAGGAAGGGGGGGGGGGGGTTTGAGGCAAAAGCCACGTAGGGCTACGTGGGGAGAGGAGGGGGGGGGGGGGTTCACACGAGGCCAAAATGGAGCAACGTGGTTTATGCACGCTCCCCTATAAAGGATCCAAATTTGTGCCACACATTACTGGATAGAGGAAGGTTTAAAGTTTATAACCCAGCCTATTAGTTCCATTCGCTGTCGAAAAACAGCACTGATATTCGTTAATATGAAATTAGCGACGCCACAGAAGTCGTTTGAAGACGACCAATGCTTTTTTCTTTTAATTTAATTTAATTGCGATAGAATGTTTGCTCCGGTGACAATTTCCATATAGACCCATTTTCCCCTTTCCTGTACACACCTAATTTTCGCTCTAGTAATTTAGACGTTTCTGGTAAATTATTCATTATTTCTCTTCGTAACTTATTTCAATCCCTGACCCCCTTACCTACAAAATAAAATCTTCCCACATCCTTGGACCTGAAATCTACTGCTAGTATGTTGGTATAGTCACATTTTTCCTTTTAAGCATTGCTTCAAATTCTTACACCAAAATCTTTCCACTCTTCATCACCAATATATGGCTTGTAAACTCCCATGATTCTCTTCGCTCTCCTCCTGTCTTCCGACGAATCCCATTCCAGCTCCTTTATCATATCACTTACTGACTGTGTACTTTTTTTCGGACTGCTTTACGTCTCTCAACAGCGAGGTCTTTAGAGACGGGAAAGGATGGGGGCAAGTAATGGGAAGGAATTCGGCCATAGCCTTTTTAAGGAAGCATCCCGGCATTTGGCTGGAGTGATTTGGGAAACCATGGAAAACCGAAATCTGGATGCCCGGACGGGGATTCGAACCGCCGTCCTCCCGAATGCGAGGCCAGAACGCTAGCCGTTACACCACCAAGCTCGGTACTGTGTACTTGGAAATGCACCCATCTTCTACGAATTTCTTACGCAAATCGTAAATGTGTTTATGACGAGCTGACACTTTATTGAACTTACGAAAAAATGCACGCCACACATCTACAACGGATACACTTTTTACTTAGGGGGCATCCACAAATTACGTGAGTTGTTTTTCCGGATTTCCTTACCCCCCTCCCCCCCCCAACCACTGGTGAGATCTGGTCCGTAAGACCCCCCTCCCTAGAAATAAACCTCGCAACTTTTTGAGACCTTTTTTTCTTTTTTGTTAGGTCTCACCCATCCAACGTCGTTTACACCCCCACTTTTCGACGACATGCCCCCTAAAATCGACTTTTGCGTCATTTGTAGACCTCTCTTTCTGTTTTTAACTCTACGGTCCAAAAAAAAAATATTCTAAAACCTCACGTGAGATTTCCGTTGACCCACCCCCTCCCCCTATTTCACCTCACGTAATTTATAGACGCCCCATACTGCAGCTCACAAAACGACTTCTCCTGTAGCGTCGCCATATCCACGTAAACGGACAACAGCGCCGTTGGCGGCAGCGAATGGAACTAATATGCGGTGTTCACATGCTTTGACAATTCCTCTATCCAATGATGCGTGGCACGTGTTTGTGCCTTTCACACTTTGTGGGAAATAAAAATTCAATATCTGCTCCTTCATTTTGAATAACCCTTAAATTTTACTATGGTAAATTTTGAAGAACACTACAAAATCTGGTGCGAAATTTTTTGGATATTTCAATATGGCACTTTATGTGGCATTTATGTTGTATATGTATGTATACGGAGTTTCAATAAGAGTGCAAGATTTGAATAGTGTGACTGCTTGACTGTTATGATTCGATAGGTCGATAATTGTGACCGGTCGATAGGAGACAGATGGGAGTCAGTTATCAGGGAGTGCTACATAGTACAACAATGCGTCCTTATTGTTAAACTGTATGGGCTAGTCAAAATGGTGAGAGTCTGGTTGACACGATTAGTAACGTTCGTTCAGTTTTCGGCAGAAATAGTGTTCCTAATTCATCAACTGTGAAACGAATAATCGAAAAATTCGGAAGCACTGGTTCGGTTGTAGATGTAAAAAAAACTTTGCACGTGATTGTACTGGTCGTCCAGAAGTAAACATTGCGACAGTTGGCAAGAATGTAGCTGAGAGTTCATGTACCTCGATTCTTCTTCGCGGATGAGAATTGGGCATTTCAATAAAATGCTGATTTTGTGGAATGAATTGACTTCAGCGATGAGGTCCATCTCCACCTTTACAGTTTCGTTAAGAGGCAAAATGGCCACATTTGGGGCTCAGAAAATCCAAGAATGATTCACAAGAGACAAATGTATCGCCAACGTGTCAGTGCTTGGTGTGCTTTGTGGTCTGGAGGAATCAATGTAATATATATTTATTTTTAAACGGGGCAGGTGATGCAGTTACGGTAAATGGCGAACGTTATGGGAGCATGATAACCGAGTTCGTTGTGACTGAATCGGAAAATATTGCTCTGGAATAAAGGTGGTTTATACAGGACGGTGCCACTTGCCGTACCGTGCAATGTTGTGTGGACGATGAGGTGGTGGGTAGGTTAAAGAAACAGAAATTATTTGTCTTAATTGTAATAGCCCAAGATCGGGCAGTATGATTTCTACGTCTACCTGTTGTTTGATTGACATTCAATATTCATATATGATTATTAGTAGCACAATACGATTCTGCCCGTTAACCTATCAAAATATGGTCGCAAGTATTTTTAATTAAATTTTCAAAATAAAAAACTTCTTTCACTCGTTTTTTTTTTAAAAAATAAATTATAATTCATTTCATAGAGAGAGATGTAAAGAACATAAAAAGTTTTGGCTGCCTATGTAAAAGCGGCCGCAAGTGGGGATTGCCAGCTGTTAAAGTTAGGGAACTGCACCGTCTAGTAGTGCGCTCTCTCTCTCTAACGTATCTTTAACAGCTGGCAATCCCTAATTGTGACCTCTTTTACATAGGCACCCAAAACTTTTTATGTTCTTTACATCTCTCTCTATGAAATGAATTATAATTTATTTTTTTAAAAAACAAGTGAACCAAGTTTTTTTTTAATTTAATTAATAATACTTGCGGCCGTATTTTCATAGGCAACCCGGCAGAATCGTATTATGTTTCTAATAATTATACATAAAAATTGCATTTCAATCGAATAACAGACGGACGTACAAATCATGCAGCCGAATCTTAGATTATAAGTAATTATCTTCGCTGCTTAAAAAAAATCAAGCCATGTCGAAAGCAGTGAAGAAGAAGAGGAAAAGAAAGGAAATAATATTATACACTTGTCTGCTATTACTTCTGGTTATTTTTTCCGATATGGCTGTCAGAAGTAAAGTAGCCTGGATGGTATAACGTGTGTGAATCTGTCTCTCCTCACTCCCCACCTTTCGCCCGCTCCCCTTCCCTTCCGCCAGGCCAGTCCACCTGGTTTCCGGTAGTTGGAGCTACTCTCCCGACCCGAAGCGCTGGCCATTCGCTGTCGAAGTGGCTCCGAGTGGGGGCTTAGCGACGTCCCTTTGAAGCCGTCTGTGTCTGCAGGCGATCACACAGCTACTGTCACGGATAACACAGCGAACAGCAGTACGTTTCCCTGCAGTATCAACAGCTCCAGGGACCGCGGCAGCAGATAAATACTCAATCACTCTCTTTTCTTGTCCTAACACCAATTGTGCGCTGTTCTACAGGGTAACGATCACCCCCGTCGGTACACTCAAACCTATCATCGAGCCAATAAAACAACTCAATAGATTGTGCAGTACAGCAAATGCCGATGTCCCACATTACTCCAGACGATTAATCGAAATATGAATATAACATAATTAGGAATTGTGGAAATAAAACAACGACACTTTAAATAATAATTGAACAAAGCTTTAATACGGATAATTTCAAACTCACCGTTTTGAACCTGATCATAAAATTGTATAATGTTGAAATATCTTACATAATAATTTTTGGAATAACCAGTTGCTGCCCACTTCGTCCGTGTTTGTCAAAAATTTAGACGATTTTTATGTTTTTGCACATCCTGAATTTCTTTTGCTCTCGTCAGTCTTTAGACTGGTTTGATTCGACTGTTCCCTCCACTAGCAAATTAACCAATCCAGCATGTCTAAAAAAATAACCTACCAGCCTGTCTCTTCTTCCTGTAAGCTTCTTCCACAAACTTCTTTCCTCACCCGTCATTTCAAAAACTCGTTCATTCATACTTTGTCTGTCCACTTAATTTTCAGCATTCTTCTGTAGCACCACAATTCAAATGATTCAATTTTCTTCCTTTTCGGTATCTCTAAGGTCCATGTTTCGCTACCATAAAGTGCTATGCTCCATACATAAAGTTTTAAAAATTTCTTTCTTATTCCTAGATCAATATTTGAATCTAAAAGATTTCTCTTTTTCATGAAGGCTCTTTTTGTTAGTGCTATTCTACATTTAATATCATTCCTGCTTCGGCCATCGGTTGTAATTTTGCCTTTCAAGTAACAGAATTCACTTACGTCTCCTACTGTATCCGATCCTATTTTTATACTGTGATTGGTATCATATCCGCTGCATTTCGACACTTTTGTCTTGCTTTAATGTATATTCAGTCCAAAATCTTCCTTCAGTATTTTGTTCATACCATTCAGTAACTTCTCAATATCTTCACCCCTTTCTGCTAACAAGACAATGTCATCAGAAAATCGTAGCATACTGATTTTTTCTCTCTAAACACTTATGCCACATGAAAATTATTCTTTTATTTCCTTTATTGCATCTTCTACATACAAGTTGTATACTAACGGGGATAGACTACAACCTTGTCTCACCCCCTTTTTAACTGATGCAAGTCTCTCGTGACTCTCTACTTTTATTATAGCCAGTTGATTCTTATATAGTTTATAAAGTTTTCTTTAGAATTCAGTTTGAAAGGTTGATAGTAGGGACACTCTTATGTAATAACGTCCCAATAGATAATAACGCTACTGTGTTGCAACCGCATGAAGTGCATCATTCAGAAAATCGGGGAGTGAAAAAAATTAAATTCGTTAGTTGTGGTAAAATCAGCTGCAAATCGTGACATTTTAAATCATTTTCATGTTTTAATATGTTACGAAATAGGCGCTCTTTATTTCTCTGCGGATGGTAGCTAAGTATCGAGCCCAATGGTTGAGCTTCCGGGAAGACGTGGATTCAAATCCCCATCCGCCCATCTGATTTCGCTGAAGATGAGCTGGGGATTTTTTTCCTTATGGCTTTTCGCCTTATCGACGTCGAGATCATTAGAGGTGGGGAAGACTGGGTAAGGAATTGGAATGAACTCAGCCATGGCCTTCAGAAAGAAGCATCCCGCATTCGGCTGGAGCGATTTGGGAAAACCATAGAAAACCCAAATCTGGATGCCCGGACGGGGATTCTAACCTGCGACCTTCCGAATGCGAGGCCAGAACATTAATCGTTCTCCCACCACGCTCGGTCGGCTGGGAATCGACCATAGTTCAACTTCTTGGTCATTCTTGAGGTATTCGTTTTCCCAACGTTGGTACAGTCCAGTGCTACAGCGTCAGTAGAATGTTGGCATGAATTATTTTGTAATGTCGTCTTTTCCCGGCACAAGAAACATTTTTGCGACAATACCGGGAGCAAATTGGCAGGGGCGGATCCAGGATTTTGTTTTGGAGCCTCCTCTGGCCTCAAATCCGTAGAGCTAAAAAAAAAAAGCTCTCAAAACTACAATTGCAAATTGGTGTTCTTTTGTTAAAAAAATGCCACGCTTTCATGCCTGCATGAACGTCAACGAGAGAAACATTACAAAGGAAATTATACACAACTACACGTATGAGGTGGGAGCAGCTGCTGATGAAATATATACTAGCAAGCCAGCTTTTATTATCCAAATCCGTACGAAATGACTGGAAGTTCGGGATTTTCAACATTTTTGGCGTCAGTGACATAGTATATCGCCTAAACTACTGCATCAAATATAAATACCTTGTAAGCACGTCAAAACTAACAATTTGAACGAAGTGTTCCTGGAGTTTAATTCCTCCCAGTTTCTTTAACTAAATACAGTTATTATTAAATAACCTTAAAAATGATGTAACTTGGTACACATTTCTTAATTTACTAAACCAGCGATGTCTCTGGACAGAGAGCATAATAAACCTTCTACATCAGGGTTTCCCAACATTTTTTGGGTCATGTCCCACTTTTAATATTTTGTTTCCCCATACATAATTTTAAATAAAAAAAATTATTTGTTATTAAAGAAACTCATATAGGATGGTTTCTGAAAGAAAACACTTTAATACTGTCATAAAACACAGTAAGTAAAATTAAAAAACATATAATGAAATACTAAAATTAAAATTCAAAAGATTTATTATGGTAATTTAGTGTGATCCTTGCGCTTGATGCTTGCTACATAGAGATTTTTTTTAGGATCCAATTTAGTAAGCTTTAATCTCAAGTCTCCACGTTGTGATATATCCAGTCGATTTCTTTTTTTTATCAGTAAATCATTAACAGGCAACACATTTCGCGGTGAATACGAAAAAGGTGAGTTGACGACTCAAATCATCCAGGTGATATATTTTGCTAACAAAACTATACCTAATAATTATTTACAGGACTGTTTTAAGAATTTGATTTTTTGCTATATTTTGTACCTATATCTGGCATTGCATTTGAATAACCAGAAGGAATGTGGTAAAGTCGTATCAAGTCAATTTCTAAATTGCCCCCCTAAAAAAAAAAACAAATTGCCCCCCTGTGGGGCGTGGACCCCACGTTGGGAAACACTGATCTACATCGACTGACTGTAAACAAAAACAAAATCATATCACAATTAATTTGTTAGTTTAAAGGCAAATAATACTGTACTCCCAATTCATTTCTTCGTGGTTACTTAGGTAAATATAATTGTTATTAAACCCGCACCGCCCGTAACCACGAGTTGGTAGTGACATCCTTGGCCGCAATTAGTCTCACGGATGATGAATGTAGGCTCACCTCATGCATTCAATCCTTCTATTTTAATCTACAAAGTAATATACTTAAATCTCTTCAAACTTATCAGTATCCTTTTTTACGGAACATTTTATGACTCTTACGCAAGTGATAACTCCACTAATCTTCACAAACGCTGTATTACTCGCATATAACCAAAAAAAAGTTGCGAAACTGCCGCGTGAAATTTCAAAACCTGTCCACATCTATAAATGGAGCTTAGAATGATTAACTCATCTTCAATGTTGACGTTTCTCGTTCACTTTGTTGTACTAGTACTATCAGCTTGTTTCTGGCAAATCTGAGTTCAGGGTGATTCAGGAGGAATGGTGAATATTGAAGGAGATGGTAGTATGAACAATATTGATTAAAAAAAGTTCATATAAACATGTGTCTGATTTGCGAACGAAGACTTTTCCGGCGTGTCGATGCAATGAACTGTTCACAGGTTTGCTGCCGGATAGCGTTTGTGAAAACGCTATCCGGCAGCAAACCTGTGAAGAGTTCATTGCATGTGTCTGATTTCTGTTCGTTTTGGATTTAAAGGTACTGGAATATTATCCATAAAATAAAACCTCACAAAATGATCAAGATCACACAGATAACTTATTGAAGTACTTTAGTAATGCAAAAACATACGCAAATTTTCAAAAGCATAATTAAATGTTCGAAAATCCCGTCATTTACTTTGCGTATCTTCTCTTAGTACTCGTTGGTGCAGTTTTATTAGGGTAGCAGTGTTTACAATGCGAGCAAGTAATTCGTCTCTTGTGTTAACTCTTTCTTTATACACTTCGTTTTTTAACCACCCGCACACACAAAAATCTAATGGGGTAAGGTGCATATCATTCCAGAACCTGTATCCCCAAAACGAATAAAAATCGGACCCATATATATATATATATATATATATGTGTGTGTGTGTGTGTGTGTGTGTGTGTGTGTGTGTGTTGTGTGTGTGTGAACTTTTTTACTCAATATTGTTCATACTACAACCTGCTTCAATATTCATCATTCCACCTGAATCACCCTGTATAATATATCGATACTATATCGATATGGAATATACTTGCTTGGCTAAAAGATATTAATATAATTTTATATGGACATCAAACGGCACTTTGAAAAGGAAAAATTAATGGTTGTCCTGTAAAAATAGATAATAATAGGTTTTTCTTAGCCACTGAATATTCTGGAAAACGGCACATTGTTAGATTATATATAGTGTTGTCTGTCGGTTTGGACCTAGTCTTGAGTAAATTTTCCAAAAATTTCGTTCCCTCTCCACTCACTATTTTCAGTTCTTTCTCAGTCTATACTTTCTTTTCCCTCTTTTTTTGGCATACGGATTAGAGAAGGCACTGTGTAAAATTTTTGAATCTCTGGGTTTAAGCAGCTGTCTCGTATCGGGTCGTGAGCTCTGTATATGACAACACGGTGTCCGCAGGTCAGCCGGTGATGTACGCAGTACGAAGTTGAAAAATATTGCGTGCATGCGCGTGCTCCCAGAATCATTCCGTGTGGCGCGCAATTCCGGCAATATTTATACCCAGATTTATAGCCACCCCCGAGCGCGCGCTCCCTCTGTCCTCTCCAGCTACCCCCATTTTTTTTATTATTTTCTGTCCCCGGTTCACGTTCCTGTGTGGTGACCTACAAAAGAGTCCCACTACAGTTTCAATATTGTTTCCAAGAGGCATTGTTATTTCGACAGTGACAAATATAACTGAATATATTACACGTTCTATTTTTTATTTCCTCGTCTCTTCGGAATACCGTGTCCCAAACACGAACAAGTTTTATCGAAGCGCACAGATGCTCCGGGTCTTGTTTGATCTGTGGAGGAATCGGCTTTACCAGTAACAAAGGACAGAAATATCCCGCGATGTTCGCAATACATCAGAATTCTAGAGAATTTGTGCAGTTATGATTTTAACAATAATTACCTCCTGGCTAGCGTAATTACTTCTAAGGCATCTAAACGGTGCAGTTTCTTGATTCCAAATAATAAGCTTAAAAGACAACTTACCGCAGGGATCAGTTCATAACCCCAAGCTACTCTGGATGCACTTAATTTATTTATTATTTTATTAATGTGTCGTCACAGGTCTATAATACCAGCTTTTATCGTAAAAGATTATGGCAGGTTTTCCGGATCTGGCCAAATATGAAGTTGGCCTGTGTTTCACTCTAAGTGTGAATAAAATCTTTTGAGCGTGAAGAATTCAAAAATACTAATAGACGTATTAAACACGGACATGAGCAATTGTGCTATTATATAATTGTTTAAAAGGTTGTGGTTCTAGACTCGAACTTGCTGAAAGATTTGTATTTGACCCTAAAAGTTTACTCTGCAAAATTCGAAGAATTTCTGTTTAAAGGGATTGCACAATTGCTTCGGAAACATCAAGTTGTTTTTTATTAAGGCTGGGCAAATATTCATAATGTAATCTTTGGTCGTAGTGTCCGTAATGCCCAGAGAACTTAATACTGATTCCAGGTTGTTAAATCGTAAGCAATACTGAAGAAATATATTCCGAGAATACAGCAGCAAAATTAGCGAAAGTTTTAATTAAACAGAAATTTAGTCTAGGGCGGAATAACAACTGTCATTCGTGGTCAGAGCAAGGACCGTGATTAATTTAAGTTTTTTTTAGTTTTTTTATGTTAATTTCATAAGCCATTTTTTTTAGCCGTAAAGTTGTTAAATATTTTTTTAAGAAAGAAATGCTAATAAAAACTAACTTAATTAATGAATTCTGGCAACTAATTTTATAGCGGTTGATTAGCTATTAAAATGTGCACTTAGCCTCCAATTTAAAAAATATCTCTGGTCGCTGTTAATTTGCGACAGGAGGCCGACTCGTGACATCACCGTCCTCCAGCCAATAGCTGTAGAGGTGAGTGAGTGCGTGAGCTTCGGAAATTATTTAGTAGATTTTATTTTAATAGCTATGAGACACACATCCCGGTAGAAATTTTCCTATACGCTAACATTCCCATTGAAATATAGGCACACACCTACATTTGCCGTTTCAATTTTAAATTCTTTAATCATCATTTTCCTTGTTAATTAATTCAAATCCCCAACTCTTTTACCTACAAAAACAATGTTTTCACTTTCTTGCACTTGAAATTTAGTGCCAATTTGTGGTCAAGGTCATTTCTTTCCGTACATATACTACTGGTAATTCTTCTACCGATATTCATCGAAGTTTCATCGCCAATTCATTCCTCAGTCACTCCCAGAAACCCATTCAACCGTCTCCTGACTTGAAAAATATTCCCAAACCAGCTCCTTTATCGCACCAGTTACATCATTTCCCAATCAACTTATGTGGCATCGCAATCGGCAATTGTTGATAACTCTGAGTAGAAATTGGTGCTCCAAGAAGCCAGTTAGAATTCAAATACGCCAGCAAAAAGTGCACAATATGCCCACAAATGTGCAGCGATAAACTGGAAGCAGCGTTTTCTACCGTATAATGCATGCACATGACAGCGATATTTGGGAGATGCGGGTTCGAATCCCCATCCGGCCATCCAGATTTTGGTTTTCGATGCATTCCCCAAATCACTCCGGGTGAATGGCGGGATGGTTCCTTTAAAAACGGCAAGGGCAAAATTCTTCCCTTCGTTGGCCCCAGTCCGTGAATGCCACTAATGAACTCAATGTCATCAAGGCAAAGCAAGGTAAGGCAATGTATCAAAAAAAAAAGAATCTGTATAACTAGGAGACACTAGTCTAAGTAGACTACAGTTGCTTGTGAGTGACGTTCGTGTGATGACTATATTCCAGACTGTTGCACCTATTTTCGTCTCTGTTCTTTCTCATCTATTCGGCCTTTTTTGTTTTTGCGCCTTGTGCATCCCGTTTTCAGCTTCTCTGACAACCAACGTTGGTGAGCTCCAAGCAAGGAAAAATAAATTCGTCCTTCCTTTTTCGTTTCTCTTTGTGCAGCGGAGATAGCGTCTAGCAGTTAGTGTGTCGGGCCTGCGGCGGATCTCACTACAAGTTAAATTCAGCCTTATAACAGTCCCTGTCCTACCTCGAGGGAGAGCATAAAAAGTATGAAATTGAGTTCCGCGACACGCAAAAACGAGGTACCTTCCTTTGCAGGCTGGAGTGTATGCGGAAATCCAGGAGCAAAGGTCGTATGCCAAAAAAGTCGAGTTTCTCTCCTCGTGGCATAAGACATAAGCACACACGTTAAGGCCCTTCCTTACTAGTATTCAAGACGAGCAGAAAATTTTCATTATGAACGGATGAGTAGATAAATGTTTGAAAATTATCAGAAAATGTACAAAAAATAATTTACTTTTCATTCTAGGGATTTAACGTGTATCAAAATTTCAAGAAAGTTGAGTTTACAATACTTCGGGTAGAACAGAATTGGAATTCATAATTCAAAGAAAACACAGATCGTGCACATTTCATAAGTAAGACTTCTTAATATTCGTAGCTGACGACACTTTAATGGGAGATAAAATGTGTATGACAACAAAACATTGAAAAAAAATTGCATGGAACGAATGTCTAGTATAATATTTTTCTCTTTGTATCAGCTTATCCGCTCCAACCTATGTCATCAGTTACCTTCGTCACGTATTCCAACTTTGCTGCCCTCTGAAAAACTTCCCTAGCACTGTTTCCTACACTAACAAGTTACAAATCCGATATGTCTTTAAACGTTGCTCAGAATCCAGCCTATTGTCTCAATATTCTACAAACGTCTTTCTTAACCTATTTAGGGGATTTACTTAACAAGGATTTTGAAATATTAGTTAATGTTCTAGGATTTGTTGTCCAACATTAAACACACAGGGAAATAATGCATAATCTTAATTGCATATTATATAATATATATATATTCAAAAACTGCGGAGTATCTCTCCATTAACATTCCGTATGTACAGCTACAATATAAATTTCATGTAACCTTTACATGGCGTATAGTCCTTGGTTACTGAGAGCTCATTTCGCATTCCAACAAATAACATTATCTCATCCCACGTTTGGTTACTTCTGCGGTAACCTTAATAGTAATTAATTAAACGTGTTCTCAATATACTAAATAATCCGTATGTCTACTACGACTTTCTTCGCAAATAGAAATCACCATGCCGTTTACCTTCACTGACAATACTTTATTCACCGCGACTTGAACGAACATAAACTCGTTAGCAATATACAACGTCTTCACACTTTTAGCTCTCACTCCCAAACGTATACATCAATAACAACTGGAATAATTTTTTCCCCAATCAGTTTTTTTGTTTTTTTTTCCCTATCAGCTCTATGATACTCCGCAGTGACGGCTTTGTAAGTATCTTGCTGGACGAACCACTAGCTTCAATCTAATCAAAGATTAATTAATTATAGACATATTGTTTACACACACGTACGCTCATGGAGCGTTTCACTTTAGCAAAAATAGTTTCTCTTACATATGCCCCCCATTTAGGATTGGCAACAGTTTATGAGAGGAGACCTGTTATCCGCTATGTCACTCAGGTCAACTCGATCGTCCAATAGTTACCTATTTTTGACACGTTAGCTCCTGACTTGAAATTCTCGACCAAAATCAATCACATTCCCATTCATAACAGTTACGAATTAGGACCAGGGTGCATCAATAATCGTTACCCTTTTCCCTAATAACAATTTATATTTGTCAGACTTAATCAGTCTTTATTTTGTCATTACTGTTATTCCTATTCGATTATGAAATCACCAGATGCCCGACTTCGGCTTTCTGACCTTGTTGTCGTCCCCAATACACGCAAAGGCATTCTTTTCATTGCTGGTTTCTTCTTCTTTTTCGTTTTGGCCTCTATGGACCACGTAGTTCTTAACTCTGGTGAGCTTTCTGTTTGGTCCAATATTCTTTCATCCTTGCACTGCGGTTGTCTTTTCTTTCTTGGTTCCATTTCACCCCTGCACCTGGGCCCAGTGTTTTGGCTGTTAGTGTCTGGAGAGAATCTGATGCTTTAATCAACGTTCTGTACTTATCCCTATTGTAAATTTCATTGGGATCTACTCTCAGTTGCTCGAGATCTTTTCTGACTAACCTTGTCCATTTTGCGTAAGTCACTTTCCCCCTAGAGACGATGTTGACGATTTTGGAGGTGAGTCTATGATTGTTCATCCGAACTATGTGACTATAGAACATTAATCTCCTTTTTCTCATGGTTGTTGTAATACTCTCCAATTGTTGGTACAGTTCCTTACTATGCCTGAGCCTGTATTTTCCTTCTTTACTGACAGGATCCATGATGTTTCTCAAGATCTTACGTTCCTTTAGTTCCAGTTTTCTCAGTTGTCCCCTACTAACCATATTCAAGCAATCTGATGCATACAGTAATGATGGTCGTACATTGCTGGTTTAATTATGAATTCGATTGTTTTTGGGAATTTCTGACTAACATAAATCTACTATCCAACTGTATTTTAACCGCCTTCCTGAAGATACATAAACTATCGATATATCTCCACGTTGTATTTCTTGGATTGGGAGAGCGCATCTGCATGATTTATTCTACCTTTTATACCGTATGTCGTATTTACGTGCGTAAAAGCAATATTTTAAATAGATTCGCTTCAACTCTGGCTCATCCATCTTTGAAACTGTCACATGTCAAACGCTTTATAAAAAGCGTAGGCATCAGTCATTCTTTATACCCCTTTTATACCCTTTTATATCATTTTTATACCTGTTATCTCTCTCAAGTGTTATTTGCCGCATCTCATTGGTGGCGTCCTCTAATACCACCACATTATTGTAACAACAGCAAGGCGCAGGGATGCTGCCTGTTCTGTTTATACCTCTTTATTAAATCTCACGCAATATGCATTCTATTGTTTAATTTTCCCACTGAACAACCATACTTTTGTGGGCTGTACTAAAGCGACAGATCGATAACTCTGTTGTTGCTGACCGATTTAAATTTACAGAACATAACTCCCGCATTGCCTGTTAGATACCGAGCCAGTTAGCACAATCAGAGAATTTACTTGAACGGTGGATGAGTTCGTATTCCATGTACGATCAATCAGATCTTGCTTCCTTATTACCCACAGTCGTCAATTCATTTTCTGTTCTATTCGGAAGCTATACATCCCGTATGTAATCATCTCCGATTCGATAGAAAATCATAAATTAATTTCACGACACAGAATGGATCTGGGTATTTAACCAGTGTATGGTTAAGTACAATGAATGTTGATCCGTTGTTGATGCTGTTCCGGCTTTACGGTACGTCGACGACGTAAACATTATCGTCATATGCTCATCTGAAACATACGGCCGTTCATCACTATTCATTCGGCTCTATGAAATATGGTAAGGAGAAGTTCTTTTTTTGTTCATTGCCATTTGCGTTTTGAATAATTATATTGATCCTGGTGACAACTTTGTGTATCATTTCTTTGGCTGGGAAGGAGTTGCCTTGTGCTCCTCTTTAGTCATAGGATTTTGTTTCCTACAACAAAAACATTAAATTTAGCCACGTACATTTTTTTTTATCTTTAATGATATTTTACCAGCATGAAGCAGTCGTCACTTAGAATATGGGTAGCAAAAATGATAAATAATTGTATGATTTTAATGAATTAGTCGAATTGATAGAGGTTAATATGTAATTTCACTGAAATTTTGAAAACCGTTTTTCGATTGGGAAAATATAAAATCTTTGTCAGCAACTGGATTCGACCCCAAGACAGGCGTCCCAATATTTAAACACGAGATAACTGTATCTGAGACATTATAATAATATTATATCTTAATTTATTCTCACCAAAATTATACTTGTTTTTCAAGGATAGATTACTCCCTATTTTTACTATTTCTACTATTAATACAGTTATCCACTAAAACACTTAGTGACTCAATCAACTTTTAGAAAGAGGTACAATAAAAAGTATCCAGATTCGCATTGTACATTTTTCTGTATTCACACAAGAAAAAAAATATGATCTCCAACCTTCTTCTGTCTACATTCGCATTGTGCTTCGTCTTCCACTATGATATTGTACGGATGTTGGGGAGGCAAGCATGTCCAAACGTAAGGCAGACCACGCATGGTGGGTGAGCGGTAAAGCTCCGGCCTCTCATTCGGAAGGACGCGGGTTCAAATCCCCTTCGGGCATCCAGATTTGTGTTTTCCATCGTTTCCCCAAATCACTCCATACGAATGCCGGAATACTTCCTTTAAAAAGTCATGGCTGAATTCCTTCCCATTCCTTACACCCAGCCCTTTCCAGCCTCTAATGATCTCAACGTCGACGAGACGAAAAGCCATAAGCAAATAGTAATAATAATAAAACATAAAGCTGGAAATGGTAGTACAGAGTTTCATTTGATACCAAACAGCCTTGTTCGTTTCATAATTGGCAAATTTAAATTCTCTTAGAGATTACCAATTCTGATTGAAGTACGTTTTCACCGGTCACCCTACTCTTTAAGTCTTTATGTAGTTTTTCATTTTGTGTCACAATAAAAAGCACTATGTGTATTTACTCGTGCGAAGTTAATCCAGTCTCAGCTATTTTCTTAACCAGTTCGTTATCTCTGCATCCATGGCGGCCCTTCAGCCAGGATAGCACTACTACTTTTTTCATTTTATTTCGAATGGGCCTACTTAGGTCCACGTTGTGCTTTCATCTTCATCAACTTTTACCAAATCTTCTCCTTGTGTAATTCGTTTCTTTCTTCCATTCAGGGCGTGCCTTTCTTCTGAGTATTTCCTGAAATCCACGGACTTCTTTTAAGGTATGCCTCACAGCCTGTCTGTTTCCAAGATCTGACATCTATCACTGGAAAATCCATAATCCTTCCATTTCGATTATTTTGTTGTCCTTAGTTATATACCATAATTAGATTTTCCTTTATCCAGGGCTATAGTTTCAGTATGACTGTGTAGTATCGACTTTTGTTTGTTTCCTCATTAATAGTCAAGGAGTTTCCTAGTTAATTCTTTCTTTTTTATGGCATTCGGCTGCATAGGCTCGACAGCAAGCTTAATGTGATTATCATGACTCTTCTAGTGTTTCAATTTCTCCAGTACAATGTTGGTACTATGTATGGAGACAGGGATACTACAGGTCGGACACTACTTCACACACACACACACACAACACAACACACAACAACACAACACCCATGTCCTCGGCCGGACTCGAACCGGCGACCTTCGACACGCGGAGCCAGTACTCCAGCCCCTACGCTACGGTGATATGTTCTGTTATTTCCAGTTCCTTCATATCTTTATTAGATTCCATCAGCGAAGTGACACGTACCTTCTTTTTTCGGAAATAAGTGAACAGGCGTTTCGTTAGTCTATTAGAAGTCATCCTAGCTAAATGACGACCATAGAAAGTAACTCTCCGTTTTCTAGCACAATTTGAAAGCCTCTCTAAGCATTGGTGGAGCTCTGAGTTGTGAAATTCCCAGAATTCTCCACCTTCAAACACTTGGCAAAGCAACTTTTTGAGAATCCTTCTCTCTTTGATTTCTAGTTTCACAAGCAGACCTCTTCAGTTCAGTGATACATATTTCGTGGCGTCCAGAGCTTCTGGTCAAATAACTGTTGTGCAGTGTTTCAGCAAGGTCCTTTAAATATCTTTGAAGCACAGTCACTGAACTCTTGAGATGCTACCAAGTGGTAAAAACTGAAATTGTCGTAGCGAAGGAAGCATTTAATAGGAAGAGGCGACTATTAGCTGTAAAAGTGGACAAAGCGCTCAGGAAAACACTTTGCAAATGTTTTGTATGGAGTGTGGCTCTTTATGGGGCAGAAACGTGGACACTGAGGCGAGAAGATGAAAAAAGGATAGAAGCTTTTGAGATGTGGATGTGGAGAAGAATGAGGAGGATGAGCTCGATGGATAAAGTAAGTAATGTTGAAGTGCTGGAAAGGCTTGGGGAAAAGCAAAAAATAATAAGAGAAAGAAAGAAGAACTGGATGGGACACTTGCTGAGAGGGGAGTGCTTGTAAAAGATGCCTGTGAAGGACTAGTTAGTGGGAAAAGAGTGAGAGGAAGAAAGAGGTACAAAATCACAGATAACATCGCAGGAAATGGAAACTACTTGGACATGAAGAGTAGGGCAGAGGACAGAAGAGCATGGAGAACAGCCATGTGTGAAAACCTGCCTTAGGGCAGAACTGTGATGGTGATGAGTGTTTCAGCTTTGCGCGACAGGCATTTCTTCTTGCAGGTATCCTGTGCCAGTCAACAGCCAACATATAGCTTGTTAGCTACTAGTATTGTATTCCAAATCTATAATTGCTCTCATTGTTACTTTTGTCCTGGATCATCAACAACTGCTAAGAAGGCCTTAAGGATAGCTCGTCAGTGGTGGAGATTTGGTTTGCTTCCGCTTTTGTCTCTTGCGCTGCCTCACATACCACTTGTCAACACAAAATTTGTGTCACCTACGGTCGGCCGTGCTTGCACAGTAGCCGGCCCAGGTCGTGTGGGTTTGCAGAGCGTCTCTTGTCTGGTGATAATGGCGCACTATGTACAGAGCCGGTCCTAACTGCCTGCAACAGCTGTGCTAACTTACGGGGGTACAGCGTGGCGCATAATGAGTGCAGCAGATTTGCGAGCCAGGGGACCGGCGATTGCATTATGCAGACCGTTCAACATCTGCCAGGCACACAGCTACCCGGCCCACGCAATGTGTCTACAAGCTCGGCCCTCGCCTTCCATTAATGACCCACTGGGTAACCAGAATAGATGCATGAGGTTATATCGCCCTAATGGTATCATCACTACACTAGCATAAGCCCGACGATGTTTTGTATAGTGTCACTGCTCTAAAATAGTTTCCTTTTTTAGGGTCAAAAGTTATAACTCATTGATATGATCGGGACAAATGTGAACCTGATCTGAGTTTCACTCTAAGGGTTCACTGTGCAAAATTTGAATAAATTCACTTTAGCCTGGAGACCATAATGTATTAACAGACGTATTAAGCTCATATTGAGACGATCGGGCTATGATATAATTGTTTGAGTGGTTTGGCTGCTAGAATCGAACTGGCTGAAATACAAACTTGATCACCAAGGTTAAATATAAAAAATATGAAGAATTTCTTTTTAGTTTAAAGGGAGTGCAGCAATAATCGCTTCGAAAGTGACCAGCTGTTCTTGATGGAGGCTGGCCAAACATTCACGATGTAATCTTTGGTTATCGTGTCCGTAGCGGCCAGACAACGTACTACCGATTCCAGGTTATTAAATAGTTAACTCCGATGAAACTAATTGCCACAAAAGTTGGTTAGGTAACATATCTGAAGACTTTAATTAATCTGATAACTCACTTAGAGTGAACACAAACAAAGACCTTTAATGAAAGTGGTCAGTAAAATACGTAAAAATCAAATAATCCGAAATGTGTAAACTTTGGTCAAGCACCAACATTACCGGAAGTTTTAATTAAAGCTGAAATTCAGCTTAGGCCGGGGTGACATTTGGTATTCGTTGTTACAGCAGAGAGCAAGAGTAATTCAAGTTTTTTAAAACATTAGCGACATGTTACTAAAAAGTAGCTCCATGTTTTTTGAGCCATAAAGTTTCTCCATATTTTTTTTAAGAATGGAATGCTACGGAAAATAAACTTAATAAAAGTATTCTGGCAATTAATCACAGTAGTTGATTAGCGATTAAACTGTCCACATAACCTTTTTCCTAAAAATATTTCTGATCGCTGTTAATTTGCCAACGAAGGCTTGCACGTCACCGTTCTTCAGCCAATAGCTATAGAGGTGAGTGAGTGAGTGGTGATATTATATGGCAGATTAGAGTAATCGCGTGATGATGTTTTGGATATGGTCACGGGTCCAGAATATTCCGGTTTTTGTGCCGAAGGTTATAACAGGTTGAGCTTATCAGCCTAAGTACTAAGAATCCTCTCTGAAAAATTTGAATAAAATCTCTTGAGCTTGAAGGGACTCGCAAATAATAATAGAAGTATTAAACAAGGACAGAGACTATACCGCTAAAAACCTAAACGTGGCAGAGTAAATACCGTAGTGACCTAGGAACAGTGTACACACACCCAACGTAAAAAGCAAAGAAAGCGCAATAAAAAGCATGTTTTTACTTTTAACAGCCATGATTTCAAGTCTGATGTAACCACAAGTTTGATGGCAAGTGTTAATACCTACATACCTAACGATGGCCGAACAGTGTGACAGCAGAGATTAAAAAATGGCACCGGCGGGATGGACTTCATAGATTCGTAAAATGCAATTTTTATTCCACGTTTTTTAACTAAGTTAAAAAGTTTAAAACGAAATATTACGAAAATGAAAATTAATGAAAGTATTCCGAAAATTATTTCGCAATTCTTAGGTTTTAAATTGCTCTCATAACTTCGAATTTCTCGTACATCTCTGGTCATTGTTAATTTGCCAACGAAGGCCGAGCACGTGACGCCAGCGTCAGCTTCAGCCAATAGCTATCGGGGTGAGTGCCGGTTGAGCCTCCGCGCAAAGCAATTCTATAGATGAATCTATAAAACTAAATACAAGTAAAAGAGTACACGAAATATGCTTTTCCAGCGATGTAAGTAAGGTATTGGTAAATGTAAATATACATTTAAGACTGCCATTACTTAAATTCAAAACAGCAAAAAACTACCTCAGTATGAGCTGCACGTAATCCCTTGTATTCACACTATTAGTGACATTATTTACACTGAAATAGCGAGTAATATCTTTGGAATGACAAATATTTAGATCTCTAAAGAAGCGGAGGCAAAGTTAATTTATAATCAACTCAATACCATTTTCCGTCAATAGTGATGGTTATACGATTTTTTTTTGTGAACTGTTATTTTATAAACCTTTAAATTTATTTTCCTTTAATTGTTATTTCCCTCGCATTTTCTTCATGCCTCACCTTAGTCAATAATCTACACATTCAAGATTTGAAAATTCTGTGTTAACCTCGTCAGATTCCAAATTTTGAAAGTGTGAAAATCCCATCAAAATCTATATCATAGTATTTTAGTTATTTCTCTGGAAATACACAAACGGACAGACACACAAGCAGACAAAAATTTTAACTCATATATGACCTTCATTGACCTTCAAACCGTTGAACCCAACCACTATTTTAAAAAATAAAAAATAAAAATATCTTCAGAATACATTTCTAAATTAGGCTTAGAGAGCCGTAAAATTATGTTGAATTTTAATTTTTTAGAATCTGACAAATTTTTTGACACAGAAAGTTAAATTTCAGAAAAAATAATAGTAATAATTCGACTTAACTTTCGTGGAACTGTGATGCATTGCTTCACGCTGCTACAGCTCCTTGTAGATTTCATTCTTCTCCATTATAAACTGAAGTGTAAAGCCATGCGTTTTGTCAGGTGTTCAAGTCGTCCCCCGAGAAACACAGCAACCCATTGTGCCAATGAGTACACTGGAACGTGTATACATCCCTGCTGTTGGTGACCTCAAAGGCCAAACATCGCAGTTGCCTATATCGCATCTCCCAGGAGTTTCCAACACTACCACCCAGCGCTGTGTAGCCGATACTGCTATTCAAATTAATCGTGTAAGGCGTATATCTGCGTTATAACTTCGCCATCAACAACTTCATGGAGAAGAAAATAAGAGTTCATTACATAGCAAAACTGTAAAATAATGATTTTATTTCTAAACACATTTAATTTAATCTCAATTGCGACGGAGTACCATACGCTCCGATCGCAATGAACCTACACTCTCACTTTCCAATGAAATTATTTCTCAATACCTACTTACTTTTGCCAGGAATTCCAACTTTAAAGTACTTTGGCGTTTTTGGCAAATTGTTTGTTTCTCTTGGTAATTTATTCCAGCCCCTTTACGAATTTCAACTTATTTTATTTATTTATTTATTTGTCGTATGGCTAGGAAGTTGTAGCACTAAAAACATCTTCAAATGGTCCATCATACTTCCGTAGAGTGCATTCCCTGATAATATGATCCACACTCTGGGAAGGAGCTTCGCAGTCACATGCAGGAGAATCCTGAAGACCCCACTTATACAGCATGGCGTTGCATTTCACATGGCCTGTTCTTAGGCTATTTAGTTTGACCCACTGGTCTCTATTTAGGTGGAATTCTGGAAATCCAGTTGAGGGGTCTTTAAAATCTGGATGTTTCAAAGATGCAGCTTTGTTACCATTTTTCCTTGACATCAAAGTCAAATACATGTTGCCATACTGGATTTCTAGATTTAAGACGAGTAGAGGGTAAGTCAGTTAGTACCTCGTGCATTGGGAGAACCTGTGGATGCTCCGGATGGTGTAGTTTTATCCACTCACGTGCCGTTGCTTCTTGGCGTCTTATCTCTGGAGGTGTTATTTTGCTGATTAGGTGTAACCAGGGGACTGGGGTGGATTTTAGGGTGCCAGTTATTACTCTCCTACACTCATTCAGGTGGACGTCGATTTTTCTAGTGTGAGCACTACGTTGCCACATGGGAACACCATACTCAGCGACAGGGTAAACCATGGTGAGAGCGGTTGTTCATAGTGAATCCGCATCAGCTCCCCACGAAGTACCAGCTACCTTTTTCATGATGTTGTTTCGTGTTTTCAGTTTCTGACTTGTGTTTTCCAAGTATTTTTTGAATGTTAAGTAACGGTCTAAGGTGATGCTAGGTTATTTAGGATAGAAATTATGTTTCACTCTCTGGTGGCAGAAGTTCACTTTGAGCTGCTGATGTGCTATTCTATTGCTCAAGTGGAATGCGCATACTTCTGTTTTCATCGGGTTCTGACAAAGTCTCCACTTCCTATAATATACATTCAAGGTTTCTAATTCATTAGAGAGAGTGCTTTCACCTTCCTTTAATGTGGTAGTTTGGACAGCGATAGCTAAGTCGTCAGTGTAACAGAATTTATTGTCGGTTGTTCCAGGCTTGTCACTGGTGTACAAGTTGAAGAGCAATGGAGCTAGTACTGACTCTTGATTTAACCCATTTTTTACTATAAATAACTTACTTGTCTTATGCCCACCGGTGATCTTAAAATAACGGTTGGTCAGTATATTCTTAAGGAGTTATGTTAGTTTCCTGCAGCGTATATGTTTTTTAAGTTTAATTAGCAGTCCATCCAGCCAAACCGTATCATATGCCGCTGTTACATCGACAAAAACTACTTATGCCTTTAAGTTCTTCTTAAATCCAGCCTCAACATATGATGTCAGTGCTAATCCTTGCTCACAACAGCTCCGTTTTAGTCTGAAACCTGGCTGGTATGTTGGTATTATGTTATTTATTATTCCTTGAATACAGTTAAGGATGAGGCGTTCTAGAAGCAAACACTTAGCAGAGCAATGGGTCGATCATCTGCTGGTTTGAGGATCGTCAAGGTGTGAGCCATATTAAATTCTTGGGGGATGATCCCAGAGTCCAGGATATCGCCGAAGAAGTTCTTGAGGCAAGTTCTTGCCTGCTTGCCGAGATATCTTATGAATTATGTGAAAACGAACATCTAATCCTGCACCCTTCCTCATTTTTAACATTTTGATGGCGTTCTCAACTTCTTCATGACTGAATGGATTACAAAGGGTAGGGTTATTTCTAAGGTTTTTATCCATATCAATCATCTCTCTCTCCATGTGTTTGTTCATGGCAGGATCTATTAGGACTTTGTCAGCTCTTGTTTTGATGTGAAATACAATTTCAGTTGGTATAATTCCTGGCTCCTCTTTGCATGTGTTTGAGGCTGCACCCAGTTTTCTAACGAGAGTCCGTGCATTACTACTGGAGTGAGTAAAGCTCATTTGACAAGTTAGCTCCTTACATTCTGTTTCCTGCCTTCATTCAGTTTTTCTAATATTCTTTTTCCTGTTTCAGGGTCACCAGTTTTTTGATAATTTTTATACAAAGTTTTCGTAGATTTTTCCCAGCATGAAATGTAATATTTCCTGTAACCTCGACGGATGTTTCGTCTAGCTGCAGCAATAATAATACCTACAAATTTCTTGTAGTTTTTCGCTTTTGGGGGTATCCATCGCAGGTTACTATCTATCTCGGAGCTATAATGGTCTCAGTTTGCCATCTTTAAGTTCCACCTTCGTTTATGAATCGATCTGATAACAGGTATTGTGATACCAACACTGATTAGTGTGGGTCTGTGTTGCCTTCTCTGAAAAAGCTGAAGGACTTTCCTTGTGTGGTCTAAAGGTTTCCTTTCATCTGTGGAAACAAAAACCAGACCAGGATTGGTGTCAGATTGCCATCTAGCAGAATGGAATGTTTTCTTTTCTTTAGCGTCATAGCTGAGATACAGATCTTTTGACTTTCGCATCACACAGTTGATTTCTCTCCATTTTCATTAGTATTTCGGTAACCCTACGATGTATGTCGGCTGTTAAAGTCTCCTACATATATGCAAAGTTTCGACAGTGAAGGCAGTGGAGTTGGCCAGTTGGAAAGAGGTGGTTTGTAAACTGATGCAACAGTTAAATTGTTAAGTTTGGCAGTAATTACTTCTATTTCATTGACTTTTTGACAGCTCACGTCCGAGATATTGCAAATGTTACTTTTGGCATACATGGCTGATCCCTGTATATGGCGAGGGAAGTCTCGCTATCATTCTGCATCCTGCAAGCCTTCCCTTGCTTTCCAAATCTTTTTCAGTCATGTGGGTCTCTTGAACAGCTAAGATGTCGATTTTGAGGTCAGTAGCTAGTTTGCGAAGGTATTCACATTTAGCAATTATTAATCCTTCTGCATTTATTTGAAGAATGTGAGTGCTGGGTCCAAACGTTCTGGTCAGTTGGCTCTGAAAAGTGCCGTTGTTCAGTTTCATCTTGTAATGTTGCTTTGAATAACCATCAGAGATACGGGATCTAGTTCTATCGCCAATTGTGTAGATTATCAGCCGTCGTGCATCAGCAGACCCTTGTCCAGGGAACACCACGAGGAGGTGAGGAGGTTATCTACGCGTCGTACCCCAAATTCAACTTTATACTCCTTCAGTGTTTTTGTCAAATTTTTCTCTATTTCCTTCGGTAATTTTTCCATTCCGTGACTCACTTAACTACAAAAGAAAACTTTTTTTTTTTTTTTACATATGGCTTTTTGCCTCATCGACGTCGAGGTCATTAGAGGCTGGAAAGGACTGGGAGACAAGGAATGGGAAGGAATTTGGCCATGACCTTTTGAAGGAAGCATCCCGGCATTCTCTTGGAGTGATCTGAGGAAACCATTGAAAACCCAATTCTGGATGCCCGCACGGAGGTAAGAGAAAGTTTTCTTACTCCCTTACTCCTTCTTGTGACACAATTGGCCGCGTAGCTCAGTTGATAGGGTGAACTAAATACGAACAGGACGAACCGTGTTTAAGTTACTGTGAATATTCCGGATTATTCCCACACAATAACTATGGGAGATGTCAAATGATCCAGGTTGGGGAAACTAATGACGGGGTAGATACACCGAAGCTTGGTTCTGACCACATCACTTTCAGTGTGTAACATAACCTCTTGCGGTTTTGTATATTGTCAACCACAAGAACACCCAAACACGTTATCGCTGGGAGCCCTTTTTGGATTCGTGATGCCTTTCTGTCATTGTCGACGCACAAATAATTTTTAATCAGAAATAAACTCTAAGGTTGAAACAATCCAACAATTTCACACGGTATGTTTTAACTGGTTATACTCTGCATTCACTTTACACTGCTCGAAATATTCCTTTAACATACAATAGTTACTTTTTTGAACACCAGATCAAAACAGAAAAACAAAAATAATTCTGTTTGTGGCTGTCGAGTCTGAGCGACTCCATACGACACGAACACGCCCTGCAGTGTTGCAGGGCAGGCTTACCAACCCTAGATTTCAAAATATATACTACCAACTTAAACTATATTATCCACTAAACCCCTGGAAACCTCTTTACAAAACCAAAGCATTACACAGATACAATACAAAAATATAAAAAACTTAATTCTGAGACCTTCTTTTTTTCGTCGTTGAGGTCATTAGAGACGGGAAAGGACTAGTGACAAGCAACTGGAAGGAATTCAGCCATGGCCTTTTGAAGGAATCATCCCGGCATTCGCCCCGAGTAATTTGAGGAAACCATGGAAAACCCAAATCTCGATGTCCGGATGGGAATCCGAAACGGCGTCCTCCCAAATGCAAGGCCAGAACGCCGAGACCTCAAGTGAGAATAGTAAGACCTACCTTAAGATTCTTCTTCAGCAGTGAATTACACCTTTGTAACACACCTAAGTTCGTTAGGCAGTTAATGGGTATTAAAAATATTTTACACCTGCCTTTTCCTACTTGTTCCGATCACACTCATCTCTTCTTAGTAGTAGGTGCCATCTGTTGTAAGATTTCTTACGTCTTCTTCTGTTGCTGGTGATCTTCAACGGCGGTCTCCTGCCGATAACTACTGCTGTTAATAAGAGTTGCGAGTGACAGCTTGCATGGGGTTTTCATTCCACTGGTGTAACCTACGCCGGTAATTGTTGTCCCTAAGCTTTTATTATTCTGTCTTTAATATGCTTGCCTCTGAGTTAAGCAGTCAACTTGTTCTTGCGGCGCAATTACACATTATTTCCGTCACGTGTGTCGGTATATATTAACAGATCTGATTACCAATGAGCTTCGAAACACTTTCGAAAAAAAGTACAAATAAACGATGAAGGAAACATTACAATAAAATGCCGTATTTGAGAAGTTTTTATTTTATTTTAGGCACTGAATGAAAATATACACATAAATGAGTACGATAGCATATTCACCAAATACGCTTCTTATTCGTGTTATTAATCTTCAGAAAACTGTCTAGACTCACTATGTTTTTTAATTTTGCTTTAACGACGAAATACCATGTTGTTCAAAGTATATCTGATTATTTAGATTTTCCAATACACAACACACGAGGGAGAGCAGACAGGAAAGACAGGGAAAGATTTGGTTTACTTTATTAGGAGATACAGAGAGGTTGACATTAATAAGTTTGCTCCATCTCAAAACATTCCAATATACCTTAACTAATTTAGACTTAATTCTATATCTTAATGTTCTTACTAATTCTTGCTTTTGCGTCCTTTATTAATTTTTACTCAATATTAAATTTCCGGCGAGCTGTTGTAGAAATACTGTTTAATATTTAGAATAATAATAATAATAAGTAAGCTGATGATTAGAATTTATTGTACTATCACCACTTATTGTCTCCCGTTCTGACCATGTTTATCTGGCAATCGGTACTTCGTTAGCTACAGGGAATTAATCAGGGATAATTTTAAGACGGTCGCCTGGTTTGGTGGGGTTGGAATTGTTCTATCAAAGTTTCTTAATTGCACGAACACACTCAAAGTATATCAAACTCAAAACACTATTTATTGCACAGATTTTCAGCAATTACATCCCGACCACCAAACCATATTTATTTTTCTCTTGTACTTAACAGGTAACAAGGATTGCCCTGAATAATCGTTCCCGAAGATTGCTTGTTCTTCGCGAGTGTGAACTTTCTTTAAACTTTCACCAATGGAACAACACTGTATTTCTCCCTACAGTAGTGGACGACAAACACAATTAACGGTCTTTAAATGTACATAATATTCACTTGGCACTTAACCGACGCGGTAGCTCGTCCGAAGACTTCCCTTAACACGAGGATGCTTTACTGTTCGAAACAATCACGTTTTCCCGCACTCACGTTTACCGCAACTCGCGCCATAGCACACACAATGACACTACTCCCGATCGTTACAGTCGATAGTCGACTTCACACTCGTCGATCGACTTTTACATCAAGATTGGCAGGTGCGATAACTATCGTAATGTGACACCGTTCACCACTTCCTCCTTCGTAATCCCCTAGTATTACATTGTCCCACTCACATTATCATTCTGAAATGGACAGTATACTCTGATCTGAAGCAAAAGCTAATCGTATTAATGCCATCATTGTAAATCAAAGTACAACAAGCTAACGTTGCTTAATTTCGGCTTGGCTCCTTAAGACCACCTGTTTCTGCCCGAAAAAATGTCTATCACTTGTTTGCGGTTCGCTTGCTTCTCTGTCTTTAAATCATTTTTCCGTTGCATGCTTGAATCGAAGAAACAAAGTGAAATCAGATAGCTAGATTGATTATTGGAGGAAAGTTAAAACCCATCAACCACGATAGTTTAGTGGCAATTCTGTAGAATTTATAGCGTTAGTCCCAACTGGAAATGAGACAAATGTTAAATTTTGAACCACATTTATTCGATTCTCGAGATACAATCAAATGTATATTATGACCACGTGCTGCTAACTATTGCCACATAGAGCTTATAGTTCCATAGTTGTGGCTTCAGAAAGGAGAATTATCTGTGGAAATGAATATAGCTGTAAGCGAAACATCATAAAAGTATGCAAATATATTTACATTGATATTAGCTGACTTCTCGTCGTCAAATAAATATTGTTATTTATTTTAAAATATTACAGATTTAAAACAATATAAATAATTTATTTAAAAATGTTTAAAATATTCAGACCGTGAGTTATGTACATTTACATATCGACAATAGTCACTGAATATTTCTAGCAGGGAATGACCATTCCTGTTGAAAATAAAATCCTAATATGTGAACGAGATGTGTTCAGCTTTACCATGCTTCGAATCATGGATACAGTAAAAATTATCTTTTTTAGGAATATCTGCTACGCAATTTTCATATTTTCTTTTGCTTCCCTCTAGCCCACAACTCCACATAAATTTTCAGTGCTCGTATATCCAAGCATATATAGCATAACAATTATTTCCGTTTAAGTACAATTCTTCCCTGTGACAAGTCCGTTTGTTTCATTTTGTTGAAACAGCTGCCAGAGACCAAATGTGAGATGCGATGCTGCCATCTATAGCGTCAGCGACAGCAGGATTATGCGGAAAACATCGGGCTACACCATCCACCCCTAGAGTTATGTAACTGAAACAGGAGACAAAACAAGAAGTGTGTCAAACTGTGTCAGACAGCGAACAGTTACAAAGTTTCAAAGCAAAGTCCTGACTAATATTTATCAACGAGGCCCGGTGCCAGTAACTAACAATTCTGATTGTGCTGCTAATGGAACATTTCCATTAACAAGATAACATTGTCTCACAGAGTGAACCAAGCTACTCTCTGAAAACTGTGCATTCGATGTAGTTGAACAACTAGTTCTCTCAGTATTTATGATCCATAGCTCCATATTATTGCCGCATGGTTTATTATGGTTCCCGAGTCACAAACATCAAATAGTTTAACACTGTACAAGTAAACCGCTTTACACACACTTCATCCAGTACTTCACAACCTCAAGTGTTGCTCGGAACAGATTATCTTCGTAGCAGAATGATGAACACACAGAACACTGTGGAATATTATTCTTGGTTTTATATTCACCACCTTCACCATATTTGCCTTGGCCCTGCTCAGTCCAGTCCGCAGTCGATCCAGGATCCCCAAACTTTCCAATCCTCTGCATGACCAGGTGGCAAGCGTTCCGCTATTATCAGTGGTCCCCAGATGTTACAGATCTTAGTTTTCCACACCTGCACTTCTGAGTTTTCAGATGACACAATTAATTCCTGCTGCGTTCACAAGAAGTTTTTTTCTGGACTCGTCGTGTATGGCCGCTTTCCCGTTCTACTTTGATACTAACCTTGTTATTTTTGGATACTGGGTGGTGCAATCCCTTAAAGCTGATAAAGTCTGTCAACTGGGGTAGGCCTTAGGCAGCCTGTTACCAGCCTTCAGGTGTTATTTAGTGTCACATACACTTGTTAGGCGTGAGATGATGAATACCAATCTGGGCATGCATATTCTGCAACAGAGTAACAAAGGGCCAATGCTGATGTACGAATATTTTGAGGTTGACTGACCCTCTGTGATCTAATCAGCTTACACAGCAAATTGTTTCTTGCGGAGATTTTAATTTTGCAGTTCAATTGATAGTCACGATAAGAGGATTATAGCTGACGCTTAGTAATAATTACTGTTACAGGACCAGAATATAGACACTATTGACGCGTTCTGATGGTTGCTATAAGCTTAGTAGAGCGTTGGCATCACTGATACATGATCACGCTTAATGTAACAAAGTAGATCGAAAACATTACAGATGAATGGTAATCGTTATTGTTGCAGATTATAGCTTTGAAGCTACTGATATATTTGGTACAAAAGCATATTTTTTTCCGTTCATTCATGCCTTGACGTGTAGCACTACTGACTCAATGTGACGCGCACTGTTAGAGAACCGTGGAACTGACATTGCTGACTAAATGTGATTTTACTGGGGTTTTTTTTGGCTTATTGCTTTACGCCTCGTTGACGTCGTGGTCATTAGAGGCTGGATGGGACTGGAAACAAGGAACGGGTAGGAATTCTGTCATGGTCTTTTGAAGGAAGCATCCAGACATTCGCCTGCAGTGATCCGGGGAAACCATGAAAAACCCAAATCTGGATGCCCGGACGGGATTCGAACCGCCGTCCTCCCGAATGCGAGGCCAGAGCGCTAACCGCTCACCCACCACGCTCGGTTGATTTTACTGCCACGGAAATAGATAATTGACGCTATTTACTCTTGTTGCGTGATAGTCCGAGAAAATTCTGAAGATTCTGTGAAAGTATCGCTGCGTAAGACATAGATGTTTGGCTGGTATAATAATTTCATGTGCCCGTAATGACCTAGTGACACGGTTTCTGTTGACTGCGCATTCCGCCCTTGTCGTAGTCACCTTAACCTAACCAGGCAGTGCTACCGCGTACAGGGTACCTACAATTACCTAACCCGATAGTGCTGCCGGGTACAGGGTACCTACAATTTAACGTGTAATCCCAACCACAGGGGCGTTCTAGCACCTCTCATTACACAGCAAGCTGTGCTAGAGCTGAAGGTTAGGTTAATGGCCTATGGAAATCCCACCGAGACAAGGATTCGAACCTTTCGGTCCCCCATCAGCCATCTTAACCTCTGAGCTACCAGGCCACTTTGATTGGATGGTTATTGTGGCAATGAAGTTACTTTAAGAGATGAGCCGATTTTCAAAGAGAAATTGCGATTTATTACATAAAATAGACACAAAAGAGACAGAAAGAGATGTTGAAAAAGGAAGATGAGATGAGTGTGGAAGATTTTACAACTATTCCCTTCAACTAAAATCCTACTACTTCCGTGGATTTTGCAGATAACATAAGACTAAAGATGGGTTATGTTTGAAAAGTTACTTGCATGAAATTTTTGAAATATGGAAAAATATTTTGTGCTCATCGTAAGAGGAAGTAACAACGGTAAACTACATTCCTAGTTTAACAGTTTATCTATAGGATGGAATGGAACTCCTGATCAATCGATACGGATTAAGATAAATAAAATTTATGAAATCATTTTATAGCTAGATTACCAGAGTTTTTTAATAATAAATGTAACTTTCATGTGTCACAAGCACATATTAATAATCTATATATTTAAAATCATGTATCTATTTGTTTGTAATAATAATTGTTAATGTAAACACCAATACAATTTTATGAGTTTCTCTGAAGGCAAAGAGTGATCGGTGGCCTTGGAGCCGAAGCAAAGGAATGACTTCAAAGACGAGAATGGAAACAGATTACGGAAAGCCAAACAAGAAGCTGCATAAATCATGTATCAATTTATTAGACTGTAGGCAGTAAAGGCCATACAATAGTATAAAGTTTATTACGTTGGCGGCTAATAAGTCACACCACGTATTAGTGGAACTTGTGACTAGTCGTGATATGTGGTTAAGGAGTGTGACTGGTAATCGAAAGATCCCCGGTTCGAATCCCTGTCTGAGCGGCGATTTTCAGAGGCCCTTAAATTGACCTTCAGTTCTGGCACGCTTCTGTCTTTCAGATTCTACGTTAAACTTGTAGGTCCGCTTTACACGGTAGTATTACCGAGTTAGGCAAAGGCAACTGTGACAGGGGTGGATTGCGAAGCCATTAAAAACGCTTGGACCGAGCGTGGTGGTGTAACGGATAGCGTTCTGGCCTCGCATTCGGGAGGACGGCGGTTCGAATCCCCGTCCGGGCATCCAGATTTGGGTTTTCCATGGTTTCCCCAAATCACTCCAGGTGAATGCCGGGATGCTTCCTTCAAAAGGCCATGGCCGAATTCCTTCCCATTCCTTGCCCCCATCCTTTCCCGTCTCTAAAGACCACGTTGTTAAAAAGGGACGTTAAACTGTTACAAAAAAAAAAAAAAAAAAAAAAAAAAAAAAAAAACGCTTGGCTTGGGATATAGTATCAAAAGTAGTGAAATAAAAATCATGTTCGGCTTAACTTGCAAAGTTATTGATGCAAACATAATTGACGGAAAATTAGATATGAGAGAATAAAACCAGGAGAGACAAGGTACTGAGCGTAGTGGGTGCGCGGTAAATGCTCTGACTTTGCATTTGGGAGGACATAGGTTCGAATCCCCATCCGGGCAAACAGATTTAGGTTTCCATAGTTTCTACAAAACACCCGAAGCGAATGCCGAGAAGCTTCCTTTAAATCGCCATGACTGAATTCCATCCCGTTCCTTTTCCCCAGGCCATTCCGGCCTCTAATGACCTCGACGTCGACGAGGCGTAAAGCCGTAAGGAAAAAAAAGACATACAAGGTAATTTAAACATTCTCTTTCAGATTACATAAGAAGCGAGAAATTTTGGATTTGTAAGTCAAGATCAGTCAGCAAAGGTTATCTACGTCAAGAAACGGATGTAAGGTTTTCTCGTCCTGGCTAGATATTTTTATTAAATTTATCTTTTTATTTTTATTTTCTGCTTAGGGCTTTACGCATCGCGACGTCGAGGTCATTAGAGGCGAGAAAGGATGGGGGCTGGGAACGGGAAGGAATTCGGTCATGTCCTTTTTAAATAAGTGTTCCGGTATTCGACTGGAGTGATTTTGCGAAACCATGGAAAACCCAAATCTGAATTCCCGGACGAGGATTCGAACTCGTGTCCTTCCGGAAGTGAGGTCAGAGCGTTACCACTCACCCACTATACTTGGTCACCCTGGCTACAAAAGATATGTTAATTACAATTATTTTAGGACACGGCCATTGAAAATAAACGCGTTATGCTTGCATATAAGAATAAAGTTGGACGAATTGTTTCTTTCGAGAAAGATTTGCTGGTATTGTATCCCGTGTTGAGTTAGAGCAGAGTAGTACTATGCTAATGGGAGAAGTAACTCAATGCCTGGCGGACATATCGGAGTAATAGTTCGGACTGAAACGCGAGTTCAGATTTTCTCTGCAACAGCGATCGTCGGCTGAAGGAAGTTGTTTCGTTTCTGAATGTTAATGGTCATGCCGCCGGACCACTCCTGCATCATAACCGTAGCTGCTACATATATCCACGACGCCTACTTTGCATTCAAATGAGGGCTTTCTGCACCCTATTCTACAGTTTCTTTTCTCCGCTGTTTCCGATGAATAATACATAACAATAAACGCTTTTAATGCATCTCTGGAGGCCGTTACTGCTTCCTGCAGCCATGCCGTGAATCCGAATGGCTACCTGCATAATTACTGCCTTGTAGGTACCCTTTGCTGCTCAGCACTTCCTTTATCTGACTTCTTCATCGTGTCAGAAACACTTATTAAACATCTCCTGCGCCCTGCCTCGGAAAATGAAAGTAAAGAAAACCAGACTAAAAGAGGAAGACAAGTGCTACGTTATTCCCAGTCGATAAAGATTACACAGGACTGCGAATTATTTTTTCTTTTTTGAAGTTTGTTTCTTTAACTGTTAATATTCGTTGTAATTTTCTTAAAAGTATTATAAAACGTCACATTTACCAGATTCAGATGATATAGTATTTGGGACAAACAATTACAAAACAAAAATTAAATAAAATGAATGACAATCATTTGAGAATTGTTTTTTTTTTTTTTTTACTTGTCATCGTCGAGGTCATTGGAGGCGGGATGGGACTGGGGGCAAGTAACTGGAAGGAATTCGGCCATGGCCTTCTTGAAGGAAGCATCCCGGCATTCACCTGGAGTGAATTGTGGAAACCATGGAAAACCCAAATCTGGATGCGCGGTTGGAGATTCGAACCTACGTCCTCCCGAATGCGAGGCCAGAGCGCTAACCGCTCACCCACCACTCTCGGTAATATTTTCCTAAGTTTTATTGGGTCCATAGCTATTTAGCTAAAACACAAAAGAATGCACAAAGAAAACAATAAATAATGACTTTAAAAAAATGCTGCGTTTTTGTTGGTTTTCGTTTATGAATTTTTACTTCACGTGTCATCAAACAATATTCCGCCGTCATATTAACGTCACAGCAGCCATGGTATCTTCTTTCCATCTCTTTTACACCTTGTTCCCCGAACTTCCAGTTTTGTCCTAATTCACCAATCAGATTTTTTCCCAATGTAGATTTCTTGCTCTACTATCCAAATTACAAATGTAACGCGGGAGTTTTGTGTATCCTTGCTGTTGCTGTTAACCAACTTAGAGCTATATTTATCTAGATATATGCAAATAAAAAAATGTGACGTGGTATATTAAAACAAAGCTTATATTTGCAATACATAGGTCAACACCTACACGCATATGAAACTAATCAAAAACTTTTTTCATCGCAGACCTGTGTTATTAACGACGACTTTTACCACGTTAGTGCAGCATCAACTTTTACAGATTTCTAAAAAGAGGTAAAATGAAATAATTTTATCATTCTGATACATCTTTTGTACAATGCTACGATTTCGGTTCTAGTTACACACCTGCTTTTTAATACTCTGCATAATACCTGCATAAGAATGAGGTATGACAAACTTCTCACCGATAAAATATTACTTTAATCGGAATGTTTCACTGCGTTGTAGAGATAAAGTTATTAGTCGTAAGAAGCTTCAAGAGAGTGATTATCGCTATATTTTGTGAAATTCCACCTTCGCAGTCTGCCAAAAGTGTTACAACAGGATTAGACTCGAATCCTGAACTCCGTGTACCGGTCGTCGCGATTGCTGCTTTAATGCGGTTTCCCGTACTCACCTGGGTGAATATTGCCTCGCCTATGACATACTACATATTAGATTAGATTATATACACAGACGGAAAAAAAAATCCCAACACCAAGAAAAAATTATTGTAGAGTAATGAAATTTGGACAATGCATTTGTCAAGTTAACATGTTTAATTGATTAAATTTACAAGATCACAGGTTAATTTAAGCTCAAGAAAATGCATTTCAAATGTGAAATACTGTTAAATTAATAGCCGGTGTAACCTCCAGAATTTTGAATGCAAGCCTGCAAACGTGAATGCATTGTGTCATACAGGTTTCGAATGTCACTTTGTGGTATGGAGTTCCATGCTTGTTGTACTTGTGCTGTCAATACTGGTACGGTCAGTGCTGGCTGTGGATGATGCTGGAGTTGTCGTCCAATGATATCCCATACGTGTTCAATTGGAGACAGATCTGGTGATCTCGCAGGCCAAGGTAACATGTCGACACTCTGTAGAGCACGTTGCGAGACAACAGCGGTATGAGGGCGAGCGTTATCCTGTTGAAAAACTCCCCCTTGAATGCTGTTCATGAATGGCAGCACTACAGGTTGAATTACCAGACTGACGTACAAATTTGCAGTCAGTGTGTTTGGTATAACCACAAGAGTGCTCCTGCTGTCATAGGAAATTGCTCCCCAGACCATGACTCCAGGTGTAGGTCCAGTGTGTCTAGGCCGCAGACAGTTTGGTTGCAGGCGTTCCCCTGGCCTCCTTCTGACCAACACTCGGCCATCACTGGCACCAAGGCAGAACCTGCTTTCATCAGAAAACACAACAGATCTCCACTCCGTCCTCCAATGAGCTCTGGCTTGACACCACTGAAGTCGCAAACGGCGATGGCTTGTAGTCAGTGGAATGCACGCTACAGGGCGCCTGGCTCGGAGCTGTCCTTGAAGTAACCGATTTCTAACAGTTCGTTGTGTCACTGTGGTACCAACTGCAGCTCGAATTTCTGTAGTGCTGCCATTCATGAACAGCATTCAAGGGGGAGTTTTTCAACAGGATAACGCTCGCCCTCATACCGCTGTTGTCTCGCAACGTGCTCTACAGAGTGTCGACATGTTACCTTGGCCTGCGAGATCACCAGATCTGTCTCCAATTGAACACGTATGGGATATCATTGGACGACAACTCCAGCATCATCCACAGCCAGCACTGACCGTCCCAGTATTGACAGCACAAGTACAACAAGCATGGAACTCCATACCACAAAGTGACATTCGAAACCTGTATGACACAATGCATTCACGTTTGCAGGCTTGCATTCAAAATTCTGGAGGTTACACCGGCTATTAATTTAACAGTATTTCACATTTGAAATGCATTTTCTTGAGCTTAAATTAACCTGTGATCTTGAAAATTTAATCAATTAAACATGTTAACTTGACAAATGCATTGTCCAAATTTCATTACTCTACAATAATTTTTTCTTGGTGTTGGGATTTTTTTTTCCATCTGTGTATGTTCGCTTTGATTCCATGTGGAACATTGCATACCATTATTAATAAACCAATAATATTACCAACTACTGATAACCGGTTAGTTCCTTTAAAACCCATTAGTGCAACCAATTTCTGTAGTTAACTGCAAACTTAGTTACTATGTATGAATCCAATTACAAGATAATGCAATGTCGGCAGTTGAAAACGGTTTGAACAGAAAGAAAAACTATACCCCGTACTAGTGACTATGAAGCATCCATAAATTACGTAGCTCAGTCTGGGGGGGGGGAGGAGGGAGGGGTTTGCTGGAAGGCAACGCTGGGCCACGTGGAAGGGGAGGGGTATTCCGATCCAACCCACGTAGCTTTACATTCAAATTATTTGTCTCAGTTAAAATAATGAACAGAACACCCAACAGCATGTGAATATTTATTTCCGTCATTTAATTAGCTTCATATGTAATATACGATAGTCTGGCAAGAGAAAACAGCACAAAATGCTCTCTAGAATCAAAAAGAAAAAAAACTACGCCCAACCGGGTAGGGGTGGTGGGGGGGGGGCGTAGAGACTAAAGATACGAAGACCTATTTGGGGAGAAGTTTCACAGGCGGCCAAAATGGTGCTACGTAGTTTATGGATGCTTCCTCAGTACAACTCTATCACGTACCCCTGAACATACACTATTTCCTCAGTCATTTTTAAATTTTACATATGGCTTTGAGCCCCGTCGACCTCGAGGTTATTAGAGGCGGGATTGGACTGCGGACAAGGAATGGGAAGGGTATTCGGCCATGGCCTTTTAAAGGAAGCATCCCCACATTGGCCTGGAGTGATCTGGGGAAACCATGGAAAACCCAAATCTGGATACCCGAACGGGGATTCGAACCGCCATCCTGCCGAATGCGAGGCCACAACGTTAATCGCTTACCCACCACGCTCGGTCCCTCATTCATCTTTTGTTACCAGATACCAAGAAGAAAATTGTTTTGCTCAGTAAAATGGTCTCTTAAGCAAAAACTCTTTCCGGTTGGGTTTAATGTTGGTAGGTTTGCGTAGATAACGTTTCATTGCTGTGGTGAGACACTGAATACAGACACTCCAGTCAATGTTATCCCTTTGTATAAAATTTACAATGACTTGTAATCTTGGAGAATGTGGTATTTATTAGTAGTATTAATGTACCTCAGCACTAAAACTGAAATGTTCAGGATTTTCCACCACAAAGGATGACAGGGAAGATATACAGGGTGTTACAAAAAGGTACGGCCAAACTTTCAGGAAACATTCCTCACACACAAACAAAGAAAATATGTTATGTGGACATGTGTCCGGAAACGCTTACTTTCCATGTTAGAGCTCATTTTAGTTTCGTTAGTATGTACTGTACTTCCTCGATTCACCGCTCGTATTGTGGACGGTTGTGATACAATACGCCATTCTCCAGGGCTGCATCAGCGCATCAGGGATTCCATGCGACGGAGGGTGGATGCATGTATCCTCGCTAACGGAGGACATTTTGAACATTTCCTGTAACAATGTGTTTGAAGTCACGCTGGTACGTTCTGTTGCTGTGTGTTTCCATTCCATGTTTAATGTGATTTGAAGAGAAGTAATAAAATGAGCTGTATACGAACTGGCGTTGTAGGTACACCTACATTTCTAAACAGATTTCTGCACGATGTCCATGGGCTTGCTCCGCAAACGATTCTTAGAGTATGTTTTCGTGATTTGAATACCTTATGTGCTTGAGAAGAGTTTCTCCAGAATGAGAGACTCAAGAGAGCTGGGAATGAAAATATGCAAAATGTACCAACTACCTTTTCCTGCGTCAGCTATTCTAGCTATGGAAATATTGCAGATTTAATTTTTTCTTAAGAAGTTGCTGAATATATTGATTCCAGTTTGTTGCTAAAATAGTATAAAAACTTGTTTCCAGCTGTGTTCAAAGCATAATTTAAAGTTGTAGCAGACTACGTGCTTTAATTCCTAGCTGCAGGACGATAAGCCAACAACTAACAGCGGAATGCTCTCACACTGTATGCGGCAAAAACCGTGACTTTCTATTATCAGTGTACATAAGCATACAGTCCCAGTTTCAGCCAAAGTGGCTCCACGTATTCACAATACTTAGAAGGCTTCAGTAGTTTCAATTTCTGTTTAATCAGTCTAGAAGAATAATGGAAACAGTCAGTAAATGGGTGGCCATAAAATAGCATTTTGATACAGGGAAAGTATACCACAAACAGTACTGTTTTCATATAATATAATTTTCATTACTTTTCCTGTGTATTACTGGTATTTAGAATTAAGTAACATTAACTCTGTGGTGGTATGAGAAAGCTGTTTGTTTATGTACCACTGCTTTCGACGTTTCGTGACAAAAATAGAGTTTTTTTTTTAAGCGTTGGGAATTAATATAATGTTCTCAGATAACTAGCCGAGTGAACAAAGTGTTTACCCACTAGATTTCAGCGATCAAAACTATGTCGCTATCTTCTTCATCAGAAGAGGAGATGGAGATTTTTATCGCCGAAATATCGTGTCTAAACACATTGTTCTTTTGGCTAGTTACCTGCGAACATTCATATATTAATGAAAACCGCTGTTCCCCATTGAACTGTAGTCGAGATGCAACTGAGTAAATTCCGATGACATGACTTTTCATCATCCACCTTTTCCGAATCCCAACTTTACAGTCCTTGATTTTTTTTTTTTTTTTTGGTAAACTGTTGATTATTTCTCTTAGTAATTTATCTCATTCCCTGACTCCCTTACCTTCTTTTTTTTTTTTTTTTTTTTAAATGTTCCCACTCCTTTTCGCCTGAATGAATACGCGTGCCAATTTATGGTTATCGTCACTTCTTCCATTCCATTCCATTTTCTAAACCATCTGTTAATTAATGTTTATCCATGCATCATTGAAATTATAAGCCTTGTAGAATCCAACATTCTCTTCACCCTCCTTCAACCGGTCTCTTTCATTATATCAGTTAATGAATGCATTCTGTGGTAGTTTCCGCAAACAAATCTTGCTGATCTTCTTTGCGTCCTCTCCAATTCCTTAATTTATTACACAAAATTTAGGCCCCACACCACTTCACCATATTCAAGCAGTGGTATGAAGAAGGTTTTGTAAACCATTTCCATCACTTCCCTTGTACATCCCTTCATCACCCTTTCCAATAAATTAAAGATTTTCCCCAATATGTACAGCCGAAATGAGTTTATTATCAAACTATGTAAGCCCCTTGGCCGTTTATTTTTTTTTATTTTTTTTTTTCCGTATCATCACGCGTCTAGAATAGTTCCTGTATTTAGCATGAAAGATTATGACAGGTTGACCTGATTTAACTAAATATAAACCTGACCTGTGCTTCAGGGAGAATAAAATCTCTTGAGCTTGAAGAACTAATAGGCATTATTAGAGGTTGGTATTAAACACGAACAGGGACGATAGCGCAGTCGTATAATTGTTTCAAAGGTCATAGACTCGAACTTGCTTAAATATAAACATGACTTGTATTTGACCCTTAAAATTCAGTCGGCAAAATTAAAAAAATTTCTGTGTTATCGAAAACATCACATCATAACGTAATCATTGGTAATAGTATTTGTAATGGCCACAGAACGTAATACAGTTGAGCAACTCCAATGAAATGAATTGAATTGTCGATTCGCCAACATATTTGGTCCGATGTCCACTTGAAATAACGTAATAACTCACGAACAGCGAACATGACAAAGACCAATAATGAAAGTGGTCAGTATAATACTTGGCAAATAAACTGTAATGCACAAACCTTGGTCAAGCAACAACATTATTGAAAGTTTTAATTGAATAGAAATTTATTCTAACTATGATACGCTACGAAAATCAGACTTAATGAATGTGTTATGGCAATTAAATTGTGGATGTAACCACGAATTTCTTCTAATGATATCTCTAGTCGCTCTTTTGCGAGCGATGGCTGACACGTTCTCCAGAAAATAGGAATGAGTGACCTTACGAAATTATATAGTACTTGTTATACAGAGATATTTGCAATTAAGACCTTTAGTAAATAATTTCTTTGCTACGTTATAACCAAATCAAATATTAAATATTTTTTTTACCTGTGCACCCTGGGATTATTTTATTTTTTACTTCATGTTTAACTACCCAGCTGGACACCCTGGCTTATGTCGGAACGTCGGGTAATATTACCCACGAAGTGTTTGGATATTTTAGAAAATTTCGTAAATAATGAATATGAAGTAAAGGTATCGTAATGTACAAATCGACATTGAAGGTTTTTTTATATAACTGATTGACCTTTGTTTGAAACAAAAAGAAAAGAAGTGTATTTGATTCGAATATTTTATTTTTAAAAAAAATATAGGGCTATACCGTGGCAAACACCGCAATATGAAAACGATTTAAGAAATAGTCTTGATGCATTTTTGTAATGTTTACCTGCAGTAGGTTATTCACTCAACCGCCTGTCCTCTAGTTGCAAAGATTTTAGTACAGCTGTGAGATATTGCTCGCCACGAAAAATAATAGAGTAACGAAAGCAAAGATGATACGAGACGCCGTCTCAGAATCAAGCTGGTGACTCTGACACCGCCATAAAGTACAGTCACGTCACGAAGATGTTGCCGCGAATTGGAAGGAAGTGCGAACGGGCGGGCAGTCCTCTTTTTGTGGTCCTTTCTTTCTGCGAACAGCCGCTCGGAATCCTTAAGGAGTTTGGCAGCAGTTGGCAGCAGTTTTCGACACAAGTGATTTGGAGCAGCTGTTGCCGTCCTCGGCAAGCTGTTTCCCAGAGCCCACATTTTGTGATTCTCTAGAAAACCGACACTGGAGATCAGGGCACACTTCCGCACCAGTAATTTACGGCTCAAATTCTAATATGTGGTGAACAAAGGAACAGAAATTTAAATTTAAAAAAAAATAATCTATTATATCAGCTTGCCTGTAAACGAAAAGTAATGAACGATATGTATTGATCACAGGGCCATATCCCCATAGGGAAGCTAATTATAAATGCTTTAAATTATACATTTGCACTGAGAACTTCGATACCGAAATTATCATCTAAACTGATGGTCCAAAATGATATAAATTCGACTATCGCAGAAAGTAAATTATCTATATTGTGTATTTTTAAAAAAAAAACTATTATTGACACCTGGGGACAAATATTCCCCTTGTTTAACTCCTTCAATGGACAAAAATCAAAGATAAAAACATTTGGAAAAGAGATGATGCTTTTTTTATTTATGAACGTTTCCAAGAAGATACATTTCCCTTGATTTTGATTAATTAAAATCAATAAATAAAAAGCGAATAAATAGGAAAAAACGTTGTAGCGGTAATTCCACAGAATACAGATTCAAAATAAAAATACTACACGTATATTTGAATTTCATGCATATACCCTCTTATTAAACAAAAATAACGTAACACGTTTCTGTAAATAACCTACAACTTTAACATAAACTTTAAAGTTATTTCTTTCTATATTTCATTTTTTTTAAATTTATTTGTTTTCTTGCGTCGATAGCCGGTTCTGGCTTAACCTCCACTATGAAGCAATCCTGACATGCATTTCCATGGAATTATTTTTGGAAATAATTGTAAACTAGAGTCTGGTTGCACGGACCAGAATTGGCAAATATGTATTTCCGTCTGCCATCCCAACGTTACTAGTGAAATAACAAATTCCGACCTTCTTGGAAAGGTATATAATGTGATTGGTCAAACTGTACTTATGCACAATACCCATACGTTTGGGACGTTTCAACACAGCACCATTCTTTGTGAACGGAATCTCAATAAGTAGTTTCAACGTGTGTAACTAAGTTGATTTTTTTGGATTATCTTGATTACTAGCTAAGATAACTTTTTGCAACTAAACAAAATGGTTTAGTGCTTTGTTAAAAAAAAAAAATCTTCGCTGTCTTGTGTAAGCTACATATATACGTTACTGGTCATCAATTTGTGTTTTGTAAAAGTGATTATTTTGACTTACAATTGTTTCTTATGAATAATGGCGTGTAAACTATAAATTGAATACCACCTTTATGTTTAGAAATGTAGACGCACTTAAAATTCAAAGTAAAGTAATAAGCAGGGAAAAATCTTGAACATTTCGTAATAAGCTGACCTAAATTGCCAAAATACTATGAATAAATACAGAATACAAAATTAGTTTACAATCACACAGAGAGGATAAATTAACTGCAACTTCTTTATTCAGTACCCAGACACAAGAAACAAAAACCTGACAGCTATAAGTCAAACCAGAAATAGTTTCTGCTTCTTTGTAAGGATTTTCTTTTTAAAATTTGGACTAAAGAGGAAAGAGAAAGCAAAGCAGTCACTTGTTTGGTGTACAATATCGATAAAAACTACGTTCAAATGGAACAGCTAATTATATCTTTGGTCTTTTTCTTTAAATGTAGTAAAAACCACTCATATTACATATATTTATATTTAACATCTGAAATTAATTCTAATTTCCTTTTCAAAATAACGTCATCAGCTGTTCCAACGTCGGAAAGAAACAAACAAAACTTTTGAAACTAAAACCCTGAGTGTGATCGGGTAGACTAAAAACTGAATCTTACTCGCTCTATCTCTTCCTACATTACTTCTCACGACCTCGTAGCAAACGTAAATATATAAAACTCGAATAGCTACAAAAACCTAACTGTTGTTCGCAGTGTGTATGAGGAGGATCGATCTTTTATCGTAGTCTGCATTATGACACTGTGACCGTTACTGAGCGCAGGACATCATTTCAGTCGGTTTGCGCTGCCAGTTATTTACTGCTATCAGCGTTGATCATCACTACCACCGGACATCACTCCCGGCCCAATCGGCGCACCTGTAAATCCACGTCGCGCCCCAGTGAAAGCGGCCATTTGTAGCGTCCAAATGACGAGCCAGTCGTTTAGTGCGGGACGCGTTTAAATCTTGATTAATGGCCAATAGGCCAGTGGAACGCTGAGGCCAAATGCTATTCCCCGCGGATAATATCGGTTCTTTGTACTTGCCGCTGCGATCATTCGTTTCTATAATCGTTTCCTAACTAGAATACTCTGTAATTCCACAATACATTCCGGGATCCTGTTTGCGTTGCAATTTAGTTCAGATAAATCACCTAAAGGCTGAATCTTCAATACGTGGAAGTCTTCTTTACATATACCTTTAATTTTCAAACATACTGGAAAGCATTCTACTTTGGGGAAACTTCAGTTTTTCGCGATTTTGCATCCACGGTATTCATTTAATATTTACAGCATAATACTTGTTTAATTTGTTTCTGACTATCTACGTCGAAATCTGAGTGTCTGGCAGATTTTGCGAACAAGACAATTTTATGAATAACTCACAGGAATCGAAATTTCTAAAGTAATTAATCGTTCTGGCAGAAATCTAACGGTCGCAGTGTCATAATGCAGACTACAATAAAAGCTTGATCCTCATTATACAAACAGCGAACAACAGTTAGGTTTTTGTTAATAGTTTCTAACTACTGTGTTTGGAGGAGGGTGCATTACACCTATCCTTCAGTTTAACCATCTTCTCATAAGAAAGGACATAGGGGATATGGCATGAGGCGCCCATGGGCTATTTTTAGGAACCATTCTGACATTCGCCTGGAGCGATCTGGGAAAACCATGGAAAACCCAGGTCAGGATGGCCGTAGCGGTTTTTTCGAAACCTACTAAGTTTTTTCATCGATAAATCCTTCATTTTTCACTCCCTAGTCACTAGTGAACAAAAAGAGTATAGAAATGAATCGGTTCTGGCGCTGAATTATCTTTTTTCTCGGTCATTCCTAGATAGGAGTGTAGATGGTAGTAATATGTGTTTGATGTCATTCTGCAATAGTTCGGTAGTGAATTTTTGAATTAGCTTCTGCCGAGAGCAACGCTTTCGGTGTTCCGTTTTCCCAACCCAACTTATTCAACATCGCACTTACGCTTTCCCTCCAGCTATATATACCTGTCACGAATCGGGCGGCTCTTCTTTGGACTCCCTCCAATGCATCCATTAACCCCTTTTAATAGCGACCCCATACAGAACAACAATATTCTAAGTGAGGACGCACCAGAGGTTTGTATGCAATCGATTTAACTTTCGGTGTACACTGTATTAAGTTACGACCTAGAAATCGGAGCATATGATTTGCTTTCCCAATTACAGCAAATGGTACAATTTTGATATCTAATGTAATAACAAATCCCATCTAAATGAAAATTCTTATATGCTTATTTCATTTGCAATATTGCTGCTGATTATATTTTGGTAATTTCAAATATATTTCATTACCCACTCTCTTATAAATAATTTGTTTTTTTCTTCAATAAGCAAGTATTTTTAACAACAACCAACAGTGGATCACAGTTACAAATGGTGCCTCCGATGATCACATAGTAATTGAAGGTTAATATCTATATGAGTTTACTACTGAAATAGGCACGTTCTCAACAGATCATTACAAAAACAATCTTCATGGTTTCTTCATCTCTTCCTATTTTTCGCAAACCTCATTACCTCAATATGCTCCTTACAACCTACGTCTTCAATTATCTGCTTCCTATAATCTCTGTCTTCCTCTACAATTCTTAAATTCGAAGTTCCCTCCTCTAACAAATTAACAAACCAGCCTTGTCTTGTGCATTTATGTCTGTAATTTTCTCTGCGTACTGTAAGCGTTTGTTTTTATTTGTATGTCGTATATCACCACCAGTATTGTATAATACGCCGATGACGAATTTGGCACACGTGACAGATGTCCTGGCACACGCTCAGTTAATCTTCTTTGGTTTCATCTTTACATGCTTTTCTTTCCACTTACCGGATATTAATCAGTTACTTTAATTCTTTTTATTTGACTTCGATTATCTAGTATATAACCTATACCTGAAATCTCAATTCCATTAATTAACTTTCAAGTAAAATTCCCTTAAATGACTCATTTAAGGTTTTCTTTGACACATTAATAGCACAATTTATTTTACAGTCTTACAACTCTATTAAGAGTAACACTTATCCTTATTGAGTTTCTATTGAAATGCAACGTTCACAGATCATTTAACATTTACCTTTGCCCTCACGCTATTTACATATCATATACAAACATTAAAGAACTCTTCCACCCTACGAACATGGATTCAATATTCTTTTATGCTTCCATTTAGAAACCTCTTCTTAATAACATTATGTTTTCATATTAATGGCTTCCAACAATATCAATTTCTTCCATTCTCTTTACGTCCAGAAAAAACAGCGTTTCACGCCTCTGGTTAGATATTACACCCTTTTAAATAATGTTTCCAGAGTCATTATTATCCTACAATTACAAAAATATATACGAACGGTAGCCACGTTGGTTAATGTTTACCACAAACGGTTATGTATCATCACATCCTATTATTGTTTAAAAGACCAACAAAATTTAATATTTCTCAACATTACTTACCAAAATTATATTTAAAAAAAAGTGGCCTTGTATTATCTAGTGCTAGAAACTCTCTGGAATTAGGTTTGCCAATTGCAAATTGGACGTTTGTATCTTATATGTAGTATGAAATTTATTAGTCGGTTTTTATCTTTTACTCATGGCTTTACGCCGCGTTGACGTCGAGATCATTAGAGGTGGGATGGGGTTGGGGACAAGGAATTCGGCCATGGCCTTCTGAAAGAAGCATCCCGTCATTTTCTGGAGTGATCTGGATGCCCGGACGGCGATTCAAACCTGCGTCCTCCAGAATGCTGGGCCAGAGCGTTACCGCTCACTCACCACACTCGGTTTGTTAATCGGTACGAGTTGTTTTCTGAATCAGGCATACCAATGTTTTTCAACATCAGGTGCACAAAATTATCTAATTAAAATGACGCCTTGTGTTATTCTGGGATCCAATGGCGCAATACCTTCCGACTCTGCAACTACTGAGGGACTCTCTTAAGTGTCTGTTGCCCTTAAAGGAACCCTCCCTCGAGATCTTTGCCGATACGACCAACTGTCATTTGACGACACAGTCTCGCCCAGGAGGCAGTAAAACGTCGTACCTTGATGACGTGATAAACTCTCGAACGCCACCATTTGATGGCCCCTCCGACAAATGGCCAACCACTGCCTCTGCCGTCTTGTGCTGATAGTTTCAGCAGAAAAAGAAATGGAAGAGAGAAACAGCAGCGATCTGCCACGCCAACGTCTCATCATACATTCTCTTCCCATTGCTTTCAAAGACGAAGTTATGGGGCATCTGCGTTTTATCGTTTCTGAGGCAGACGCCTTAAGTGGCGAATTCGTGATAAGGAGAGAGAAATACGGTCAGATCATGGATAAAGATAACTCCAACTCCTCAGAGAAAGAAATTGTGTTTTAAAAATTTTTAACACTCATGAAGTGTACACACTTTGACAGTAAATTTGGCCGTCGCTGAAAAATTCTATCACTCTTATTTTACATAATCTGACATCAATGTCATCCCAGGAAACAGTAATGTAATACTGGCATGCCAGTATTGCGTTACTGTTTCTTAGGATGACATTGATGTAGGATTGTGCAAGATAAGAGTGATAGAATTTTTCAGCGGCCGCGAAATTTATTGTCAAAGTGTGTACATAAATTCTTCAGGTGAAGACACTATGATTAATTTGAAAAACAGCAAAGAACTTCGTCGACAACATTAGCGATGCGGTTATGATAATACCAGTGATTTTTTCAGAGATGCTTCTTTGGGCAGTTACATTTACCCTTAAGCACAGTTGTACCTTAATTACGTCTGACAAATCTCTTTATGATTACATTTACTTATTGATCTCTCAGTACTTTCCATCAGCCTGATAACGCGCGATTAATTAGTGCTCGTTGACATGAAGTTAATTACAGAGCTTAATGACATCCATGCACATGACTGCATCATCATTGTTTGCTCACTACGTATACACTAGTGTTTTAGAGACCCGAGATATAGACAGAATTCCATCCTTGCATGATAGTATGAACGAAGGAACCATTTAAAACCATTTCTGTGTGAGCTGATATTTTCCTCGCAGTATGTGAATATCAAAACAAATGTATGTTACAAGAGTATCATCTGAAAATACAACTCTTGTTCCCCATTGTACACTTGTAATTTCATAATTTCTCCCATTTTGTATTATTTACCTCATGAGAGTTCTAATGAATCAATCTTGATGCGCCCTGAAGCTAAAACATTTGTTTTAGTTTCTCAATGCATGCGTGAAACAAATAGCACGACGCCTGATTGCTTGGATGAATTTTTATATAGCGCGACATCAGATAAAGTGCGGCATCACTAAGTTTAGAATTAAAACTGCCAATAAATTAATAAATGATGCTTGAACAATAACAACCTTTTGAGTTGATATTAGCAGAAAAAGATAATAAAATTTTAATTCATCAGTGAGGGACATACTGACTAGAACACTGTATCCTCGAAGAACATAGTTTCAAAATGTATTATTATTACCGGAATAAATCCCCACCCGACCATCCAAATTTGGGTTTTGCGTGATTTCACAAATCACCCCAGGTCAACGCCGGGATGTTTCCTTCCAAAGGGTATGGCCGAATTCATTTGCTTAAACCCCACCTGTCCCTAAAGACATCAACGTCGACGAGGCGTAAAGCCAAAAAAAATATAAAACCCAGGTTTTAATTTTTGTTGTTATTGTCTCAATCGGGCAAAAAAAAAAAAAAAAAAAAAAAAAAAAAAAAAAAAAAAAAAAAAAAAGGAAACTGTAAATTCTTAATGTTTTCACGTTTCTTGAGATATTTTGCAGTTGTTGAATAGCTTTAGAATATTTGAGATGTTGATGTATTATTCGTTTATCTGTATCTTGAATCCTTCTCGCAGAGAATTAAATAATGGCTTTGGTGGATAATTATATTCTTTTCAATGATGGTTATCTTTTTCAGTCAGATCGATGGTTCCGAATGGTGGGAACAGTGAATAACACGCGATATTTTCTTTACAGAGTTCAGGAGTTCATGTATGCTTTCAACTACAGAGGACATACCGTTATTTAAGGTAGGTCTTTATATTTATTGTATTTAGGCATATTAATTTCTTGATCGACGATTTTCTCTTTAATGTCGCGGAGTATTTCAGGTCCATTTTTAGGGTGATATGTTATTTGAATTTCTGCTTTCGGTAATTCACTGCTTGTTCCTTCATATGATCGCTGACTTGTTTCGTGACTTTTTCCTGGAGCATTGAACCTTGCAAAAGAATCTACTTGAGATTACTTGTAGATAATATATAATTCCAGTTTGTATTTTGAATGTTTCTGCACTTCTCAATGAATGAAACAACACTTATGTTCAGTTCATTCCTGAATAATTTATATACAATTCATTAATACTTCTAACATTCCACCAACACATTTTTAAATTTGACATTTGGTGTGGAACATGACTGCGTGGTGTGTAGATTGTCTTATTTGTAAACTAATAATTTATACCGTGAAATGTAATAAATGCTAGAAGCTGAAAATTTAAGGAAATCAGGAATGTAATTATTAGTATGAGTTTTTTCTGTTCTGACTAAGGAAGGAAAGGGATTTTTTTTTTCGCTTTTGGCTTTACGACTTGACGATGTCGTCATCGGCAGAAGAGCATGAGGGTCAAGGAGCGGGAAGCAGTTCACCCATGGCCTATTGAGGAAACAATCCCGGCATTCGCCTGGATTGATTTTGTGAATATACAGGAAACCGAAATCTGGGTGGCCTGAGAGAAATTTGAATAAGCCAGTTCCATTAAACTAATATTTGTTGTATCAAATTACGTACTATACTATGTGTTACACAATAACGTTACATGCATTGGTCGCAATTGATCCGAGTTTTAAGCACGAAGTTTCAAGTTTAGAAACAGTTGCACATAAACGTATGCGGATCGGGAATGTATAAGTGTGATTTTCCCATTGCAAGGGCCGCCGGTTCGAGTCCGGCCTCGGGCATGGGTGGTTTTAATTAAGTGTTGTGTTCGTCTTGTGCTGTCCTCACTATCCATAATATCATAATTAAAGCACAATACAGCAGTCGGTAAAAACACAAATTGTAGCTGGTTGTATGGTCGCAAAGACCGAAGACCATATTAAAAAAAAAAAAAAAAAAAAAAAAAAAAAAAAGTGTGAATTTTGGTGATTATATTGGTACTACAGTTATCGTGTAAAAGAAAATGTGTAAACAGGTAATTGGCTAAGGAACATGTCCGAACATAATTATTGGATGAATTATGTGAACCTTGACAAAAAACAATTCCGAAACTAGTTTACCCGTGCGAATATTTCGCACATTATCGTGATAAGTCACGGAATAGTAATATAAAAATGTGGAAATAAATAAATGCAGGAATTTATTATTGAAAGATACATTAGTTTGAAGAATAATTAATACAATGCCAAATAAATAAATAAGAAAATGTTTGTTTTACCTTTACTGCTAATTTAAAATCAATGTTATATAGGTTAGAAGCAATAATTAATTATATACTTTTAATTAATTCAGTTTATTATACGCTTATAATACGTTGGTGCCGTTTTTATCATCGATTTATATTTTGTTGTTTAATTCGGTTTATTTGCATAATAGATTCCACTTGCGTAAAGAATGTAAAAAACTCACACCAACAGCTGCCATGTTAGTTAAGGTGTCAATAGATGGCACCTACTACATAAAATACCTTATAAAATGGACAACAGAAACTTACAAATCCACCAAGATATTGAGGATGCCAACATCAACAGGCTTCGCTCCAGAAAACCGCCAATGAAATCTGCAAGGGATGCTATTCGTGAAGATTTCAACATCACCAATGCTTGGATCCAGGAGTGGACTGTACACCAAAATAACAGCATACCTTGAATTACACAAAAGCCACCAGGTTTTGACTTACCACGTAAAATTTGGTCCATACTCAACAGAATCAGAACTCGGTATGGCAGATGCGCATACTCACTGTACAAATGGAGCAGGCAACCGTCCCTCTTACAGGAATGCAATGAGGTTCAGACTATTGGTCATATTGTTGAAGACTATCCGATAAGGTCTTATAATGGCGATCTTGTGGACTTCCTGATGGCAACTCAGGAATCGATAAACTATGTTAATAAACTAAATATATGTCTATAAAATTGTAACTTTGCAGTGCATGTATTTTATTCAATGTCCTTAAAAGTGTGTAAATTGACATACAATAAATCTTAATATATGTATAAATAGGCGTGTGTTTTCCTATATTTCACTTTTCAGCCACCACTACCAAGCACAGATATCTGGTATTTGTGTGTGGAAGTAGCATGGAGTTTCCTGTCGTTCACAACGTTGGCCGAATGCCGATAGATGTGGGGATGTGGGAGATATGATGGTTAAAAATGGCCGATGCAGGGCATTTTCGTATTTCGACCAAAGACATGTGTCTCCGTATATGTCACTCTGCTGCCGCAACTACATAGCATAGACCATTGGTGTTTGTGTGTGGTAGTGGTGTCGTGTCACCTATCGTGTGCTATGATGGTTAGATGTCGGTAGCTGTGGGAGTGTGGGAGATATGGTGGTTGAAAGCGGTCGGCCTGCGGCATTTTCATATTTCTACCAAAAACGTATGTGTCATGGTGTATCACATTTCAGCCAGAACTATCTGGCGCAGATCACTGGTGTTTGTGTGTGGTAGTAGCACAGAGTCACCCGTCAATCACAACGTTAGCAGAATTTCAGTAACTGTGGTGGTGTGGGAGATATGGTGGTTGAAAGTGGCCGATCAAGGATATTTTCGTATTTCGACCAAAGACATGTGTGGTCAACTTGCGCCACTTACATTTTTCTACCAAAGGCGTATGTGTCATGGTGTATCACTTTTTAGTCAAAACTATCAAGCGCAGAACACTGATGTTTGGTAATAAGTAGCACAGAGTTCCCATTGATCACAACGTTAGCCGAATTTTGGTAACTGTTCTTGTGTGGGAGATATGGTGGTTGAAAGTGGCCGATCAAGGATATTTTCGTATTTACAGTAGAAACATGTGTGTCGGTATATTTTACTTTTCTGCCTGATCTACATAGCGCAAATGACTGGCGATTGTGTGTGGTAATAGCATCGAGTCTCCTATCGTGTACTATGGTGGTTAGATGTCGGTAGCCGTCAATCCAAATTCTTTGGAATCACGAACGAAGTAAACAACGCCAACCGACAGCTGTCGTTTATGTTAGATAAACAGATTGGCAACAGACGGTGCCCTCCACATTCTTTACGCAAATGAAGTTTTTCAATGAAAACATTACTTTTTAAACTGTTTGTTTATTTTTGTCATTGCCCGGGAGTAAAATGATGTCTCATTAATTTCGACGAAGTATTAAAAGAGAAATGGCGATCCGATAAAAAAAATCTCTGAGAAGAAATTTATATGATAGTAAGAAAAAGATGAAACAGTTGTTTAAAATATGACGCAGTACCTGCCGGCAAGCTTGACGCTTGGTTGGTGGCATACGATGATAAGGAAGATGCCGCCGGATGGTTTGGTGGGAGCGAGAGAGGTCGAACGGGATAGAGCGATTTGTCAGCGGGCGCGCTTTATCTCGTGGCCGGTGCCCGGATTGGAGACGTCCGGAAGCAGTCGACGAGAGGAATATTTGTGTCGACTGGTGGCGATTTATGCCCGTCACGAACCGGGCGCTTCACGCCGAGGAGGCAATCGGGCCTGTTCTCCTCACGTAGCCAATACGTCAGGCGCCACCCCCTCCAGCGACGGTCACGTGACTTTATCCCTATAGCCGTCATCACGATCCGTCCCAGAGCTGAAGCAAACCCGACACGAAGTACCGAAACGTTACTCACAAATTCATTTCGTTACTCGCATTTGTCTGTGGATGTCAGTTTGATTCGATAAACGAAGAAACACGACACATCATGCGGGAACTGGAACGGTTCGCCCAGAGAAAAAAATTTATCTCAATGAGAGAATGAACAATCATGCGTCGCGGGTTTCTGGGAATTTTTATTTCAATTTGTTTCGTTACAGAGGAAAATGTGTAAGTACAAATATGTTGCGCGTACATTATTTTAATATCATTAATATCTTTTACTATTTAGTGTTGATATTTTAACTAGGTATTTAAAAAATTTAAAGAGTTATTTTGTAGTTTTGCTTTTGTTTAACATTAAAATTTACAGAGCATAATTTGCAAATAAAAAATTTGTATAGATAATTTGAAATAGTTATCGCTATTTTATTTGTCATATATTATTGAGACATTATTAGTTTTAAACATTTATAAAATGCTTTTACTCTAAAACGCGATATTCTAACTTCTATTTTATTTTAAATTGCAAATTTTACCTAAACTTACTTTACTAAATCAACAATTTACTTAACTTTAGAAAGTGCGAACGAAGTCATCCCATAAGATTGTATTAGATAGGGGCTCGTGGGTGAAAATATTAATTATAATTTTATCACCTCCAACAACACCTGCCTTACCTTCATCCCTTTACACGTGAGTCATTAGAATATGAGAGAAAAAAAAGAAATGATTTTAAATGGTTGCAAAAGGGTGAACTATAAGGGAACTAGAACCATGAATATTTTACACAAAATAATATCCCATTTGTTGAGTCTTATGGCTTATACAAGGCCGGGTAATAGTTAACTTTACGTTAAACATATTCCAAAGACAACAAAAACAAGCAATACCCAACGTTTACAATCCGCCGATGAAAAGCAAACATAAAACTGAATTAAATATTTCAACAAATAGCAAAATCAACATATTATCAACGTGGCAACACAGGCCATCAAATTGAAGTTAACATTTACTACAAAAAGGAGTATCCCAGGGGCGCCATATAAAGTTAAAAAGCATCGTCTTGAATTTACACAAATTAGCAAGATGCTTAGAATTTGAAATTAAACATGAAAATTAGCTAGCTCAGTGATTTTACGACGGGAGCAGAGTCTTATCTCAGTGCCGCTTAAGGGCTCGCAAGTCTCGTCAAAACCCAATGAATCGTGACCGTATGCTCAGGTACTTTACCATGAATACATCGTCGTGATGAAGTGTGACACGCAGAGTGCCACTGCAGCTGCGAAAGCCAGGTTAGCGGATACGACCACGTTACCACAACAGCTTCCAGATAATGGCAGGCATGCCATACAACTTCTCGCTTCCCAGAGCAAGAGAGTGTGATCAGAAACAGTCAGTGATCACCGGACGAGAGCGTGTCGGCTGACACGTCTGCACAGTGGCTCGTCCCGACAGCAAGTGTTCTCAAAATGGCCTCTTCTCTTCTTCTTCGGCAAAGTCGTCTCCCACTCGCCACATGCAACAGAATGCCTTGAATTAACATTTGGGAACCCCTATAAACGTTCACGATTGGTCATTGATACATGTCCGTCGTCACGTGTTTTATATCGCGGCCAGCATTCGCTGTATCCGTTCGCGCACTTTTTGCCTGACCTCGACCAAGCATCGGAGAGGGGTGGGTTCAGTGCACCCGTCTAACGGACCACCGCTGTTGTGAGCGTCGGCACCGCTAAGTCGGGGGACCCAGTATTGTCTCGCTCTCGACCGTTCGAAATTGGCAGTTCCAGCTTCCCATATCCACTAAGTTACTGAGCAGCAAGTTTTGTAGAAATTAAAATTATAATGATAACTCTGGCTGCCCGGGTTTAATATACAATTATTTACCCATACAATATCCCTATTATTTATGATAATTACACCTTACAAAATTGAATATTATTAAAGAAAATCTGAATATTAATTAAATTATTTAATTATATTCATTGTGGGTGACTCTGTCATACCACAAGATAGACGACACACGTTTCGTTTAAACTTATTGGTAAACATGCGTACTCCCACTTTCACTTTTGAGTGTAGTGAAATACTTCTTCCACCAACCTATTTGAGTCGGAAGGACAGGAAAGATAAAATTAGAGAAATAAGGTGCCGGACTGATTCTTATATGAATTCTTTTTTCCCTCGTACCATTAAGGATTGGAATGCACAGCAAAGAGATTAGCTTCGGTGCTGAGCACCCTCTGCCACCCACAATTTTGTGAATTTCAGAGTATATATGTAGATGTAGATAAGCCATACGCAAAGCGACTCGATGCGATACTTCATACTAGTACTTGATTGTATCAAAAGTAAGAATTAACGAAACGATACGATAGTATCGAAGTCGTCCCGTACGTAAGGCGACTGGACACAATGCTTCATGCTGCGTTCGATTGCACCAAAAGTAAGGAGTAACGATTCGATAGTAATGAGTACTGTTTGGTTTAGTGACGAATACATAGAGGTAGACAAATTCTCTTTATTTTTACAGCTCTAATCTGTCCTAACCCTGCCTTCAGTCCTAGGCAAACAAACTGGAAGTTATCGACAAATTACGGGAATGAGACGTTCTAAACTCCTTTGCACTGTCATAACATACTTATCTAACTATGATTTTTTCATTTATCTTATGAACTAATAATTATAATAGCAAAATGTAGGTTAATAGCAATAGTTAGTAACAAATTCTTCTTAGTTTATCAAATTCGAGTAAATTAATTGGTAGAACAATGCCTTCAACCTGTCATCTTTGATGGCATTTGAAATTATTATTATTATAATTTATTTACAAATGGTCTCTGGCTGATACATTTAAAAAGCTTATACAAACACCATATTATTAAAAGCACAGCAGTTTAACGCTTTTTAATAGAGGGAAGTGGACAGATAAAAACAAAATGAACGTGTTTTGGAAATGGTGTTTTTTATGGTTTCACGGCTCGTCGACGTCGAGGTCATTAGAGATGGGAACCGACTGGGGACAAGTAAAGGGAAGGATTTCAGCCATGGACTTCAAAGGGGTGATTTTGGGAAACCATGGAAAATCTAAATCTGGATGCCCGGACAGGGATTCGAACCGGCGTCCTCTCGAATGCGAGGCCAGAGCGTTAACCACTCATCCACCACTCTCGGTTGGGGTGATAAACGAAGCTTGTTCAAGAGTCTTACAGAATGAAGAGACACGATGGCGGAAAACGTTTTAAGACATGCAGGAATGGTTAATTTATTAGTGGAGGGAACAGTCGGAGGAAAGAACTGTAGAGGTAGACAGAGATTAGAATACATGAAGCACATAATTGAAGATGTAGGTTGTAAGGGTATGTGTGGTTAGCGAAAGATAGGTAAGGATGCAGGATTTCATCAAACCAGTCGAGAGACTGATGACAGCAAAATATATATATATATATAGAGAGAGAGAGAGAGAATAACTTCAACAACATAATTTTTATAGAATCACTCATAGCCTAAATCTTCCGACAGATACAGTTTCTTTTATTTCTAGGACTTCATTGCATATAACTAGTCCTTTATGGAACACAGCAAGAAGCCTTAATACCCTGTCCATGAGTCAACTGAAAATGGTTAATCTCTCTACTCCATTATTTACGTATATTACTGTTTTTTGTATCAGTTTATTTAGATACCTTGGTTACATATTATTTTTAACTCTAAATATAAATGTTATTACATCTCTTACTACTTCTTCTTCAATATATAAATAACCAAACATTTTAGATATATTACTTAAATTTTCTTTACGTCCTTTATTTAACACTGCTCTAATTCTCTTAGTAAAATTTTTCTTCAACATTAACTTCTATCTTACTTGCCATTATAAGTACTGAAGATCGTTATCTTACATGTGACATCAAGTTGTTTTAAGTAATGGCTCATTTCCTGGCCTAGTCAGTTTCTTCCTTAATTTATACATTAATTTAACCGCATTTTTCATTTTTGTTTATATGATCCACATGATCATCAAAAACTAAAAATTGTACTTTTTCGTTATGTTCTGTGTACGAAGATGACGCTGTTGCAATAACATGTGAAATATGTACAATGTTGCATCATTACAAAATTAGGATTATGTTCATTTTTTAATAATAGTTGTATTTGGTTCAGGAAATGCAAAGAAATAAATTGCCATAACACTGCAATCAACATGTCATTTTTCAGGCGCTTAGCATATAGTTATCTTTATAAAATATTACTTTGACAATGAGTGGCAATATTGTATTCATCAAACGCTTTTGCTACCTCTTTATAATTCTTTAACTGTTATACAACTTATAAATTCAGTACACATTCCTCCTATATTGGTCAAAGTAAAGTAAGGTGAATTTGAACCATGAAGATAATATCTTTTCTGCTGTTTAGTTGAAATGTTTTCATAGACTTTTTAGGTTAAGGTGTAAGCCAACATTGGGAAGAAAGAATGAGTCAAAATGGCTACAGTAACGAGGAAATGTAATAATTTCAGCAATAAACATCAACGTCGGGAAATACTGAATTAGTTGTTGTAGCTATGATTTCGTTAATCAATTTACTGGAGTAACAAAAACAGTGAGTAAGGCAGACAAGCAGGCACTAACATAAATAGTGGAAACTGAACGAGGAAGTACGGAAACCTCAGTCTCTGCTTTGAAATCTTGTTCTGTCGCTATACTTACTCTGATGTATGTTGTATTAAACACAAAGCAGCAGTCATCTCTACAAGGTACGAAGTATGGAAGAATTATTTTAATGCTTCAAATTTATTCCCATTTTTCCGTATTCCTTAACCAGCTACCCATTTTCATAGTATATTGCTTTCCCGAAAAAAAAACTTGCCAAAATTAAAATAGGCCAGTAAGAAAAAGATTCGAATAAATCTTCACAAAAAATTCTTAGCTCGATCCAATAAGATTTTGATTTATCTAATTTCATTACATGCTTGGTTATTCCAGCAGAATTATTTCATTACTCGGCTATTGTATAAAATAAATTCTAAATTAAATAAATTCATACGTTACCAATAAAGCTTCCCTGTTCCTTGGATGAAACTACTGAATTTCATATCAATGTGGTGAAATATTTTGAATATGAATTAATCATAATCTATTATTAATGCTATAAGTGACAGATATCCTGCTTCTATGAATATTCACACCTAGCAATTTATATTCTCATAGTCGGATTAATAACAGTATAAGCACTTAATCACAGTGTAAGATTCTTGGTTCATTGAATCAGACTATCAACTACACTCTGAAGACGGATATTCATCCAGTATTATCATACGTTTTCGGTAATTTTATGGTATTTTATTATATAGACCTCCGACTTATCAATAATATCTTTCTAATGTGAGCCAAGTTTCATTCGCATGAATGAATTAATAACTAGATTTTGCATGCACTTAGCACTTTTTTCATAAAAATGGTGGAATATACAAACTATTAAATTTTGTTTGTCAGCCCAGTGACAGATTCGATACGTTGGTTGATTGGTTGGCTGCTGATGATTTGATTATTGAATTTCTTCCATTCGTCACCATAGTGTTTCTAATCCATTGGTCCTCACAGTTAAGTGATACATCCTCCGCGTATGACTGAAAAGAAAATGGGGGAATTGTGCGACTTTCTCCACTTATCAAAAAACGACACTTAACTCTTGAAATTTTGATTAATTGCTTCAATATTATATATCCTAACTATTCCCCGCATACATTTTATGAAGAAAGACTTCACACATTATATTAAAAAATACTGAAACAATGCTTCAGATGCTGCCAGAACAATTAACAAAAAAATCTCTTAAAACGTTGATCGATTCTCTGTTGTTTTTGGCGTTCCAGCTTCTCTCCGTTGCAAACATGCGAAACTTTGCGTCCGACAGTAAATTGCATCCGCTGTAAACAAATAGGGCGTTTCCAAGATGGACGTTGCTGGAAGAAATTGTTCTTTTGGTCCAGGCCGCATTTCAACTTAACTACAACCCCTGTGAGAAAACAAAATTATTTTTGTGTTAGTTTTGCAATTCTGGTGGCATTTTAGTATTTTAAATTTAATTTCTGTAAAATGTGAGTGGGGAACGTGAAGAACACATTATATCGAAACTGTTATTCCAAATTTCGGGACATTAGTGCCATTTTGTGATACGTGGCAAAATCGTGCAACCACCCAAAATTGTTGTTGGCTGTTTAGCTATTGTGTTGTCATCCTGAATAAGGGTCGTTCTTTGCTAAATAATGTATCTTCGTTGATTAATTGCTGCCTACTGATTGCTGTTGATTTAAAAAATTAATAACATTGGACTCTAGCTGGTTTATCGTCAATGATGTAAATTGTAATTGACTTGCTAGACGTAAATGAAAAACCAAGAAAGGTATTCCAAGATGTAAATACAAACTAAAACATTATCAGATCCAGATGCTATAACCTTATGTAATACCGGTCAATATCATTCGAAGCATTGTATTTGAAAAATAGAAATTTTTTCAAGTAATCCCAAAGCAAAATTTTGTTACTTTTTACACATTGGCATGTATGGGGAGATTTAACCTGGAGTGAAATAGAAGGACCCCTGTACGTTGACGTTTATGACAATGTATTGTTTTCGTTCTGTTTGATTAAACGGACCTGACATTCTACTAATCCAGCTCGCCATACTATAAATTGATTTACTCAGGCAACCGTTTTAATACTGGTGCTTCCAAATATGCAGCAGTCATAATTTTTCCGCGGCTCACACTGGAAAAATATGATCTCGCATATGAAGTAAACTTGCATCATAACTGACAAGTCTTTCAGATGTTTGAATAACAAATATGATCAGCGCATTGTTATCGCGTATTAAAATTGGGTTCGCATCGTGCAGCGCGGAATGATTAATATTTATACAACGGTGGAAACAGATAGCGCTCCAGGCGAAATGCGCCAAAAAGAGGCGGAGGGGAATGAAAATATAACAACAAAAAGTAATCCACCGTCGCTACAGCAACGACCCGTTTACTGGTACGTCATATTACGTTAGTCTTATTTAATTTATCATACTGGATTTAACTATTTGAGGCAAGAGAAATTTCGAAGCGTTTAGTATGAAATGTTGAAAGATACTGAAATTATTTATTTTCATTAAAAAACGTTGTTCCAAAACCCTAAGGAAATCTGAAACTTTTTATTGCTATAATTTTATTTTTTCACTAATTTAAATGTTTGCTGCCATGCATGAAATTTATGAAAATGTTCTTTATTACGGACCAGTTGTGAAGGTTCCCCATTCCCCCCAAAAGTATTTTTTTATTATAACGATAAAATTTCAATCTGACATTCTTATTTCGTGTCTGAATACCTAATTTCTGATGACACTATAATTTGAATAAAAAAAATTGTGGGAAACATGTGACAAAGTTTTTCACTAATAAAGTACACAGATTAGTTGGATTTATTATTATTATTTTGACCCAGTTTAAAGTCTTTTCTTGAATCCTTTTCAATAACTTTTCATTACAATTGGAGATAAACGTTGTAAATGAGCACTATGATGTACGGTGACGTGTGATAAATATTCGATACTAACAACTGAAAATAATGTAACTGATTGATAATCTAGTTTAATATCACCTAATGCCGATGTGTAATAACGCGACTAGCCTGATAATAATTGAAACAAGAGATATAATGTTTCCTTTTTCCCGATTTCTATTTTACACGTAATTAGGATATTGTGACATTTGTTGACCTATTCAAAGCAGTAAATTATAAGTAAATTTATTTTAATCCGTACCCGAATCTTAGCAATACCAGCCATTTATAGAAGCGGTTCGGTGTTTATTTACGTGTACGTATGCTTGCTCTGGATTACGCTGTATGCCTTAAATTTCTGCTAAGCAAATTGATTAGCGGGCTTAACTAACACATTAAAGTTTACGTTGTTCCTGTATATATTTTGACCTCTGCTGCCGACGCTTATTCCAACGTACTTACCATAGTTTTGTAGTCCCATCAGTGGGTTATGGAACGATAGTATACATATGTTTTTTGGCTAGCAATACACTTGAGGTCATTCATTTGTAAATTTTAGTTATCATTATATTTCATATGAAACTCTTTTCAAATTACGATAACGGACTAAAAAATAAAAAAAGAGAGAGATTTAAAGCGCTTAGAGGTAATATATATAACACACACTTTGCCCATGTTCTTCATCTTCCTCACAGTAGTAAATTATATTTTAGGGAGATATTAAGGCTCGGACCAAGAAATATTTTTAAAAAAATTAAAAAGTGCATGGGTCTAAACTACACAGTTTTTGTATCTTCCTGGAGCATATCTACAAAAATTCACAGATCACATTACGTCTCAAAATATGTTATTTCATTTTTACGTCATTTTCTTGTTGATATTCTGATTCGACGTCTATCCCTACTAAATTTCACTGTCTCGATACATAAGTTTTTTATTGTTTAATTCTCAGATGAACTATGTGACTATGTTGCACAATATTTTTAATGCTGTGTACGGTTGAGTATCGAAAATAAAAACACACGTACACAGTGGATTCTTCCAGTTGCGTTCCTAGAAGTTGATGAGTGGATGGATGTATGGTGGAAAACAATTTCAGAGTTGAGCGTGCGCTGCGCGTCTTGGAGCACAGCAATTACCTACCTCTCCGGCGACCAAACACTTAGTGGGAGTACTCGAGCTAACTGGTTGACAAAGCTATTAGAGACCTCCCAGACTAGGCTGATAATAGGCCAAGTTGGGCCAGCAGGTGCCCAACGTCAGCTGCCGGTGAGCCAAGTCGAGAGTAGTTAGGCCCTCGGCAAAATAGAACAATGGCATTACCTGTAACCAAATTCAAATAGTTATACAGAATAAGAAATAAATCAAAACATGAAAAACTCTCAGATAATATGCGCAAAAGGAGACTAAATTTCTACGGACATCTTCTCAGAATGAACTCTGGTAGGACAACCAAACAAATTTTTTATTTTTTCCGGAACCGCGTAATTAATCCTAATTGGTTCACAGAAACTGGAAGAAACCTAAGCGAATTAAAAATGACAGAAAAGTCATTACTTGATAGAATAGCGCAGATAAGATTTGCAGATGAAACGATAAGGTTTCAAGGAAAATCTAAAATAAAGTCAATACCCAACACCTCGGAAGAGGAGAGAAAAAGGAGGTCCGAGAGAATGAAGAAATACTGGGCGCAAAGGAAGGAACAGCATGGAAAGAACTGACTGATTCTTCGTACCCCAAAGAGGGTGAAACGAAAGAAGAAGAAAATAATAATAATGTTTGAAACATAATTGTGGCACTCTATTATAACCGTTTTTCTTCTGGTCCAGACTGCATTTCAACCTAACCACAACCTGTAGTAAGGAAAAAAACACCCATTGTGTATAACCGGAGTGTAATTCCTTGTGGCTTCGGCGGAATTTTGTTGGTCCAGGTTGTATCTCCACCTAACCACATCAGTTTTGAGACCGTATATTTCGAGAATTATGCGAGATATCGAAACATTTTGCTCTACACTTTCGATGTCTCTCGTCGGGTTACTTATGAATCTATTATCAAATTTTGCGTTGGTGAAATTTTTCTTCCGGTCCACGCCGCTTTTCAGTGTAACCACCTCACGTTTGAGACGCTATATCTCGAGACCTAAGCCAGATTTGAAAAAAAATTATTCATTAATTTCGATTCTTCTTGTCGGATAACAGCAAATTTTGGCGCCACGGTTATCGTAGAATCCCCAAGATTCTATATTTCGATGAAATCTCATATCAACATCAGTATTTACTAAATTTATCACAGGCAATAAATCCTTTTGTGCGGTTTATTCATTCCTACTTTTTCCTTCCAACAATGTTAATAATCGGACAGCTTTGTCTTCATTCCTATAGCGATGTAACGTCACATCAGAGATTTTTTTCGCTTTTTATCCATAAATCAGGCTGTTATAACAATCTATGAATCAAGTTTCCTTTTTTGTTTCTGTAATGATGAAACATGTTTTAAATTGCACACCGACGATAAAATATTTAAATTTATTTATTTATTTAAAGGTTTATTTAGCCTGGCAAGATTTGGGCTGTCAAGCCCTCTCTTACATCATACCAGGTGTTTACAATAAATAATATACATCTTACACAAACTAACAGTATACAACACTAATGTAACGTTTGGCCTAAATCAAATTCAAGAGTAATACTAACAAAAAAAAACTTAATAATATTTATGAATAAAATACTGACTTAGAACTTAATAGTATTCGTGATTAACTAGTTAATAAATTAACGGTAAAAACTAATGCAAGTGGAAGTTAAAGAAGTAAATGGTACAAACTTAATAATAGTAGGATGAAGAGACAAGACACAAACTAATAATAGGGAAGGCAGAATAAAGAGGTGGACACTGTATACATCAATATTATTCAAATCTAAAAATTAGGTTATGTATGGAAGGAGATATCTTTTAGTTAGTGCTCCAATAAATAATGCTTTCTCAAAAGAGTTTTAAATGGGCCGATTTTTTGGGTAGTTCTAATTTTTAGGGGAAGATCATTCCACAGTCTAGCCGCTGAAATGAAGAAGGAATTGGCTAGGATTTCCGAGCTGTGGGAGTGGATGGTTAGTATGTTTGAGTTCAGGGATCTGGTGTTAATATTATGGGAAAGTCCTAGGTATGAGATATTGGAACAAAGGTATGCGGGAGTTTTCAGATGTATGAGGCGGTGAAGGAGACATAGAGTGTGGAATCGTAGTCGATCCCAAACGCGCAACCACTGCAAGCGGTCGTATGGAGGTGATACGTGGTCGTACAGTCGTAGGTCACAGATGAACCTTACACAGGAGTTCATAACAAGTTCAAGTTTCCTTATGTCTGCCGAACTCAAATTTTGCTGAACAACGTCACAGTAATCGAGATGTGCTAGCACCAGAGTCTGCACCAATTTCTTTTTCAAATGAATGGGGAAGAATTTTTTACATTTATACAGAGCATGAAGAGAAGAGAAGGCTTTGCGACATACTGAAACAGTGTTTTCAGACCAGTTTAAATTACTATCTACTAGGACTCCAAGATCCTTTACAGATTCGCTATAGTTTAACTCTGTTCCCTGAAGTTTTATTTTTGGGAGGTTTGATGTAAAGTATTTATTTCGTTTAAATCCACAATTATAAGTTGTTTTTTTGTTAATTTATATTGTTTTCGTTATAACTTCTGTCAATAGATGTGGCAAAGAACTTAGGTTTACTATTTCTGTAGTGGTTCAATATTTCTTCCCTTGAAAATTTGAAGCCAAGTCTGAAGAAATATATGTATTTCGTTCAAATACGCATGTGAATTATGAATAGGCTTGTGCACTGAACGAAGCAGAGCGGAGCTATGTATAACATTACACCATTACAAAACTAAGCGTTATTTCTAAGAATTGTATTTAGTTTGCTAGCTGAGAAGAAATTGGTTGCCAGAACACAGCGTATAACACGTCATTTCCTGATCGCTTAGAAGTTATTTATTTTCGGTGACGGTGTTTTAGATACATAGGTAGTTGTCAAAGAAGGCTAAGAAATATGTACAACTTAACAAGATGAGCTTTATATAATACTAATTCTATTTAGATAAGCAACTGGGAAGAAATTAATTACCAGAACATTTCTAATTTAAATTACTCTCCCCTACAGGCCTGAATCGTTCAAAAGATATTTTTCGAATTTTATTAGAACTTGAAATCTTGAGTGGGTTAAGTGAAGGGTGTTCCTTTAGATGTTTGAGGCGTTTTTACACTAAAAATTTCTAATTCGGGAATCATTTGTTCTCTAACTCTACAATAAGAGTTGTAGCAAATCGTATGTATTCGTTACTGTGTAACTAGTACATCGCCTGACTCGTAGTACCGAAACGTTACTCACAAATTCATTTCGTTACTCGCATTTCTCGTATGGATGTTAGTTTTATTGGATAAACGAACAAATACGACGCATCATGCGGGAACTGGAACGGTTTGTCCAGCGACTAAATGAATCTTATTGAGAGACTGAACATTTGAACATAATGCGTCGCGTATTTCTGGGAACTTTGATTTTAATTCGTTTCGTTACAAAAAAAATGTGTAGGCACAAACATGTTGAGCGTACATTGATATTATTTACTGTTAAGTGTTGATATTTTTAACATGGCAATTAATTTTGGCAACATAAAGAGTTATTTTGTAGCTTTGCTTTTGTTTAACTTTCAAATATACAGAGCACAATTTGTAAATAGAATAGTTGAGTAGATAATTTGAGATGGTCGTTGTTTCCTTATTGATCATACGTTAAAAGAGATTTTATTTATTTCAAATATTTATGAAATGCGTTTATTTTAAAATGCGATATTCTAACTTCCATTTTATTTTACGATGCAAATTTTACCAAAACTTACTTTACTAAATGAAGAATTTACTTAAACTTACAAACTACGAACAAAGTCATCCCATAACCCGTACGTGACTCGGTTGGATGCTGTGCTTCAGACTAGTGCTCGATTTCAGCAAAAGTAACGAGTAACGAAACGATAGTAACGAATACATGCAGGTACACAATTCCTTTTTACTTTTACAGCTCTACAATGTAGTTTTTGTTTTCGGCATCTCTTCCCATCACTAAAAGACCAATGGAGGACTTGTGTATTCAATAGCAAGGGGGAAGGTGGTGATTTTTATTCGACTTTTCAGGTCTATTCTGTAGTTACTGATACTTCTACTTATGCAACAGCTGCAACATTTAGAATTTAAAATATAAAGAAGTCAAAGCCTATTCTTCTTATAGTTCTAGTACGTAGGAAGACTTTGCAGAACTCACAAAGACTTTATTTTGGCTTACTCCTCGTAAATAATATGTAATAAGATGAGCGAAAGAACTGGGGACAACTACGACAATTAATTCGGCCATGACAGATTTGAAAGTACGATCCCGGCGTTCGCCAGGAGTTACTTCTGGTAACCATAAAAAACCGAAGTATGGATGATCGGACGGGGACTCGAATCCACGTCCTTTCGAATGCGAATCCATGGTGATACCGCTTATTTTTCATATGTTCTAATCTCTGTCTTCATTTCTGGTATTCCTTAAGTCCATGCTTCGCTGCCATGAAGTGCTGTGCTGCACACATATAGTTTTAAAAAGTTATTTCTGAGTCCTAGATCAATATTTGAAACTAAAATATTTCTCTTTTTCATGAAGGCTATTTTCGCAACTGCTATTCTGCTTTTAACATCATCGGTTGTAATTTTACTACCCAAGTAGCAAAATTCACTATCTTCTTCTATCGCATCTGACCCTATTTTTATATTTAATCTGCTATTATTGATATCTTACTAAATGTTTATTACATCAGTCATTTTGTAATACATTGTTGCTTAACGTTTTAACTACATAAAAAACAGGATCCTTATAATTACACTAATGTACTAATTGTATAAAAAATATTGTTACTATTGCTAATGCAGTATTTTCTTTTTAAATATTTCTAACTATTCAAATAATTTACGGTGTAGAAAATGTATCACTGGTTTCGTTCGCGTGCTATTTGACCCTCTTTGATTCAATACTGGGGGGTTCTAAGCGGTTCGCTAGAGAGTCTTTATTGGGACTGTGGCACTCCCGAGGGGGCATTACTTATTCATCAGCCAACGAGCACAATCCTCGACCTCTTTTCTCTCCTTTACTCACAGCCTTTCTCCCGCCTCCCGCAAAAAGACATGGCGTATCAGTATTGCGCTGGAAACAGAAGTTGGGTTAGGTTTTCGTGGGGGAACACTGGCAACAGGGTTTTTGGAGTTATTTTTGAAAATAATTTTTTCTAAATAATGTGAAGCAAAAATCTAATGTCAGAATTTAGAGGCGATCTTTAAAACAGTGACATAACTAGCGTATAAAGGGAATATACTAAAGCAAAATATTTCGAAAATAGCCCATCTCTTCCTCTCCGTTTTACTTCCTCTCAGATAGTGATAAGAAAGATTAAAATACTTACACATCGTTCGTAAACCTAGAAAATCCTTTCATCAAGCTTAATATAACATTCTATTAATGCTTAAGACATAGGCAACCTTAAAATTTATCTTTGAACCCAAGCTTTCAAATTCTGAAAATCCTTTCAAAATCTGTATTTTATGCATGGCACCGGAGTAAACAGACACATTCCAGATACATTTTTCTATATATACTATATATTAATGCACGTACGGTACATGTTTCGAGCAGCAATATTACAATATGTTGTAATTAGGTTGAAATGTAGCTTGGACCGAAATGAAAACTGCCATTTTGCATCAGAGCACCAAACCCATCCCATTATTGGAACTTTGCGATATATCAACGTTCAGTTTAGTATAGGAAATGACTGGTACCAAATTAAATAAGCTTTGAACACGTGAATCTCTTGGGGCCAACAAAAATAGTGCAGGGGTAAATCAGCTTCAATCCACCCCTTTCTTGGTAGGGTGCGGGTGTATCTATGTTTGCTTTAATTCCGGAAATGGGTGGTGCGAAGGTTGTGAAACTTTGTACACATGTTTCTTATTGGGTGAATAAAAATATTTAATGTGTAAATCAACGCCAACTATGCAGGGCAACGCCGGGAAGACTGATAGTTTATTGTAACCACCAAATTACAGTAACCTTCCTTTCAACAGTTTTAGCATCTAAGTAAGCTACATTGCTTCCATGATTTGGATTACATGTAAAACTGCAGGTCTCCTATAACGTTAGTAGATTAGATTGAATGAAGAACATCTCGCAGGTACACTACCTGATCAATTAAAATCTCAGTCACTCAGGCGGCCAAACGATCCTTCATTGTCTATCGTCTTATTGCAATAGGAATTACGCACCAAAATACTGAAAGCTGCCTACCAATCAAAAAACAGTAGCCTCGTTTTTTTCTGTAAATAATGTATACACTTTCTTCTGACATTTTTACAAGCCTCATACAAGGCACACTCGTATTTACGCAACTGTGGGTTATTAATTGTATAGCACACGCAGTAAATCTTTGAAAGATTTTGTTCGAATTACAGGGCAGTGTTGTTAACGCCATATGCGACTGGGCCAGTTTTATAACACTGCAAAACAAACCCTAATTTTATAACAAAAGGTGTCACACTTTACTCTGAGACCAATTACGATTTTAATTTGCTTCCAATGAAATGGTGTAACAAGACACATTATGCGTAGGCATCTGTCAAGGCCCTGTTAGAAAATGAGTTCCGGCATTTTTAATGTATCGTGAGTGTAATGAACAATGTTTTCACACATTAAGAGAAGAACATTCGATAAGATAGTGACATGCTTGCAATTTAAGGAACTTTTGATATATTTCGTGTTTAAATTGTTAGGAATTAATTGGCTTCATTTTGGCATGTAATTATGTTAAGGAATCTTTTACTCTAAACAGTTCGTTTACTATAACTCAGAATTCTCAATTTAATTTTCGAGTGTATGCCGGAATTTGTAAAGATATCCCTTTCTGAAGAATTTTTCAATGAGTTGGTTACTGTGATACATAATTTTCTCTATACCACACTTGAATTATTTATTCCTTGAAGAGAAGATAAATAAATCAAAGTTAAAGAAATTTGCGTATTCGTTTTCAAAATGCTTTTTGGTAAATTGAAGTCTTATTAGAAGAAAAATGAAGTGTGCTGTGTGGAAAACGAGCACAACACTGAAATAACGAAAATGTATTCTCTTCAGCGGAAATGGTAGTTAACATTTCACCAAAAGCCGAAAACAACCAACAACAAAAGAGGTTCCAACATTGGAGGGCTTTCCTCTATCTTATTTTCAACAGTCGTTGCATTTCACCACAGTTCTAAATCGTGCATTGAAATGAATGGTACACAAAAATCAGTGTTAAGACGGAAAACAAGTTATTCTTGCCCAATATATTTGTCTTCAATGTATTGTGCCCAGAGGCTACATCGTGATTAGTGAATTTCCATTTCCTAAACGATTTTGTTTAATAGTTTGTTATCTACATAAAACGATCAGAGGACTATTTTAACAAATTATATTGTTCGTTAGGTAATTATTGCCGAAATAATTCTTCTCTCATTAGAGAATTTCACGACTCGAATAATAACTATCAGTTTTTTTCACCGGGATTTTTATGCGTGTTTTATTTATATTTTATATCATTCGAAAAACAATTTGGCAAAACTAATAATGACATCGATTTAAAAATCACTTGTTAATAAAAAAAATAAGTTTTTCATTCCTCTTTTTACGATTTTTCCTTCTTGGAAAACCTTGGTGGACAAGAGTAACTAGCACTGGACGGATTTTTGATTTAATATGTGAAACATTAGTACAGAAAGAAGAATTTTACCACAATTTTATTTCTTAAGTAAATTATTATTTATATTTTCAGTTCACATCGGTTTTTGCAAAGTAATACGTACCTCAGTTCTTCTTTGTTAGAGCACTGAGAGTATTCCTGTGTGATAAGATTTGCCTTTTAAGCTCTTCAATCGCATTAAGTTGAAGTTATTCCATTTTATTGTTAGAATATTACTTACTACAAAATAATATTATCAAAATTTTAGTTTTATTAATTTCTAATTGTATATATGTTTTTAGAGATACATACTTCTTACAACAGCTGTGTTAAGTGAAATTTGTAGATGAGTTCTCTTAATTTCGTAACATTATTACTACTAAAACATAAGTATCTCATATTTTACCGTCTATACAAAATGTTGGAAACCATCTATTTAACCATTGGTCACATCGGTACTTTTGATGAGTTCTCTTAATTTCGTAACATTATTACTACTAAAACATAAGTATCTCATATTTTACCGTCTATACAAAATGTTGGAAACCATCTATTTAACCATTGGTCACATCGGTACTTTTCAACACATTTTTTTACATAACATTCCATACTTAAATAAAAATTATAAGGTTCTATGAAGTTTGAGGCCTCTTACTTAGGTAACAGGTTTTTTCCCGCATTTTAATCTAGTTTATATCAATTTCCAATACTTCTGTTGTTAATTTATTGTTGACATCTGGATCATTATGCAGAGTCTAATCTAAAGTATTGCCATCTTTTTGAAAACCGTGTGTAACGTTTGTGCAATTGAGGTGTGTTTCATTCTGTTTTTGTAATATGTAGTTTTGGATATGAAAACAGAGCAAAAGTGATAAATACGATAGTGCGAGATTCAATCCCGTACCTTTTTATCTCTATTGTCCATTGTGATGGCGGTTCACCACGAATGGTCAACATGGAGTGCGTCAATTGTATTTGTTTAAAAATAAACGAGTTTCGTTTAACGTGGGGTGAATATGGAAAAATTTGTCCAGTCTACTTTACAGTTAGTTTAATACTGAATTTTGTATTTTTTAATCAATTCATTTAATTTTTTTTTTTCAAACATTAAGGGCTACAAAATATATGTACAGCTGATGAAGTAATTCCAAATATGCGTTGCTTTAGGAATGAGATGACTGTTTTCCGTTAGCGGGAACGAATCCTGCATAATAAATCATGTAGTTGGCGCCTGAATGTAATTGGCTCGGTGAATGTTTAAACACCTGAGCGGGCAATATTAATTATCGCAAACACTGCGCCCCGTGTCCACACGTTACATTTATGCATCCAATCGCATAATAATACATCGCCCGGGAAATACAATTCCTGACGTTTCATAACTCTGGTGTTTATTGATTCCGCGAGTGAATTAACTGCTTTTACCGTACTCTGAGGATAAACTTGCAATAAATCAGTTGTCGATATGACTAAAGCGCTGAAGATGTTGATAGGTACCGGTATTTGATAAATTACTACTTCTTGATGTTAGTCCTGTCGCGAAAGCCTTGATAAGCATTCGATTGTGTGAAATAACTACTCCGAAGAATCAGTTTTCACTTAGGTTCATTTTTTCCGCGAGTTCTACAGTAACATTACAAAGTACAAACAAAATAGACATCGTCTCGACCAAAGATTCTAATCACAATTATACAAATATTCCAGCGATTCTATTAATTAACTTGCAACTCTCTGCTCAAAAACTAACGCTTCTTAGCTGCTTGTTCACATGACGCTACAGAAATATAACTAAAACATATATGTCACATATTTATTCATCTATACATAATGTTGAAAATCATTTATTTGAGCACTGGTCACATCGATACTTTACAATACATATTTTTTATACAACATTCCACACTTAAATAAAAATTCGTTTTTTCGAATTCTAACAACTTTAACAATTAAATCCATACAAAAATTATACATAATTACTCATAATCATTAGAAAACACCTTGAAATGAAAATTAATACTGTTTACATGAATTTACACAAAATATTACGAACATAAACCAGTCCAAACCGTTGCAAATTGTCATACAAATATCGTCGGTTACATCAGTATTTACTATTGCAAACTATTAATTAAAGTTTCGTACATAATACTGTTCTTGATCGTATTACATTTCATTTACACAGTTTTTGTCCTTAAAACAAGGTTAATTTGCATGACGTATACACAAAAATCACAACTAATCACAAGAAAAATATACAAATTCGCAATTAATCAACTCCATCTTGCTATACATAATTCTTAAGGTAAAATTTCCTAAAATGGCTGAGGTCTGTTATAATATACGTTGAATATTTTCGGAGAAAGATGGATCATTATGTCGATAAGTGTATTTATGATACTCCATAGAGCCATTATGAGTTGTTACAATATTTCGATACTTTCAATTTACTGTTGAAGCTTACATATTTAATCTGTCAGTGAATTTCAAGGAATACTCACAATATCACAACTCCACCGGCTGATATTGACTAATCGTCAAATAATTAAACTTTTGGTTCCTAAATCGGCCCTTAAATGTACTAAGACGATGTAACTGTGAAACACTCCATATCATCCAAGAGACATTACACGACGAAGACAAAGCTTAACTAATGTGGAAGACATTTACAATTCCAGTGTTGTTAACACTACGGGCGCGGCAGAAAGGTTCCGGTTTGTTTTTACCGATACAATCACAATTCAGTGATGTTAAATCTCATATTAGCACAGTGCGGATGATATGTTTGTGAATCCAACCAATTTAGAATGCCTTTTTCGTATCATTTTTCGTTAATTAAACGGTATTTGTTCAAAGTTGAGGTTTTTTTCTGAAAACAAATAAGTGTCACTGAGCATTTGGATGTGTGTATGTCTTTTTGTTTTATTTTGTGTATGTATGTGTGTGTGCGCGTGTATGAGATAGTTATGCTTATCATTCTTCGGGTCAGCAATTGAATTTGATAGTAAGAAGTGCTGAATACCCTAGACTTTGATTTTTATAACCCTCACTGTCTAAACGAATAGGTAGTTGTATTCATTAAATTCATGGCGGTTGTACAACAGTTTTTGACGTCCCAACATGGGATTACGATCCATCTGAAAATTTAAGATTAAACTAGCTACCGATTCACGAATTAATTATATATAGGAAATTATCGAAAAAGTGTGGAATTATTTGTCATATGCAGTTTTTTGGTGATATTACTGATTTTATTTCATAGAAGATTTGATAAAGGTCATACAACACGCCAACTTGCAAGGGTGAGTGTAAATGTATTTTTATCATGTGTATGAATTGTCATGAATACCACTAATAATTGCTTAGTTTTGGAGCATCGATGACAACAGCAGCTTGAAATAAAGCGGAGCTTTGGAGAAGTTATGTATGACAAGAAAAGAGATGAACCAAAGACAGAAAGAGGTATTTGATGCGTCAAGAGATGAGATGCAAAAATAAAAAATAATAAAAAAATGCTTTCCCGAATAGCAAACTTTTGTTAGAAAAACAAGTTATATAAAAATACAAGTGAAATATTTTCTATATGATGCTGTAAAACAAATTTATATTTAAGAAAAACTTCAGGTTATTATATAGGTCAAGAAGTAGACGAGGAGAATGAAAGGTGGAGTGTAATTGTCCCTTTCAGGTAAAAGGAAGAAATATTGATACGAAGTATGACGGGAGAATACACATGACAGAAGACGAAAAATGTACTTTCTTTGCGAGGATTGTGCAGAGAAATCGATAAAAGATATTGTAAATTATTATATTTGTTACGAGAAACGGTTTGAAGTAGTAATTTATGTGTGATGTGCCAGAAAAGTAAAATCTGAGAACGGCAAAAAGACCTGTAGCAGATGATGACCGTTACAAGTTGATTTTGTAAGATGACAGAGAGAAATACATAAAAACGACATAAAATGTATGTTTGAGCACGTGACTGTGAATGCAGTCATGCCACTGAGTTCGTGAGTCCTGAGTACTATTTAATACTTCGTTTCAGTAAAGCAAACATTGTTTCAGTTGATTTACAAGCACCATTAGCAGTAAAATAATTATAGAGCACTGTCAAGCGATTGGGACCGTTTTTCGTGGCGCGCTGCATCTCCATCTTGGCAGACATATTTCTTGCAGCTGCCGCCAGAATCCATTAAGGCTGCGAGCTCGGCCGCCATATTGGTAGCAACGGTGATTAATGCGTGAGCTCGCGCCACTCACCTCGCGCGCTCTTCGAACTTTCCAGAGATATTGACCTGAAGACGGTGCACGCACCTCAACTGTGAGGAATCTCGTAGTGCTGACACCTAGGATAAGTTCAGTTTCACAGAAAAAAGTGATCATAGTTAAATTCTACAGTATGTAAGGTTCATGCCCTCACTGTCAGTATTAATTAATGTTGAATTTTTTTTTAAAGTTTATCAATGTGCACTTAATTATCTTACATTAAATTCAAATGGCAAAGATCATCATGCCAAGAGAGAAGGAAACTCTTTGGCTCGCTGGCACACTGACGACTCCGATGATGGAAGAATGAGTTGTAGCTGATTTTTTTGGAGCGGATGAAGTCCGTATTTTTACTGGAAATACAAGCCCGGGGGTGTGATGAGATGCTGCTGTACAACTAATGAATTGTTGGCTAGTTGAAGAAAAAAATATGAATTAAAATTATGCCGGAAGCTAAGTATCAATAATACTAATCGAAATGTGAAACCCATATGAGTTTAGAGTACTGAAATAAAAAAATTGGTTTGAAGTTTACAAATTTACCGTTATTGAATAAAAGAGTATAGTGTATAATTGGATTACTAGTAACAGGTTGTATAGTAAGAGCACTATATTCAGGTGTTTACAGCGTTGACAGAAAACCTAGTCTCGATATTATATCGAGAACTAGATAACTAATATAAGAAGTTGAAGAAGCTGGAAGTGAAATACACAAAATATTTATATAACGCCCTCCTGATCCGTAAACACAAGACAGTGTCGGAGGGGAAGAGCGTTATAAGTACAGTACTTTTGTAGTCTATTGTTCCGACAACTGATAGTGCCCTGAAGGACTAACAATTCGAAGAATATCGATAGTTAGATTCTATAATGGGAATCTATCACAACTGGCTTAATCGTGATTCTGGCGGTAATAGAAAGTACGAGCTAGAACGTTTTATAACTATGAATTATTATTGCAGTACTTTCGTACAGTGAGTAAAACAAAGGAAAAACACGTAACACGAATTTAGTATGTGCAGTATAGTTTTTTTTTATATTTTCCGTTTAGTGTTTATGGCGTATCTATTCGATAAACGTCCTGTATACGGTAACCAAGTTGCATTTACTATCTAGTGCTGCGGTTACCACATCTACTAATTGTTTAAATAAACACTTTCTAATTTTCTTCCGAAATATTTTTGTGGGTAAACTTAGATAAGGCGCATCTTAATCAGTGATATAACTCGTCAACATGAGGAGTTTCAGTTGTTTCATTCAATTAATTGTAACGCGAGTATTTAAATTTTATCTGGCCTCAGGTTATGCAATTACTTTGAAACATTTATGTCCAAGAATGGTTCTGAAGTTTTAAAATAAGTTACGTACTGAAAATTTAATAATTCTGTCACCAAGGTATTTTTAGTTAATACTATCGTTATTAAAGTTAAAAAATTACCCCAAAAACAAAAGTATTAGAATGTGTAGTAAAATAGACAAGATTTTAATTAGTTCTTGCGCACCGTAAGAAACGAATATGATACTGAGTAGGACGGCAAACTAATCGTCTTTCAGTAGGGGATGGAGGAGGAGGAAAAGGGGCAGAATGATATCCGGAAAAAAGTATGGTTTTGGAGTTGTAGGATGTCTACGTTTCAGAACAGTTCTGAGATAGTGATAGGTGAGAATTCAACATTTCTTCAAGAAACCCCACTGTAGCATCAAATGGTGCAGCAAATTACAAAATGTGCTCTAAACTTGGACTGTAACGATGCCTTCAAAATATCATGCATGAATCCCGTTCTTCGCCCCCAGTCTCTTCCTACCTCTAATATTCTCGACATCGACGAGGCATCAAGCCGTAATCAAAAAGAAACATTCTGGCGTTGCATTCGGAAAGACGGCGGTTCGAATCCCCGTCCGAGCATCCAGATTTGGGTTTTCCATTGTTTCCCAAATCACTCCAGGCAAATGCCGGGATGCTTCCGTAAAAAGGCCATGGCCAAATTCCTTCGCATTCCTTGCCCCCATCCCTTCCAGTCTCTAAAGACCTTGCTGTTGAGAGACATAAAGCAATTAAAAAAAAAAGAAGGAAGAAAATAATTGGACTTCCTGCTACGGTACCAAAACTACATCGGTGGTGCATGAACCAATGCACAGGGTTAAATATTACTGTTTGCGTGCTCAGTAATTCATGCTCTGCGTTGATTCGTGAAATGAGGTCCTCTTCTGATGTTACAAGAGTATCATTTGCCCTAGTCTTCAAACTACCCCACAGCAAATAGTGGTGATCTTGATTGCCGTGGAACTACAATATCCGTCCTTCAATAGGGTCGTGTTCATTTACCTCAAAGTGTGCAGAGCTTCATTGTGTTTTAGCTACGTTGCCAGGTGACCCCGTAACTGCACCACATTCGAAACTGTAAATTTAACGTGATAAGATTCGAACCATGGACTGCGGAGAGGTCTTGCATATACGCGGAATTGTTATTTGGCGCAGTTCGTCCTTTTGCCTTACTTGTGTGGTTAACTGGTTGCATAACGAGTATGTTACCAAAAAGAATCGATTAAAATTTTGACCCACACCGCGTCCAAACTATGCTTTTCCTGAAAAACCTTGTATAATTTGTTAATCGTTTTGAAAACATAACTTTTAGGAATTTTTCAACATATGTTGCAAATGGTAGATGGTTTGTAGGCGTTGTTCAATTATTAAGAAATAATGGCCAAATATGCTGACAATTGATAGCTTGAAAGGCATGAGAAACATCATGTAAACAAATCATTGGGACAGTGGTGCCAAGAATGGCGTGATTAATGTGGAATAGGTGTATATGAGGCTGAAAATTGAAAAGGTGGAATAGTCGAACAGGGAGACAGTAGCGGCCAGAAGCTTATGAGCAGAGACGTCCTGAAGCCAGAAAGTATTGTAATTTCTTTCTCAATGGATAATATTTTTGATGAAGTTTTAATAAAGAAGACTTCAAGAAGGTAGGTTACTAAGCAGCAGTCCATTTGACTAATTTTGGAATTGAACAAGTATTTGAAGTTGGTTTCCGAACGTGGTGTGTGAACGGTTAACGCTCTGGCCTCGCATTCGGGAGGACGCCGGTTCGAATCTCCATCCGGGCATCCAGATTTGGGTTTTCCATGGTTTCCCCAAATCACTCCAGACGAATGCCGGGATGCTTCCTGCAAAAGGTAATGGCCGAATTCCTTCCCGTTCCTTGTCCCCAATCCCATCCCGCCTCTAATGACCTGGACGTCGACGAGGCGTGAAGCCATAAGTAAAAAAAAGGAAGTTGGTTATGAAGTATAGCTCACAAGAGGACTGTTAATAAGTTTTATAGAAATACTAAAGTTCAACGCGGTAAATATTGTAGGCGACTCAAGCGTATTTTTTCGAAACATGTTCTGAATTCTCTGTGATAGCTAAGGGTTTTTTTCTGAATTTTCTGCAATCTTCGGATACTTCTCATGTGATAAGAGCGATGGCTGTGGGCTTTTTCTTTTCTTATGTGGCAATAAATAGCTATTCTTAAATAACAAAACACTTTTATTAATTATAATAGTAATGGCAGAATTGAATATCCTGGAAGATGTGCCCAAACAGTGTGTTCATTTCTTCATCAAGTGTTATCAAGCACTAGTCCAAACAATTATAACTTTTTAATTTTTTTATGTTGTCCTGAAATCTTCTTTACCTTTATTAATGTAAAATAAAGGTGTATCTGTGTGAGGAATATATTTGATGCTAATCGTAGCTCCAGCTAACAATATGATGTACAATATATAATTTTATACTGTGTGTATTAAAAGCTTAAATGATGTTTTTGCTGCACGCATTATATAAAAGATATTTTTACTGGTCCTGTGATGAGCTCTTGAAGCCATAGATTAGGAAACAAGGAGAAAACTGGCAATTATAAAAAGAAATAAGGTCTGTATATTCATTTGTTACGAAACCATTACTATTCCTCGGTCAATATATTTAAATTTTACTGTGGTTATTAAATAGATACTCGATCATAGATATCTGAATGCCTAGGTTGAAACAGAAGCCACTCATGTTTGATGTTTAAATTAGCTACCGAACTCAGGTGTCTTCTAAATTTCTTAATACTTCAGTTATCTTTGTACTGGATGTTTGCTAAAATAAGTAAAGGGATATATTTTATTTTGCTACTTAATTTATTTCAAATACTTCTTTGACGAGATACTCTAAATCTCCAATCTGTCGGCTTTTCATCATTCTATAGAAATGATAGTGTTTACTGAGCTCAACAGAAAGAATAAATGAATCATGTCGCTCAGGATTGTTACGCTACTATCTAGAACTTAATAATTTAATATAAATTTCAGCATATTCAAAGAAATTTCGCATTCCAAATACAAAAAGAGGGGACTGCACCACTTTGGGAATCTACCAGAAGCTTGTACTAACCTGATGAAATTTAGATTAACTATTTCGTTATGTCGTCTTTTTCACGTATTGCGTTTTATTTTGCGGAAAAGTCACCACGAATTAAATTAAAAATGCCAAAATATGATAGTGACGCGCAGCAATTAGATGCCACCAGCGCTGCAAAATAAATGAGAATCTCTTTAAATGTTGGTTAAATCCTTTTTTGTAATGTTTTCTTGCCGTTTCAGCTTCCCTCCGTAGGAAAAAATCACACAAAAGTTAGAAATAGAAAATATATGTCCGAAGTGAAGCATAACAACACTCGAAATCTTATATCGATACAAGCAATCTAGGACAATCGATTGCTTCTGTTGTAAATAAATACGCCATTTCCGAATGGATGCCTCATCTCGAAATTTTCGTAATTTTTTTCTCTTGGTCCAGGTTGCGTTTCAAACTAACCACAACCCCTATGACAAAACTAAATTGTTTGGGTTGATATTATTAGATGGCTCGTGCTTTTAATTACACATAATAAATAACTAGTCCACGATCCAGTTTCAAATTTTAACTTGTTTTATTGCCAGTGACATCGGACTTCAAGATACAGTTCGCATATAAACACAAAACTCCAACGATTAAAATCGACACTTCTTCCAAAGACAATACTATTAAACACCGTCCTTGGCCGACGTAAACTGAGTCGAAAATATTAAACTAAACTGTCTCGGAGTCCCTGCTGGTGGCTTTATGTAAGTTCCATCGAAAGTTCTAGAACATTGCAAAGATTTCCGACAGATATTTATCGAGCTTTAACAATACTTAAACAATTAAAAAAATATTAAAATCAATCAAAATTAATACATAATCATTTACAATCATTACAAAATGGTCAGAAATGAAAATTAAAGATATTTAAGCACAAAATTATCCAAATAAATCATTTTAAACCGTAGTAAACCATCCTTTAAACATCGTAGCTCACATTAATACTTGAAATTACAAAAATTTAAGTAATTCTCTTGCATAGTTCTGTCCTTAAACATATTAAATGGTATTTACATAATATCTTTTCATAAAACAATGTCCATTTACATCGATTTACAGTAAATTGCAAGACAAACGTACAAGATCATATTGAGTCATACTCTAGCTTGCTACTAATGGTTCATAAAACACAATTCCATTTAAAGTCTAGTTTTGAAGGCTGTTACAATACGATTACTGTACCGATAATTTTTATGTCATTTTTGCAATGTTGGTAGCATTTCGCAGTTGCGCAGCCTCTCTTCTATTTTGTCATTTAAATTTTAATTTTTGGCAACTTTTCCGTAAAATAAGAGCGCAAAACGTGAAGAGGACATTATAACGAAGCAGTTAATCTAAATTTCAACTGGTTACTAATAGTTTCGAGTAGGTTCTGAAAGTGGTGCAGTCCGCAAAACTGGTATATGAAGTGGAAGAGATATGAGTTTTCAATGAGGGACCTATTACAGGAAATGGATATTCACGTGTTGCCTTCAACACAGTGACATTATAATGGCTAAGCAGATAACGTCGCTTAGCTTCGTGGAGTTGGACGGTGAGATAGTATTTTGCACGGGAGTGGTGCTTCGTTGAAGGTCGGCCACTTTACAGCCGATACGAGAGCAGGTCACGTAGAGTGCCGAAGGCTGAGTGTCGGCTGTCATCACCGACGGAGCCCGTGTCACCTCACTCACTCTCCAACAGTTCTCCCGGCTTCCGCTATGCACCTTACAACACGCGCGTCTGTCTCAGCCATTCCGGGAGATTCTAGATATCCAATGCCTGCAAATAGAAAAACATTGTTGTTCTGATGAGAAACAAAGCTTTCTTCATCATTATTTTACACTTAAGTCATAATTCCATAACATTACATTGCAGAATACGTTTATAGTGATACTTTAAGCTTCATATCTTCCTAACTACATTGATTGTATAATACCCGGCGTATGCGATAAAGTTATCAATATTCAGCAACGTTCTATTTTGTGGCTAATAAAACACTATAAATCAGAAACTGCATCTACATCTACACTCTGCAAATCACAAATACTGTGGGTGGCAGAGGGTGCTAAGTACCAATCCTAGTTCAGTGCATTCCAATTCCGAACAGAACGAGGAAAGAAGAAATACATAAATGTATCAGTATGGCATCTTATTTCTCGAATTTTATCCCTACTGTCATAGCGACCCTAAATAGGTTAGCGGAAGAAGTATTTCGTTGCACTCGTAAATTAAAGATTTTTCGCAAATTCTCCAACAAATTCAAACGAGAACGACGTCGTCTGTCCGCCAAACAATCCCAGCCCAACTCACGTATCAGCTCTGTGACACTTACGTAAGGGCTGTAACTAGCAGTCACCAATCGAGCGGCTCTTCTCTGTACTTTCTCTAACGTGTCAATCAATCCCTTGCGATACGGATCCCAAATTCCACAACAGTATTCCAAATGCGGACGCACTAGTGTTTTGTACAATGTTCATATCATGACCGCTTCGCATATCGCTGATAGAGATACCAACACATAAACAAGTAACTGTTCGAGAACTTCAGTAAGACAGTAGGAAGTACACCGCTTATATTCACGGTTCAGGCATCCAGATTTCGGCTTGTTATATCTTCCAGAAATCTCTACAGTTAACTGTCAAGACAGTTGCTTCGTAAGACGATGATTAATATCATTCCATTTTGTTCTACATCAGTAGTGAGTAAACATATGTGTGAGCTCAGTTTTTAATTGATTTTAATTGATTTTAATTGAATTGCGTGGGGGCCCTTAATTGATTTTAATTAATGTTAATTGATTTTAATTAATGTTAATTGATTTTAATTAATTTT